>OU342736.1:366452069-367652069 GCA_910589765.1 Avena atlantica
TTTTACAAATCACACAAGTATCAATGTTTCCTTGTTAATACTATTATGCATGAATTAAACATTATCATAAACACAAAGATATAATAATAACTACATTATGTATGCCTCTAGGGCATATCTCCACAGTCTCCCCACTTGCACTAGAGTCATATAATAGATTACATGGTAATATACGAACACCCATGGCAGTTGGTGGTTGGTCATGTTTTTGCCCTCGGGAGAGGTTTAGTCAACGGATCCGCCACATTCAGATCTGTGTGTACTTTGCAAATCTTTATAGCCCCATCCTGGATAATGTTCTCGAATAGCGTGAAAACGTAGCTTGATATGCTTCAGCTTCTTGTGTGACCTTGGTTTCTTCGCGCATTGGCTATGGGCGCCCATGTTATCACAGTAGATAGACATTGGGTCCAGCGCACTAGGAACCACACCCAAGCTCTGTAAATGAACTCTTTCATCCATATCGCTTCTTGTGAAGCCTCCGAAGCAGCCATGTATTTCCGATTCAGTTGAAGATTCGCCACAACGCTTTGCTTTGCACTCCTCCAGCTAACTGCTGCACCATTCAAAATAATACGTATCCGGATTGTGATTTAGAATCAATCCGATCGGTGTTCCAACTAGCATCGGTGTAACCGTTACAACGAGTTGTTCATCACCTCCATAAGAAAGAACCATATCCTTAGTTCTTCTCAAGTACTTAAGGATGTTTTTGACCGCTGTCCAATGATCACTCCTCGGATCACTTTGATATCGCTAGTTAAACTAACAGCATATGCAATGTCGGGTCTAGTACATAGCATTGCATACATTAGAGATCCTATGGCTGAGGCATAGGGAGTCTTACTCATCCTTTTCTCTATCTTCTGTCGATGTCGGGACTTTGAGTTTTACTCAAGGGCGTATTGGGCAACATGGGCAAGAACCCTTTCTTGCTTCTTCCATTCCAAACCTCTTTACTTTGTCCAATATGTACTCTGTGACAATGATATTTGGGCGTTTCGATCTATCTCTATAAATCTTTATGCCTAATATGTAAGCTGCTTCGCCAAGATCCTTCATTGAAAAACTATTATTCAAATATTCCTTGACACTATTAAGAAGGTCTACATCATTCCCCAACCAACAAATATCTCATCAACATAGTATATTAAGAATGCTACAGAGCTCCCACTCACTTTCTTGTAAATAACAAGCTTCTCCATAAGTTGTATAAAAACAAAACTTTGATTACCTTATCAAAACGTTGATTCCAACTTCGGATGCTTGCTTCAATCCATAGATGGACCGTTGAAGTTTTGCATACCTTGTTAGCATCTTTAGGATCGACAAAACCTTTGGGTTGCATCATATACAACTCTTCATCAAGTCTCCATTGAGGAATGCTGTTTTGACATCCATCTGCCATATCTCATAATCATAATATGCAGCGATTGCTAACATAATCCTCACAGACTTTAGCTTCGCTACCGGTGAGAAAGTCTCATCGTAGTCAACTCCTTGAATTTGTCGAAACCCTTTTGCGACAAGTCGAGCTTTATAGACAGTAACATTACCATCAGCATCTGTTTTCTTCTTGAAAATCCATTTGTTCTCGACAGCCTTCCGGCCATCCGGTAAGTCCACCAAAGTCCATACTTGGTTTTCGTACATGGATCCAATCTCGGATTTCATGGCTTCTTGCCATTTATTGGAATTTGGGCTCATCATCGCTTCCTCATATGTCTCGGGGTCATCGGTGTTGTCCACCAACATGACATTCATAACGGAATCATACCAATCTGGAGTGGTACGAGTTCTCGTTGACCTCCGAGGCTCTCTAGCAACCTCAACCGAAGTTTCATGATCACCATCATTAGCTTCCTCTCTTATTGGTGCAGACACCACAGGAACTTCTTCTGGTGCTGCGCTACTCGCAATTTCAAGAGAAGGTTCGACAACCTCGTCGAGTTCTACTTTCCTTCCAGTCACTTTCTTTCGGGAGAAATTCCTTCTCTAGAAAGGATCCATTCTTGGCAACGAAGATTTTGCCTTCGGATCTATGATAGAAGGTATACCAATAGTTTCCTTCGGGTATCCTATGAGACGCATTTTCCGCTTTGGGTTCAAGCTTGTCCGGCTGTAACTTCTTTACATAGGCTTCGCATCCCCAAACTTTAAGGAACGACAATTTAGGTTTCTTCCCAAACCATAATTCATACGGTGTCGTTTTCAACGGATTTAGACGGTGCCCTATTTAAAGTGAATGCGGCTGTTTCTAATGCATAACCCCAAAATGATAGCGGTAAATCTGTAAGTGACATCATAGAACGAACCATATCTAAGAGAGTTCGATTACGACGTTCGGACACCATTACGCTGTGGTGTTCCCCGCGGTGTCAATTGTGAAAGTATTCCGCATTTCTTTAAATGCTCGCCAAACTCGTAACTTAGATATTCACCTCCACGATCAGAACGTAGAAATTTAATCTTCTTGTTACGTTGATTCTCTACCTTACTTTGAAACTCCTTAAACTTCTCGAAAGTTTCGGACTTATGTTTCATGAAATAGATATACCCATATCTACTCAGTCATCCGTGAAGGTAGAACATAACGATACCACCGGCCGCGATGCTACACTCATTGGACCACACACATCGGTATGTATGATTTCCAATAAGTCCGTAGCTCGCTCCATCATACCAGAAAATGGAGTCTTAGTCATTTTTCCCATCAGACATGCTTCGCATCTTTCAAGTGATTCTAAATCAAGTGATTCAAGAAGTCCATCGGAATGGAGTTTCTTCATACGTTTCACTCCGATGTGACCAAGACGACAGTGCCACATATAGGTCGAATTATCGCTTGATTTCAAACGTTTAGCCTCAATGTTGTTGATATGTGTATTTCCACTATCGAGATTCAATAAGAATAGACCATCTATCAAAGGTGCATGTGCATAAACATATTACTCATATAAATAGAACAACCATTATTCTCGGATTTAAACAAGTAACCGTCTCGCAATAAACAAGATCCCGATATAATGTTCATGCTCAACGCAGGCACCAAATAACAATTATTTAAGTATAAAACTAATCCCGATGGTAGATGAAGGGGTAGCGTGCCGACCGCGATCACATCAACCTTTGATCCGTTTCCCACGCGCATCGTCACCTCGTTCTTCGCTAGCTTCCGTTTATTCTGCAGCACCTGTTTCGAGTTACAAATATGAGCAACCGAACCAGTATCAAATACCCGGGCACTACTACGAGTACTAGTGAGATACACATCAATAACATGTATATCAGATATACCTTTCTTCTTGATGTTACCGTTCTTCAAATCCGCCAAGTACTTTGGGCAATTCCGCTTCCAGTGACCTTCTCCCTTGCAGTAAAAGCACTCAGTATCAGGCTTAGGTCCAGCCTTGGTCTTCTTCGTCGGCGTGGTAGCTTTCTTACCACCCTTCTTGAAGTGTCCCTTTTGCTTAGACTTGCCTTTCTTGAATTTGGTGGTCTTATTGACCAACAACACTTGGTGCTCTTTCTTGATCTCCACTTCTGCAGATTTCAACATGGCAAAGAGTTCTGGCAACGTCTTGTTCATGTTCTGCATGTTGTAGTTCATCACAAAGTTCTTGTAACTTGGTGGTAGTGATTGGAGGACACGGTAAATCCCAAAGCATTAGGAATCACTATACCCAAGCTTTGAAGTTGTTTGCGTGCCCAGACATCTTAAGCACATGCTCACTGACGGAGCTGCCCTCTTCCATCTTGCAGTTAAAGAACTTTTCAGAATCCTCATAGCTTTCAATTGCCGCATGAGTCTCAAAAATCAATTTGAGATCCTCGACAATATCATATGGGTCTGAATCCTCAAACCTTTTCTGAAGCTCCGATTCCAAACCATACAAGATAGCACACTGAACTATGGAGTACTGATTCTTCCGAGCGAGGTAAACATTCTTTACTTCATCGGGAGCATCAGCTGCAAGTGGGTCACCCAGCGGTGCATCCAGCACATAGGTCAAATTACCAGCTGTGAGGACAATCCTCAAATTGCGGAACCAATCCGCGAAGTTGCTTCCATTGTTTTTCAACTTTTCTTTCTCTAGGAACGCATTAAAATTGATGGTAGGGGCTGCCATTGATCTACAACATATTTGCAATAGTTTAGACTAAGTTTATGACAAATTGAGTTCAAATTAATTAATGTAATTAAACTAGGTGAACTCCCACTCAAAACAATATCCCTCACATTGTTTTAGTGATCACACGAACCAAATCCACTGCATCAACACCGATCATCACGAGAGTTGATATAGTTTCAATGGCGAACAATCGTCATGTTCATCATATCTACTATATGATTCATGCTTTACCTTTCGGTGATCCGTGTTCCGAGACCATGTCTGTACATGCTAGGCTCGTCAAGATCAAACCTTAGTTTCCGCATGAGCAAATCTGGCTTGCTCACGTTGTATACACTTGCGGAATCTAACACACCCGATCATCACGTGGTGCTTCGAAACAACAAGCTTTAGCAACGGTGCTAACTAAGGGTGAACACTTTATGACTTGAAATTCATGTGCATGAGGGATCATCTTATAATGCTACCGTCGTCTACTAAGCAATACAAGATGCATAAAGGATTAACATCACATGCAATTCAATATATATGTGATATGATATGGCCTTTCTTCTTTGTGCTTCCGATCTCCATCTTCAAGCACGAACATGATCTCCATCATCACCGGCATTGCATCAAGGTCAATGACGCTACTCCATGGTTGTCGTCCACCGGCTTCAACTATTACAACTACTTTGAATAGACACGCGGGTCTTAACATAAATTAAAGACAACCATATGGCTCCTGCCGGTTGCCGACTTACAATAAGGAACATTGCATACATCAAATATAATCACAATCATGGCCATATCACATCACTGCACACCCCTGCAAAACAAAGTTAGACGCCTCTACTTTCTTTGCATATTTTACGTGGTTTGGGGATTTCAATAAGTGTCGTTCTAACTTACGAACAAGAACCACAACATTGATACTAGTATTGTTAATCACCCGTTGTAAATTGGATCTTAACTATGCTAGGAGAAACAGGCACCCGCAAAGCCACTTATGCAATACAAGTTGCATGTCAAGCGTGGAGCAAGTCTCATGAACGATGTCATGTAAGGTTAGCCCGGGCCGCTTCATCCCAACATACCGCAAGATGCAAAGTACACAAGAAGCAATCGACAATAAAGCATCAATGCCCACAATGACAATTGTGTTCTACTCGTGCAACAGATCTACATATAGACACGGCTCTGATACCACTGTAGGGGTTCGTAGCATGGAAAACAAAAATTTTCTATCGCATACAAACAAACAAGCCAAGATCTATCTACTAGATTGTAGCAACGAGTCGATGGAATAACTTACCCTCGAAGATTCCAAAGCGTTTAACGAGAGCGGATTCTCATGGGTGATGTAGTCGTACTCTCCCCGATCTCAAGATCGTGTAGAAGATCCTTCCGGCGCTGCGTTCCGGCAGCGCTCCCGCAGTCGGTCACACGTTCGGTACTCGACGAAGACCTTCCTCTCCCTTGTTCCAGCAGGCAGCGGAGGTTGTAGCACTCTCCTCGCGATTCCGGCAGCACAACGGCGTGGTACCGGAAGTAGAGGGGAAATCCCGCAGGGCTTCGCCTTAAGCCGGTGCGAGTATGGTGGAGCTTATGAGAGAGGCTATTAGTGGTCTAGTAATTAGACACACCAATTAGAAGGCTCTAACCCAATTAGAAGGCTCTAAACCGCAGGCTAAAGCAATTAGAAGCTCTAAACCAAAACGGCTCTAAACCGGAGATTAGAGGTAGGAACTTGTGTGTCTAGAGGAGGGGGCCTTGCCCCTCCTTTTATAGGTGGGGAGGCGCGGCCAGGGGAGGGGAGTCCCTCCCCAAGTCGGCCTTGGGTGGCGCGCCGGCTTGGGGAGGAGACTCCTCCCTCAAGTCGGTTCCCAACTCCTCTTGCTTGTTTCCCACAGTTTCTTGTTTTGGCCGTTTGACTTTCAAACTGGACATTTGACTTTTCTGTTTTAGGATTCAATTTAATCCTTTATTTGGTACAGCAAGAACACTTAGTACATGATGCAATCATTCCAATATGTAATGACACATTCATGTACCCCTCCCCCCCCCCCGGAGTGCCGGACAATCCGGAACCTTCTAGAACATTCCCGATGAAAACACCGGAATCATTCCCGAACTCCGAAACGGGACTTTCCTTATATGAATCTTATTCTCCGGACCATTCCGGATCACCTCGTGATATCCCGGATCCCATCCGAGACTCCTAACAACATTCGGTCTCTTTCTCATAATACCATAACTACTCAAACAACGTCGAATCCTTAAGTGTGTCTCCCTACGGTTCATGAATTATGCGGACATGATCGAGACACTTCTCCGAACAATAACCAATAGAGGAATCTGGAAATTCATATGGCTCCCACATATTTCTATGATTACTTTGCGATCGAATGAACCACTTACATACGATACCAATTTCCCTTTGTCTCACGATATGTTACTTATCCGAGGTTATGATCGTCGGCATCTCTGCATACCTAGTTCAACCTCGTTACTGATAAGTACTCTTTTCTCGTTCCCGTGATATGTGATCCCTTGTGACCAAGTCACATGCTTGCAAGCTAATTGGATGACATTCCACCGAGAGGGCCCAGAGTATATCTATCCGTCATGTGGATGGACAAATCCCACTCTTGATCCATGTGTCTCAACCAATACTTTCCGAACACTCAATGCCACCTTTATAACCACCCAGTTACGGTGTGGTGTTTGATGTCATCAAAGCATCCATCCGGTAAAGGTGATATGCATGATCTCATGGTCGAAGGAATTAGGTTACTATGTATCAGAAAGCATATAGCAATTGAACTATTGAAATGACTTGATCTTTATGCTACGCTTATCTATAGGAGTATGTCCACCATATCATTCTCCTAACGATATGATCTTGTTGTTGATAACATCTCAATGTTCATGATAGGGAAACCACAATCATTAATCAACCAACAAGCTACTGAAGTATAGAGGCTATACTAGGGACTTCAAATTAAGTTTACAAATCACACAAGTATCAATGTTTCCTTGTTAATACTATTATAGCATGAATGTAAACATTTATCATAAACACAAATATATAATAATAACTACACCTCCAACAAAACAGGCACTCGCAAAGCCACTTATGCAATACAAGTTGCATGTCAAGCGTGGAGCAAGTCTCATGAACGATGTCATGTAAGGTTAGCCCGGGCCGCTTCATCCCAACATACCGCAAGATGCAAAGTACACAAGAAGCAATCGACAATAAAGCATCAACGCCCACAATGACCATTGTGTTCTACTCGTGCAACAGATCTACATATAGACACGGCTCTGATACCACTGTAGGGGTTCGTAGCATGGAAAACAAAAAATTTCTATCGCATACAAACAAACAAGCCAAGATCTATCTACTAGATTGTAGCAACGAGTCGATGGAATAACTTACCCTCGAAGATTCCAAAGCGTTTAACGAGAGCGGATTCTCGTGGGTGATGTAGTCGTACTCTTCCCGATCTCAAGATCGTGTAGACGATCCTTCCGGCGCTGCGTTCCGGCAGCGCTCCCGCAGTCGGTCACACGTTCGGTACTCGACGAAGACCTTCCTCTCCCTTGTTCCAGCAGGCAGCGGAGGTTGTAGCACTCTCCTCGCGATTCCGGCAGCACAACGGCGTGGTACCGGAAGTAGAGGGGAAATCCCGCAGGGCTTCGCCTTAAGCCGCTGCGAGTATGGTGGAGCTTATGAGAGAGGCTATTAGTGGTCTAGTAATTAGACACACCAATTAGAAGGCTCTAAACCACAGGCTAAAGCAATTAGAATCTCTAAACCAAAACGGCTCTAAACCGGAGATTTAGAGGTGGAAACTTGTGTGTCTAGAGGAGGGGGCCTTGCCCCTCCTTTTATAGGTGGGGAGGCGCGGCCAGGGGAGGGGAGTCCCTCCCCAAGTCGGCCTTGGGTGGCGCGCCGGCTTGGGGAGGAGACTCCTCCCTCAAGTCGGTTCCCAACTCCTCTTGCTTGTTTCCCACAGTTTCTTGTTTTAGCCGTTTGACTTTCAAACTGGACATTTGACTTTTCTGTTTTAGGATTCAATTTAATCCTTTATTTGGGACAGCAAGAACACTTAGTACATGATGCAATCATTCCAATATGTAATGACACATTCATGTACCCCTTCCCCCCCCCCCCCCCCCCGGAGTGCCGGACAATCCGGAACCTTCTAGAACATTCCCGATGAAAACACCAGAATCATTCCCGAACTCCGAAACGGGACTTTCCTTATATGAATCTTATTCTCCGGACCATTCCGGATCACCTCGTGATATCCCGGATCCCATCCGAGACTCCGAACAACATTCGGTCTCTTTCTCATAATACCATAACTACTCAAACAACGTCGAATCCTTAAGTGTGTCTCCCTACGGTTCGTGAATTATGCGGACATGATCGAGACACTTCTCCGAACAATAACCAATAGAGGAATCTGGAAATTCATATGGCTCCCACATATTTCTACGATTACTTTGCGATCGAATGAACCACTTACATACGATACCAATTTCCCTTTGTCTCACGATATGTTACTTATCCGAGGTTATGATCGTCGGTATCTCTGCATACCTAGTTCAACCTCGTTACTGATAATTACTCTTTTCTCGTTCCCGTGATATGTGATCCCTTGTGACCAAGTCACATGCTTGCAAGCTAATTGGATGACATTCCACCGAGAGGGCCCAGAGTATATCTATCCGTCATGTGGATGGACAAATCCCACTCTTGATCCATGTGTCTCAACCAATACTTTCCGAACACTCAATGCCACCTTTATAACCACCCAGTTACGGTGTGGTGTTTGATGTCATCAAAGCATCCATCCGGTAAAGGTGATATGCATGATCTCATGGTCGAAGGAATTAGGTTACTATGTATCAGAAAGCATATAGCAATTGAACTATTGAAATGACTTGATCTTTATGCTACGCTTACCTATAGGAGTATGTCCACCATATCATTCTCCTAACGATATGATCTTGTTGTTGATAACATCTCAATGTTCATGATAGGGAAACCACAATCATTAATCAACCAACAAGCTAGTGAAGTATAGAGGCTATACTAGGGACTTCAAATTAAGTTTACAAATCACACAAGTATCAATGTTTCCTTGTTAATACTATTATAGCATGAATGTAAACATTTATCATAAACACAAAGATATAATAATAACTACATTTATTATTGCCTCTAGGGCATATCTCCAACACTATGTTCCATGGCCGATCAAGCTCCGGGTAGTCATCATCTGGGTCACGTCGCTTACGCTTATGATCCTTGTTGGGTCTATCCTTCAGTTCACGATTGTCAATGAGGTAGTAAGACCCATTGAGTAGCTCCTTGCTTATGATGAACGGTCCTTCCCATGGCGGGGATAATTTGTGTGATTTGTTCTGCTTAAGTCAGAGCACCAAATCCCCCTCTTTAAATGAGTGATGACGAACGTGGCGACTATGGTAGCTGCGTAGCTTCTGCTGGTAGATGGCGGATCTTTGGCATGCCAAAACGCGCTCCTCCTCGAGAAGGTCCACATCTAGGCATCTGGATTCTTCAGCGTCATCTTCGTCATAGGCGGCAACCCTGGTGCATCATGAAGTATGTCGGAAGGCAGGATGGCTTCTGATCCATATACCATAAAGTAAGGGGTGTAGCCGGTGGATCTGTTGGGTGTAGTTCGTAAACTCCACAACACATATGGCAATTCTTCCACCCAGGCTCCAGCTGCTCTATGTAGCCTCAAGACGTGGCTTTATTCCCTGCAGAATTAATCCATTGGCTCGCTCAACCTGACCATTGGATTGTGGATGTGCCACGGATGCAAGGTAAAGTCGGATGCCCTTCTCCCAAAATATGCCTCCACTTCTCCGAGTGACAAGTTGTACCGTTGTCGGTGATAATGCTATGTGGGAGACCAAATCTCACCACTAGATCCCGGACAAACCTAAGGGAAGTTGCCCCATCAAGCTTTCTAATGGGTTTAGCTTCTATCCATTTAGTTAATTTATCAACTGCTACTAGCAGATGCGTAAACCCACATGGTGCCGTCTGTAACGGTCCCACCATGTCTAGCCCACGGACTGCAAACGGCCAAGTTATTGGTATTGTTCGCAATTCTTCAGCAGGAACATGTGGTTGTCGGGCATAACACTGGCATCCCATGCATGTCTCAACCAGCTTGTCGGCGTCCACCTTCGCGGTCATCCAGTAGAATCCTTGACGGAAGGCTTTCGCGACCAACAATCGAGGAGCGGTGTGATTCCCACAATCTCCGAGATGGATTTCGCGTAGGATTTCAATACCTTCTAGCTGGGAAACACACTTGTATACACCAGTAGTGCTCCTTTTGTAGAGTTGTCCATTGATTATGGTATAGCCCTTTGCTTGTCGTACTATTTGCCGTCTTTTGACCTTGTCATCGGGCACAGTTCCGTGTTCGAGATATTCCATGAACGGTTTTGTCCAAGCCGGAGGGACCTTTGCCACCATGTGGACGAAAGAGTCAACTCTATCCGGGTTGTCGATGTCTGCTCCCTTCATGGATTATGTTTGGAGCACACACCTACACAAAAACTGAATTAGAGAAAAATTACATGTTAAATATGATGGATATCATTCATACAACACCCCGCTATCACCTCATGCCTGCGTTTTAGCCACTAAAAGTTTCACAACATTACTTTTGGTGAAAACTAGAAATCTGCTGCTTTATTTACCGCTTCGTTTTACTGCTCTGAATCAACTGACATAAATCACCACTTTCTTTGCAATTTTATTGATATACAAGTGTAATTGAGAGTGATGTCTCAATTGCTAAAGTCTTATTGGTATTCTTGTGTTCTCCTTAAGTCAAACTATAAAATTGGGTAATACTTTCCATCAAAGATTTCAGCGATCTCCTATACTTGTGGGCATCACTATGCACACAAATGGGATAACAATAATATTAAGCACATTCATATGTAAAATGATCTGATACTGATAGTAATTGTGGGTAGTACATCCTCGGCTACTAGAGCCCCTAAAACCATAGGTGACAATAGTCTCTTGGTCCAACCGTCATACCACGAAACTACGGGTTACAACGATTATTAAGTAAAATAGACCAAAGCCATAAGATCCGTGATGTTACCGTTTATCCCAAGTGGATAACTAAGCGAATTCGATACTCTCCATTTCTAGCACTGGGGTTTTGCGTGTAATACGTCGTTCCCCACTCATCTCACATCACAGCTTGATCAATCTGCGGGGTCTTGGGTACCTACATACAAGTCCTCTAATCGAGGTAGATACAAAGATACAAGATAACAAAGCTTCTATTCAATCACTACACAATATTTCCATAGAATTAGATGCACATAGACGCTGCAAGGGTTCACCCCAATCCGCAGCACGTGAGGACTATTCACTCATAATAATAAGATTAACAATATGAATCATTGTTAAAATAATTAGATTGAAATCAAATAGTCTTACAATGGTCGCCAATTCGCAAGAAGATCTCTACTATAAGATAATGGTTATGGCTATGAAGGAGGTAGGAGATGGAGGTGATGAACTATGGTGGTGTGGATCTCCTGCGGCGTGTGATGGATGAGATTTGAATGATGAATGGATTTTGTGGAGGCTGTAAGGTGTGTATCTCCTCGAAGGATCTTGCCTCCTTCACATAAGTAACTTAGTTTGACCTAAGGAAGGCACCGATGTGCAATACGGGCGGACGGCACAGGCGGGAATCACCCTTACCGATGCTCGTTACACCTCCTAGAAACGGCTTTTCGCCCTTGGTTGACTTTGTTGTGTTTGTAATGACATATTCTTCAGTAATTGCTCCTGATCTCATCATAAAATCATGATTTTCTGCACATCACAAATCAAGAGAAGGATTTGCACATTTTTGCAATAATTAGTCATTAGTAGTAAGGCTAAAGAGTTATTTAGTCAATTTCTTGACTTAAAATAAGATTTAAATGTTGATAAAGATGGCTAATTTTGATAGCCATGAACGAGCCATTATCAGGTTTATTGATAAGCAAAAAAACTGGCCAAAATTGTAGGAAAACTATATGTGGGATACCAAATAAAGTGTCAAACTTGACCCAAGCCAAATCTGGCTGCATGCACCATTCAGATGGCCAAGTAGGAAAAATAGGAAATTTTACCCCGAACAAACAAACACGCCCCATGTGTATCTTCGGTACACTCGACATAACACACGTCCTTTGTCGCGTTGTCACTCAAATGCAATGATATATCTAGATATTGTTACCAAGTACCTTTGAGAGTTGCCGAACTCGAATCATGAAACCATCCCATTGCTATCAATGGAATGGATGCAACTCAATCCCATCTCGTGTCTCACCTTTGTATCTCTACTTGTTTAGTATTTGTTGTTATCAAAACAATGAAGACAATTACGGGTAAATGATCTAGCATGGGTGTTGGAACACAGAATTGTACCGTTGAATTTAGTATGGAACCCATGCCATAATGTTTCACGTACAAATGTATCACCATTCTTGATTGGATCTCGGACTAACAAGGCTGGGTACGCTAAAAACAAAGCAGGACATGCATCCATGTCGACATGCTATGATACATACGATTTCGTATACCCCGCCATCACTGCCACTGTCAATCTCACCGACGTAGTCCTCATATCTAAGGGGAACCTTCGGCAAGATGGTTGGGTCAATATGATGCTCAGTGACTAAGCATCGAGCATTGTCAATGCTCTGGTAGAAAATCCTAGCAAAGGAGTTCCACCGGTTTTGATAGGGTTAGCCGTCTAAAACCGTTGCTTCTGATTTGTCCCCTCCAATTAGAACATGCGGTTGATGTTGTCACTAAGCTGCGAGGATGTGGATGACTTCTGAAAAGAAACTAAGCGACTACATCGATTGGTGGTTTTCTTGTTGTTATTTCGCTTTGAGAAGCTCGTAGGATTTTCCAATGTCATTTCTAAAACCAGAAGATTGTAAATCTAGAGAAGGGTACAAATTAAAGGAGATTTGGACCGTTGATGTTCTTAAGCTAGGGGCGTACTAGGGAGTGGGACTATGCGGTCAATGTAGGGTTGCACGGGGAGAGGAAGAAGCGAGGTCGATAGGGGGTGGCGCCATCACGAAGAGGGTAGTGGTTTGGTCAAGAGCAACACGATGACGAAGAGGGGAATAGTCCGGTCAAGAGCAGCGGTGCCGAGAAGAGGGGAATGGTCTGGTTGAGAGCGGTGACGCTAAAAAGAGAGGAACGGACCGGTCGAGAGCAGTGGAGAAGAATAACTGCACGAGGCTGGATCTGATGCTGGAGGTGGGTGGTGCGGATTCAACTTAGGGTTCGATGCTAGCAAGCTTTAGGTGACTGGGAATTTTGTATGGATAAGGTTGACTAGTTGACCCTTATACACTTTTGTGAACCAATTTTATGGACCCACAAGGATAACGCGCGGATAGGTACTTAACTTGTGAATAAGAAAATAAAAAGCATAATACAAAGAGATTAATTAAACATACTTGGATAAAACGAGGCAAAATGAGTGGTCTTCGAAAACGAGGTCAGGGCGATTTGGGTAAAGACCAACACCACTAGAAGGTGGGCCCTGCATATGCAGCCGGGACAAACCTAGTCATGGTGTTTAAGAAAATTAAACGCTGCTAATAGCGTCCCTATTGATAGCGTTCTAGTATTTGCGAATGTGCGAAATTTGAAAATATGCCCTTGACAAAAAAAATGCGGAATTTTAATATGTTTCAAACGTATATCATTTGCTTCATTCAGATAAGCTGTTTAGGAATAATTGCTAGAAAAACAGTGTGCATTATTGAAAAGTTTGGGGGATATATAGGTACAAGATAGAAAATCGAGTACGAGACCCACGAGGTCGTGCGCGCGCTGCTGTCGCGCTATAATCAGCTGGCGCTCACTGAATGCTGAACTCAAGAAAGATCTAGGGGTCTCGTGAGCCGACAGCAGGCGAGTCAAGGGGCGATATTCCTCTCCCCAACACTAGGAGGCGCCTCCCTGCTTCCCTCCCCGCGCCACTGCCACCGCTGGCCACCAGCCAAGTAGTGGTGTGGCTTCCTAGCGCTCTTTCGCACGTTTATATGGCTCATCGCGTTGCCTTTGCTCCCTGTGGTGGCTGTCACAGGCGAGCTAGCTAGGTGGGCGTGGTGTTGGAGGAAAGGCTCTTGTTTCTTGAACAATAATTAAAGTTGTTGTCACACTCACATAAGAAGGCTCCTCCCAAAATGAAAAAAAAAAACATAAGAGGAAATTTTCTCCACGCAGCCGAGGAAACAAGTAAACTAAGAACCTATTAACAAAGAGTAATAGAAAAACCAAGTAAGAAACCGTCGGCATGGTGCGACATGGCAGGATAGGAAATGATTGTGCAACCCGTTCTTCTAGTTCTTGAGGAAACTAAATCTTATTAAGAAGTCCATTATCTAAATCTTACTTAGGATAATCCTTATGCCATATCCAATAATAAGTAAGAAGATGCGACATTATTATGATTCGAACACACCCTACGTCTCAATCGAGCACTACCAATTAGGTAGAGATAAACTGATCACGGACAAAACACGCACACACATGAACCTCCCTTATCCTTGAAATCACAATACCCACCATCAACGCCAATATAACGACAATACACAACACAAGCTTCAGATTCACGACAATAGACACCGAGGGGACGTGAATATTCGCATGGAAGCCCTGCTCCAACCATGTCTATGCAAAAGAAATGTTTTATTAAATGATGTAAAGAAACAAAAACACTAAGCAAAAAATAGGAGCATCCTACATATATTAAAAATCTAGTGCCATATACATTTGCTCCTTACCTCCAGCTACGATTAGTGCAATCATCAAGATCGATGTGACAAAAACAGTGGTGCTTCTTGCCATGGTGAACGCTTGGGTTGAATGCCGTTTATCTTGACATGTATTTATAGGACAAGAAAGGTGAACTATTTATTGTGCTTGTGAGTATGAAAGGTTTAGCACATTGTGCCGTATCAATCAAAGTTATTAATTGTTGAAGATGGGAATTGATTTGGACCAGATCAAACTAGTGCATTGTATCCGTTTGAAGTACTCATACCTTATAATTAAATGAGACAAATTGGTACTCCATTAGCGTATATATATTCCTGGCAGTATTTTAATTCCTTAGAGAATCCATACATTAGATGTGACTACATTAATTGTAGAAGATAGGAAATGATGATTTGGAACCGACCAAGCTAATGCCCCGGTAATCTTTGTGGAGCATATAAGGCATGTACAATTAAGGGATGACATGCCTTCTCTTAGCTCTCCACATCATCTAGAGAAGACAATATCTATAAATTGTACAGTTCATTATCTTTTATTTCCACCTCTAACAATTAATAAAAAATAACTATTTTTAGTAAAAATTGATTTGCTAAGAAGACATATGGCACACTAGGGAAAATAGACTTTTCTTATTTTTAAAAGATCATCCCTAAACTAAGAGAAGACAACCTTCTCTTTCTTGTTTTCCTTTCTTCCAACTAACGAAAATCCAACGTGGCAACCATAAGAAAGAGTAACATCATCCCATTGTACATGCCTCTTATAATTTAGTGAGACAAATAGAAACTCCATTAATGTAGCCCTGGCGATATATTCCTTAGAGAGCACATGCCATTAGTTGTTCAAGATTGCATTTAGTATCGGTTTATATTGTATGAAATTTCTATTTTAACTAGGTAGGCGTATGTTGTGTGCTTTTTTTTGAACTAGAGAGCTTTATTCAGCTATAACAGAACCTGGTTGATCAGCTAACAGGCTAACCACCAGAAAGTTAGGAGTAAAATTGATACATTCGATCCGGATTTACGAATATAGTATACTAGCTTTTTCCCTAAAGACTTAGGTTTAATCGAACCTTGGAAAGCAATGCTAAAAGGAAATAAAAAGTACACGTCTACAAGACTTTGTTTCTTCGTTTTAACTTAGTTTACCAGACTAATCTAGTTTACTTTATAATTGGTTGAATCAATGGATGAGGATAGGCCGGGGTTGAAGATCCATGTACAACTGCACATCATATGGGATAAAAGATAATAATAATAAGCATAATATCTTGTGGGCAACACATCCTAATATACTAGAGCCCCCGTGATGCAGCGGGCATAAAAATAGTCTTTTAATCCAACCGAGTGCACATCGAAGCAACAAGCTACAAACGATTATTAAGTGTAAAACACAGATCAAAGTATTAAATGGTGATGTTGTTGTGATCCTGAATGGGTCGCTAAGTGAAGACCGTATCCTTTCTATCACTGAGGTTCCTATAAGATCGCCTCTAGCCAAGTATCTCACCTCAAGCCTTTATCAATCTATAGGATCTTGGGTACTTACAAGTCCACAGATTGAGACAAGAGACAAAGAAACAAAAGATACAAATCTCAATTGCAAACAAAATAAAATACTCCCATGATTAGATGCACATAATTGATGCGAGGTTTCTTCCTAACCCGCAGCCTGTGAGGACTATTCACTCATAACGAATAGATCTAGGATAGAAAACATTGTGCAAAATACTTAGATTGAAATCGAATATTCTTACAATGGTCGCCAAATCACAAGGAGATCTAAAGTACAAAGTAGTGGCTATGGCTAAAGGAGGGGATGGATGATGGAATGGACAAACAATGGATGAACAATGACATGGATATCCTTTGGTGGTGTTGTGATGTAATCTGAGAATGGTGCCCCCCTGGCTGGCAGCTGGATCCTCAAAATATATAGGTGTCTTCACGAAAGTCATAGGATTTGACGAGACGAAGTCTCCGCCACCTAGTACGAGCGGACGGTACGGGCAGACCCCGGCCACACCTGTGGTCGTTATGCGTACTGACGCCTGGAAATTTCTTCCCAATTACTTGACCGTGTGGACTTCCTCAAAATCCTTTATTATGACTCCTGATTTTGCATTAAAAGCCATGATTTCCTGCACAGCATAATTAAAAACAAGGTTTTGCATATCTTTGCATTTATTAGTCATTAGTGGCAAGGATTGAGAGTTTCTTGTCAATTTCTTGACTAAAACAATGTTTAAACGTGGTGGAAGATGGCAAATTTTGGAGCCATTAAATTCCCCAAAGATCAAACCTTGATTGCTCTCAGTGTTTAAACTTGAAACAAAAGAACTATAAGGAATTCAGTGTTTAAACTTGAAACAACGAGAATGAGAATTCACTTACGGTTGGTAGTCATGTGTGCTTAGCACTTCATTCATTTGCGAGGCTTATCAAAGTTAGAGAGATGACAAGGGTACTATACAAGTTTCGGTAAGTCAAGACAATCAAAGTAAAGTTTAATATTAGTATAAATAACTAGAAGTGTAGAGTTCAATCTAATTCTTCTAGTTAACTCTTAGCTTGCCAAGGAACACTAGGATGTTTAAATAGCATAATTAAGTAAGAGAGTTTAATGTCCTAAGTAGTATAACAATGAAGCACATCAATAAATCAAGTATATCAAAAACACTTCTAATCCAATCATT
The DNA here is from genome assembly GCA_910589765.1 of Avena atlantica. Taxonomy (NCBI): domain Eukaryota; kingdom Viridiplantae; phylum Streptophyta; class Magnoliopsida; order Poales; family Poaceae; genus Avena; species Avena atlantica. The sequence goes on from OU342736.1 coordinate 366,469,768, forward strand.
GTCTTTCAAGAAAAAATCGTAGGGTAGTAATGAGACCATGCCAAGGACTTGTTATGTGGATCTTCATAGATATTTTTTTATTTTATTCTTTGAAGTATCGCTAGTTTTTTCTTTTCCAAGTGCTCGCACAAACTTTGAGAGTACCAATACTTTTACCCATACATTGACACATATGCCAATCATGTCATCAACTCATATCCTAAATCCGGTTTTATACCATAGATCGTTTAGAAAGTAGCAGAGTTGTTGGCATCGCAAAGGTGTGCACTAAAAACATAAAACAAATTTTTCTTTTATTTTCATGATCTATACTAATAATTGTGAGATTCGACACATTTTTTATGGTTTCTATCGATGGTTTTCGTTTGGATTTGATGGTTTTCTAGCTTTATCTAATGCTAATACTTCGGTAGCAAAGAAAAATTGGTTTTTAATGTGTGTTTCGGGTTCTGAACATCAACAGAGGGATTTAACAGCAAAAAAACTCAATATTCAGACGAAAACAAGCAAGTCTCTTTTTGGAAGCAATCGAGGGGAGTTTACTGAATCTTTAACGAGGAACTATACGGCGGGAATATTATATTCCTGCCTAGTTCCTGCCATATAGCTGCCATCTCCTTTGTCTTTTTAAAAGGGACAACTTTCATGAAGAGGCCGAGGATGAAAACAGAACACACGAGCCGCCATCCCATCCAGAAGAGAGAAAGAAGAGATCCGAAGAAGAAGGGGGAGACGTTCTTCATATTGCTCCACGATCTTCGATCTCCGAGCCACCACACCTCCATAGCCATGACTTGTACTTGAGAGAGAGAGAGAGATCTTCACCTTGCAAGATTAGGGTTTGAGATTGTTCTTCCTATCTTGAATTGTATTGGATTTATTTCTATTTCTTATTGTGGATCTCCACAGTAATATCAAGAAGAACTTCCTTTATTTAATTATATCGATGATGCTTTCTTCTCTCATGTGTGAGTAAGTTCCCTTGGGCGTGGGAGATGTAGGGGATTGGTGAGATGTGATGTGCCTATATAATTTCCATTACGTTTGTGATTGATTTTAATTACTATATTATGTGTGTTTGACTATCTGTGGGATGTTTAATGCTTGTTGTCCAATTAAGGGTCCAGACAACATGATGCTTTGTTCTACATAGATAGAATCTTGTTCGCTAGCAGACCGGCGACCCTCGAGTGACACGAGGATATCAATGGGAAACTAGTTTGACTCGAGGATCACGAGGAGCCACTGATGACCCACAAGTATAGGGGGTATATCATAGTACTTTCGATAAATATAAGTGTCGATTCCAATGAGTAGCAGAAGGTGTTGACAAGTGGTTTGGATCAGGAATTCTATGTAAATACTTAGCAAACGGATATTTAGGGTTTTTTTATAATGCAAAGAAATAAAGTGCAAGTAAATAAATACACTAATAATAATTGCAGCAAGTGGCCCAATCCTTTCTTCAGCAAAGGACAGGTATGTTGTATTACTTATGACGACCAAACGTTCTCGAGGACACATGGGAATACTGTCAAGTGCTTTTGCTTCATATAGTTGATTAATCTTCTTTGGTTGGATAAGTGTTGTGTGGGTGAACCTACGCTAATGTACTGACCTTACTTGGACTAATACATACTTGTGATTATACCCCTTGCAAGCAGCCACAACTACAAGAAAGTAATTAAGAAAAAAACCTAACCACGACATTAAACTCTGAGATCCTACACTCCCTTGTGTAAAGGTTTCCTAATGGAGGTTCAGGTTTCTGTCACTCCGGCAACCCACAATTAGTAGCCAAATACACAATGCATTCCCCTAGGCCCATAAATGGTGAAGTATCATGTAGTCTATGTTCACATGACACCACTAGAAGAATAACACCACAACTTAAATATCAAACCATTGAATATTACTTCAACACGATTCCACTACTAACAACATGACTTCTCCCATGACCTCAAGAACTAAACGAACTACTCATGAGACACCATATGGATCAATATCAGAGATGAAATAATGATAAGTAACAAACTGAACATGAACAATAATTCAATGGTTCCACTCAATAGCATCAACTACAAAAGTAATCAACACCAGGAAAGTTTCCCCTAAGAACTATGCAAGATTCAACCCAATTGTTACAGCAGGATGGAGTAGTGGTGATGGTGCTGGTGGAGATGATGGTGATGATGATGATCCCGATGAAGTCTAGCTTGATGACGGTGTTGATGCTGACGATCTCCCATCTCCGAGAAGGAATTTCCCCGGCAGAAATCTGCCTGCCGGAGAGCTCTTTCCCTCTCTATAGTTTCTGCCCCGCAGAGGCGACAAAATCTTTATATGATTGCTCCCTGAGTATTAGGGTTTCGGGGGGATGATATAGGCAAAAGGGCGACGCCAGAGGTGGGTCGGGGTGGCCACACCACCTGGTGGCGCGGCCTAGGGGGCCACACCAGGGGGTGGTGTCGTCCCCCTGTGGCCCATCTCCACTTCCCGTTCTGGCTTCCTTCGTCTTCTGAAAAAATAGGGACTTCCGTATATTTTCTCGAATTTTCTGATCTTTGCGAATATTGCATCTAGACACCACTTTTTTCATCAGAATCCTGACTCCGGCAGTTCATCCTCCAAAAGTCATCCAACATGGAAAAATAGATGAAATAACATAAGTATCACCTCTTAATATGAAATATATCAATGAATAGCAGTAAATTATGATATAGAATAGTGATGCAAAATGGACGTATCAACTCCCCCAATCTTAGACCTCGCTTGTCCCCAAGCGAAAACTAAGCTCAGTAAACGTGACCATAAGTTTATGGAGTGAAGTGTCGATAAAAAGAATACGGACAAGAAGCATCACATTCATTAGTACATAAATCATAATAGAAAGCAACTCACCATTATATAACTTAACTTGCAACGAGTATGGGAGTCACAATAAATATGCATAAAGACAATCATAATTGTTAATGGCAAACTTTGTTCTTGGTCAGAGAACAGTTGACAAATCATACTTGGTTTTCAAGCAAAGTTTTTGTAATGAAGTTTATAACAGGAATACGTTTGCTCAAACATAAAGGGCTTTTCACAACAATATCTTTCAAAGTAATATTCATTTAGATAAGAGCAATGTGCAAAACAAGGAAGATAAGAAACATGATTGAATAAATCATCATATGAATGATTGAATCACAACAACTCAAATGCTTTCTGGAGAAAGAAAGTAATAGGTTTGCTGACTCAACTAAGAAGTAAAAGATAGGCCCTTCATAGAGGGAAGCAGGGATTTCAAGTTTCATAAAGATCTTCCAAAATATTATGGTACTTACTAGCTTTGAGCTCTCATTGCCCCATCATAAGCATCTTGAGGTGATTAAGGTTAAAGTAAACAAATATGGAGTATATGCTTGACAAATCATAAGTTGGCAATCTCATGTCCCTTGAGTACGAGGGTCGTTCCTCATGCTACTCAACTTTAGTCACAAGCAAGTTCTTGTCATTGTAAGTATATGTGTATCATAGAGAACCGCCAACGGGGTACCCCTTGCCCCATGATATAGGAGCTATCCCATATCAAAATGACAAGGCAACAGATAGTGAGCATCTCAGCGATCCTTTTATTTACCATGAGCATGGCGCATATATTTTTTTCTCTTCTCTTTTTTTTCTATATTTTTTCTGAGGATGCTTCATAGATTGCTCACTATGGTGATGCTGCAAGTTTCCACCATGATTAGGCATCGATTGCTCCATGGACTTACAAGCTCCCCTTTTATTTCACACCACCGACATACGCAAACAAAATATCATGATATCAACTGGGTAGATATTTATAGGTGTTGAAAGCGTTCCCCATGACAACATGGTTCTGCTAATTCCCAACTTATAAGTGCAAGCATATACAACATAGATGACACAATGGTTCAAGTTTATTAAGGGCATGAAAATAAGGTGTGTCATCAAGTTTGTGAGAGATTTACTAACTAGATTTCACATCACAAAAGAATTTTTAATTTGGAAGATAGATGAAACTCGAGAATTTACTTGGAATAGCAATAATTCTAATAGGTAGATATGGTGGACACAAATGGCATAGGTTTAAGTTCAAGGATTAGATGCACGAGAAGCATTCCCTCTCAGTACAGGTTTTTTGGCTAGCAAGGCTGGGTAGCAAGCATAAGAGTTGAAGGAAACAAGCAAACATATAAGTGATAGAAACAATCATGCAATCTTCCTTGAAAACACAAAAGATCTTAACTAAAGAATACTAAGCTTATGATCCAATCAAGAAATAAAGAAAATTAAATAAAATACCTGTAAGTGCTCTTCTCTTTTCCTTATGAACCTCAAAAAGTATTGCTACTGACCAAAGCTAGGTTTGCCAAAACTAATTTAAATTTACTTGATGCACCCAAAGTGATACCAATACTAATCAACAAGATCAATCATAAAATAGAGATTGCAAACTAAGATAAGATGTGCAAAAAGTAAATGATGAAACTTCTCATTAATATTCCATAAAGGCACTCACACCAAGGGATACATAGATAACCAACTAGAGGAGAGATACTTCCACAATGCAAACCATCCTATATGATAACTTCTCTATTCATGATATGACTCTACTAAAAAGGTAAAATATGAAAGATAATGATGTGATACCGCGACACTCCCCCAAGCTTGGAAAAACCAAGGGGATGCCAAAACCTGATGACGAATTACTCCTTCGGTGGTGGTGGTGTTCCCTTGATAAGCTTTTCAATCAACTTCCTCAAATCCTCAATCTCGAAGGCTAGAGTCCGAATCAGCTCCAAAATATGCTCAATGCGGTTCATGATCATGTCGGACCGAGAATCCCATACCTTGCGATTCTTTCTCCACTCTTCCTCCTTAAAGTATTCTTTCCCTGCATGGTTAGAACGAGGCATATCCCAAGTGGAGGGCAACTATCTTTTGGGTATCTTTTGGAATTGCTGCTCATGAATAAGAGTATGGAAGGAGTTCTTGGTACATGGATGAAGTGACCGTGGAGACAAGCAAAGACGCGGAACTTTCCCTCCTATGGTTATTTTGAGTCAACTATTTTCCACTTATTTTACCATGGTCTTAATACCCAATGCAGAGAGTTGCTAGATTCATCAGTGGAAGGATCGATAAATACTTTAACTATTAAAGCATGTTTGGAATTGATGTCTACTAGGGCTAAGAATGATTCTTTATATAATCCTGATTTTGGCACTAAGCCAGAGAAGGGAATACTTCGTATAAATCCCGATCTTTGATATGTCGTAAATGTATCTATAATTTTTGATGTTCCATGCGTGTTTAGTATCTACTTTGCTTTGCTTTTCTACACTTTGAGGTGTTTTTATATCTTTTCTGGAACTAACCTATTAACAAGTTGCCACAGTGCCAGTTGCATGTTTTCTTCTGTTTTTGGTTCCAGAAAGGCAGAAAATCAATATTCTCGGAATTGGACGGGACAAAAGCCTAAGTCAATAATTTACCATGGGCGACACGAAGTCCAGAGGAGATACGGAGAGGCGAGCCAGGGCGGCCAGAACCCCCTAGGCGCGTCCAGGGTGGGCCCGCGCCTAGGCAGGGTGTGGGCCCCCTGGTCGCCTCTCATCCTCGCCTCTTCGCCTATAAGAAGCCCCCGATGCATAAACCCTAAGTACCTGATCAAAACTCCACAAAACCGTCTGTAGCCGCCACCACCATTGTCCCTAGATCGGGGGGATCTGAAGTTCTTCCCGGCACCCTGCTGGAGGGGAGATCATCCCGGAGGCCTTCTTCTCCGGTATGATGTGTGAGTAGTTCCACCTTGGACTACAGGTCCATGTAGTAGCTAGATGGTTGTATCTCCTCCTTGTGCTTTCATGTATAGATCTTGTGAGCTCCGTTCATGATCAATATCTAATCTATTTGTAATCATGCATGTTGTGTTTGCGGGGATCCGATGGATATTGAGATTATTATGTCAGTTTGGTTAATGGTTTTGTTTATATGATTCTATCATGTTTGTGTTGTTTGTGATCTTGCATGCTCTCCGTTGTTAGTAGCTATCTTGGCCAAGTAGTTGCTAGTGACTCCAAGAGGGGGTATTTATGCTCGATAGTGGGATCATGCCTCTAGTTTCCAAGGGAAGTGACATAAATCTATTCGGTTGTAGATGTGTTGTTGCCACTAGGGAGAAAACAACGGTCTCTTGTTCATGGAACAAGTGGATTGTTTACCTTACACACTTTGCTTAAAGCAGTTGTCTATTGCTTGCAACTTAATACTAGAGGGGGTTTGGATGATAACCTGAAGGTGGACTACTAGTCATAGATGCAGTTGGATGGCGGTCTATGTATCTTGTTGTATTTCCCAATAAAATCTCATGGGATCTTTCTACTAGTATTACATTGTTATGCCTTGCTTAGTTCTTGTCAATTGACCTGCTGTAATTTGTTTACCCTTCATGCCATGTTGTTTATCTAAGGAGAGCACCTCTAGTGAACTATGGACCCCGGTCCAATCTTTACCATTGATACACCTTCCACTGTTACTCTTTACTTGATGCAAACCACCATTACCTTCTACACCATACAGTTAATTCTTTGTTACAGCAAACCGGTGAGCTTGACAACCTCACTGTTTGTTGGGACAAAGTCTTGAGTTTGTGTTGTGCAGGTTTCCATGTTGCTTGCAACACCTTTGAGACGTTTCCTTCCTCCTTCTGGTTCGATAACCTCGGTCTCTACTGAGGGAAAACTTTTTGTTGTGCTCATCACACCTTGCTCTGGGGTTTCCAACGAAGTGCACCACGCACAGCCAACAAGATTTTCTGGCGCCGTTGCCGGTGAGGCTAAGGACGTCTTCACAAGGGGAGTCCTCCACTTCCTTTATCTTTACTTTGTTTTTAGTTTGCTTAGTTTCTTTTGTTTGGTTTTGTTAGCCTCTTTTTTATGAAAAACTGAAAAAAATAGTTTAGTTTGGTTTGCTTTCTCTATTCAAAACACACACAAAAATTAGTTCCTACTCTAGTTGCCACCTTGCTCTAGCTCACCATGTTGTTCCCCAAGTTCGCCCTGAAGGATCTTGCAATAGGTAGTGGTTCCATAATTGGGAAAGATAATATTGAAGAATTCTTTAATCATGTTAACAAGCATGAAGATATAGAGGATAGATCTATAGCAGAACTTGCTCCCAATTATGAGATTGCTGCAGCTTCTTTAGTTCATATATTGGAGGCTAGGTTTGTTAGCCTTAACCCCATGATGCAAATTTTGTTCCTGAAACTAAAAGAAGAAAAGAATGCTGAAAAGAGAGAGAATTTATTCTTGAAACTTTACTAAACAAGTTCCATGATGTTGCTAGGGAAGCCAAAAAGGTCTTTGAGCGTTTCAATATGCTAGGCTCAAGTGTAGATGTTGTGGGTACTTTTGATAAGACTAAGCCTATAGAGGAATTTAAGATACCCATACCCTTTAAGCTTGTTGGAATGCATGAAGCCTTTGAAAAGAATTTTGATTGGATTGTTCCTAAAAATCTTTTTGATGAAAGCAGTAAACCAAAGAGGGATGAGAAGGGATCCTCAAAAACTCATTTGGATGATATACCTTTCATAGTTTAGGATTTTGCAACTATTGATGTTAATGCTTCCTCATTTGAAAATACTTGTTTTCTTGCTTCTTGTGCCTAACTTAAAGGCGTTAAAGAAAAGTACTTGTTGGGAGATAATCCAAGAGTTTTATTGAGTCTTGGAAGTTATTACTTTAGTGATGACCTCTTCTTATCCTTTTTGTTTGCTTTTTGTGCCAAGAATGACCTCTAATGAGAGGGAAGTAAGATTTGGGGAGTTGTTGTCCCGAAATAGATTTTTGTCCTCCACCATAAAAATTCATGAGGAGTCTCTGTAAGTCGGATTGATCTAAAATTTATGAATAAATCCCCCAGTATGTTAGCTAACTTTCGTTAGTTCAACACTTTTTGATTTGAGCAACATAAGATTTTCAAAAAAAAATCGGTTTCTACCTGCTGGTCTGTTTTGACAGGTTTCTGCCATTATTTGCATTTGCTTCTTATTGATTCCTTTTTGAGTTCTCTTTTGGAGTATTGAGATTTTTGAAGGAGTTGCTACAGTAGCTTGTCTTTTTAGTGAAATTTTTTGCTATTCCAAAACTTTGCCTAAAGGTCTATTATCTTTTGAATAAACTAATGTTGCTCATGAAGATTGTGTGAAGTTTTGTATGAAGGAAAAATTTCAGGTGTAGAGAAAGAATGATGTAATGAGATGAAGAATGGACAAAAGCTCAAGCTTGGGGATGCCACCCCGGTGTCACCCCAAGAAATATCCAAGAGGTACAAGCGTCAAAGCTTGGGGATGCCCAAGGCATCCCCTTCTTCATCAATAAAAAGCACAGGTCTGTCTAGACACTTCGTTTTTATTGTTTCATGCACTATTATGTTGTTCTTGGAGCGTCTTGGTTTTAGTTTGCTTTGATTAGCTTGTTTAGTTTGCTTGAATAAAGTAGTTGGACCCCTGTTCTCGTTGTGTGGTTTCAAATAAGTCAATTGGTGTTGGAAAGGAGTAGAAATTTCTTGCTTGGAAGTGCAAGAGGAGCTTGCATTGACTGTGACTTAGACTTTAGCATGACATGATAGGTGTTGTTTTGACCTTATGCTTAGTGATTATTGCTATAGCATGTCTTGTTCCAAACAATCGAGATTGCTTAGTGTGCCTTGAAGAAATTATGTGTTGTTTTAGCATACAAAAGCATAGTATTATGGTATTCTCCTTTGATGCTTTGTTTGGGTTGACTTGGCACATGCTCACACCATGTTATGACTATGAAAATTCGACATAGCCTCTATGATCATTTAGTCCTTGACTTGTAGTACCACTCTATGCTTTGATTAGTAATGTTTTGTCACTCTGCATGATTATGGACATTATTGCTCTCTTAGTGGGTTGCTCCCAGTCTTTTGCTAGCCTCCACTTGTATGAGTAAGCTCAACTCATGCTTCCAACTCCCAAGAAACCAAGTTATTTCAAAGTGTCCACTATAAACTCCTATGCATGGTGTGTTACACCATTCCAAGTTTATTCTTGCTTTTAGCTATCTTCCAATTAAAAAGTATTTTGTTATGTGAAAACTTAGTGATTAAAGCCCTCACAAACTTGATGGCACACTTTATATTTGCCCCTAATAAACTTGAACCATTGTGTCATCTATGTTGTGTATGCTTGCACTTATACGTTGGAATTAGCAGAACCATGTTGTCATGGGGAACGTTTTCAACATTGCACTTGTACTTTGTACACAGTTGATATCATGCTCTTTTGTCTATGGATGTCACCGGTGTGAAAGAAATAGGGATCTTGTAAGTCCATGGAGTTATGTATTTTGTGTTAGAGAAACGCTTGGGCCGCTAGCCTAAGCCATGCCTAATCATGGTGGAAACTTGCAGCATCACCATAATGAGCTATCTGTGAAGCATCCTCAATGAAAATCTATGCAAATAGTAAATAAAAAGATCGCTGAGATGCTCATTGTCTGCTTGCCTTGTCATTTTGGTTATGGTAAAGCTCTTGTACCATGTGCAAGGGGTGCTCCGTTGGCGGTTCTCTATGATACGCATGTACTTACTATGACAAGAACTTACAGGTGACTGAAGTTGAGTAGCATGAGGTGTGGCCCTCGTATTCAAGGGACTTGAGATTGCCAACTTATACTTTGTCAAGCATATACTCCATAGTTTGTTCACTTTAACCTTAATCACTTCAATATGCTTATGATAGGGGCAATGAGGGTTGAAAGCTAACAAGTACCATAATTTTTGGAAGCTCTTTTTGAAACTTGAAATCCCTGCTTCCCTTATGAAGGGCCTTTCTTCCACTATTATGTTGAGTCTCCACCTTCTACCTTTAGGCACAATTAAGAGAGCATAGTTGCTATTCTTAGTTCTATGTGCAGTGTCCCAAAACTTATTGATTGATGCATATTGTGATATTACTTGTTCGTGTGCTACTTGTATCTAGTCACTCTTATAAACTTTGCAGGCCTATGCATCTATTTGCTACCCTATGAGGGACAAGCTCGTTGCCACTATGCCATGTTTTCTGTATGTGAAACAAAAAACGTTTTTCAATGGATGTTATTCATGATCTTTGTTTGTAGCCTTTCATGTTGCATGCATAGTTACTTTGTCTTATTGTTATAACTCCATCTTTCATGCACATGTTTAGAGTTCTTTGATCCTTCAATGCTTGCAAATGGTTTGATCTTGGTTTTGACGGTGCATGTCACCTCAAAAATTATTATTTTTATCACTTACCTACTCGAGGACGAGCATGAGTTTAGCTTCGGGATGCTTGATACGTCGTAAATGTATCTATAATTTTTGATGTTCCATGCTTGTTTAGTATCTACTTTGCTTTGATTTGTCTACACTTTGAGGTGTTTTTATATCTTTTCTAGAACTAACCTATTAACAAGTTTCCACAATGCCAGTTGCATGTTTTCTTCTGTTTTTGGTTCCAGAAAGGCAGAAAATCAATATTTTCGGAATTGGACGGGACAAAAGCCTAAGTCAATATTTTACCGTGGGCGACACGAAGTCCAGAGGAGAGACGGAGAGGAGAGCCAGGGCGGTCAGACCCCCTAGGCGCGGCCAGGGTGGGCCTGCGCCTGGGCAGGATGTGGGCCCCATGGTCGCCTCCCAACCTCGCCTCTTCGCCTATAAGAAGCCCCCGATGCATAAACCCTAAGTACCCGATCAAAACTCCATGAAACCGTTTGTAGCCGCTGCCACCATCGTCCCTAGATCGGGGGGATCTGAAGTTCTTCCCAGCTCCCCGCCAGACGGGAGATCATCCCGGAGGCCTTCTTCTCCGGTATGATGTGTGAGTAGTTCCACCTTGGACTATGGGTCCATGTAGTAGCTAGATGGTTGTATCTCCTCCTTGTGCTTTCATGTATAGATCTTGTGAGCTCCGTTCATGATCAATATCTAATCTATTTGTAATCATGCATGTTGTGTTTGCGGGGATCCGATGGATATTGAGATTATTATGTCAGTTTGGTTAATGGTTTTGTTTATATGATTCTATCATGTTTGCGTTGTTTGTGATATTGCATGCTATCCGTTGTTAGTAGCTATCTTGTCCAAGTAGTTGCTAGTGACTCCAAGAGGGGGTATTTATGCTCGATAGTGGGTTCATGCCTCTAGTTTCCAAGGGAAGTGACAGAAATCTCTTTGGTTGTAGATGTGCGGTTGCCACTAGGGAGAAAACAATGGTCTCTTGTACATGGAACAAGTGGATTGTTTACCTTACACACTTTGCTTAAAGCAGTTGTCTGTTTCTTGCAACTTAATACTGGAGGGGGTTCGGATGATAACCTAAAGGTGGACTACTAGTCATAGATGCGGTTGGATGGCGGTCTATGTATCTTGTTATATTGCCCAATCGAATCTCATAGGATCTTTCTGACTAGTATTGCATTGTTATGCCTTACTCAGTTCTTGTCAATTGCCCTGCTGTAATTTTTTTACTCTTCATGCCATGTTGTTTATCTAAGGAGAGCACCTCTAGTGAACTATGGACCCCGGTCCAATCTTTACCATTGATACATCTTCCACTATTACTGTTTACTTCCTGCAAACCACCATTACCTTCCACACCATACAGTTAATCCTTTGTTACAGTAAACCGGCGAGCATGACAACCTCACTGTTCGTTGGTACAAAGTCTTGAGTTTGTGTTGTGCAGGCTTCCACGTTGCTTGCAACACCTTTGAGACGTTTCCTTCCTCCTTCTGGTTCGATAACCTCGGTCTCTACTGAGGGAAAACTTGTTGTTGTGCTCATCACACCTTCTCTTGGGGTTTCCAACGAAGTGCACCACGCACAACCAACAATCTTATGTCTGAAGTATGAAAAACCATGAAAGAAAAAAGGTATACCTTCCGAACTTGTTAAGGAAAACAAAGTAGATTTGTTACAAGTTTTTACTGAAGAGGATGAAACTATAAATGTTTTTCAAGAATTGAAACATTGACAGGCAAAATCTTACAATAGCTTGCATAAGCAATTTCAAAGACACAAAAGGATTTTTCTGAACTCACAGAAAATTATGAGGAAATTGGCTAATAAATAAAATTATTTCACAAGTACCTTAGCATGACTGAAACTCAATGTGAACAAATAACATCTAGTTATCAAATTTTTGTTGAAGCTGATATAAATATTCGATGTGCAGTTGTTAAAGGACCATTAGGACCACCTGAGTATGAAGCTGAAAAAGATTGAAGGGAAAAAGCCTTGCTCAAAGCAAGCCAAGAAGATGATACATTGGTGGATCCTCAAGATGAGACTGCTCAAGACACACAAGATCAAACCTTGGAGGAGAAGAATGATACACAGGATGATGATTATAACTCTGATACAGAGACTGTTGATCCAAGATAAGAAAAAGACACAAGCAAAGAAGATGAAGCAGTTGCAATAGAAAATAAGAAAAGCGACAAGGAATAACAAAAGAAAGCGACTAAAGAGACTGATCCTCCACAAAAGGTAAAAGACAAGAGTAAGAAACTTCCATATCTAGAACGCAAAATGAAATCACCAGATGAGGCAATTTATGATTCTTTTAAAAAGGCATTAGGTGATCTTCGTCTACAAATTCCATTTGTGGATGCAATAAAAGTGTCTGTCTATTCTAAATTTCTCCATAATATTCTTAACAGAAAGAAAGGTATAAACTGAAACCGTCGCCATGGTAACTAGTTACCCTGCTAATGGGAGGCTATTGTCTAAGTCAGGAGATCCCGGGATACCAACTATTTCATGTTCAATAGGCAAATCTGATATTCATAATGCCTTATGTGATTTAGGTGCAGGAGTTAGCGTAATTCCATACTCCCTCTATAAACGGTTAGGATTAGGAGAGTACTCCCCCACTTCTTTCACTTTATAGATGGCTGATAAATCTACTAAACAACCTGTTGGTATGATTGAGGATGTTCTACTTAGAATAGATGAGCATGTTATTCTCATTGACTTTATTATTCTTGAAATGTCAGAGGATGAAAAATTATCTATAATACTTGGAAGACCTTTCCTTAGTACTGCAGGATCATCAGTTGACTGTGTTGAAGGGAAAATAATCTTCAATGTTTATGATGCTGAAATAATCCGGTATTTTCCAAAGAAACTAGAAGTAGGAGAAAGGTATGTTCCACCGGCAAAACGAGTTCATGTGGTAAGTGCCTTTAATAAAGGGCAACCAAAGGTAAGAATTCGAGAACAGAAAAAGGGTTGAAATTTTCAACCATTCTTAATAAAATGCTTAATGGGATTCAAGCCATAATATCAATAAAGTAGAGAGAATTCTTTTTTGCATTTTTAGGTATCAAAATAAAAAAATCAATCCTAGTGGATCCGTGTGGTAAGGAAAAACATAAATAATAAAAAGTTCATGGCATTCCTACAACTTTTTCACAGACATTCTTGCGGAATCGCGCCGTAAAAATGCAGCTGTCAAAAAGTAGTAGAAGTATCGATTGAATGATTTAGTGTAGAAAATAAAGTTTGAGTTTTATACGTAGAAACTAGCTTATTAATACTGTTCAGATAAAAAATGCATCTCTGAAAATTTGGGTGAAAAAGCATGTTCCAGGAGTTATAACGACCAACTATACAGCGGGAATATTTATTCCGAATGTATAGTTATCGACAAATTTCTCAAAACTTGGGGTTCGGAGATAGAAGGTTTGACGACCAACTATACGGCGGGACCATTTGGTTCGCCGTATAGTTGTGATCTGGCGTTGGGAAACCCTAACCCTCGCCGCTGCCACAACTATACGGCGGGAGCTACTTAACCCAGACGTATAGCTTCCGCTGTATAGTTTACCGTGACCACTTAAACGGGCCGGGGCAGGCTAGGGTTCTTCCTTTTCTCATTATTTCTCTCAAACTCTCAATTCTTCGTGGATTTTGTTCATTTGAGTGGGGGAATCAACAGATCGGTATGTTTCTCTCCCTATCCATGCTTTATTTCTAGAATTCCATGGTTGAAATCCTCTCATTGAATTAGTGGATGAACTCAAACTTGATTGATTTTTCTCTTTTAATTTCTCATGTTAGGATTCAATTCCTCCTAGAATCGCTCATATATCATGTAGAAACTATATGCCTAAGGTTTTATGTTGAAATTTATTAATGCATCAAGATGAACAAGCTCAGCGGAATTTTTCTCAAGATCAAGCGCCAACGTGGTTAAGGCTCGGGGCTCCGGGCTAAGCTCAACAACAAGTATGCCATTGTTTTGGCAAGGAAGGTGGTGCCCACACGATGGGCCGATGACGGCTTTCTCAACTTAGCAGGGTTGAGGGTGGAATTCGACTACATGTGTGCAAATGTAGGGCTCTCCAACCTCGCCAATGCAAGCCACTACACCTACGTTGGGCTCACCCATGAGTTCCTCGCCTCCTTCTATGACGACTATAAGGAGAAAGGTAATGCATGCATGATAAATTTCACCGTTAACCAACGGCCATACCAAATTACTTTTCAACAATTTTGTGAGGCTTATGGATTCCCTCAAGAAGGGGAATCAACTGTTACAAACTTGTATAGCGTCTCAACTGGAGAAACTTGGGAGGTTATTTCTATTAATGATGGCAGGGACTTCTATTAGAAGAAGATGTCCACCATTCAGAACCCAACCATCAGTTACTTCGCTTTGTTTCTTGCTAACACTTTGTTAGGAAGAGGAGATACCGTCTCTATGGCCAATGCAGACATGGCCATGATCACCAAGGCGCTCTTCCCTAATGCACCGCAGAGTCCCACTCCTGCAGCTCTATTCTTCCAGCACCTCCGCCACCAGAGCAACAAAAAGAAATGCGATATTCGCATCGGTGGATTGGTAACCCACCTAGTCCAAGCTCTCAGAATTGCAATTCCTATTATGAAACCTGTTGATGGCTCCATAATTATGGATGTCAAGTATATAACTGCTTGTGGCTTCCTCGGTGTTTACCGATCTAACAGGAAGCTCCGAGCCTATCAATTTGGTTATCTTGATGTTGTGCGGGATGATCAAGTGCCATTGCCTTGCCCGCAAGCCTTCAAGGTTCAAGAAAGGTACAGCTGGATCCTCACCAAGGATCAAGTGACTGAGATCATGGAGGCACTCTATCCTGACTCCAAGGAAGAGGAAGAAGGAGGGCAGCAGGATGAGCAGGAGCAGCAACCTTGGGACCAATGGCCCAATCAGCAACAGCAGCAGGGATTTAACAATGTCCCCTACCAATTTTCTGCAGCTCAACCAGCGCGTTGGGGAGATCGACCAGACTCTCCATGGAGTAAGTGAATATGTGAGTGCCTTAACTAACACCTTAAGTAACTTCATGACCTACTTCCTCGACTACTACCAGCGGCACCAGCACCCGCCGCCGAACAACGACAACAACTAAGCATGGCAACAACCTAAGCTTGGGGGAGGTTTTGAAAACCTCAAAACTTGCATTCATATTTTTATTTCTTATTTCTATTTGTTTTCTTTTCCAAGAATAGCATGTTTACTTTCATTTTGCATTCTTAAAACCAAAAACACAAAAAATTTAAAAAACACAAAAAATTTAGTTGTAACTTTTATTGCAATTTGTTTCTTTGTTTTTCTCGAAGATTGCTCAATTTCAGGTGACTTGACAATAAGGAAATATAGAGAGGATTCGACTCAAGTACGAGAACAAAGAAAGGAAGAGGAGGTATCACATTACTTTCATCACCCCTTCTGCAACTTTAAATTGACCCTACAATTATTTACTCGCTTGCACTTGAGTCACTCCCCACCTAGCTTGTTATCCTATAAATTAAATTCCCTTGCCAGTGTCTACTTTTAGCTTTGAAACAATGAGCAATGAACTTGGTTGAAATATTTCCAACATTTTTACAACAAGAAAAAGCATACAAGAGATGACTTGAGTCCATGTTTAGCCCAAAGGATTTGATTTTAGAAACTACTCAATCCCATTGAGCTTAATGTAAATAGATTCGATAGCACCATTGAATGAAATTGTCTGATAAAATGGATGCTTTAAAGTAGTAGAGATTATGCCATTGTTTTTTCTAATAATTATAGTAGGATATTATTTTACGCGTGTCACTACAATATTGTCATACTCTATGGGGAACTACTAACTCCGCTGTCCAACGAACGATCTAAATGTGGGAAACCACTTGATTTCAGCTATTGAGTTATGTAAACGTCTGTAGCTGCAATGCTATGACAGGTAAAATTTTAGTCTCCTCATAGTTTTACGTTCCAAGTGAAGTTGTAGTACTCCTTAGATACACTATTGCTCAACGGCTATCTATTGGCATGATCACGAGTGCACAACACAGTCCTAATTAACATGTTAAAAACGATGGCATGATTTCTCTATAAAAGAGCTGAAGTTTTTGAAAAAAAAGAAAAGGAAAAAGGTGCTTTGAGACTCTTGAAATTTTGACGTGGGAGTAGATGAGTTATTCTTAAACTAAATGTTCTTGGTGCCAACTTGAGTACTCTTAATCCATTAAATGAACAAGAATAATTTCATCTCTCAATAAGAGAGAAACCAAAAATATTTATTTCACTTTCCTAGCTAAACTTCTGACACTAGCTCGGGCATTATGATTTATTTGCTATTAAGATATACGTGCTTAGGAAGTGAACTCAGTGCAATCTTATGAATACTTGTATGATCATGTTTAAGGTTGCAGGAATTGTGAAGAAAATAATTTGACACCAAATTGAGCTTGTAAGTTATTTTATTTAAAGTCTCGAATCTCCACTATCCTTTCTCATTTCCTTGTCACTCGATGACGAGCAACATCTAAGCTTGGGGGAGTTGATAGATGTGAGATTCGACACATTTTTATGGTTTTTATTGATAGTTCACATTTGGATTTGATGGTTTTCTAGCTTTACCTAACGCTAATACTTCAGTAGCAAAGAAAACTTGGTTTTTAATGTGTGTTTCAGGTTCTGAACATCAATAGAGGTATTAATAGCAAAAACATAATATTGAGACGAAAACAAGCAAGTCTCTTTTTGGAAGCAATCGAGGGGAGTTTACTGAAGCTTTAACGAGCAACTATACGGCGGGAGAATATTTCTCCGGCCATATAGTTCCTGCTGTATAGCTGCCATCTCCGTCGTCTTATTAAAAGGTACAACTTTCATGAACAGGCCGAGGATGAAAACAGAACACACGAGTCACCATCCCATCTAGAAGAGAGAAAGAAGAGATCCGAAGAAGAAGGGGAAGACGTTCTTCATCTCGCTCCACGATCTTCGATCTCCCAGCCACCACACCTCCATAGCCATTACTGGTACGAGAGAGAGAGAGAGAGAGAGAGAGAGAGAGAGAGAGAGATCTTCACCTTGCAAGGTTAGGGTTTGAGATTATTCTTCCTGTCTTGAATTATGTTGGATTTATTTCTATTTCTTATTGTGGATCTCCACGGTAATATCAAGAAGAACTTCATTTATTTAATTGTATCAATGATGTTTTCTTCTCTCATGTGTGAATAAGTTCCCTTGGGCGTGGGATATGTAGAGGATTGGTGAGATGTGATTTGCCTATATAATTTCCATTACGTTTGTGATTGATTTTAGTTACTATATTATGTGTGCTTGACTATCTGTGGGATGCTTAATGTCTGTTGTCCAATTAAGGGCCTAGACAACATGATGTTTTGTTCTATATAAATAGAATCTTGTTCGCTAGCAGACCGGCGACCCTCGAGTGACATGGGGATATCAATGGGAAACTAGTTTGACTCGAGGATCACGAGGAGCCACCGAGCTTATTGCATTAGTCTGATCCAATGAGTTTAATTTTTAAGCAACCTGAAGGATCTTAATCTTCTAGTGACTGACCATGGTTGTGGTAAACAGGCTAATAGGACTATTGAAGTTGGGATAAAATCTACCAAGAGGAGTTCCGGATAATTATGGGTTGCTCGCCTACACACATACTTATAAGATTATAATTGTTACACTTATTACTCATCCACCTGGCACATTCACTATCACAATGAACTGAACCTCCCTGCGCCTACTTTGTCATCTGCAGAAAATAACAAACAAATCGTTCTTTACTTTTATGCTTTTTATTTCTAAAGTTTACATTTTAGTTTTATTTAAATACTTTTATTTAATCCAAAATATATTCTTATTTAAATACTTGTAGTAAATTCACTCGAAGGCTTGTGGCAACTTCGGATGTGACAGAGACTTCACCTATAAACATTTACCTTTAGGCTCCCTATGGGATCGACATCTTTACTTCGAAACTAGCTACAAACGATATGTGCACTTGCAGCCATCAAGTACCACGGTTTGATCCACAAGGTTAGGTTTGGCATGCATCACAATTACCACTAGACTTTATTTTGAACAAACAACTCTTTTCACAAGTGCCGTCAAGACTATCAGAATATCTATGGGGTTAAGTATCTTCAACGGTATACTTCAAGACAATCATTCATCAAACAAGTCGTAAACTTTAGAATTTTTCTTATTGTACCATTTTGGCAATATTATTTCCAAGGCAAGACTCGATTAGCTAAAGGAACTAGAATAAGAGCTTCAACAACTAATCATCATACTAATAAAAAGCTTAACTCTAACCATATTAAATTACACCAACAAGCATGGCATCTTAGCAAATCAACCAACTAAAATAAACAACTCAAACTTTAAAAGTGGGAGACATAGGACATACCTCTCATAAGTGACTTCATGATTCTCTTTCTTATAGGGATGTGTTTCTTCAAAAACTCAAACACGATTACTCTCATAATAGTATTAAGCAAAGAGGCAAAGTGCAAATCCACATTTGTGAAAAAGAAGAAAAATGGAAAATCTTCTTGTATTTTTTAGGATAGGGATTAAAGAATAGAAAAAATCTTGCGACTAATAAAGTGTTTTAATAAAATAAAAAGAAAGGCGAACTAAAAAGGAAAGGAAAAAACGAAGTGTTGGAACCAACATGTATGTTTCAATGCTTCCAAGGAGCTAGAGTACAACCTCATTGTTACACAAATAAATTTGTCGGGGAACACATCCCCAAGCTTAGGCTTTTGCAAGCCCTTTTGTTGCTCATTTCCATATAATTGCCATTAATTACCAAAACCACATATGTGGGCACATATGCTCTTTCGATGGTGCAAAAAGAAATGCAAAACATAAACTGGATGAGACCATTGGTGCATATTTACATGTCAACACAGCCGAGTTAGTTCTTGAAGCTTTGGACGTTCCTCTAGCCAATCATGCTTCGGCCGCAACCAGACTCGATCACACGGAGATGGACTGCCTCAGGAGTATACTCCACGGCATCAGCATACCGATGTCAGGTTGTGGGTGCAAGTGTCCCTCCCCTTTCGCTCATCCAAGATATGGAGAGCACATGCAAAACAAAAGTGTTGCTTCTTTGCCTCACTGGTACTGCATGGGAGGATTCTCACGGTGGATAACCTTGCGATTAGATGTTAGGCGCATGATCCTATATGGTGCAACACATAATGTTTGACGGTAGCTTCATAACGATGGTTAGAGAAATGATATTCGGATGTATTGTGGACATTGGCATGTCGCCCCCTCCTACTGGCCAAAATATCAACATTTGGTGGGAGAATACAATCATAGCCTTGCCAAAGGAGAAAAGGTGGGAAACCAGCTGTGCAATCATAAACTCCGTGTGGGGAGCATGGCAGGAAACAAATAAGAGGATCTTCAGAAATACAACCATGTTGCCGGAGGGGGTGGCAACATTGGTAAGAGAGGAGATTGCCCAAGCGGCATATGCGTATACCCAAGACCTAGGAGATGTTGTGGGATGATCTGCTTGTTCTTGGTGATCTCGTTTTCTCTCCTTTTTTGGCTTTCATGCTATGTACATGGAAACCTGGAATTTACTCTCTAATCTAATCGGATTGCACTTTGAATGCCTTAAACCCAAAAAACGTGATGAAACACACATATGTGGGAAATAGTGGGATATCTAGGATGCTACCTATGCATACTAATCTAACCATTGGATATTTTATAAAGAGCATGAAGTTGAGCAGCAGGAACACAAAATATCTACCGAAAAACATCACCTCCGTTACATCAAGAGCATATTTTGCATTCACTTGCTAGTACATGCAAGTACCACACACAAGCTAGTATATGCATACAAACTAGCAACAACTCATGTATGCATGCAAGCTAGCAATACTAGTAGTTCATTGAACCGGCTAAAATTTAAGCATGCAAGCTAACAATACATTCAGACCATTGAACTGGCCAAAATTTCAGCATGCATTCTAGCACTACATGTAGACCATTGAACAGACCAATTTTCGAGCATGTAAGTTAGCACTACGCGGTTCATATAGAGCATAGTACTAGTTATCATCTAGATGCAGGGAATTGAATAGAAAAAGTACACATCCTTTGTTCATATAGAGCATAGTACTAATTATCATCTAGACACACAGAATCAAATAGTATTAGTTTCGGCTAACCCAAGTTACTTTTACTTACCGATTCAACCGCTCAACTAGAGCAACCTTTATCTTGCTGTTGATTTTAACTTGGTTTACATCATAGGGGTGATTGAAAAACAGTTTCCGCATGACTGCTTGTTTCCTAGTCTGAGTGTGTGTGTGATAGTTACACGATGCATGCAAAAATTCTACTACGCTCGTTCTTACAAATCTTCTATCTAGCTGATATGCAATCTTTTTCTTCACTGCCATCAGATTTTTTGTTAATTTGTTTTGTGCGAGGTCGTCACCGTGCCGCTGGTCCGCAGCCCGCGCACCAACGCCTTATACTACGCGGCGCTCACCGGCATCTCGGTCGACGGGCAGACCCTGTCCATCCCGCTGACTTCCTTCGCCATGGACAACGCGGGGTCGGGTGGCGTCATCGTGGACTCCGGCACGGCGGTGACGCGGCTCCAGTCCGCAGCCCACTCCGCCCTCCGCGACGCCTTCGTGCAGGGCACCCAGTCCCTGCCGCGCACCTCCAGCGTCTCCCTCTTCGACACCTGCTACGACCTGTCGGGCCGGGCGAGCGTGCAGGTGCCGGCCGTGTCGCCGCGGTTCGAGGGCGGCGGGGAGCTGAGGCTGCCGGCCAAGAACTACATGATCTCGGTGGACGGGTCCAGCATCTACTGCCTGGCCTTCGCGCGCACCAGTGGCGCCGTGTCCATCATCGGGAACGTGTAGCAGCAGGGGGTCAGGGTCAGCTTCGACACCGCCAAGAGCACCGTCGGCTTCAGCTAGATGAAGAGGAAAGAGGAGCTGCTTAGCTTGGCAATTAGGGGGTGATTAGTGTGTGGGGCTGTGTAGGGGAGACAGAGCAGTGAGGCTTTGGGGAAAGGCAAAGGCACAAGGACAGACAGAGACGAGGAGTGCCAGCCTGTGCGTGTTTGATGGGTCTAGTGTAACTGTGTAGTGTACCTCCCGTCGTCTAGCAACGTATGGTTGTTGGGTGCCACGGATCTCTCATCTGTGTGTATATATGTGCTACTGCATCCTTTCCTGCGTGAACGAATTTGTTCATGTGTCGGTTAATCACCGTGTATTTTTTATACTATCTGAATTGAAGACTTCCGGTTCCTAGCTTGAAGCACATAAACCATATTAATCGAAGAGTTCTTTGGTTCTAGTGATCCCATGTCGTTGACGGCAACCAGAACCAGGGCGTCGTCGCGGCAGAAGCTTTTGCGGGCGCCCAGAAACATTGATCGACCTTCTGTCATTTACTACAAGTTTGTCCTTTTTATTCAGTCCGCCGAATAAATTGTACTCCCAATGTGGCCTTGTTTAATCGAGAAATATAACTTATTTTATGGGTATTTTATCCAATTTTTACACTTTACGTTTTGAGTTATACAAGCGAAACCACTGCTAGAATTTAAGATGCTTTCGACCTGGCCTAAAAGAAATGTAAAGGATATATATACATGAAGCTGTTTTTGCGTTTAGTACTGCAAACAATCTAGCGAAAACGGACGTGGGAAAAACTCCCGCGCTAACGGAACACGCCGACGCAGCATAACATGCTTGCCATCATGGTTTACTCCCATGGCCGGTTTGATTTATAGGCGGATCCATAGGGTGGCCAGGGTGATGCTTGGACCACCCTGGAATTTTGTTCCGCTCCATATATCTAACGGGAAAAATAATTCCTCTGTCCTAAAAGAATATCCTAAAAGAATATCGCAAATTTAACTAAATTTAAATTAAACTTGATATATTTTAGTGTATAGATTTATTCATTTTTAATAAATCTAAGACATCCTTTTCGGAACGAAGAGAGTACAAAAAATGCCATGTCCTCTGCAGCTAGTCGATCCTAGGAAAAAACACGAACTGGCCTCCTTCATTTAGTCTTTCGCTTCATGACTTCCTCCATTCGATATTAGACACCGCCGCTCGTCGCCCAAGATGGCCTCCTTTGTTCATTCGTTCGTTTCGTTGCTTCCTTCGTTCGATATGGAGACCATCGCCCATCGCTCGAGCTCGGTGCCTCGCCGTCGCACCACCTCGCCGACTCCCGGCAACCAGCGCACCTCCTTCCTACCGCTCCTCCCTCCCGCGGTCCCTCTGGATGGCACCCGTCGGGTTCGAGACCGGGTTTGCCTCCCACCCCATACCTGCACCGACCCTTCCCCGCGACCCGCCTCCAACCCGTCGTCGGGTTTAGATCTTCACCATACCCGCTACCCGGCAGGTATCGGGGACCCGAGGTACCCACTCATTTCCATGTGCTTCGCTTTGTTTGGCGCTGGCCGTCGATAGAGGGAGAGCGTCGCTGCAAGATGGGAGGCGGCGACACAATGGGTGGCCGCGCAAGATGGGTAGGCAAGGGACGAGGGAGCAGGGTATTGCGGACCTCGACCGGCCTTACTTTAGTTTTGTTAAAAAAAACTTTTTTTAAGGTGGACCACCCTGCGTCCAAATTCTGGATCCGCCACCGGTTTGATTGACAAAGTTCATGCAGATTTTCTTGTTCCATTGGATGCTTGATTCTTTTGTCCACCTAGCGTGTGCAGATGTCGTGGCCAAGTACAGGTAAGTACACCTACTCCATTGGCAAGTACAAACAACCTAGCATACACATGCATGTCACTCGGAAGTTGGTAGAAATTTTTGCAAACCGAAACCAATATAGGAGAGCTGCTAGGGATTGGTGAAGACGAGGCATACCAAAGGAGCAGTTTAACGAAATGATCTGGAGTGTATATATAAAGGAACAAGTTTTGCGTTTTGTACTAAAAAAATATCTAGCGAAAACGGACGTGAGAAGCACTCTCACGCTAAACAAGAGCCACACGTGAAGATTTTGGCCAAAATTCGTGTAGCCCGGGACACATGATAGTCTGCTTGCTATCTTAGTCTACTCTCATTGTTGGTTTTATTGTAAAAATTTATGTATGTTTCTATGTTTGGTTTGATGCTTAGCATGCACACATCTCATCAAAGTACAGCTAGTCAGGGTCTAGTTTAGCAAGTACAACTAGCATACGCATGCATCCGAGTTTGTAGAAATTTTTGTAATAATAAAGGCTGTTTGATATGCTAAAAAAAGGCTGGTAATGTTATTCTACAAACGGCAATGACACCGTTAACTGCATGCAAGATTTTGGCTCTCTCTCATCTTGACAGTGTAACTACCTCGGTGAATTACGCTCCTAGATACAAGCCTGGATGAGCGGAAGTGGTTGAAATAGTACGGTGGGGCCCCAAAAGCTGCTCACGGGTAGACCTTTCGGCCGTCCCAATCACTTCCAATTCATCGGGACCTGTACGGGCGGCGTAATCGGCAGGCAAAGGGATCAACTACATACACAAATGGGTATGTATGCAAGCCACCATACAAAAGTACATCAGAGCCATTCCATCTAGAAAGAAAGGAAATATAGCAACGCCATACGGCAAGATTCAAATGACCTAGATAGATATAATATTTTAGGATAATTCCTCATACATCACACATCAGAGTATCAAGCGGAAGCGGCAAAACAAGTCCGAGTACGGAGAAGAAGCAAATCGGCATAAGATGCCACAGAAATAAGCACATCCCGCCCACAGATCTCACGGATCCCCGTTCCCGGAATCTCTACACCGAACGATCGTTGCCCACATCATCAGCCTCTTCCACCCAGTATCCGTCCTGCGAGTGTACATGTTCATCTGAACCAATAATTTATCGTGTGAGACCCTAAGAATACTCAGCAAGTCTTAATGCCTCTAAAAGGGACACAACCTGGGGGGACGCAATTGCAGCGAAAGATAAACCTAACAGTTCTAAAGATAAACGCTAACCATCCGCCTAACCAAAGATAGACGGATGTCCGTGAATTAAAGACAACAATTATAACAGTAATTTCATCAGATCCATCCTCCTTCTCGCTTACCAACGAGGAAGCGGACGAACAACCCCCCCATCCGTTGGCAATTTTATTAACCATTCTATGAGTGTTGCACTATTTACTAGTCATTTACTTAGTCAGATTAAAGCGGTACTTTAGTTATGCTTGTCTATGGTCGAGAAACTGTGCTCCAAGTCGTCCATAACCGCGGACACGGCTTTCAGAACATTTTACCCTGCAGGGGTGCACAAATAGCAACACACACTCGATCAACCTCGGAAAAACCAAATCAAAACCCAACGAGGCCTTCACGACAAAGCAATCACAAGATTCAGAAATATTTCAGGGGGCCACCCCATTGAGTAGACCCGCAACGAAGCTAGCTGACTCCGAGACGGACTCAAGGTTTGCGTCAATGGCTGTAAACGACTGGGAACCCGAAAATGTGACTGGGCTTGTCGATACCGCGAAAACATTCCGCTTACCTAAACAGTACAGTGTGCTCCTCGCACAATCGTAACAAAACAGTAAACATGGCATAAGTACAGGATAGTAAATAAGACCTCTAGTTTGTGGCCCCAAGAAATAAGACGGAATCAAGCTCTGGCTCAGGGAGGTCCCATAAGCCTCCCGGATGTGGATAGCGCGAATAATCAAGGAACAGGAATCAAGTACTCGGGGTCCTACGGGACACAGGTGAGCAGGAAAAACCAAATAGCAGATATTGCTCACCGGTGCCACTTTCATTAGTTATCCCATTACTACTCAGGTTAAGTTGTTTAGGTACCTCGTTATCCATCAGACACTCACAAACCCTACACATGCTGTTCTACGACTCGCATGGCTCAAACAACTCCTGTAGTAATGGCTCATGGGATGGAGGAACAAGCTTGGTGGGGTTTAAAAGTAAAGGCTATGCAATACTTGGGATTCAGTTTAATGCAATCGCGACTCAATAATGCAAGAATAGATAGAGGCAATAGGTACTGTATGTATGCAAGCATGTGGTAGTGCTTGCCTGGCAACTCAGTTGAAGCGAGAGACGGATCTGGGTAGTGTTCCTGGTTCTCTTGATAAATCCCCTACTCAGTGTCTATTCGAAGAAGAACCAAACAAGCAAGTGCCAACATAAATAAGTGCTCAAGCATAGGAATAAATGCGTCAAGCAAACAATCATGCCATGATGAATGATGCACAAGTTGCATGGCAAAAATGTAGCATGGCATGGGTGAGGTGTAGAATACAAGAAATAACATTTTATGGGGTTTTGGTCCCATTTTATTGTCATAATAGTTTCTGTACACTATATTTTTATATGATGCATGCTGCAATTGAAGTCATGGATGACATAAACAGAAAGGTCTCGTCGAGCTGATCATTTTAGACATATCATTTGTTAAATTCGGAGTTATATATCAAAAGTTATTAATTTATTAAGTTCCAGTGGCATTTGGTTGTAATTTTACTCAACTTGGAATTTTAAATGTGCAAAAGGTAATTTGAATAGCATATTTGAAATCCTCACATTTTTCTGATTTGAAAACATATATTTTTTGTATTATTTGGAGTTGTTTTCAAAAGATATTCTAAAATGGATTTGAATTTTGAATTTAAACATTTTCTAGAAACATTTTTATTAAACAGACAAACAGGCAGACTTTTTATACTCAACCAGAGCTAGCCCTAGACGCTGACGGTGGGCCTCTCTGCTGACTGGGACACACGCGCGCGCAGATACTTCTGTCACCGCGAGATAACCCAGCCACAGAGGCCGACAGGTGGGGTCAGGGCCACAGGGGCCCACGAGACAGAGGCGAGCGGGCCAGGGACTGACAGGTGGGGGCATGGGACCGCGGGTTGATAAGCCCAAACTCGAGGACCCTATTTAGAAGATGGCCACAGCCACCGACTGTGGGCCTGGGCTGGTTCGCGGTTTGAGGGAAAACAAAAGAGAGGGGGGTTTATGGAAAAAGGCATCAGGGCCCTGTTCCTCTTCTCTGAATCCTCTGTCGCCAGGCACGCGCGCGACAGCGGACAGAGCGCTGCGGGGGGGGGGGGGGGGGGGCTCGAACCTGTGACCTCGGGCGCGCTAGCGGAGGCGGCTACCGCTGCGGTAGGGCTGGGGTGGTTGCAGGAAGGGGTGCAGGCGGCTAGATAGGCTTTGCGCGCCGCAGCAGCGAGTGGACAGACGCGGCGGCGGCGCACCGAGGGTGCTCCACGAACGGATCGGCGATGCCAGGAAGCGACGGTGCAGGCGAGGTTGTCTGGAAGGGAAAGACGCTTAACGCGAGTGCGTCGGTGTGGCTGGTTCGGGCAGGAACGATCGTGATCGACGGCGAGGCTGACGCACTGGCGGAGCTAGGGTTTCGTCGGCGGCGCTGGTGCTCCTCGGCCTGACGCTCTCCTCCTCTGTGGCTCCGTGTACCGGGTGAAGCAGCAGGTCTACACGGGCTTCACCGACAACCTTAGCACCGCGCCCGCTGCCTGGATCGACGTCGACGAGAGGGAGCCGTCGGTGTCGGGGTAGATGGTGGTGGGGAGGAAGAAGGGAGGTGAGGCAGGGCCTCTTGGGGATCTGGAAGAGGCAGAGGGGCGAGGTGGGAGTAGATAAGGATGGGGAGAGAGGAGGATGGCGTGGGGAAGGGAAGGTGGCTTCGGCCACCTTTTTGCACCCCTCCTTCACGTGCTCGGCATGGGGCCAAGGAGGTGGCGCAGGCAGGTCTGGGGAAGGGCTGCCAGGTGGGGTCGGCGAGAGAGTAAGGGGCAGGGGCAGGCTCGGTTAGGCCACAGGTCAGAGAGAGAAAAGAGAGAGAAAGGAGAGGGGGGGTATGCTCGGTCTAGGGTTGGACTTGGCAAGAGAGGGGTAGCTCGGGGGGGGCTGCTGGCAGAGATGGGGAGGGTAGGTCGAGAGGGAAAGAGAGGGTGAGATGGGGTGTGATTAACTAGAGGGGTAGGTTTAGGGTTTTACGGGAGAGATGAGAAGAGAGGGAAGGAGAGGTACTCAGGTTTAAGCACATGAAGGGCATCACATGATCAAGCACTAGGAGTGGTAGGAGGTTAGAAAGAGGGGGAGGGGTTTAGAGTTTGATGAGGTATGGTGATTAGGGGTAGGGTTTAGCTAGAGGGTGAGAGAGAGAGAGGGTTTGGTGTCTTGATTAGATCAAGCATGATCCACACAAGCTCAACAGGATGGCCAAAAGAGAAAGAAGGAAAAGATGATGAGGGAGGAGCAAGATTGAAATGGATCACGCCCAAAAGCAGGAACAAAGGCAGAGATAACCCACTCAAGAATTCAAATAAAACCATAAGATGACCAAAGTTGATGATGGTTGCATGGGACATGCATTACATTTGATGCACTCCTTAAGAGGTTGGTGCAAGCTTGCATGGGCCATGCATAAGCATAAAATGCCAGGTTTTATCTTGTGAGAACAAAATAATATCCCATGGCATTTATTTATGTGCATCCCCAAAGCTGGAGTAAGGCCAAGCAAAAGATTATGAGTGGGATCCACCCAACCCACATGAGCTAGCAGTAAACTCAATTAAAATGCCAAGCTCATATTAATTGGATGGTGGAATTATAAGGTGGGGAAGACAAGGTGGTGGAGTCAATAAGAGATATGCCCCCAACTCAACTTGGGCATTTAACAATATATCAAGAACCAAATACAATATCAAGAGACAAATACAAATATTAATGCATATGAGATAAGAACCAAAACAAAAGGGTTTTTGTATGATGCTCAAATGCAAGGTGGCATGATGACATGAACATGATATGATGATGATGCAATAATTATGTGTAGGAAGTAGCCATTTATTACTAGATCAAGTAGCATTACAGGTGTTAGACAACTGGGATGCTACAACTCTCCCCCACTAAACAGGAATCTCGCCCCGAGATTCTAGGAAGAAGAAGAAGACACAAAGAGGGTAGGATAGTTGGCACGGAGTTCATCTTCACGTTCCCAAGTGGCTTCATCAACAGAATGGTGCGACCACTGCACCTTGCAGAACTTGATGGACTTGTTGCGAGTCCTTCTTTCTGCGGTCTCAAGGATTTTGGTGGGGTGTTCTTGATAAGACAGGTCTTCTTTGAGATCAATTAGCTCATGATCCACGGTCCTGCCGGGATCTTTGAAGCACTTCTTGAGCTGAGAGATGTGGAAAACATCATGGACTTTGAGTTTTTCCGGGAGCTCAAGGGAATAAGCAACTTCTCCTCTTCTTCCACGAATTTTGAAAGGACCGATGTATCTAGGAGCCAGCTTTCCTTTGATACCAAAACGGTGTGTGCCTTTCATGGGAGTGACACGAAGGTACACGAGATCACCAGGGGCATACACCATGTCCGTGTGCTTCCTGTCATAATTGCTCTTCTGGCGACTTTGAGCAATCTTCAGGTTCTCAAGAATGATATGCACCTTCTCCTCCGCTTGAGTTACAATGTCAGGGCCAAACCAGATTCTTTCTCCTGCACCTGACCAACTAATCGGAGTTCTGCACTTGCGACCATAGAGAGCCTCAAATGGTGCCATCTTCAGACTTTTCTAGAAGCTGTTGTTGTAAGAGAATTCAGCATAAGGAAGACATTCCTCCCACTTCATGCCAAAAGAGAAGACGCAAGCACGAAGCATATCCTCCAGAATCTGATTGATCCTTTCCACTTGTCCTTGCGACTGAGGGTGGTAAGCTGTGCTGAAGTTCAACTTTGTTCCCAAAGCATTTTGGAAACTCTCCCAGAACTTGGAAGTGAAGATGCTACCACGGTCTGAACTGATCTCAAGCGGAACCCCATACAGAGAGACAATTCTGTTGATATAGAGCTCAGCCAACTGAATTCCAGAAATTGTTTCCTTGACGGGGAAGAAATGAGCCACTTTAGAAAGCCTGTCGATGACAACAAAGATTGCATTGTTGCCCTTCTGCGACCTTGGAAAACCAGTGATGAAGTCCATCTCTACTTTCTCCCATTTCCATTCCGGGGGTTTCAATGGCTGTAGAAGACCGAAAGGTTTCTGATGGACAGCTTTCACTCTGCGGCAGACATCACACTCCGAGACATACTTGGCACAATATCGTTTCAACCCAGGCCACCAATATTGTGTTTTCAAGTCCATGTACATCTTTGTGCTGCCAGGATGGATAGAAAGAACCGAATCATGCGCCTCCTTGAGAACTTGCTCTCTCAAACCCGGGTAGTTCGGAACAAACATCCGGTTCAAAGAAAAGCGTGCCTTGATCATCGACGTGGAAGGACTCATACTTCGGGAGCTGAAGTTTGGAGATGATCTTTCTGGTGTGCGGATCACCAAGCTGACGAGAGCGAATCTTTTCTTCCAAGAGAGGAGTAGCCAGAAGGTTCAGGAGATGCCCTTGTTCCACAATTTCAAGGTTGAGCTGACGGAATTCCTCGCACAAGAGAGGCTGTTGTTCTTCCATCATGAGGTTGTTGACATAAGCTTTGCGGCTGAGAGCATCGGCCATGACATTAGCTTTGCCAGGAGTGTAGTTGATGGTCAAATCAAAATCATTGATTGCTTCAATCCATCTCCTCTGCCGAAGGTTGAGATCAGGCTGAGTGAAAATATACTTCAGGCTCTTGTGATCAGAAAAGATCTCACAACGGTTGCCAAGCAAGTAGTGCCTCCATAGCTTCAAAGCAAAGACAACTGCTGCTAGCTCGAGGTCATGTGTGGGATAGTTGATCTCATGCGTCTTCAACTGTCGAGAGGCATAAGCAACAACTTGTTTCTCTTGCATAAGGACCGCACCCAATCCTTGCAAAGAGGCATCACAGAATATCTGGAAAGGCTTAGATGTATCCGGAGGTACCAAGACTGGTGTGGAAGTGAGCTTCTCTTTTAGTGTCTCAAAGCTTGCTTGACAGGCAGGAGTCCAAAGATATTTCTTGCCTTTCTTGAGGAGATCGGTAAGAGGCTTCGCTATCTTCGAGAAGTTCTGAACGAAGCGACGGCAATAACTCGCCAAACCGAGGAAACTCCGCACTCCTTTGACATTAACAGGAGGAAGCCATTCAACAATTGTCTTCACAGTTTCCGGGTTGACTGCAATGCCCTTGGCAGAGATGACATGGCCAAGATAGGTTACTTCAGGCAGCCAAAACTCACACTTTGAGAACTTTGCATACAAGCGGTTCTCACGGAGCTTGTTTAGGACACAACGAAGGTGTTCTTCATGCTCTTCCTTTGACTTAGAATAGACCAGGATGTCATCCAGATAGACCACGACGAACTTATCAAGGTACTCCATGAAAACCGAGTTTATCAGCCTCAAGAAGGTAGCAGGTGCGTTGGTGAGACCGAAAGACATGACCGTGTACTCATACAGGCCATAGCGGGTGGTGAAAGCTGTTTTAGGCACATCTTCCTTGCGAATCTTGATTTGGTGATAACCACTTCTCAAGTCAAGCTTAGAGAACACCACAGCTCCAGCTAGCTGATCAAAGAGATCATTAATCCGCGGAAGGGGATATTTGTTCTTGATGGTTTTAGCATTGAGAGCCCGATAGTCAACACAAAGTCTATCAGTCCTGTCACGCTTCTTCACAAAGATTGTTGGGCTACCCCAAGAAGAAGTACTATGTTGAATGAAACCCAACTTCTCTTGTTCATCAAGTTGTAGTTTGAGTTCAGCCAACTCAGAAGGACCCATTTTATAAGGCCGCTTGGAGATAGGAGCCGTTCCAGGTTCAAGCTCAATTATAAACTCAACCTCACGATCCGGAGGCATACCCGGCAACTCTTCAGGAAAGACATCTGGGAACTCACAGACCACCGGTACACTCTGAATAGCTTCCATAGCATCATCATTTAGAGCCGCCAAAGAGAAAAGCTGAACAGCAGGAGTCAGACTTGGAGAAAAGACTATATGGCCTTCAGGAATCTTCAGAGAAACCGAGCGTTCAGCACAATCAATCACAGCTGCATTTGCCGTCAACCAATCCATGCCCAAGATGACATCAATGTCAGAATTGCCCAGAACAATTAAAGAAGCCGAGAACGAAGAGCCACCAATCTCAATTTGATTGCCATGGCTGACTTTAGAAGCTACCATATTTGTTCGAGGAGAAAGGACCATTAACTTCTTAAGAAGAGGATCCATTGCTAACTCATTCTCATTTGCAAACTTGTGAGAAACAAAAGAATGCGATGCACCAGAATCAAACAAAACTCGTGCAGGGACTGAGTTAACGGAAAGCATACCCATCACAACTCCAGGTGCATGCTCAGCTTGAGCGGCGTTGACACAGTTGGCACGAGAAACAGTAGACCCGGGCTTGGTGTTGATGTTGAGAGCCCGAGGTGGTGGTGCACGAACCATAGGAGAGCTTGCCGCAGATCTTGGAGGAGGTGGAGGAAGAGCTCTGTTCTTCCACGAACAGTTCCCGCTCAGATGTCCAGGATCTCCACATGTGAAACAAGCACCAGGTGGACGTGGAGCAATGTGGCCAGGGACTCCGCCAGGCGCTCCAGGGTAGTGGTGGTTGTAGCCCCTGGGAGCAGCAGTGATGAAGTTTGATGGCCTTGCCGCGTAGCTTGAAGGTCTTGGTGAAGCCGGGAGCGACGGTGGGGTGTTAGGAACCCAGACACGCCGCTTAGAAGGAGCTGACATAGCTGAAGAGCTTGGTGCGTCCCGGTTGTGTTTCTTTGACTCCTCAAACACTTGCCTACTGGCTTCCTCCTGCAAAGCTGTATGCTGAAGTTCCAGGAAAGATGCCGGCTTTGCATGTGTGATTGCATATTTGATCGATGCATTGAGCCCTTGCCTGAACCTCTTTTGTTTCTTCTTGTCATCTGAGATATCATCACCACCATAACGAGAGAGTTTCATGAAGTTCCTGATGTAGGTGTTGACATTATCATTTCCCTGCTTCAGGTTGAGAAAGATTTCCTTCATCCTTTCCATGACAATCTCTGACAGGAATTGCTCTTTGAAAGCTCCAGAGAACTGTTCCCAAGTGGGCTGAAAACGAGTGCAGCTTGCCTTTAGATAATTCTCCCACCAGAGAGCTGCATCTCCCTTCAGGAGGTGAGTAGCACATTTTACCCATTCTTGCTCAGGCACATCAGCAGTCTCCAGTAGCCTTGACATCTCACGCAACCAATCATCAGCATCAAGTGGTTGATCAGAAACATCAAATTGGCGTGGGTTGAACTTTAGGAAGCTTTTGATGTCACCCCGCTTGGGAGGTGGAGGGAGTGGAGCAAACTCATTCCTCCTGACGCTTTCTTCCAAACGATGCTGGTTCTGTTGCATTGCTGCCAAGGCATTGGCTATGTTTGACAACGCGGCCCCAAGTTCCGGTGGTATGTCCTCATCAGAACGGCGTGGTGGAGCCATCCTGTGATTGATATAAAACACAAGTCAGTACTATAATGGAGAATGATAATAATCCAAAATAGTACCAAGATGGAATTAACCAAGATTAAAGGATACAATTTACTAAGATGATATTAAAATATCAACAAAGTTCAAAGCACCTAGAAGATATTAAGCATATCGCACACGACTGAAAAGGAGTGTGGTACACAAATATATCAAAGAAAAATTTTCCACAAATTTCGGCATTAAAATACCAATAGATGCGCAAAATTACTTAGCGAATCAAGATTAGTGACTCTACCAATTCAATATACAAAAGCGAATGATAAGAGTAGTGGTATGGTCGCGACTCCATCCCGCACTCAAATCATTACTCCGCACATGAATAAGTGGAACACATATCCTAACCCCTTCTTCTCACGACGAACCTAAAGATTGGTAACTACGGAAACGAACACCCCAAACAAGATAACGTCGGATAACAAGGAGTAAGACAGATCGCGTCGGTAAACAACGAATCAGATAGATCGCGTCGGTTTGCAAAAGCCTGTCGGTATGGAATGTACCAACAGTTGATAACCAAAAGGCCGATTAGATAACAACTAGGATGCAACAGATAGACAAGGAATTACACACACACACAAACACACACACACACACACACAACCTATGGTACTACAGAAACCCAGAACACGTGAATCCTAGTTTGAACTTTAAGAAGAGGATTGAAAACGTTACACTTCCTTACCAGAAAAGGGTGGGTGGGTGGGTAAGAAGAAAAGTGGAAGCAGTCCTACTCTCACGTTTTGTTTTTTCCCTAGTATACATAACTACCAAAAATATTTGCTAGACTGACAACGATCGTTTGGCTGAGACCCTGAAGGTCGGGATGGATCTGATACCAATTGTAACTACCTCGGTGAATTACGCTCCTAGATACAAGCCTGGATGAGCGGAAGTGGTTGAAATAGTACGGTGGGTCCCCAAAAGCCGCTCACGGGTAGACCTTTCGGCCGTCCCAACCACTTCCAATTCATCGGGACCTGTACGGGCGGCGTAATCGGCAGGCGAAGGGATCAACTACATACACAAATGGGTATGTATGCAAGCCACCATACAAAAGTACATCAGAGCCATTCCATCTAGAAAGAAAGGAAATATAGCAACGCCATACGCCAAGATTCAAATGACCTAGATAGATATAATATTTTAGGATAATTCCTCATGCATCACACATCAGAGTATCAAGCGGAAGCGGCAAAACAAGTCCGAGTACGGAGAAGAAGCAAATCGGCATAAGATGCCACAGAAATAAGCACATCCCGCCCACAGATCTCACGGATCCCCGTTCCCGGAATCTCTACACCGAACGATCGTTGCCCACATCATCAGCCTCTTCCACCCAGTATCCGTCCTGCGAGTGTACCTGTTCATCTGAACCAATAATTTATCGTGTGAGACCCTAAGGGTACTCAGCAAGTCTTAATGCCTCTAAAGGGGACACAACCTGGCGGGACGCAATTGCAGCGAAAGATAAACCTAACAGTTCTAAAGATAAACGCTAACCATCCGCCTAACCAAAGATAGACGGATGTCCGTGAATTAAAGACAACAGTTATAACAGTAATTCATCAGATCCATCCTCCTCCTCGCTTACCAACGAGGAAGCGGACGAACAACCCCCCCATCCATTGGCAATTTTATTAACCATTCCATGAGTGTTGCACTATTTACTAGTCATTTACTTAGTCAGATTAAAGCGGTACTTTAGTTATGATTGTCTATGGTCGAGAAACTGTGCTCCAAGTCGTCCATAACCGCGGACACGGCTTTCAGAAAGTTTTACCCTGCAGGGGTGCATAAATAGCAACACACACTCGATCAACCTCGGAAAAACCAAATCAAAACCCAACGAGGCCTTCACGACAAAGCAATCGCAAGATTCAGAAATATTTCAGGGGGCCACCCCATTGAGTAGACCCGCAACGAAGCTAGCTGACTCCGAGACGGACTCAAGGTTTGCGTCAATGGCTGTAAACGACTAGGAACCCAAAAATGTGACTGGGCTTGTCGATACCGCGAAAACATTCCGCTTACCTAAACAGTACAGTGTGCTCCTCGCACAATCGTAACAAAACAGTAAAGATGGCATAAGTACAGGATAGTAAATAAGACCTCAAACTAGTTTGTGGCCCCAAGAAATAAGACGGAATCAAGCTCTGGCTCAGGGGGTCCCATAAGCCTCCCGGATGTGGATAGCGCGAATAATCAAGGAACAGGAATCAAGTACTCGGGGTCCTACGGGACACAAGTGAGCAGGAAAAACCAAATAGCAGATATTGCTCACCGGTGCCACTTTCATTAGTTATCCCATTACTACTCAGGTTAAGTTGTTTAGGTACCTCGTTATCCATCAGACACTCACAAACCCTACACATGCTGTTCTACGACTCGCATGGCTCAAACAACTCCTGTAGTAATGGCTCATGGGATGGAGGAACAAGCTTGGTGGGGTTTAAAAGTAAAGGCTATGCAATACTTGGGATTCAGTTTAATGCAATCACGACTCAATGATGCAAGAATAGATAGAGGCAATAGGTACTGTATGTATGCAAGCATGTGGTAGTGCTTGCCTGGCAACTCAGTTGAAGCGAGAGACGGATCTGGGTAGTGCTCCTGGTTCTCTTGATAAATCCCCTACTCAGTGTCTATTCGAAGAAGAACCAAACAAGCAAGTGCCAACATAAATAAGTGCTCAAGCATAGGAATAAATGCGTCAAGCAAACAATCATGCCATGATGAATTATGCACAAGTTGCATGGCAAAAATGTAGCATGGCATGGGTGAGGTGTAGAATACAAGAAATAACATTTTTATGGGGTTTTGGTCCCATTTTATTGTCATAATAGTTGTTGTACACTATATTTTTATATGATGCATGCTGCAATTGAAGTCATGGATGGCATAAACAGAAAGGTCTCGTCGAGCTGATCATTTTAGACATATCATTTGTTAAATTCGGAGTTATATATCAAAAGTTATTAATTTATTAAGTTCCAGTGGCATTTGGTTGTAATTTTACTCAACTTGGAATTTTAAATGTGCAAAAGGTAATTTGAATAGCATATTTGAAATCCTCACATTTTTCTGATTTGAAAACATATATTTTTGTATTATTTGGAGTTGTTTTCAAAAGATATTCTAAAATGGATTTGAATTTTGAATTTAAACATTTTCTAGAAACATTTTTATTAAACAGACAAACAGGCAGACTTTTTATACTCAGCCAGAGCTAGCCCTAGACGCTGACGGTGGGCCTCTCTGCTGACTGGGACACACGCGCGCGCAGATACTTCTGTCACCGCGAGATAACCCAGCCACAGAGGCCGACAGGTGGGGTCAGGGCCACAGGGGCCCACGAGACAGAGGCGAGCGGGCCAGGGACTGACAGGTGGGGGCATGGGACCGCGGGTTGATAAGCCCAAACTCGAGGAGCCTATTTAGAAGATGGCCACAGCCACCGACTGTGGGCCTGGGCTGGTCCGCGGTTTGAGGGAAAACAAAAGAGAGGGGGGTTTTATGGAAAAAGGCATCAGGGCCCTGTTCCTCTTCTCTGAATCCTCTGTCGCCAGGCACGCGCGCGACAGCGGACAGAGCGCTGCGGGGGGGGGGGGGCTCGAACCTGTGACCTCGGGCGCGCTAGCGGAGGCGGCTACCGCTGCGGTAGGGATGGGGTGGTTGCAGGAAGGGGTGCAGGCGGCTAGATAGGCGTTGCGCGCCGCGGCAGCGAGTGGACAGATGCGGCGGCGGCGCATCGAGGGTGCTCGACGAACGGATCGGCGACGCCAGGAAGAGACGGTGCAGGCGAGGTTGTCTGGAAGGGAAAGACGCTTACCGCGAGTGC
Organism: Avena atlantica; assembly: GCA_910589765.1. Taxonomy (NCBI): domain Eukaryota; kingdom Viridiplantae; phylum Streptophyta; class Magnoliopsida; order Poales; family Poaceae; genus Avena; species Avena atlantica. The sequence goes on from OU342736.1 coordinate 366,506,443, forward strand.
GTCGGTGTGGCTGGTTCGGGCAGGAACGGTCATGATCGATGGCGAGGCTGACGCACTGGCGGAGCTAGGGTTTCGTCGGCGGCGCTGGTGCTCCTCGGCCTGACGCTCTCCTCCTCCGTGGCTCCGTGTACCGGGTGAAGCAGCAGGTCTACACGGGCTTCACCGACAACCTTAGCACCGCGCCCGCTGCCTGGATCGACGTCGACGAGAGGGAGCCGTCGGTGTCGGGGTAGATGGTGGTGGGGAGGAAGAAGGGAGGTGAGGCAGGGCCTCTTGGGGATCTGGAAGAGGCAGAGGGGCGAGGTGGGAGTAGATAAGGATGGGGAGAGAGGAGAATGGCGTGGGGAAGGGAAGGTGGCTTCGGCCACCTTTTTGCACCCCTCCTTCACGTGCTCGGCATGGGGCCAAGGAGGTGGCACAGGCAGGTCTGGGGAAGGGCTGCCAGGTGGGGTCGGCGAGAGAGTAAGGGGCAGTGGCAGGCTCGGTTAGGCCACAGGTCAGAGAGAGAAAAGAGAGAGAAAGGAGAGGGGGGTATGCTCGGTCTAGGGTTGGACTTGGCAAGAGAGGGGTAGCTCGGGGGGGCCTGCTGGCAGAGATGGGGAGGGTAGGTCGAGAGGGAAAGAGAGGGTGAGATGGGGTGTGATTAACTAGAGGGGTAGGTTTAGGGTTTTACGGGAGAGATGAGAAGAGAGGGAAGGAGAGGTACTCAGGTTTAAGCACATGAAGGGCATCACATGATCAAGCACTAGGAGTGGTAGGAGGTTAGAAAGAGGGGGAGGGGTTTAGAGTTTGATGAGGTATGGTGATTAGGGGTAGGGTTTAGCTAGAGGGTGAGAGAGAGAGGGTTTGGTGTCTTGATTAGATCAAGCATGATCCACACAAGCTCAACAGGATGGCCAAAAGAGAAAGAAGGAAAAGATGATGAGGGAGGAGCAAGATTGAAATGGATCACGCCCAAAAGCAGGAACAAAGGCAGAGATAACCCACTCAAGAATTCAAATAAAACCATAAGATGACCAAAGTTGATGATGGTTGCATGGGACATGCATTACATTTGATGCACTCCTTAAGAGGTTGGTGCAAGCTTGCATGGGCCATGCATAAGCATAAAATGCCAGGTTTTATCTTGTGAGAACAAAATAATATCCCATGGCATTTATTTATGTGCATCCCCAAAGCTGGAGTAAGGCCAAGCAAAAGATTATGAGTGGGATCCACCCAACCCACATGAGCTAGCAGTAAACTCAATTAAAATGCCAAGCTCATATTAATTGGATGGTGGAATTATAAGGTGGGGAAGACAAGGTGGTGGAGTCAATAAGAGATATGTCCCCAACTCAACTTGGGCATTTAACAATATATCAAGAACCAAATACAATATCAAGAGACAAATACAAATATTAATGCATATGAGATAAGAACCAAAACAAAAGGGTTTTTGTATGATGCTCAAATGCAAGGTGGCATGATGACATGAACATGATATGATGATGATGCAATAATTATGTGTAGGAAGTAGCCATTTATTACTAGATCAAGTAGCATTACAGGTGTTAGACAACTGGGATGCTACAGACAGCTAGTTCACGCACTTTCTATATCCAACGTCAATGATTGCGCGTCCATGTACCCAAATCCGCGTTGATGTATGTATATGTGTATATGCAAGGTCCCCTTTTGGACGTGTTCATGCCCATTCACCGCATTTACCCCTCCTAGGTTGGGCCCCCGGCATCATCGCAGTCGTTGTTTGTTTCAAGATTCATGCAAAAAGTCCACCAGTCAAAGGGTTCCATCTTTTTTGCTTTTTAACCCTTCAATATGTAAAAAATCAAGTCGTCCCACTCAAATAACACTAAAAAAGCCCCCCTCCCCCCTCCCCCCCGTTGGCCACAACCCTAACCAGCGCCTGCCCCCTGCCAGTGACTCCCCCCAGCGCCGCCACCTTCCCTCGTCGGCCACCCACCTCTCCTCCACCGTGCCTCCTCCGTCGCCCCCATCTCGTCGCCCCCACCTCTGTCTCCCCCTACCTTGCCAACGACCAGCACGCCATCAGGTCGGCTGTCATCGGCCGTCGTCGTCGGCAGCTCACCTCGAATCTGGGCCTGGATCTTTTTTTCTTGATATTTTGTTCAGAATTTCTGTGAGTTTTGGTTCAGAATTTTTTGTTTCAGGTCCAGTTTCCTGTTGAATCTAGATGGCTGTTTTCATTTTTTGTTGAATCATGAGAAGTTTCTAATATTCCTGTCAAGAGATGGTTGTTTTTAGGTTTATTTCATTATTCCTTGCAAAAAAATTCAACTTGATTTCATTATTCTTGCAAAATTATGTCCCCTAAGCTTGAATGCTTGTAATATATTCTGGGATTGAGGTTTTAATTATGTATGAACACTAGGTTGTATCTTATATGTATCTTGGTGCACGGAAAATCTGCTATGAATCTGGAAGGAAATAGAGAAGGTTTTAATTTTAGTATTCTAAAAAATGTGCATTGTGTTTGTTTCTTGGCAGAAACAAGTATGAAAGGTGTATACATCTTATGAATCTTTTATGAATCTTGATGGATCTTGTATGAATCTTCCAAATCTAGGATGAGACATGAATATCATATGATAAAGGGGTGTCTTGAAAAATATAATGTTAAAAAATTGTTATGAAATCATATTACATAGTGTGTGAATCTTGTATGAAACATTCTTGGTATTAATCTGGTTGATGCAGATTACAGAAAATCAATTTCTATATTGTTGAAAAATCTTTTATGGAACCATGTTGAATCCTATAGATTTTGATGGATCTTGCATGAATTGTTCATGTTTCTCATGAATTTGGAAATATGTGATAAGAGTGCCTTGAAAAATCCATGAATTTTATAGTTGCAAAATCCTTAATAAAATTTACCTTGAAAAAAATAATATAAAATTTACCTTGACAAAAATAATATGAATGTTTGTATGGCTATTTGAAAAAAATCTGTGAAAATATTTTGTAAAGATTCATACATGTTAACGAATAAAGTTTGAAGAAAAATCTGTGAATTTCTTTTTATGAAACTATATTGTAACTAAAAATAAATAATTAATAAATTAAAAAAATTATTTTCTGTATGTAACGAGTGGGGAGACAAACAACGACGAAATATGTGTAAAACTTGAAAACGCTAGGGCCTGAGAAGCAAATTTGTAATAGGCTCAAGAAGTGAGGTGAGAGGGTTGTTCTGTAAAAAAACTAGCACGAATCTCCAACAAATAGAGGGTAGTGATGGTGCCAGGGGCCCAACCTGGGGGGATTGCATTGTCCATTCGTCGCATTGCATTTTCGGTGGATCGCATGTGTAATCAAACGGAGAAGAAGAAGTAGCACACCTGACAAGGGATTATGTGCACATTGTCTCCCTTTACTTTTAGATTTTTTAAAATTTTAAAATCTCATGCTTCTATGTCTTAAAGAGTTATGGCGTTAAAAACAGGAGGAGCGTACTCAAAAAGGTCCTGTTATAAAAACTTTATATTTTGAGAGAAATGAAAAAGGAAAATATTGATAGTAAATAGTAATAAAATTGTATATCTTTTTGTTATTTTTTGTCTTTTTTCATTTTTCTAAAATATAACTATTTTTTAACAGAACTTTTTGCGTACACTACTCCTATATATAACTTGTTGAAAGTATAAGCAATAATCCATATGTTTTAATCCGAATAATAAATTGATAAAGCATGATCATACAAACTGTACTAAAATCAACTATGCAGATCAACAAAGTAGATGAACAAATTACATCTATAGGAGATAAACATATCACATCTACACCAAACGCTAGAACAAAGAACTCTAGCATAATCCGAAAAAGACAGTTGAGAATCACATACCGTGTAGGCTGAATAGCAGCCGCAGCGGTCGCAGCAGCGTCGCCCATGTTGAGGTTGTCGAAGAGGTCGCTGACATCCGGAAAGAAGTCGTCGTTCGGAAACTCGTCGTCGGACGACGTCGTGGCTGCCAGTAGTCGCGCTTGAGCGCTCCCCAAAAACTTGATCACCCCTCACCCGTACAGGTTCACGCCGCAAGCCGGGATGGAGAAGACGAAAGCGGCGGCGCAAAGTTCTGGAGGCAGGTGCGTGTGTGGATTGATTCGACGATTAGGTTTAGCGCAGACGCTTATATAGTGCAGGTTAGAAAGATCGTGAGGCTCATCCCACGTCCGAGTCGGTAACAGTCCACGTCCATAAAAACTGGAAACGGCTGTAATTAACGTGTCCGTTAATGACTCATAATCACTTTTTCCAACCAACAAAATAAAGCTCGGCTCGGCGAGATCCCCGCAACCCGCGGCACGCACGCGTCGTGACGAGGCGAGGCGAGGCGGGCGGCGTTGGAGGAGGAGTGCGCGAGGGCTTCTCTCCTTGTCACACCTTAGTGAGTGGTGCAACACTCTACTATATAAGGTGATCCAACTCCCCTTCAACTAGCAACGTGGGACTAAATTTTAGCACCACTAGCACAGCCATGTGCTGCCATATACAAGTGGGCCAAAGAGAATTTCAGAATTTGTGTAATGGGTCAGCAGCCCAAAACTCATCAAATTCCAACAATCTCCCACAAAGTCGCATTGACACATCACATCACTTTTATTTCAGAACATTGTTTTATATACCGGTGCGTAGTGGAGACTATTAAGTTAAACTTCCAGGTTAAACTTCATGCTACACTAGCTAGCAACTTGAATAGTGGACTATGCCTTGAACTACAAGTTTTCTGCGCGCTAGTTTCACACAAAATCTAGACCGGTACAGGGCTGTCATCGGCTTCCCCGTGGTTTGGAGCTTATGCGTCATACTCCATGACCTTTCATGAGTTTATTAGAGAGCACCCAACTCTCATGGACTGCGACGATTTGACAGTCAGACTCATATATGTGTGTTCCTCAAGAGATGTTCTGCAGGACAACATTTCCGCTTATAAAAATCCACTTGGAACACATTAAGATAAATATCAACCTGCCATACAGATTAAGAGAGTATTGCATCTTTATGGAGATGTAAATATAATATGGTTATACTCTCCTCTCATCTGACCAACAGCTTGTCTTCCATCTCTAATTCACGGGATCTTCGATCACATAGAGTGGGTTGCCATTGGGATCAACTCATAGCGTGGGTCTCAAACCCATCTCCCTCGATGCATTATCTATCACATTACGTGATAAACCTTTGTGAAGGGATCTGCCTGGTTTTTAGATATTTGGATATAATCCAACGCAATAACTCTGGAGTTTCTCAGTTTCCTGACAGATTTCAATCTCCTCTTCACATGCCTTGATGACTTCATATTATCCTTAGAACTGTTTACTTTAACGATCACAGTTTGATTATCACAGTTCATCGGGATGGAGGGTATTGGTTTTTCAACCACGGGTAAGTCCACCAAGAGCTCACGAAGCCACTCTGCTTCAACAGTGGTTGTGTCTAATGCTGTGAGTTCTGCTTCCATTGTTGACCTATTTAAGATGGTCCGCTTGCAAGACTTCCAGGAAACAGCGCCAACACCAAGTGTAAACAAATAACCACTTGTGGCCTTAATCTCATCAGCATCAGATATCCAGTTTGAATCACTATAACCTTCAAGTACCCGTGGATACCCAGTATAGTGAATACCATAACTCGCAGTGCCTTTCAAATAGCATAAAACTCTTTCAAAAGCATGCCAATGATCATCTCCAGGATTTGACATAAATTGACTCAGTTTTCTTATAGCAAAGGAGATGTCAGGCCTAGTAGCGCTGGCTAAATAAATGAGCGATCCAATAATTTGAGAATATCTCAATTGATCTTTAGCAAACCTTCGATTCTTTCGATGTAGCACACTCGGATCATAAGGCGTTGGAGAAGAATTGCAGTCGCTATACCCGAAGCGACTCAATATCTTTTTCACATAGTGAGACTAAAGAAGTGTAATCCCACCATTGTCATCCTTGAGTAGCTTGATGTTTAATATTACATCAGCCACTCCCAAGTCCTTCATCTCAAAGCAGCGAGATAGGAACTCTTTGACCTCCTCGATAATAGCGAGGTTGGTCGCGGGAAATATCAATATGTCATCAACGTAGAGATGCATAATAACTCCCTCGCCCCCACCATGGAGATAGTACACACATTTGTCAGCTTCATTTACAACAAAGCCTTCAGCAGCTTCTCGTGTCACTGCTTAGGAGCTTGCTTAAGACCATACAAATACTTCACTAACTTACAGACCTTTCCTTCTTTACCATCTACTACAAATCCGTCAGGCTGCTCCATATAAATTTCCTCATCTAGCTCTCCATTTAGAAAAGTTGTCTTAACGTCCATTTGATAAACGAGAAGACCATGTGAGGCAGCCAAGGAAAGTAGTACTCGAATAGTGGTCAATCTGGCTATAGGTGAGTAGGTATCGAAGAAGTCTTCACCTTCCTTTTGGGTATAACCCTTAGCCACAAGACGTGTCTTATACTTTTCAATAGTACCATCAGGTCTAAGCTTTTTCTTGAACACCCACTTACATCCTACATGTTTGCATCCATAAGGACGAACAGTGACTTCCCAAGTACCATTAGCTAAGATGGAGTCCATCTCGCTTCGGACAGCTTCCTTCCAGTAGTCAGCATCTTGAGATGCATAAGCTTCTGAAATGGAAGTGGGAGTATCATCCACAAGGTACACAATGAAATCATCACCAAATGACTTTGCGGTCCTTTGTCTCTTGCTCCTTTTGGGAGCTCCATTGTCATCCTCCACAGGATCATCAGAGTATTCTATCGGCATAGTGGGTTTAGGAATTATAGAAAATTCCTGACTAGATAAACTAGTCATCTCCTGATTTGATGAGCTAGACATACCTTTCAAAGGAAAGATGTCCTCAAAGAAAGTCACGTCATTCGACTCCATAATTGTACCAACATGCATGTCGGATACCTCAGATTTTACTATCAAAAATCTATAGCAATGCTATGAAAAGCATATCCCAGAAAAACACAATCCACGGTTTTTGGTCCAAGCTTTCGCTTCTTGGGTATTGAAATATTGACTTTCGCCAAACAACCCCAAGTTAGTAAGAGAGTTTAAGCCTTTTATTTTCTCATTCCTCAAATGGAGTCATAGTTTTATCCTTTACAGGAACACGGTTTAGGACATGACACGCGGTCATTAGCGCCTCCCCCCACCATTCCTTGGAAAGACCCGATATATCTAACATGGCGTTAAACAAATCAGTAAGAGTGCGGTTCTTCCTTTCGGCCACCCCATTTGACTAAGGTGAGTAGGGAGGCGTCCTCTCATGTATAATACCATGTTCCATACAAAATAAATCAAATTCGTTTTAAAAGTACTCTCCACCACTATTCGACCTTAGCCATTTGATTTTAAGATCAAGTTGGTTTTCTGCCTCAGCTTTATAGATTTTGAAGTAGTTCAAAGCTTCATCTTTAGATTTCAGAAGATAAACATAACAGTATCTAGTGGAGTCATCAATCAACGTCATAAAGTATCTTTTTTCACCTTTTGTCAATACACCATTCATCTCACAAAGATCTGAATGAATAAGTTCTAGCGGTGCAAAGTTTCTCGGTTCCGCGGCCGTATGAGACCTGCGGGGTTGCTTTGCTTGCACACAAACTTGACACTTAGAACCTTTGACAGTGGTAAATTTCCGAATTAAACTCGTATTGGCTAGCCGCGTCATGCAACCAAAGTTAATATGACAGAGTCGTGAATGCCAAACATTAGACTCATTATCATTGCAAAAATGATTAATAGCTTTAGTACACGAGTTTGACAAAGACAAGCGGAACAGACCTCCACACTCATAACCCTTTCCAACAAATTGTACATACTTAGGAATTAAAACTTTATTGGAATCAAAAACCAACTTAAAGCCATCTCGACATAAAAGCGATCCGCTGACGAGATTCTTATTGATGGAGGGAACATGTTGCACATTCTTCAGCTGTACAGTCTTCCCCGAAGTGAACTTCAGATTTACCGTACCAACACCATGAACAGAAGCACGTGAGCCATTTCCCATCAGCACGGAAGAGGTCCTTGAGACCTGATAAGAGGAAAACATGGAAATATCAGAACATACATGTGTATTAGCACCAGTGTCTATCCACCAATCAGGAGAATGACATACTGAAAGGATAGTAGGTAAAATACCGTACCTAGCATCCTTCATCTCAGTATCGCTAATAACAACATTAGCGGCCTTACCGCTGTTTCCATGTTGACGCTTATCAAAGCGATTAGGACAGCTAGGAGCCCAATGATCAGGATCACCACAGACGTGGCAAGAGCATTTCCTCTTATCATTTTTCTTCTTGAAATTGGTTGAGTGCGTGGCCTTGTTCTTGCCATCAAAATTCCCCTTTCCTTCATTTTTGTTCTTATTCTTGAACTTGTGGGATCGGAAGTTTTTCCTCTACACCAAATTGGCAGTAGAGCCTCCCTCAAATTCTCGAGCAGTTTTGTCCTTTGCTCTCGCCTTCTCTTCCACATGAAGAGACCCAATGAGATCTGTAACGGAAAACTCTTGTCTCTTATATTTCAGAGAAGTAGCAAAGTTCCTCCACGAGGGAGGAAGCTTGGCAATGATGCCACGGGCCACAAATTTGTCCGGTAAGAAACACTTGAACTGCTCAAGTTTTTTGGCAAGTTATTGTATCTCATGAGCTTGATCAACGACGGAGCGCTCATCAACCATCTTGTAGTCATAGAATTGCTCCATGACATACAACTCAGTGCCAACGTCCGAGACGTCAAACTTGGCCTCGAGCGCTTCCCACACGTCCTTGCCATTATCAAATGACATATATGGGTCAACAATGTTGTCCCCAAAAACATTTAACAAAGCCACCATAAACATGATATCGGCTTTTTTAAAGGTTGCTTCCTGCTCAGCAGAAAGATCTCCTTCAGGCTTGCCAAGAGTGGCGCTATAGCAGTTTAGGTTTTCAAACCAGAGAACTGCTCTCTTGCGCCATCTCTTATAGTGCATGACATCAAAAGGAGGCGGCCTAGTAGCCGCGGCTACACCAGTGGAATTCAGTTACCTATAATCAGGTTTTTGGATTGTTGAAAATATAATCAATAATCCATATGTTTTAATCCGAATAATAAATTGATAAAGCATGATCATTCAAACGGTACTAAAACCAATTATGCAGATCAACAAAGTAGATAAACATATTACATCTATAAGAGATAAACCTATCACATCTACACCAAACGCTGGAACAAAGAACTCTAGTATAAGCCAAAAAAGACAGTTAAGAATCACATACAGTGTAGGCTGAATAGCAGCCGCAGCGGTCGCAGCAACGTCGCTCATTTTGAGGTTGTCGAAGAGGTCGTTGACGTCCGGGAAGAAGTCGTCGTTCGTGAACTCGCCGTCGGACGACGTCGTGGTTTCCAGTAGTCGTGCTTGAGCGCTCCCCAAAAACCTGATCGCCCCTCACCCGTACAGGTTCATGAGAGGCGGGGTTCCGGAGGTCTACTGTCCCGATTTGCGGTGCACGCCGCAAGCCGGGATGAGGAAGACGAAAGCGACGGCGCAAGGTTTTGGAGGTAGGTGCGTGTGTGGATTGATTCAACGATTAGGTTTAGCGCACACGCTTATATAGTGCAGGTTAGGAAGATCGTGGGGCTCAGCCCACGTCCGAGTCGGTAACAGTCCACGTCCATAAAAACTGGAAACGGCTGTAATTAACATGTCCGTTAATGATTCTTAATCAGTTTTCCAACCAGCAAAATAAAGCCCGCAACCCGCAATCCGCGGCGCGCGTGGTGTGGCGTGGCGTGGAGACGCGGGCGGCGTCGAAGGAGGAGTACGCGAGGGCTTCTCTCCTTGTCACACCTTAGTGAGTGGTGCAACACTCTATTGTATAAGGTGATCCAACTTCCCTTCAACTATTTAGCACCACTAGCACAGGCATATGTTGCCATATATAAGTGGACCAAAAAAATCAGAATTTATCTAATGGACCAGCAGCCCAAAAATCATCAAATTCCAACATAACTATTTATATATTTAATGCCATAACTTTCGAAGACATACAAGTTGAGGTTTTAAAATTTTCAAAAATCTAAAATTGAAGAGAGGTGTCCATGTGCCATAGACACTTTCCCCAGCACACCTTAAATTCTTCATGTCACACTCGAGCTAGTTGTGCTTTCTCTTAGGTAGGTAGGAGCGAGCTAATTGTGGTTTCTCCGTGCATTTAAGCAAGAATCATCGATTTCCCTTCCGACTATAAATGCCGATCCACCGGCTGTGAGAGTTACATATGTTCGAGTATAGAGATCTAAAAAAAAAACATGTTCGGGTAGTTGCCACGCCCGACGCACGTCGCTCCACGATAGCCAAGATCTGCTCGATCCGTGCCCCTTTATATAACTCCGCCAGTTGATCCGTGTCCCTTACTACTAGCTTCACTCTCCTCCTGTGATCACCCGTCGTCGTCCTACCGACCTCTCCCACCCTCGCGTGCACGCAAGCGCGCAGATGGACGCAGACGCCGACTCCGAGGACACCTCACCGCTGCACATCGTCGTCTTCCCGTGGCTCGCCTTCGGCCACCTGCTCCCCTTCCTCGACCTCGCGGAGCGCCTGGCGGACCGCGGCCACCGCGTGTCATTCGTCTCCACGCCGCGCAACATCAGCAGGCTCCCGCCGGTCAGCCCCGCCGTTGCGCCGCTCGTCGACTTGGTGTCGCTGCCGCTTCCTCGCGTGGACGGTCTCCCCGAGGGAGCCGAGGCCACCACCGACCTACCGCCCGGCAAGTACGAGCTCCTCCAGAAGGCCGCCGACGGCCTCGCCGCGCCGTTCTCCGCATTCCTCGACGCCCTCGGCAAGAAGCCGGACTGGGTCATCCTCGACACGTTCCACCACCTGCCGGCCGCCGCCGCCCTCGACCGTAAGGTGCCGTCCGTGATGCTCATAGTGTTCTCCGCCGCCACGTCCGTCCTCTACGGCGTGCCGCGCGTGTCCAGGGTGGTGCACGACCTCGAGCTCGGGGCGTCGCTGGTCCAGCGCTTCATGTTTACCTACGAGACGTGCAAGATCATCGCCCAACGGTGTTGCGTGGAGCTGGAGCCAGATTCCGTGCCGCTCCTGCCCAAGATCTTCGGCAAGCCGGTCTCCCCTGTCGGCCTACTGCCGCCACCTTTTGCAGGAAGTCGCAGCCTGAGGACGAACGGGGCGGCGGCCAAACAGGGCGACGCACTCGTGTCATGGCTCGACCGGCAGCCGGAAAAGTCCGTCGTCTACGTCGCGCTGGGGAGCGAAGCCCCGCTAAGCACGGAGCAAGTGCACGAGATGGCTCTGGGCCTGGAGCTCGCCGGGGTGCGCTTCCTCTGGGCTCTCAGGAAACCCAGCGGCGTCCCTGACGACGCAGACATCCTTCCTCCCGGCTTCGAGGAGCGCACCCATGGCCACGGCCTCGTCACAATGGGCCTGGTTCCCCAGACCAGGATACTGGCGCACGCAGCGGTGTGCGCGTTCCTGACGCACTGTGGGTGGAGCTCCACCATAGAGGGGATGCAGTACGGACACCCACTCATCATGCTGCCGTTCTTCGGAGACCAAGGGCCAAATGCTCTGCTCATGGAAGCAAAAGGGTCAGGAGTGTTGGTGACACGGGATGCAAAAGATGGGTCTTTTGACAGGGAAGGCGTCGCCGCGGCGGTTCGCGCCGTGGCGGTGGAGGAAGACGGTAGAATGGTATTTGCAACCAACGCCAAGAAGTTACAAGAGCTTGTTGCCGACACTAGATGCCATGAAAGGTGCATCGATGAGTTCATCCACCAATTGAGATGTTATAAGGAGTGACGGCTTCTAAAAAGAATTATGCATTGGAGGTATATAGTGTGCAGTATTTCTAAATCGGCCACTAGCTTTCATGTGCAACCGTTTTCAGAAGTCGCCACTCATTATAAGACCTCGTTTGTTTGTTGAGTCCATGAATGCACCTCTACCACATGTAGTGTCCACAACAAGCTCTTGTAACTTCTTGGCGTTGGCTGCAAATACCATTCTACCCTTTTTCTCCACCGCCCACGGTTCCAATCTAAAATATATTTCCATGCTCTATATATGTATTTTTTATATAGTCATTTGTTCTTGATGAGTTTGTGGCAGGCCAAAGGCGCAGAAACCCCTTGTGTCCATGTTAGAAGAGTGTATATATAATCTCGAGAGTGCGAACATGGAGGCTCGCGAGAGAGAAGGATGTATCGCTCCGCACTTATTATCCGGGCTATGACTGTTCACACATCCTGGATTTTACTTCCAAGAATAAATATCTTTCAATGCTATTTTTCCCCCACAATTATTTCCTAGTGTTAACTCCCCTCTAACACCCTCCGAACCGTAGAGGTTGGATCACAATACTCTCACCTTCCCAAAATGTAAGGCATGCATGATTTTGCACGATCTTTAGTGATAAATTTGACCACTAATATATACCAAAGTGTGTGTGGAGCGGGCTTATATAAATGGTATTATTGTATTTGTCTTGAGAAATACTGTAATTTCACATATATTTGTACAAATTTTGTAGTTATATTTAAGTGAAAAACATACTCCCTCCGTCCCAAAATAGATATCTCAGATTTGTCAAAATTTAAATAAATCTAGACGCTATTTAGTATATAGATTCATCCAATTTTTGATAAATCTAAGATATCTATTTTGGGACGGAGGAAGTAGTAAAAGTTATATGATGTTGACCAAAAAAGTCGACAAGGGCTTACATTTTTGGACAAAAGGAATAATTTTTCATTTATAGTGAAAGTGTGGTCTCTTAAGCATATAACCATAATATTACATGATTGGTTCGAAAAGTAGAACACGAAAGTGGGCAAGACACTTAGAACCAAAAATATATTACATAGACTTAACCGAAAAGAAATACTCAAATGTTACATAGATGTTACCAAAAAACTTCTCAATTCTTACACCGGCACTGGATCCTAAGGACCAAATCCTAGTACCCAAAACCAACAAGATGTCAAAATTGAGACTTTATAGTTCTGTAAGAATGACAATCTACAATACATTAGGCGTGTTGACTGTACATATTTGACTTCCTCATAACAAACTCGACCAAACAAGTCAAAAAATTTATATAACCCAATATATTCTTTTACTAGAAAAATATGAATTCATAAGTTCTGTTGTGTTTGTGAAAAAAACTTCAACACTTTGCACACAAAAATTTGTTGTGTTTTCCTTGGTTACTGAAAAGTTATTCAATGTTTACAAAAAAGTTCTAACAAGTTGGCCAAAAAGCTATTCCGTATTTTTCAGCCCTCTAGTCCTAGTTGTAGAGCTCCTTTCATTCATAGGATAAGAAAAATATAGGAATAGAAAAACTATAGAATTGGGATTTCATGTCCACTTGAATCCTATAGGAAGATGAATTTCTTATGATTGTAGCAAAGTTTTTTTTTCGTGAGGCATGATCTAATATTTTTTTCCTTATGAAATTTTCACTACAAGATTCTTGTAGAATTAGTTTTTATGGATATGATCCTAAGAATTAAATGGTTTGCGAAGAAATGTTTTCTTTTGATCCAAATCCTACACAGTTTTTTTGAAAATGTTATCAAATGAGGTTGTATATCGACTTATATCTGAACGAACAAAGGAGGATTCTGAGTTGTGCGCCTTACCCTTTATATAAAAATTGCATCCATAGTTATGATAGAAATATGTTTTCTTGGAGATGACTAAACCTTCGTCCACTGAGAATTTGCTAATTATCATTTGATCTAACATTAGTGATCGATTTACATATGGAGGACCGACTAAAGGCTAGCCCACAATCGTTTCATATCTTTGTCGGTGGTCAAATCCATGTGGTATTTTATTGGACAAAATCTTTTTTCCTTCACAAAAAGGCCCAAGAGGTGAACCTCGGAGCTAGCCAATCTAAGATAGGCCACATTCGCATGATGTTGGACGTTTTCAGGCCATTTTCGTCTATTTTTCATGTTTTGGCCATTCGAACGACGTTTTGTCTAATTTTGGCTGATGTTGAGCATATCTTTCACAAGGGCAATGCCAGGGGCTATTTTCCACTATGTCGACTGTTTTCGTCTAGATTCCACATTTTGGCCGTTTGAACAAAGTTTGGTCACCATATTTAACGTGAAATATCTCGGTTACAATCCACATGCAACTAAAAATATCTCGGTTGCAACAATTCTTGCAACTAGACAAAATTTTAAGTCACAACCTCATTTGCAACTGGTAGAAATCACAGTTACAATCTCACTTGCAACTAAAAACAAACTCAGTTGTAACCCCGCATTTAACTAGAAAATTCTCGGTTTCAATACATGTGCACTAGATAAATCTCGGTTGCAATCCTCCTTGCTAGCGAAATAATTTCAGTTATAACCCCATTTTAACTGGTAAAATCACAGTTCCAACTCATTTTGCGACTGGTGAAAATCTCAGTTGCAATCACACTTGCAAATAGTAAAAAAATTAGCTGTAACCCTGCATGTAACTAGAAAACTCTCAGGTGCAACCAACATTCAAGTTGGAAAAAACCTCTGTTACGACTTACGACCCCACTTGTTAGAGTATACGTATCTGTTAGGGATAGACTAGGTTACTTGTCTTGTACGCCAAGTAGGTTATTTGTCTTGTACTTCAAGTTGGTCCCTGTACGTCTATATATACTCGTCCGAGAGGCTCAATAATACAACCATCATATTTCGCAATCTCTCTCCCTCTACCCTTCAACATGGTATCAGAGCGGCACGACCCTTGACCTAGCCGCCGCCTCCGCTTCCGCCGCGCCGCCCCCGGGGAGGTCGATCTCCATGATCTCCGCCGGGGGCCGCGCAACCCGTACGCAGGGTTCGTCCGCCGATCCGTGATCGGCTGCCCTGCAAGTCTTTTTTTTCCGATCTTTTGATCGGTTTTCTTTTTTGGTTTACAGATCTTAGATCGGATTGCGTCGCCCATCGCCGTCGTCATCGCCGCGCCTCTACTCCGACCATCGGCATCGACGATCTACACCGCGCCCGTGCGCCTGTCACCTGCGCCGCTGTGCCTTCCTCGGTAGGCCATCGCGGCCTCATGGCAGGCTGCCGCGCACCGCGGCCGGCTGCTGCGGCTTCCTCGGGAGGCTGTCGTGGCCAACCCCCCCTCGGATTGTCTTCGCCGTCATCGTCCGGGATTGCACCGACAACGACGCCACAGATTCCGGTCTGCCGTCGTCACGGACTTGGCGCGTACGCGCGCCGCCGTCGGTCTGATCAACCGATCTGGCGCTCGTCTACGCCGAGTACGTCTCCGAGCACGCGCCTACCACCGATCGAGCATCGGGATGCCGCTGCGTCGCCCCTTCGGGCCGTAGCGTCGCCGCCTTTGGTCCCCGCCGCCGGCTACCAACGCGCCTTCTCAGGCGTGTCCGTCGCTGGTGGTTCTCACACCGCTGCACCGACTCGCGCCCTGCAGCTACGCCGCCCCATCGGGCAGTAGCGTCGTTGCACGCGGTCATCGTCGTCACCCCGCAAGGACGTCGCAGGCTTCCATCGCGCCACCTCGGCGCGGGTCGCCGCCGTCCGTGCATGGACTTCGTCACGTCGCCGGCTTCCTCGCCTACTTCGAGCACCGCCGCCGCATCTCCACAGGTAGCCTGCATGGCCACTCCTGGCTGTCGTAGGTCCCGTCGACTACCCCTCCGTCTAGGCATCCAGTCTGAACACTCCTGGTCGTCGCTGGTTCGCCGCCTTCTACGTCTTCGTCCAGCACGACTTCGTCGCCATCGTCCTCGACCACACCTACTCGTCTACTCCGACAACCGCGGCCTGCATCGGCACCTCGCCGATCTGCGCAACGCAACCGTCGTAGAGTCCTCCTCTACTAGTCTCCTCTCTGACATGGCGTGAAGTTGTTTCTACCGGTCCCGTTCTTCGCATGCCCGGTACTGGCAACACCGGTGCGTGCCTTCGTCCCTGACGCGTTCCCGAGTCTGGCAAGCTCGGTTGTAGCGCCTCATCTTCATTGGCTTTGACAAGGTCTTCATCGGCATCAACTACCTCCTCTATGTCTGCCTCGACTGTGTCATACCGACTTCGTCTTCGCATACTCGGTTTTGGCACAACCAGAGTATGCCTTCGTCCCTGACGTGCGCCTGGTTTTGGCAAAGCCATGGCCGCACCTCGTCCTCGACGGCTCGGACTGCATCGGCTTCGGCATCGCTCTCTCCGACGACTGCCCTGACGCGTCTCCGTCCTTCTCCTGGCTGCACTATGCGCACGCGGCTTAATATGCGGCTACCTCGACACCGGCAACCCTGACCACGACATCGACCACGGCGACCCCTCGCGCGGCTACCTCGACCAAGGTTGCAGCACCCACCGCTCTCGGCTCACTCGACACCGGCACAAGGGCTACCACCTCGCATGAGCTCCTCACCAGCATCCTCTACGGTCCAAGCTTCTGCGACGTGACACTGTCCACGACGTTCCCGCTACCACTGCGGGGGGATGTCAGCACACTGGTCTACTTCGGCTCTCCAGTCTGACCGTTCGCGACGTTTCAGTTGTTCACGATGCTACCGCTACAACTGCGGGGGGATGTTAGAGTATATGTATCTGTTAGGGATAGACTAGGTTACTTGTCTTGTACTCCAAGTAGGTTACTTGTCTTGTACTCCAAGTTGGTCCTTGTACGTCTATATATACTCGCCCGAGAGGCTCAATAATACAACCATCATATTCCTGTTATCGCCATATTTTGGCCAAAGACGGAGATGGGCCGTGATCAAGATGGGCTTGGAAGATACGTATATTCAACGCGTTGTTGAATCGGCCTTGTGCGTGGATTTGGGCTAAATTGCCCGTGTATCTTGTATCATAGTAGGTTCCGTTTCAGTTTAGGTAAAGATAGAGTTGTAGAGTTATTCCAAAGATAGAAAGTCTCCGGACTATAAATATGTACCTAGGGTTATCAAGAAAAGGAGGACAATCACGTTCACAACAAACACAATCTCGGCGCATCGCCACCCCTTGTTTCTAGGATTTCTTTCGGGTAAGTGTCATGCTGCCTAGATCGCATCTTGCGATCTAGGCAGTATTTTTACTTATGCGTTATTTGGTGTTACTCGTACTGAAGCCTTTTTGATGGCGAGTAACACTACTATCATAGATTTGTTGAGGCTAGCATCGGTTCTTTTCGTTATACTTGTTTGAGCTATGCTACCTCTAGTTACCTCGCTACCTTTGCACCGTTTCCCAAGTGCAAGGGTAGCATCTTGCTTGCTCCTTATTTAGCTGATTCGATCTGTTATGGTTGTGCCTTGCTCACCAAGGTTTAGTTTGATATCTACATAGCCAGGCCTTGCAAACGGGTTGAACGATCCAGTAGTACGTAAGGACGTGGTTTACTAGTTCTAGAGAAGTTGTTCCGGTAATTGACTTTACGTCGGTTGTTAGGCCTCCTCTAGGGTTAGTTTTCTATCATCTTTTGTATTTACGAGGCTCAATTACGTGTAGGACGTTCCAGTTATGTGGTGAAAACATTAAACTGTCGTAGATCGATCTAACTTGTAATGATCAAGCAAAACCCCATGTTATCGTAAATCTAATGCAGAACCATGGGATAATCGGCTCTGGGAGCCGATTCACAGGGAAACCTGGGAGCCGGTCACGGCTCGAATTTTACGTATACTTGTTTACCATGCAGGAAATCAATCGGAGCAATCCTTCACCTTCCTGATCAGGTATAGGTCAGGTGGCACGCCCTCGAACCAAGCCAGGACGTGTGCCGGAGTTTTGCGGGCCGTTGCCCGAGGGACCAGGGCCCACCAGCAGTTCTGGGAGCCTCCCGGCTCTTCGTGTTGCTCGTCGCTGCTCGCCGGTGAGTTTTGGCAGGCAACACATTCTGGCACGCCCGGTGGGACCTTCAATAACGTCTACATCAACATCCGACGCTGCGATGGAGAACAGACCAGTCACGTACGACGAGCTGCCTGAGGAGCACAAGGCGAAGTATGACGACATCAAAGCTCTCTTCGAAGCCGATCTCATCGGCTCTTTTGAGAGGACTCGTAAGCATGGCATCAGGTGGAAAGGGTTCTCACCCGAGGGTGCTCTTGATGAGGTGGATCTGTCTGTTCCTTCAGAAGAGCGCACCAGAGCTCTGCGACAGGAAGTCAATTACATGGTGGCTCATTCTCTTCACCGCTATTCTGAGAGCCTGGTGAACTCTTTCGAACGGATTGCAGTTCGCGTAGTTCAGGAGATCATGAAACATCAGTACTCTCCATCGGGGCCTACTCTGGGAAATCACCAGGGAGAAAGACCGCTCCAGACCAGGCCGCCGCTGCCATTCACACTTGCAGCTCCGGAACCACCAGGGGCAGCGGCGTACGTCGTCTACAAGGTCGGAGGCGACCCAGGCGATTGCCAGTTCCTGTTTGAACCACCTAAAGAAATCCCACATGGATATGTGTGCACTTACGTGCCGGACTGCAACAGCTTGACGCGCACGAACCAGATTGCAACCGCAGGGATTGCTGGGGCAGGAGTTTCTGGAGCAGTGGCTTCGGGGGCAGGTGTTTCCGGAGCAGGAATCTCTGGGATGGACGTCGACAAACAGGCGTGGCTAGCCAAGTATGCCACTGGAACGAGTCATGAGAATCTAGCCCCTGCAGCCCAAACAACGGAACAAATCCGTACCATCTTGAGAGACCAGTTCGGCTTCGTGCCGAAGAGAAGGACAATCGCCTATTCAAAGCCGTACCCCAACGAGTTTGACCTGATCCCGCTGCCACCCAAGTATCGGCTCCCTGAGTTCTCAAGGTTTAGCGGGTCAGAAGGGTCGAGCTCAATCGAGCACGTGAGCCGATACCTGGCACAGTTAGGCATGATTTCAGCATCGGATCAGTTGCGCGTAAGGTTCTTCGCTCAATCTCTTACGGGACCGGCTTTTGGGTGGTACACCTCGCTGCCACCTGATTCAATTCAGACCTGGAAGCAACTGGAAGAGCAGTTCCACATCCAGTATCATTCAGAGGCCACCGAGGCTGGCATTGCAGACCTGGCACAGGTGCGGCAGAAGCGGGGGAGAAACTGTAGCCGAGTACATCTAGCGCTTCAGAACCGTCAAGAACCGATGTTACTCAGCTCGTTTAACTGATAAAGAAGCAGTCAGGCTAGCAGTGTTGGGTCTCTCAGCACCCATCAAGGATCTGGCTTTCCAAGTAGAGTACAACTCGTTGGCGCACATGGCCCAGAAGCTGACGATGTATGAACAGCGCCACCCTGAGTTGTACCAGGACAAGTTCAAACGTCTGATAGGCCTGGTCGATACAGAAGAAGATGATCCTACACAAGACCAGGAGGTGGCCGTAGCTGAATGGGCTCGGGGGGCAGATCTCGTATCCTGCAAATGGGTGAAACAGCAAGGGCCTGCAAAAGGGTTCGACTTCGATGTGAGCAAAGCCGAGCAGATATTCGATTTACTGCTAAAAGAGAAGCAGCTGAGGTTACCCGAAGGCCACAAGATCCCTACGGCTCAGGAAATGAACGGGAGACCATACTGCAAGTGGCATCACTCGTTCACCCACACCACCAATGATTGCAAAGAGCTACGTCGCCAAATCCAAACGGCGATAGAACAAGGTCGTCTGATCCTTGGGCAGTTCGCCATGAAAGTGGACACAAACCCATTTCCCGGCGTCAACATGGTAGAACTCAGTCGCTCCGCGAGGCGTCAGCTGGATTTCTCGTTCGGTGTTAATATGGCAGGGTCTGGGTACCACCATGACACGTACAAGGAGGAAGGTGGTCGCTCTCGGGGCAAAGAAAGAGAGGAGGCTGGTCCACGCGACCGGCCCAGCCACAATGACAGGCGGTATTTAACAGAGGAACAGGTGAGGAGAGTGCGGTATCAGAAGCCACATTCCACGCATCTCCTCAACAAGTATGAACGTCAGTATGACCAACGTCGCCGGCGCGATGGAGACGATGAAGGATATGAGCACTTCGCTAGGGGACCGTCAAAAGAAAAGGAAGGCGCAGACAAACATTGGGATTGTCCTTCCTTCAAGTATTGCTGGGACGCGGGAATGAGCCGATTGCCTACAGTCGACAACTGCCCGGAATGTGGACAACAGAAGGAGGACACGGGGCCAGTTTCAGTGTTCAAACGTCTAGGGCCTCTCCCACCTCGGAGCCGTTACAGGGAGTCCGCTCGAGCAAAAGACCTCGAGAAGCCAAGGGATGACAAAGAAGAAGACAGATATCACCGTCCAAGGTGGTGTCCCGACGGACTCAGACATAACCAAAAGCGTAGAGTGCAGCGGCTGCGTAACTTGGAGGAAGCTGAAGCGCACTTTCTCCACGCTTTAAAGAAAGCACGGCCCGATCTGGCCATTAAAATTAGGCAGACCTTGGAAACGGGAGACCACCCGACAAGGAAAGAGTGGCGCCCCAAACCGGCAAAAGCCGATGCACAGACATCGGCTGGCACAAACATGGTGTTCATACTTTCGTCAGAATTCTGCGCGCCAAGAACCAATGAGCTACCCGTGGCACAGTTCGACTGCGGCCCACGGCCGGTTATCTTTGAGAAGCCACGTGAGAAGGGTTACAAACATCTGAAAGCCCTGTACCTACGAGGTTACATCAATGGGCAACCTGTCAGCAAGATGTTGGTGGACACCGGAGCGGCAGTCAATATAATGCCATACTCCATGCTACGGCGTTTGGGACGCTCCACTGCAGATCTGATCAAAACCAACGTCACGTTAAGCGACTTCAACGGTCAGACTTCGGAAACGCAAGGCGTACTGAACGTGGATCTGACCGTGGGCAGGAAAACCATACCCACGTCATTTTTCGTCGTGGACAGCAAAAGCACCTACGCTGTCTTGCTAGGGAGAGATTGGATTCACGCGAACTGCTGCATTCCGTCCACGATGCACCAGTGCCTAATACAGTGGGATGGAGATGAAGTGGAGGTCATCCATGCAGATGATTCTATCGAGATCTCCATAGCTGGCATGAACGTCTGGGAAGCAGAAGACCAAGAGCCGATCTCTGGAATCAGTTTAGACGGCTGTGAGCGCATTGAAGCTACAAAAAACGGGGTGAGGCTGGTCTTATCCACTGGCCTGACAGAGTAGAAAAGTCCACGATCATGCGTGGTATGGCCGATCCCCGCGATCGGCCACAAAAAATAAAAAGCAGCAATCATACGACAAGCGGATCATGTAGTCGTAGCAGAGAGATACCCTCCCACTGCAAAATAATAAGGTGTAAACCGTCCTTGACGAATGCAATCAAAAAGGGGGCCGATTCAGGCAATCGGCCCAAATTATTTTTGTTATCCTCACCTACTGTTTGCCCTGTGCTTAGCATCGATTTGACAGGTGACGGAAAGCTAGGGTATGGGTTTACGTCCGCTGATGAACTAGAAGAAATCGACATTGGTCCTGGGGATAAGCCACGACCAACATTTATCAGCAAAAAGTTAGATCCGAGTCTGCGGGGCCCGATGATAGCCCTGTTGAAACAATATCCAGACTGCTTCGCCTGGGACTACACAGAGATGCCTGGGTTAGACAGGAGCATCATTGAGCATCGACTCCCGCTTAAAAAAGGATTTCGGCCATTTCAGCAGCGAGCACGACAGATGAAGGCCGAAATTCTGGAAGAAGTCAAGAAAGAGGTCGAGAAAATGTTGACAGCCAAGTTAATCAGGCCATGCAGGTATGCTGAGTGGATTTCTAGTATAGTACCTGTAGAGAAAAAGGATGGCCGTTGGCGTGTTGCCATAGATTTTCGGGATCTCAACAGAGCTACCCCAAAGGATGAGTATCCTATGCCGGTGGCAGAGACGTTAATCAACGCAGCGGCTGGTCATAAGATCTTGAGCTTCATGGATGGCAATGCCGGTTACAACCAAATTTTTATGGCTCCAGAAGACATACACAAGACTGCATTCAGAGTCCCAGGGTCGGTGGGGTTGTTTGAGTATGTAGTCATGACGTTTGGACTGAAGAATGCCGGCGCCACGTACCAAAGAGCCATGAATTATATTTTCCATGATCTGATCGGCAAGCTGGTGGAAATCTACATCGATGACGTGGTGGTCAAGTCTGCTTCCGCGCAAGGACACTTGGACGATCTGCAACGCGTCCTGGACCGAACAAGAAAATTCGGCCTACGGATGAATCCAAAGAAGTGTGCCTTCGGGGTGACGGCCGGTCAGTTCTTGGGTTTTTTGGTCCATGAACGCGGGATTGAGATCGGCCTGAAAAGTCAGGAGGCAGTGCGAACAATGAAGCCACCCACCACAAAGAAAGAACTGCAGTCTCTCATCGGCAAGATCAATTTCGTCAGAAGATTCATCTCCAATCTATCAGGAAGAATAGAGCCGTTCATGGGATTAGTGAAGATTAAATCTGACGAGGAATTCCGCTGGGGGCAGAACAACAACGAGCCTTCGACGAGATCAAAGAATATCTGGAGAAGCCGCCAGTGTTGGTTCCACCCCAGCCGGACAGACCGTTCTACATTTACTTGTCAGTAGCTGACACGTCCATCGCCTCGGTGGTGGTGCAAGTTTATGATGGGCTGGAGCGAGTCGTATTTTACATAAGCAGAAGGATGCTGGACGCAGAGACAAGGTATCCTGATATCGATAAGTTGTGCCTCTGCCTGTTTTTCACCTGCACCAAGCTGCGCCACATTTTGCTATCAGCAGAGATTGTCATCATATGCAAGTCAGACGTCATAAAGCACATGCTGTCGGCTCCTATGTTGAAAGGCCGACTGGGCAAGTGGATGTTTGCATTATCGGAGTTTGACATCCGGTATCAACCCGCGAAAGCAGTTAAGGGACAGGCATTGGCCGACCTTATCGCTGAAAGGATCAACACTAATATAGCGGCACTATCTATATGAGCGTGGGCTATGTTTTTCGACGGATCGGTTTGTGACGATGGGTGCGGCATCGGCATGCTACTCGTGTCGCCCCGGGGGGCAACATTTTCCTTCTCCATCAGGTTATCTGCCCCTCGCACCAACAACGTCGCTGAGTACGAGGCGATACGCAAGGGAATGGAGTTGCTCATCGAAGCTGGGGCAGAAGCAGTGGAAATTTTTGGAGACTCCAAGTTGGTGATTTCTCAACTCACGGAGGAATACAAGTGTGAGAGCGAGACCCTCTACCCATTATGGCTGCACTGCCGCGAGCTGATGGCACAGTTCCGGTACATAAATTTCACCTGGATCCCGCGATCGCAGAATACCGAGGCAAATGATCTTGCACAAATGGCTTCAGGCTACAAGGACGTAGCAGAGGGAGCCGATGTTCAGGTACAGTTCCTGGAAGCTGACGACTGGAGAGCCGATATCTTCAATTACTTGAAGGATTCGGCTCGGGGGGCATCTAAACGGATAAGGTACAAGGCCATGAAGTATGTGCTTATTGGGGATGACATGTTTTACAGGACTCTGGAGGGGTTATTGCTCAAATGCCTGGGGACAGCCGATGCCAATCGGCTCCTACACGAGGTGCACGAAGGCGCCTGTGGAACTCACCAATCGGCTCACAAGATGAAATGGTTGATCAGGCGATCAGGGTTTTATTGGCCCACCATGCTCGAGGACTGTTTCAAGTACTACAAAGGGTGTCAAGCATGTCAGAAATTTGGGAAAATTCAGATGGTACCCGCGTCAGCGATGAACCCCATCATCAAGCCTTGGCCATTCCGGGGTTGGGGCATGGATATGATCGGCAAAATCAACCCTCCATCAAGCAAAGGCCACATGTGGATTTTGGCCATCACTGATTATTTCACTAAATGGGTGGAGGCTGTCCCGATGAAGTCAGTAAACTCAAAGGATGTTATCAACTTTGTGAAAGAGCATGTCATCCATAGATTCGGGATTCCTCAAACTATCACGACCGATGGAGGTTCGGTCTTCATTTCTCACGAGTTTAGAAAGTTCTGTGAGGACACGGGGATTAAGCTGATTAGATCATCTCCATACTATGCTCAAGCAAATGGGCAAGCCGAAGCGTCCAACCAAAGCCTCATCAAGCTGATCAAGAGAAAAATCGATGAGCACCCTAGACGTTGGCACGAGGTTCTGTCAGAAGCTTTATGGGCTTACCATATGTCATGCCACGGAGCGATAAAAACCTCGCCATATCGTCTAGTATATGGACAAGAAGCCGTATTGCCTTGGGAAATTACGGCTGGATCAAGACGTATCACTTTTCAAGACAATCTAACAACTGAAGAATATGCAACCCTGATGAGTGACAGTGTTGAGGATTTGACTGAGCTTAGGCTGTGGTCGCTTGAGAAAATCAAAGAGAACAAGGCCAAGGTGGCTCGCGCGTATAACAAGAAAGTGCGGCCAAAAGAGTTCCACGTTGGTGATCTGGTGTGGGAAGCTGTGTTGCCATTAGGGACTAAGGATGCAACATATGGTAAATGGTCCCCAAATTGGCACGGGCCATACAGGGTCCATCAAGTTTTAAGGGGAAACGCATACATGCTTGAGGAGCTGGACGGCGTAAAATTCCCAGTGGCGGTCAACGGTCAACATCTCAAGAAATATTTCCCAAGCATGTGGGATGATGGACGGTAAAATATGGGGGCCGATACATGAAATCGGCCAAGTAAAAAGCACGTGAGTCGATGGACAGTAAAATGTGGGGGCCGATACATGAAATCGTCCAGATAAAAACAAAAATATACAGCCGATGCACGGTCATCGACTCTAGAGGTTCACATATGTTACAAACAGGTGCCAGTTTACACGTACGGGCTACTGAAGAAACGCTTCGAAGGCGTGGAGGGCGTCAGCACGGACACGATCCACCTCGGCGATCTCGGCTTCGTCATCTTCATCCTTGCCCGTCACTAGCTGCTTGTTCAGGGCACGTATTTCTGCCAGATCGGTCTTCATTTGAGCTTTGAGGCTTTCTGCTTCGTCTTGAGAGCGGGTGATGGATTCTTCCTTGTCACGAATGAGCTGTTTGGTCACCCGGACCTTCTCTTCAATATCTTCCAACTCCCTTTTCAAGGACGCAAGCTCGGCGGTACTGACAGAGGTGTCAGTTTTGGCATCCAGAGACGCCTTTTTCTTGTTGAGCTGCTGGCATCTGTCTGCGATATTGGCTTTCAGTGGGAGTTGGGCGCGGCGCAGACTGATCCTCTCGCGAGCTAACTTCACCCTTGGCCCATAGAAAGACAGAGTTACAACTGGCCAAAGCTTCACCTGCAATGCTACTGGGAGTTGGTCTTTTATTTCAGCCAGGACGCTCTTCACCTCCTCAGAACCCTCGATCAGCTCTTCGATTGGGGAGGACAGCAGGGATTTAAGACGCTGGAATTGAGGCGGAACAACCCTGGCTCGTGGTTCATCAGCAGCAACGGAGGGAGTTGGTTCGATGGATTCAGGGTCGAACGTCAGCAAACCTGAAATATCACAACTCTGGCGGCCCGAAAAGCGTCAGTATGCATCCAAACGTGTAAGGATGAGCCGAAAGAACCTAAACGTACCTCTCCTAAGATCGAGGGGATAGCCGATGAGGAGACGGTCGGTTTGTGTGTGGTCGCTGGGGGCTTGTCCAGAGTGGTAGCCGTCTCATCTGCACCTTCGGGGATTGCCAGGTCCGGCATCGGCACTGCCCCGGCTTTCCCACGGGAAACGTCAGTCGTCTGCATGAAAGGTGTTTTTAGCCGATGTAAATAATGATAAATCGGCAGACAAAAGGAAACAAGTAGTAAGAGCATGAAGGGTGGTGATTTTCGAGACCTCCTGGCTCGACGAAGAAGCTTGTAGTCCTTTGCGAGCTCTCTTGGGACCCGCAGCTGGCCCCGCCTCGACTGGTGCTCGGGGGCAGTAGGTTCAGGAGCTGGCCTTTTCCTGGAAGCCGATGGTGGTGAATCTGGCTGGTTCGGTGTGATGGTCCTCTCAGAATCCGTTGGGCCTAGTTCTCCTCGATTGGTTTGGGTATCCTCACTGGAGGTGTCTTCGACGGAAGCCTGTAAAAGGGGAGAACCAGTAAGCGCGAGCATGTCTGCAAGAATGGAAGAATGACAAGGATCGACCAAGGCCTGAATCAGCTTACATGCGAGCTATCTGGAGAAGGGCTCCGGCGCCTCAAGGTCTTCCTGGCAGCTACCTTCCTCACCATCGTTCTGGTTTTAGTCGGAACTCGAGGGGCAGCTGACTTAGGAGTTGCTGAGTTCTTGGAAGCCGATTGTGGTGTTATCGACTGTTTCTGCATTATGACCTTTTTCAGAGGTGGCGAGTTTTTGCAGAAAAGAACCACAGGAGCTGGCGGAAAGAACTCGAAGGGGGAGCCATCACTGTGCGTAGGCTCAGGGCCATCTTGTTGCTGCAGAGAGAAAGAGTGGATTAGTAGAAGGATCATTTGTGAGCTGCATCGAGAAAATTTGCAAGTAGTGGTACCTGTTCCACGGGGATGTCATAGTCAGCATCAAGCTGTTTCAGCAACGGTCCCAGGGCTTTCCTGAAAGCGTGAGTCTTCCACATTGACCACCAGTCTTCAAAGCCATCGGTTGATGAGACAAAGATGAGGTCGTTGGGAATTGGGATGGTCAGAGCATCAAAGAAGGAATAACACCTTTGGCTGGTGAGAGGATCAGGCAGGTCGGCTCTACTCTCCGTGAGGTGGTGAAGAAAGAAATGGGGAGCTACTTGTCCAAGGCCAAATTGGCGAGCTACTACCACTGGCTGGTAGAATTCGTACCCAGGTTTGATTATTCTGTTGGACGTACTCATGCCAACTGGAAGGAAACAGGGTCGAATCACGGTGGAAAAGAGCTGCCGAGTGCTGGTGTCATCGGCAAAATTGTCCAGCCTGAAGGAGAGTGGATTTTCAAAGTGTTCCGATTCCTCCATGTAAGGGAAGAAGGTAGGGTTGTCCAGGCCTTGGAAGAAAGTGCTGAACCATTTGGATGCCTCCTGAGGGGTCAGTTTACTGCCTGGCAGTCGATACAAAGCTTGGCCATAGCTGGTGCATCGGATCTGCTTCCCTTTTACATCTGGAAAGGTGCAGCTCGCCAAAAGGGGGAAGTTTGGGATGTGATTTTGAAAATACAGCTGAGCCCATAACTGAATAAACCACCAAGTACCACCTGTTTTGACTGCTATGCCAAAGAACAGCTTGACAGACATCAACTGGAGGTATCGATAAACTTCTCCAAGAAACAATTTGCCGAGGCCAAGTTGAGTACCTTTGGCTAGTTCGTGGGCTAAGGAGAGGTAGTTTTTGGTTGGAGCAAGGGAAGGGCCACAGAATATGAAATGCTCCAGCCAGAAGTTGAGAAAAGCTGTATGTTCTTTCTCTGAGACAGGGCCCTTTGTTTTCATGTGGCGTTTGAGGTAGGCACCCCAGTTTGTGCAGTCTGTTTTAGAAGACAGTTTGTAGGGGACTTTGGTCAGTTTAAAAGCAGAGGGGCTGGGTGATGTAACATCCAGGCCAGTGATCATCACCACGTCTAGCAGGGTTGGTGATATAGTGCCATGACCGAACATAAAGCAGTTCAGAGCGTCAGACCAGAAGTAGCCGATGGTTTTCAGAAGGTTCTCATGTTTCTCAAGAGGAGACAATGATAGGTGCAAGGCATCGGCTATTCCTGTGGTTTCCCATTGAGATTGGTAAGCTCTAGCTACTCTGCTGAACCAAGAGACCCAATGTTTAGGGGGATTAGGCCAGGCTCGCAGGCAGTCGGCCCAGGAGTTCAGATCTAGGTCTTGGCTTACGAAGGGGATTCTGTTTGCTTCGCAAGAAATCAGATGGGCAGGACTAGAATCTGTACGAGGGCCAAGACAGAGGGAATTTGGGAGAGAAGGATGCGGCAGCAGGATGTCTGAAACCTAGAAAGTTTAATGGTGGAATAAAGGCATTAATTCAGATGTTCGCCATTAAATTCTAGCATCGCGTTCAGACTGCGAGGAGTAGGCGTACCTTCATACCGGAGACCTCTGGATTGGTGTTGGACGATTCCGCCATCTAGTTTACCAGCGGAGATGGGTCTATGCAGTTGGGATCGAGGGTTCTTGTCGCTGTGAGCTCGATCTGGTCGATGGGCAAGTGGAGATCTGGGTCGCCCTTTTTGAAGGAGGTCGCAGGTTACCGTTTGAAACTAAGAAGTGTCCGTTTAGATTTGCCTAAGTATGCGACCAAGTTTTGACCCTGTCAACGTTTTTTGGGGAAAGCCGATGCGTGGTCATCGGCTCTTTGCGATTTGGTTTGTTTGACTGTATGAGTGCAGTATGATGAAAGCCGATACAGTGTTATCGGCTTCTGGAGCATCGACCTATTTTGGTTATCGGCAAAATTGGGGCGACAAAAGCGATCTTCGAGAAACAGATTTTCATTCATTCAAAAGCTGATTGCTTACAAAAGGCTGATTGATTACAAAAGGGAGCTTATTGCTACTACTACTACTACTACTACTACTACTGGTTCCTAATCTAGGCCGAGGTCGTCGTCGCTGTCGTCGCCGCCGTCTTGTTCGCTGTCCTCAGCGCTGCTACCGGCGTCGTCTTCACTGCTGCTGCTGAAGAAGCCAGCGGGGGCCTCCTCGTCCTCGTCGTCGTCGGTGTCCTCGCTGGACCCGGTGCGGAAGTACTTCACCGGCTGGTACTCCTCGGAGGAGGCGTCCTCCTCTTCCTCCTCCTCTTCGGAGGAGTCGACGCCGTCCCAGGACATGGCGTCGTCGGTGTTGTCTGCCTCCAGTTCTCCATCAGCAAGGAACTGCAGGTCTTCTTCGCCGTCAGTCAAGGACGCGTCGTCCTCCGACCAAGCTGCGAAGTCCCAACCCCTCTCGTCCCACCATTGTGGGGCGAGAGTGTTGTACGCCGCCATCGGCGGGTGCTCTGGCGTCGGCTCTCGGTCGCTCATTGAGTTGGAGGCTTGGGAGGACAGGCCAGAGGAAGCGGAGGAGGCCATGGCGGAGAAAGAGGGTTTTTTTGGCGGAGGAAGAAGGGTTTTTTGGCTACTGCAGGAAGATGGGGATTGCGAACTGCTTAGATGGATTTAAATAAGGGGAATAGTATGAAGCGGTTCAATGCCATAGCGGTTTCCCAGAATGTGCTGCCAAAATCGTCAAATCATGCACTGCGAAGGAGTTGAGAAGACAGGGCATCATGATGAAGGGGTAGCGTGACGATCCTGTTCTGCAACGCATTCTGTCAACGCGCAACCCGATACAAAAAAAAAAGGGGGGGGAGAAGGAAAAAACAGAGTGGTTTTGGAATTATTATTGCCAAAACCAGGGGGGCATGTGTTATCGCCATATTTTGGCCAAAGACGGAGATGGGCCGTGATCAAGATGGGCTTGGAAGATACGTATATTCAACGCGTTGTTGAATCGGCCTTGTGCGTGGATTTGGGCTAAATTGCCCGTGTATCTTGTATCATAGTAGGTTCCGTTTCAGTTTAGGTAAAGATAGAGTTGTAGAGTTATTCCAAAGATAGAAAGTCTCCGGACTATAAATATGTACCTAGGGTTATCAAGAAAAGGAGGACAATAACGTTCACAACAAACACAATCTCGGCGCATCGCCACCCCTTGTTTCTAGGGTTTCTTTCGGGTAAGTGTCATGCTGCCTAGATCGCATCTTGCGATCTAGGCAGTATTTTTACTTATGCGTTATTTGGTGTTACTCTTACTGAAGCCTTTTTGATGGCGAGTAACACTACTATCATAGATTTGTTGAGGCTAGCATCGGTGCTTTTCGTTATACTTGTTTGAGCTATGCTACCTCTAGTTACCTCGCTACCTTTGCACCGTTTCCCAAGTGCAAGGGTAGCATCTTGCTTGCTCCTTATTTAGCTGATTCGATCTGTTATGGTTGTGCCTTGCTCACCAAGGTTTAGTTTGATATCTACGTAGCTAGGCCTTGCAAACGGATTGAACGATTCAGTAGTACGTAAGGACGTGGTTTACTAGTTCTAGAGAAGTTGTTCCGGTAATTGACTTTACGTCGGTTGTTAGGCCTCCTCTAGGGTTAGTTTTCTATCATCTTTTGTATTTACGAGGCTCAATTACGTGTAGGACGTTCCAGTTACGTGGTGAAAACATTAAACTGTCGTAGATCGATCTAACTTGTAATGATCAAGCAAAACCCCATGTTATCGTAAATCTAATGCAGAACCATGGGATAATCGGCTCTGGGAGCCGATTCACAGGGAAACCTGGGAGCCGGTCACGGCTCGAATTTTACGTATACTTGTTTACCATGCAGGAAATCAATCGGAGCAATCCTTCACGTTCCTGATCAGGGTATAGGTCAGGTGGCACGCCCTCGAACCAAGCCAGGACGTGTGCCGGAGTTTTGCGGGCCGTTGCCCGAGGGACCAGGGCCCACCAGCAGTTCTGGGAGCCTCCCGGCTCTTCGTGTTGCTCGTCGCTGCTCGCCGGTGAGTTTTGGCAGGAAACAATTCCGCAATCTCTCTCCCTCTACCCTTCAACACCACTTGCAAGTTGAAAAATCTTAGTTGCAATTCCACTTGCAGTTGGTACCATCTTTGTTGCAATCCACCTACAAATGAAAAATCTGAGTTGTAACTCTCCTAAAACTCTCATTTTAGCATGAATCAAGACACAAATTGAACTAGAAACTTGTTTTTCTCAATCGCAACCCACTTGCAACAAAAATATAAACCCAGTTACAACCTAGTAGCAAGTGGAAAATCTTAATTACAAAGTACATACCACTTGCAACTTTCATGCTAGCATAAATAAGGAATCTATCGAGCAAGCTCTAAGTTAAATCTTGACGGACGGAGAATTAGCAAATGAATCCCACACCTTAGCGGTGCTACCACGCGGTAACTCTACCACCAAGAAAAAACTGAAGTTAAACACGACACACTTTTTTTTGAATTATGTCAGCACGACACCTAGGCACAACCACCAACCAAAGTAAATGCCCATCGTCCATGCCCAAAAGCAAACACACACTGACAGCTGGACTGCGCGAACCTTGATACTACTGCAGATCCAAGAAAAATTTCCTTATTTAACATTACCTTAAAATCTGCTTCCCTATTTGACTCTGAAATTTATTTTCTTCCCTATTTGACACTTGGTCTAAAGTTTTTCTCTTATATGACATTGCCGTTTGGTTCCGTTAGGCTCTTCCGTCAGCTGGACCAAAGAACCCCTGAATCGTGTTCCCGTTTCTGTATCGCGCGTCCGTGTTAGTTTTAGAGCACTGCCGACCGCTTGATGTGCAAAGATAGTTGTGCGAGCAAGCAAGCTGCTAGGATTGGCCGTACTTGATAATCTAGCTCATCTAGCTAGTTCTCGCTTGATCGGGGAACTCACAACAAAAACCTCACATGAACCTGGCGACCGGTAAGGGCTTGTTCGGTTATTCCAGTCCTCAAGTGGATTGGGGTGGATCGGAGGGGAACCAAGGGGATTTTGATCTATAAGAAAATTAATACCCACCAATCCCTGTCAATCCCGCCTAATTCCAGTAAAACCGAACAAGACCTAAAGAAGTGAAAAGAATGTTGTGATTGCTACACACAGCATCCCTACCGTTTATTGTGTACACGTACATGAGGACTAGGGACATGCAACATGGTCGCGCGCTAATCTAGTGCGGCTCTTATGCGCACTAGTCTTTTGCTCCTGAAGTGCTTATCTAATTAACTGGTCGAACACCATGGCCAGGCAAAGCTGTCTTTTCATGCTGCTACTTAACAGCTTTAGTGCTTAAAATAAACTAGAATGTCATATTAGGAATAAAATTAGCCAAAGTGTCAAATAGGAAAGAGAAACTTTTACATGATCAAATAGGGAATTATATTTTTGAGTAGTGTCAAATAAGGAATTCTCTTCGGATCCAATGGCTAGTTGGCTGTAATTCTTTTTTTTTTTTTTTGCCAGGAACTCTGGGCAAATTCCAACAGTCCCAGTGGTTAGCTTTGAGCTGACCATCAGATGGTGTTGTCCAATTAGAAGAACTAACTGAACCTTCGGATATATGAGGATCGGAGGAGACAGCAGCTTCTTTGCCCTTGGGATCCCGCTTCGCTGGAGTGACTACAGAGAAGGATCTAGATAATTGGCAATAAATAAACGGTTTTGCTAGTTCTCAGGCGTCTGAAAACTTCTTAGATCTCAATCGTCTCTTTCACCGTTCGATTTACCTCGTGATTCATGATAAGTGAAAGTTACACATGAGTTGCAACTAGGATGTAACTGAGAATTTAATGAGTTGCAACTAGGTTGCAACTGAGAATTAGTACTAATATTATGAGTTGCAACTAGGTTGCAACCGAGATTTTAACAGAAATATTCAACGACTTAGACATAAGAAGTTCTCAGGCGCCTGAGATCTAGACACTCCCATAAATAAATGATGCTGACCCAACAGTTTTGAGCCTTGCCATCATCATGTACGACGGTTGTTCCGGTGGTGCCAACTGAGAATTAGCAAATCTTTTATCTCCATCTCCACTAATAATAATATATAAAAAGAGAAAGACCGGCAGATCCAAAGGATCCTTACCATTGAATCACCAAATCAACGGTTTCGATTAGCAATAAAACATGGTTATGGTTAGACGCGACGGTTAGACGTGACCCAGTCCCACGCCTAATCCACCCTCGACCTCAGTTGTAAAAAAAAACTATGGCATCATGGCTCGCGCCGAGAACGACTGTTATCCCCCTTCGCACCGCATCTCCGCCCGGATCAAAGACGCCGCTGCCGCCACCGAGCCCCCCTACGCCAGACGTCGCCACGCCGCTGAGCCCCCTGCACCATACCACTCCGCCGCAGCCGCCGCTACCCCACCGCGCCAGATGTCGCCGCCACCGCCGAGCACGTCCCTGGCCACATCCCAGGGAACTGCCCACTTTGCTAGACGGGCCGCCGAGACCGAGCATCTTTGCCGCGTCCAAAACCAGAGCAGCGCATCGTCTACGCCAGCCGAAACCATCGCCAAGGATGAAGCGGAATACGACGAATCCGCCATAGCCCGTCCGTCGTCCTTTCCCTCCTGCCGCACAGTTATATTCGCCCCGTTACAGTCGCCCCAGTTGGCAGCCGTTGTAGGACGCCCAAGTCTGTGGAGCGAGCACCAGGTATTTGGTTTGTTTTGATTAAATAAACATGTTCACCGTATCTGAACTTCTGAACCAACGGAGAAAAGCTCAACGTCTTCTGAATTCCGATGCGTGGTTATGGTAGACTCATGTATATCCTAGAGGCTGCTCCTGATGACTTATCTATTGTATATACTTTTATTGGCATGCTGTATCGCTGTAAAGTTAGTAATAGTACTCATTTTGTATTTCAGAGTACTGAAAATCCCTGCTGACCTTAGTCCCAGATGTGCACATCAGCACATACCATCACCCTTTCATCAATAGCAGTCTTGATCTCAGCAGTTCCTGGTTACTAACTCTAAGTACCATTATCCCGCTGTCATATTTAGTTTTTTAATTAGGAGACAATTAGATCGATGATCAGTTAGGTTGGGCTCTCTGCTGATGCAATGTTTAGGACAAAATTTATGGAGGATCACACTACAACAGTCCCCTATACAGATGTCTTGTTATCTCCCTTTATTTGTTATGCAAGCTTGTTTACTTGAGGCAAAAATATCATCTCTAGACACAATATGATTAATATTGTTCTTTTGAGGGTCTGCACGTTTATGACCTGCACGTTGTGCTTATTGTGTCCACTACTGCGCCATTGGGCAGTTTCTCACTGAATACTTGACATATCATACATTGGCTGCAACAAACATGAGCACAATTGGCTTCTTTGCAGGTACTGGACTTTTTTTTTCTAGGATACACCCTGGGAGCTGTACCAAACATATAGAAGAAGCTGTCGACGGCAGTTACAACACCGCTAGGCGGCACATACTGCTACCAACAGAGGAGGGTGGTAGCTCCCTCACACCCTGAGCCTACTCTCCTAACCCCACCGCCGTCGCCGGCTCCGGAAATCCAAATCTCTCTCTACGGAAGAGTCCTGCAAGCCGCCACTGCCTAAAATCGTCCCGGATCCTGGTCTTGATGGTCTCAGCTCTCGGCAGCACCCCGTTGAAGACGACGTCATTCCGGTGTCTCCACAAGCACCAGAAGACCAGGATGATCGCCGTCCAGAGGTCCCGCTGGTAGGCCTTCCGGCAAGGCCTCGACGTCCACCAGAGAAGGAGGTCGGCGTCGGCCGTAGGTAGCCAATGGTCCATATCCCACTGGTGCAGCACCCAGGCCTAGACCTCCCTGACCACCACGCAACCCAGCAAGACGTGCTGGATGCTCTCCTGCGCTTGGTCGCACATCGGGCACCTGGGCGGCCGAGGCAGTCCCCGTCGCTCCAGCCGGTCAGCTGTCCAGCACCTATCTCTAGATGCCAACCAGGCGAAGAACTTACAACTCTGTG
This sequence comes from Avena atlantica, assembly GCA_910589765.1. Taxonomy (NCBI): domain Eukaryota; kingdom Viridiplantae; phylum Streptophyta; class Magnoliopsida; order Poales; family Poaceae; genus Avena; species Avena atlantica. The sequence goes on from OU342736.1 coordinate 366,540,914, forward strand.
GGGCACGGGACCGCCAGATCTGTGTGGCAGCTGGCGCACGCACCATGCCTGCGAAGAATGCCATGTAGGCCGACTTGGCCGAGTACTGCCCATCGTTGGACCAATGCCAGGTCAGCACGTCCTCACGCTCCGGAGCCAGCTGGATCCCGGCCAGCGCGTGCCACGGCAGGAAGAACTCCGGCACCGCATCCGCACTGAGGTCAGGCCCGCAGTCCCTAAGCCACTCACCCTCCAGTCCCTCCTTGACCGAACGGGCGCACCGCTTGGCCGGGGGAATCGCCGCTAGCAGGTTAGGGGAAATCTCCTCCACCCTACGGCCGTTGATCCACCGACCAAGCTAGAATCTGGCCCCCAAACCATTGCCTAGCGTGTAGCTGGTGGCGGCGTAAAACATCTCCAACGACTGGCGGGGCAAGCTCAGGTCAAACTCGCCCCAGGGCTTTGAGGGGTCAACCCTCTGCAGCCACGCCCATCGGCATCTCAGCGCAAAGCCAAGGAGGCGAAGGTTGGGAATACCCAACCCACCAAACTCCTTCGGCGAACATACCCGATCCCAAGCGACCAAGCAGTGGCCGCCCTTGATCTCCCTCCTGCCTTTCCACAGGAAGGCCCGGACCAACTTCTGGAATGCCACGGTCGTCTGCGGGGGAACATCCAGGGACATGAGGGCGTGGACCGGAATGGCTGAGAGCGTGGTCTTTACCAACGTGATCCGGCCACCCCTGGTGAGCAGGCCCGCACACCACAGCTGAAGTCTGTTTGCCGCATTATCCACTATAAACTGCAGTTGGGCCTCCGTGGGCCTGCGAAGGCTGAGAGGGAGTCCCAGGTACCGGCAGGGGAAGGAGCTGACATCACATCCGATAATCCCACGTGTGAGCTCCACTTGCTCCGCCAAGCACTGAATGGGGTGAATCGAGCATTTGGCCAGGTTAGTGCGCAGCCCGGAGGCCTCACCAAAATCTCCCAGTATCGCCGCGCAGGTGCGCAAGTCCAGGGGGTGGGGCGGATGAAGGTGACGACATCATCCGCATACAGGGAGGTGCGGTGGCGTAGGCCGTTCGGCGCCAGCTCCGACAAAAGCCCCACAGCTGAGGCTTTCTCAAACAGCCTGTGGAGGACATCCATCACCGCATCAAAGAGCAGAGGTGACAGGGGGTCCCCTTGCCTCAGTCCCCGCCTGTTGAAGATCAGAGCCCCAGGGGCGCCGTTCACCAGGACCCTCGTCGATGCTGAACTTAGCATCCCACCGATCATGCAGATCCACCTAGGCCCGAAGCCCAACTTGGTCAGGACCTCTAGCAGAAAGGCCCAATCCACCGTGTCGAAAGCTTTCGTGATGTCCAGCTTCAGCAAGAACGCCGCTAGCTTGAGCCGATGGAGCTTGTGGGCCGTGCTCTGGACAAGCTGGAAATTATCGTGTATGCATCTTCCACGAATGAAGGCACTCTGGTGGGGGCCCACCAGCTGGGGCATCCTCGGCGCCAATCGTACCGAGAGAACCTTCGCCACCAGCTTCGCAACGCTGTGAATCAGGCTGATGGGGCGGAAGTCCCTGACTTCCACCGCCTCCGGGTGTTTAGGGAGCAATGTGATCAGGGCCTTGTTGGTCGCGTGGAGCCCGCGCGAATCCCCCTCCCAAAGAGAGAGGAAGTCCGCCATGATATCAGCCTTGATAATCGGCCAACAAGCCACGTAGAACCTTCCCGTGAAACCGTTGGGGCTAGGTGCCTTGTCAAGATCCTGCGAGCGCACCACCCCCCAAACCTCCTCCTCCGAAAAAGGAAGGTCAAACTCCGAGAGGTCATGCCGGTCCAGCTCCAGGTAGTCCAGATCCAGGGCCGCCCCCCTCTCCGGGCACGACCCTAGGAGAAGGTCATAGAAGGTATCGACCGCCTCGGCCTTCGCTTGTTGATCGGCCACCAACACCCCCTCAACCTTGAGGTGGGCAATGAAGTTCTTCCTCCTCTGGTGATTGGCCTGCAGGTGGAAGAATTTGGTGCAGGCATCTCCCTCGCGCAGCCAAAGCAAACGGGACTTCTGCCGCGCAATAGTCCTCTCCAACGAGGCCAGACCCAACAGCTTCTTCTTGAAAAGCCTTCGGAAAGCTAGCTCGCCTTGTGACAGAGCCCTAGCTTCCATCGCCACATCCAGGCGCAGGATCAGCTCATTGGCCAAAAGGATTTGCCTCTTGTTGCTGCCAATAAACCTGTCGCTCCAGCTGGTCAAGGCCTTAGCCATAGCCACCAGCTTGGCTTGAAGCCTCTTGAACGGGTTAGCCACCGGTGCAACCGACGTCCAAGCAGCCTCCACGGTCTCCAGGAACCCGTCCACCTTGGGCCAGAACGCCTCAAAGCGGAAGCGCTTCCCGGTATCCAGATGTGCATCGAGGCAAAGGAGCAGGGGGCAGTGATCTGAGACGGAGGAACTCAGCGCCGAGAGGAAGGAGGAGGGGTATCTCTCCTCCCAGTCCACAGTCGTAAAGACCCTGTCAAGCTTCTCCATCGTGACATGCAGCCTCTCATTAGACCACGTGTAACGGCGGCCATTCAAATAGAGCTCCCTGAGCTCCAAAGCCGCCAGCGTCCGCCGAAACTTCGCCATAAGGCGCCGGTTCAGGTTACCGTTGTTTTTGTCGGTGGCGTCCACAATCAAGTTAAAATCACCGGCCACCAGCCATGGGCCCGGGTGCAACAACCTCACCTCCGCCAACTCCTGCAAGAAGAGCCTCTTATTGGCCTCTCCTTGGGGTCCATAGACTCCCGTGAACCACCATCCATCCGTCCCCGGCGATTCCACCCACGCCGTGATCGTGTTGGCCGAGAGATGAGGGTTCGAGAGAGTTACCACCGTAGACTTCCAGGCAAGGAGGATCCCACCCCTCGTGCCCTCGTCCGGGAGGAAGAAGTACTCGTCAAAATGCCGCCCCAGACAGCGGTCCACAGTGGCCCGGGAAACCACCTGCAACTTCGACTCCTGGAAGCACACCACACTCGCACCCGAGAGCGACACCACCTGGTAGATAGCATCACACCTGGTCGGTTGGTTCAGGCCCCTCACATTCCACACCAAAAAGGAAAGGAAGTCCGACATGTCGAGTTATTATTACAGACCGGAATAAAAAGTAGCAAACACTCCTAGACCACGGCGGTCTCAACACCATCCTCAAGGAACGACAGCGCCTCCGGGGACCAACCAAAGAGGGCCAGACAGGCCGCGAGGCTCTCCTGCGTCAAGGGCTCGTCGAAAAAACTGATGTAGGCCTGGAGCGCCTCCTCCCCGATCACCTCCCCCTCCCGAGCAATGCCCAGCTGAACCATCAGCGCTTTCTGCTGCTGGTTGACCGGCGCCCCCGGGGCATAGCGGCCGACGACTCGCCTGCTGCGACGGAGTACTGGAGGAGGGGGCGCTTCTGGCGAGGCCTGCGCGGCGCCGAGCGAGGCAGAAGAGCCTTCCGACGCACCCGACAGCGCTCCCGGAAGCTGGCCAGCCTCGTGTCGTCATCTAGCGAAGAGGGTGGAGCAGACGTCGCCGGCCCTGTCCTCGGCGGGGAACCGCCAACAGGAGATGACCGCCGCGGCGAGGCTACGGGAGTATGCGGCGTACCAACAGGGCAGGCCGGGGTGGGCGGTCCGTCCTCGCCCCCACCAGACAGCTGGTTCGTGGAAGCACCCGATGACAGCGTCACAACAAAGACAGGCTCACGATCATCCTCCCCCACCGGCCCAAGGCCTCGCACGCTGTCTCCACTCCAGCCACGGGCCGAGGCCCAGGAACCAGTTGAGCTAGACAGCAAGCCCACCTGGGAGCCGGTCCCGCCCAAAATTTGGAATGAAGGAGATCTCCCTGGGCGGGAGAGCTCCCGCGCAGCACTACCATCCGCCCGCGAGCCACACGATTCGGGAGCATTCCGGGCGGGCCCAGACGGACGTGGCGTGGTCAAAAAGTCGGCCACCCCCCGCCCCGGCCCCACCATGACGTCGTCAACGCCTTTAACGGCCGGCGCGGGCACGTTTTCCACGCTAGCGTCAGCCTCGCTCCCCGCGGGCCCAGGCTGACGTGGCCACGACCGAACCACCGTGGTTTGACCCAGGGCGACCCGCCGCTCCCTACCACCACTCCATCGACGGCGAGGCTCCGGCTCGCCTCCGTCCATCGTCCCGCGTGAGCAGGAAAATGAAGCCTGGCGGCGCCGACGCGCGGACGGGCCCGCCCCAAGGTCACCACCGAAGCCACCATCGCCCCCATCGCCATCGTCGGAGTCCCCGCCGCCGCCGTCTCCCAAGGAGGAGCGATCCGTGGAAGCCGACGTGTCCACGACCCGCACCACGTGGACCACCGCATTGAACTCTAGCAGGGCCACCTCCTCCAGGATGAGGGCCTCCACCGGCAGCAACAGGTCGTCATCGTCCTCCTCGTCGAACACCAGGGGCTCCGCCAGCCAGAGCTGCTTGGAGCGTGGGATCAAGGCCGGGTCGTCCGTCCAGGCCGTCACCCAGAAGCTCCCCAGGTCAGACTGGTTCGCCGTCTCCGTGCCCAGCCTTTCCACCCACGTCGACGGCCCCAGCAGTGTCTTCGCCGTCTCCAAGCTCCACGAGATCGGAGGGATGCCCACCATCTCCAGGTGAACGCGGAAACGGAAGGTGCTCCTAGTGGCCTAGAGCTGCCGGTTCCAGGGACTGAACCGAAGCGAGAAGTCCCTCCCGTCGAACTGCCCCGCGCCGGCCACCACGTCGCGCCTCGCCCTCGAGTCAAACACCAGGAGGAGGTCGGCCGGCCAGAAGCGATGCACCGTCAGGTGGCCCTGCAACTCAGGGAACTGCGCCACCAACGCCGCACGAGCACGCTCGCAACCCACCGAACGCCTAGTGCCGGAGACGTAAGCCACCAAGCTCCATCTCAGCGCCCGCTCCGCATCCTCCACCTCCCTGGTCCGATAGATGATGCACCTCTCACGCTCGGGCCTAGCCGCGGCCCCGCCAGCGATTAGCGCGTCTAACGGCGACGACGACGAAGGAGGCGCCGCAGTAACCGCCACCTGCGCCGGAAGGGAAGGGGGGCAGCTTCGGCCAGCCACGTCAGACGCTCGCGCGCCGGGCGACGCTCCCTGGCATGGGGTGGGACGTACGCCGGCCGCGCCTCCGCCAAAGGCCGGGCCGGCTCGGCCCTAGGGTCCTCAGCGCTTCCTCCCTCTGACGCGGGTGCACGGGCACCGAGCCGCTCATGCGCCGACACCTGCCCCCCGCCACCAGCCTCGGCCGCCCCACCCCCGGCCACCAGAGGCTGAACCGGCCCACGCCGAGCACCACCAGCGCGGGGCGAGGCCGCACCACCAGCTTGCGCCGCAGCACCCCGCCTGAAGCGTGACGGGCACTGCCTAGCCATGTGGTCGTCGCCCTTGCACTTGAGACACTTCGTCTTGTTGGTGCACTGCCCCGCGACGTGGCCCGGCTCCGCGCAGTTGAAGCAGAGGCCGGCCAGGTCCTGCGGCACGCCGTCCGGCACCGCGAACGAGGGCCTCGGCCCCCAGCGCTGGCGCCGTTGCCGCTTCCTCTTGCCACCCGCCATCTGCCAGTCCAGTGGATCTGGCCGGCGACGCACCTCGGGCCGCACCGCCGTCGACGCCATCTGCCAAGCAGGCTGGGGGCGAGCAACAGGGGGCACCACGGTACCACCCCCAGCAGTCCCCTAGGCAGGGGATCGCCCAGTCGGCGCAGGGGGAGGGCTGGGGGAGCCGTCCCGCACCACGTCGGAGTAGGAACGCGCAGAGGAGGAGAACGATGCCATCTCCTCATCCTCTTCCTCGGCCATGTCAGCCCAGCTCAACGACACACCCGCGGCGGGGGACGCCATGGGGCTAATAGGGCGAGCGGGGGGAGGCCGGAGGGGGGAGGCGGGGGGCTGACGGCGGCGCGCCGGGGGGCGCGGCCGCGACTGCGCGGAGGGGCGCCTGGCGCTCCTACTCCACGCTCACGCTCACGCTCCGGATCGATCGCTTTGGGAAGCCCGCAAGTACTGGACTTGACTCCGAATGCATATTTGTTTCGCTTCCACGTTTGTGTTTTACTGGACACTAGCAGAATACCCGTGCGTTGCTACGGAACACTAAAAAACATTTATGGCATGTTGATCAAGTATAGCCCTAAGTGCTTGTGTATTTCTACTGAATGAAAAGGAGAATGAAGATCCACAACTCAACCAAACACACCCTTGGTTTACCTAAAGTCCGAGAGTACATGCAAGGAAGGAACTAAATGCCACTAACCTTTATGTGGATCTATTCCTTTATAGAAAACTGATTTGGTTTTTTTATTCCTCCTCAAAGATCTTTCCCTAGATGAGTAAACAACCATGGTAAAGGGCAAACTACTTTTCGTGTATGGCAAGGCATACGGATAAGCGAAAAAATCAAGTAACCTGGCCATTGTTTCCATGCGTGTACCTTGCTCTTCGTGCGCATCCCTGTCGTGGGCATGTTCATTGTAGCTATCCCGGTCATAGGCATTTTTTATGTCCAGTGATGTCTTAGCGGGCATAGGAAAACAAAACCACCCACCCCCTCGTCGCCCCTCCTCTGGCGACACGGGGAAGCCTAGCCGCCGGCGGCCCTTAAGGCCCCTTCCTCTCTACCCTGCATCGCCGCCATCGGAGGGGGGGGGGGCGCTAGCGAAGCCATGCATGTCCCGGGGAAGGTGTTTGGCGAGGCGGTTCCGTTGGCGCAGGCGGCGCATGTGCAGGTGGGCGCGGGGCCTCGACGACACGTTGCGCGGGTGGGTGCAGGTTCCCTTCACTCCGGAGGAAAACCTCAGATTCGGGATCGGGCGACTGGTCACTTATGTGTCTCTTACCTTCTTGGGGGCATCGCCTCGGAGTTGCCTATGGCCAGGAGGCTTGTTATCGGGAAGTTGTGCAAGGTCCAAGGGTGAAGTTTGTCAAAGAAGATGCCTCGAGGCGAGGCCTGGTCGCGGTTGATCTTCGGTAGTTAGTTTCCCGGCGTGTCCGATGGGTTCTCCTGCTTCGCTGTGTTGCTGTGGAGTCAGAGTTGAGGTGGAGCGTGTCTAGACGGCGACGATGACCGACCGCCGGTGGTCTCTACAGGTACTCAGTCGGCGCAAGATCACCATAATTATCTTGTGAAGCTCGCTTCTGAGTCGTGTGCCAATTGATGGCATATGAAGACATGGTTTCCGGTGCTGTCTGTGAGGTTTTTTTTTGGAAGTCACTGGTGAAGTCGGAGTCGCTGGCTCGTGGAGGAGTGATGGCGACGATACTTTGTGGCAGCCTCGACGTGGGTCTTCTTGTATGGCTGTTATTCGTGTGGATAATCAGGTTGGCTGTGTGGGCGTGTTCAATATGGTCATGTTTTATAACGATATTGATGCATTTGTACGGTTTTCGTCCGGTTCCCCTGCAAATGAACCGGTCAATTTTCTTCGACTTTTTAAAATAAAATGAGGAAAAATTGTCCATTTTATTAGAAAAAAGCGGACATAGGATGATAAGCATCAGAAGGAGAAGCAGAAATGGAGGAAGCCATTATAGGGGGAGACCAAGCTTGTCTTTGATGGATCGTTTCAACTCGATGGGTCTGATGGAGCTAGAATGGTGCTCGGCGACCACACTGGCGCTTCCAGTATTTCCTGCGTGTCGTCAACTCCATCAATGCTATGATGCAGTTGAGTCAGAGTTGGCTGCCATGGAGGAAGGCATCATGTTGGTGATGCAATGCACTATGACGCCGGTCATTGTGGAATTGGCACTCTCACTGTTACATGAAATTACGGAAAACTTCTCATAGTACGCCATGAGAATTAGCAACGCCCGAGATCTATTTAGAGAAAGAGAGTAAAGTGCAGAAGATTAGCTGTGATACAAATTAAGTGAGTCACGCAATTAGCTCAGCTAGGTAGAGTACAAGCCCGATACACTATAATATTGCAAAAAATTCCGGCTGAGATTGCTCAGGTGATACACTAAAATATTGAATTAAGCCTACCAGCCACCAGCTAATAAAATCTTCGTTTTGCCTTCAGAAAAAGTGGTCATGTCTGTACCCCTCGTCGCCATCATCCCACCCCTGCACTTCATGGCATGTCCTTCGTGTGCATGAACTAAGGATGGAAGTGGCTGGGTACTCTCTACCCTTTTTTTAATATAAAAAAGAACTAAGTTTTCACAAATCCCCATTTTTTGAGAAATCTAGTTCATTTGCTTGTACTAATAAACTAAATAAGAGGGTACCCTAAAGGTTCCAAACTGTCATATTTAGCATGAATCTTTCTATGGATTGCTTTTTTCCGCCTCTTTTGCCGTCAAAGCGCCTATGGTAATAATTCATATCGTGGCAAAGTAGGCCTGCTCGTGCCTGCCGTGGCAATCCATAGAGTAGCAGTCCCTGTCGTGGTTGTGTGCCCGTTGTGATCGTGGGTATCATCAAGGTGACTCTTCCTACCTGCAGCGACACTAAGGGCATAAGGACATGATCTGTAGCATTAATGAGTTGAATGAAACAAAAAATCAACAATAACCGAATATTAACCTTGGCATTCACATTAGAACCTGATTATCTCCGATCAACAGTAGCATTGCAAATCGCAATAGACCTAGAATCAGCTTTGATTGTTGAATTAATCTTCCACGGACTAAGGCCAAGGTTAATATCTGCAATTGAAACCATAGGAAGTTCAGTTGTACGAGATAAAAAAATCAAACTCATAAGAAGCATAACACTACTTCCTTTATCCACTGAAATGACATATTTTCGCAGAACTTATAGAATCTGAAGATTCTAAAGGAGCGAGCATAACACTACTTCCTTGGGAGCGAGCATGAACATGGCATCGAGATGCTGCCGCCAAGCACTACACCTGTTGCTTCCCACCTCCCGTTGCTCAACTCCTGAAACATGAGGTAAGCGACAAAGTCAGAGTACCAGACGAAAATGAATACGGCAACCGTTTTGAGCTGAATCAATGGAGTCGAAGATACCGTGCCGACGTCGCCGATGTTGACGAGGAACGGTCCATGGATGGGCTTCACAGGGACGAACTCATAGGTGGCGGGATCCGGCACCTCGAGGCCTCCAACACACCACACTGAGTACGGTTGTGAAGCTGGTAGTGGGATCCAGTTTTCAGGAAAGTTTATTAGCTAAGTTTGTTGGATCGATCAATATGTAGTACTATTAGTTAGCCACAAGATAAGATTTGTTAGCTGTACCTAGTCTCACGTACGTTTTACTGGCTGAAAACTCGTTGCAAAGACGGTGTCAACGGGAGTGGCATTTTCTAGATAAGTACCGTTTATTGTTACGGACGAGAGAAAATCAAGGGTTGTTTTATCTTTTCTAATTTTCACGTATGATACGTTGGGGGACTGAGGATAAAGCAGTCGGGTGGCATTTTTTAGTAATTATATCAAAGTGTGACACCGTGTGACACCACCGCTTTGCTTTTAATAGTAAAGATTTGTGACCTATTCAGTTCTTCCATAATATTATTTGCTTGACTACTGCATACTACACTCACTACAATTATGTCAGTTAATCTGGTGCTATTCTAGAATGTAGGAGGTCATGCTCTATAAACATTTGTGATGTATGAAAGAGAAAGAAAGAAATGTACTACGTTATAAATATTCCATAATATTATTCAGTTAATCTGGTGCTATTCTAGAATGCAGGAATAAGATGTCAATTTAAGTTTGTCACTTATTCATATAATCCTGAGAATTTGCAATCTGCTCATGGTATAATCTGTTCATGTTTGTAACTTGGCAAAAAATCATATCTATAATTTTTTGACAAACTTCATACAGAGAGGGGACAAGTAGAAGCATATACATGTGATTTCGGGGAAAAAAAGTAACTCTGTAATGCAAGTTTTTTTTTGCATTCAGTTATTTAACTTAGATTTAATTACTGGATTTGCCTCGGTCTGCAAATGATCATGCTTTTTCAAAAATTTATATGTGAATGTTTTTACTTTTTCTGAAACTTGTAGATCCATGGGTAGTTCCTTGGTTTTTCTTTGCACTAACTAATCTTTTGCATTCACCAAAAACAAAAATCTTGTCGACAAGACATGTCAGTCCATTTATAAAACAAGAAAACAATTCAAGTTGTACTACGACCTGCTTTATTTTTATCATGTAGAGACAATCATGAAATTATACAGTATGCCATTGCAAGGAATTGCTTTTTCTAATGAAAAGAAGCATTATATGTCTGTGGTTTTCCTGTATTATTCAACACGTGCATCGCACGTGCACCATTATTGTAATAAAATCCTGCATATATATGATGAAGGTTCGGAACATCTTTATATTGTAGCGAAATCAAGGCGCACATATATATACACACGGTTAGCTTGTCAACACTATATATATACTGACACATATGCGAGATACTGACACTATACTAATCGTACAGATTAATTCGATTCGGTAACAAGCTGACGTCCGGCAGCGCTGAACTCTGCCGCGATCGATCCTACGTTAGCTGCAGCCCCTCTAGGACCTTGCCACCGCCCCGCCGCCGCTCCCAAAGGCTGGCGCCGTTCTCCTCCACCGCAGGCCGTCTCACCACGGGCACCGGCAACGGCGGGTCAAACGGGCGCGCCGACGCGACCGCACGGGCACCCCGGGCGCTCCCCGACGACGACGAGTCGTCACTCCGCACGTCCCAGACCTTGTTGTGCGAAGCACGCGACTTCCTCCCCTTCCGCCGCCCGAACAGCCTCGTCAGGAGCCCGCCCAGGCCGCCGCATGCGTAGGCGTAGCCAGAGTCCGATCCCCTGCCGCTGCCGGCCGGGCCGCGCGCGCGGGGACATATCCGTGCCCCCTTGACCTGCCCCATGCAGCCGATCCTCGGCGACTCCGGAACGCTCCCGGCGTCGTCATGGCCACAGCCGGCCCTGCCCTTCTTGCCGTCCTGCGTCCTCTGCCACACGGACGGCGACAGGAGGAGCGGAGGCGAGTGCGCGGGCGCCGCGAGCTTGTGCCTCCCCGGCGCCGGCGCAGGCGGAGCAGCCTTGATCGTGACGAGCCACGTTGTTGGCTTCGGCCCGTCCGTGTGGGGGCGCCGCCGGTGACGTGCCGCCATGGAGATCAGTGAGTGCCTCGCTCTGGCTCAGTCGTCGCTCTGCCGTCGGTCACCGGTGCACGCGCGGGCAGCTCTCGTTCGTTGATGAGTTACGAGTATGACTGAAGTGCACGTTTATATGGTACAAGCTAAAGCTAAAGGGCGGGGATGGAAGACCCGGTCATCATTGTAATCCCTTAATTAACTAACCAGATAATATTATTTCGCGAAAAACATTTACAAGTCAAGTCATTGTAAGCTTGCGGAGGAGCGACATGAATACGAGAGCAAGCAACGAGAGCCGTACAGGTACCACGCCTGGTCTGGTCGTTAGCTTTTGTGGAACGGTAGAGGCAAGTCTTCCCGCACGTACTGGCTCGGGGGTAAAAAAAATTGGGAGCCACCTTTTACTTGTGTTTCCGATTGATTTTTTTTTCCTTTTGCTGCTTCGCTGGCTATTTCAGAGGCAGTTGGATCGGATCAACAAGAATTCGGACAAGTGATAGCTACTCCCTCCGACCCATATTAATTGACTTGGATTTGTCAAAATTTGGATGAATCTAGACACTATGTAGTATATAGGTTCATCCAAAATTTGACAAATCAAAGTCAATTAATATGGGCCGGAGGGAGTACTACTTCCTACTTTTAGAAATATAAAATGTTTAATTTAGTGAAGCAAATGTACGTAGACATCTTTTAGTGCGTAGGTTTAAACGAATCTAGACGCTATAAAATGTATAGATACATCTTATTCACAAATCTAAAACATTTTATATTTCTAAACGGAAAAAGTACATACCCACTATCAACTTATATATGGCCTTTGGCATCTTTGCGGAAAAAAATGAAGCCTTTGGCGTGCAAAAAGGATGCAAGCTGCATATGCAAATAGGTTGCAGCTTGGCCTTGCTCATCGTGTGTCAACCGCGGGGGCACACCTAGCTAGCCAAGGATGCAAGGTCAATATCGGTGCAGTGCACAATATATAGGTTAAAATGTCGTTTTCAGATGAATGGCCAGCCCCTAATTACTTTTTTTTTTCTTCGCTGAAAACCGCCAGGTACGTACGTTTCATATTTAAAGTGGACAATTTGACTGCGCTGCCCCTTCCTAAATTTTTACTTTGCAAAGCATTGACCTCAGTGCTGAAGAGCCGGTCACAGTCCAGACAGATTCAGCTAACTGGGAAGAATATAGTCGAATGGCACGACTTTAAGTACAGCATGTAGAGTATTAGTACCGATAGATTCAGCTAACTGAAAATTTTAGTCGAAAGGCACGACTATTACAAACCTGTAGAATATTACTAGTAGTACCGACTGAGGGAGTGATCAGTGAGTGACGCTCTATGTTCAGTTGACGACAGTGCAGACTTGAAAACTCGTAAATTCTGATGTTGACGATGACGGTGCAGTGCGCGGTCTTTCTCCCCGATCTTCACGCCAGGGCATGATTTCCCTTGTGTGTGATGGCTACACCGAACTGTGCACAGTACTGTGGTTTACGAACACACGTCATGGCCGTTTTTGCCACTTTGCAATTACTCCCTCCGTTTAGAAATATAAAATGTTTTAGGTTTGTGAAGGAGATGTATCTAGACAATTTTTAGTGTCTAGATTCATTTGAACCTATACACTAACAGATGTCTAGAGACATCTCATTCATAAACCTAAAACATCTTATATTTCTAAACGGATGGAGTACGAGGGAGTCACACACACACGCGCGTCTGTGTATCCACGCTGCGTAAGCGTGTTTTCTAAATAATCACATATTAATTAAAACTATGACTGTCAGGAATAAGTCCATGGATTACACTAAGTTTTTACCGAGAGCACCTGAGACGTTGCTTTTTTTCTTCAAAAAGATATATCTCCAACATCTACATCAGCTGATGCACACAAGATATTTATTACAGAGTTATTATGCTTACATGGAGAAAAGACCATACATAAAGCTTAACCATAAGAATTGAAAAAAGATTGCCACCTCATGGGAACTACACTAGAAACCACATTATGGTCTACTTAATGATACACTAGAAACCACTATTAAGATATTTATGAGATGGTATGATTTTGATATATTTACCATAATTCTGCAAACACGTATAAATTATGTAGACCATGCTCTATAAAATAGTTCAAAAAAAGACCTTTCTTACAAAATACTATTTAAATTACTCCCTCCGACCCATATTAGTTGACTCAAATTTGTCTAGATTTAGATGAATCTAGACACTATTTAGTATATAGGTTCATCCAAATTTTAAAAAATCCAAATCAAATAATATGAGTCGGAGGAGTAGCACAAAGTGACTGAATTTCCAATGATACCCATTAGAACAAAAGACTATACAATTAACATTTTGCAGCATTGCTAGTTATGTGGTTAACGGGTTCGATAAAAAAATGAAAAAATATACCAGTTAAGACCGTCACGTGATAAAACTAAGATCTATAGAAGTATAAATTTTAGTGTAAACTATATTAATTTTAATTTTTTCGATTCTAAATTTTCCTTAAATATAAAATTTCAGTAAATGTATTTATTTTAACTTTTGTATATAATTATTACCAACAAAAGCACATGCCAAGATTCGTGAACAACGAACAACTTTTCGGGCACACACATTGTAGCTACAATCATCCCTATTGGACAGTTTTTTGCTCTTATTGATATATATTCGGTGATCACCAACCCATCAGCAATTGATGCATCGGTAGGGGGTGAGCAGAGACCTCCTATGCAGGCATACTTCTCCAAGACAACCAGAAATAGGTTGGTCTTGGAAGACATGGAGGGTAGGATGACATGGTCTGTGTATGAAGAAGTATTAGGGGACTTGTGGTTTTGCATTAGGAAATGGAAGAAAATGAGTAACTACTTCTTTTATCGGAGAAATAAGGTTCTAGTTTAAGGAGGAGATGGTGAGGAAGAGTTTGGGCTAGATATACAACCTTAACAAGACTATCTGGTCATAGGGCCAGCTCAAGCTAATTCTGCTGAACAATGAATACTACAAGCACTATGATCATCCTTTGCAGTTTTTGGATAACTATCAGGATGACTTTCGTGCAAGGCTTGTTTAGAGTGTGGAGTCTCCATGATGTAGGAGGTCAAGTATAGCAAATTTGAAACAATGCTCTTGTACACAATCTATATATATATTTGTGTGTTAAAATGTCGATGCATGGTCAGACCATCAAAACCTAATTACTTATTTTTCTTCACAGAAAACCACCCGGTACATCTCATAATTAAAGTGGACAATTTGACAGCAGCGTCCCTTGTAAATTTTTTCATGTTTTGACCTTAGTGCTTAAGATGTTAGATCTTTTAGATCATCTAGGTGTAGGTCTAATCGGTAGAACCTTTGTTCTGGATCAAACATTGGTGCTAGATGTTAACTGAGAGAGAGAGGTGTACCTTTACTTTGGCTCGATGAGCTCGAGCCGTTGGCCATGGGGAAAGGGCGACGGAGAGAGCGTGGTGTGCGTGGGCAAGGCGGCACTGGGCGCTAACCCTAGATCGGCCAGGGAGTGTTGGTGGGGCGTGCGGCAACATGATGAACCTCGTAACGCATGTCGCCGGCCCCACCCTTTATATAGCGTTGTGACAGGGGCCCACCAACTAGAGTTTGGTTGGCGCCCCCGATCAAGGCGAATGTCAAGGGGTCCCATCGAGCCATTGGGTTCGATCGAAAGAGAGATCAATTTAACATTCTTCCCCTTGATCTCAACTTCACTATTAACGTTATACTTTACTCGTTTCATCATGGATCAATATGTAGAGCACATTTCATCATTACAGATCATTTGCCGGTAGAATTAGACAGCTATAATATACCTCTCCGTTGTGAAACAAATTCTGTTCCTTTTGGGCCTCTCATGATCCAGGATTCATAGGCTTTCCCTTAACTCATGCCGGCTAAGTGTTCCTTGAACACATTAGATGGTAAGACTTTTGTTAGCGGATATGCAAGCATATCCTTTGTCCTTGTATCCTCGAGACTTATAGTGTGATCCTGGATTTTATCTTTCACAACATAATATTTTATATCTATTGGTTTGGAAGCATTAGTCGACTTGTTTTTGTGAGCATAGAATACTACGGGCTGGTTGTCACAGTACATATTTAGTGGTTTGTCAATGCAATCTACCACTTTCAAGTCGGGTATAAATTTATTTAACCATATCACCTGCTTATGGCTGTGAAATATAGGCATCCACGTCCACATTTAAACTAGATATTATTCATATTTTTGAGGAAATATCTCTTTAAATCCTGCCACTAATGCCTAATGATCAAACGGGTATGCAATCATGTCTTTCTATTTTTTCCTGCGCAAATAATGATGTTTGATGATGGGAATCACTATATTATAGTCAAAGATACGATATTTCCAATATAACAAAGAAACCTGGAGCCGTGAAGTGGATGCAGTGCCTTTAACGACCAACTATATGTCAGGGATTTTATTCCGGCCGTATAGTTGGCACAGACATCGCCAGGTCAAACAGAATAACTTTTATTAAGGGACCCCTATATAAAGAGGCTTCGGGCGATGAGAAAACCTCTCTTCTTTTTTATCTCAACTCTCACTGCCACTAGAAGCCACCACGCCGGAGAAATAGATCTAGATCTAATCTCCAAACCCTTCTCCACCGTCATAACATATTTCACCACTTGTAATAGTAGATCTCATCTCCAATTGGCGACATTGTAAGACTATTTGCCATCAATCTCATGATTTCTATTACAATGTTTCTAGTTGTTGATTTCATCTCTATGTGTGAGTAATTCTCCTTGTGCTAAGGGATTCGGTCTAGGCATGTAGCTTTTGTGCATGTTATTTATCATATATGGGATCATGTATTAGTTTGTATGCCATAATGATTATTGTACCCTCTCTTGCCTCAATCTAAGGACTTGTCAGGTACCCGAGACCCCAAGGATTGATCCAGATATAGGGAGTGTGAGTAATGACTAATATGCATGTTGGGAACCCTAGTGACAGAAGGGATAGTATGGTTGTATGTGAGGGATTTACTTAAGATTAACGGTATCATTAGTTCTCTTTCTTCTGTGGATGAGACTAGTAGGTTATTGCTATAAGCGGTTGCGGAGGCAATAACAATTATGGATGCACTGCCCACATATAATTATCTTGCTATAATAATTACATGCATACTTTATTATTATCTTTTATTTCTATCAGATATTTTGCACAGCTACTGGTGAAACCGGAAGCCCCAGGCCCTCTCTCTCTCTCCATCGTCAACAACAATAAAAATATCGCAAACTCTTGGTCCGGTGAAAACACGAAAGGAATTCTAAAAACTCCCGAAGGTACGTTTAAGTAACTTACTACGCTTTCTGCTTCTTGAGGATTCGATGAAAACCTAGGTCTACTAGGGAAAAGTAACTATACTATATACGTAATCCGGATCAAATGTATTACCTGCC
This sequence comes from Avena atlantica, assembly GCA_910589765.1. Lineage (NCBI taxonomy): Eukaryota > Viridiplantae > Streptophyta > Magnoliopsida > Poales > Poaceae > Avena > Avena atlantica. The sequence continues at coordinate 366,557,466 of OU342736.1, forward strand.
CCGTGGCCTCATAACATGCTATAAATTATGCATACATCATGGATGATGTAAATATTGATTGTTTGGAGCTTCTCCAAAATAGCCCCTCCTGCGAGGGTGAAGACGTATCCTGTCGTGGATTTTCTATCATCTCTGTCTTCCGCAAAATCTGCATCTGAGTACCCTCTTATCTCTAGGGAATCACACGTTCTATATGTTAGCATGGGGTCTTTTGTGCCTTGTGCATAACGCAATGCTTTTTTTACCATTTTCTAGTGCTCTATGCCTGGAATCTCTTGATATCTACTGAGTACCCCGGTGATAAAATATAAGTCAGGGCAAGTGCACACTTTGTGCATGCTGTAAGCTTCCAACAGGCGAAGAATATGGTACTGCTTTCATTTGATCGATTGCGTGTTGACTCTTGGGATATTGAAATTTCCCAAAACTGTCACTCTTGACTATAGGAGCAGGTGTGACATTGCACACATGCATACTATATTTCTTTAGAATCTTCTCTAGGTATGCCTTTTGCGGTAGTCCTAGAATCCCATTTGTTCTATCTCGGTGAATTTCTATGCCCAAAACATATGAAGCTTCACCAAGATCTTTCATATCAAAGTTTGAGGACAAGAACTTTTTTGTTTTTAGTAGTAGACTGACATCACTGCTAGCAAGGAATATATCATCCACATATAGAATTAGGAAAATATATTTTCCACTTTTAAACGTTGCATAAACACAATTGTCCTCAACATTCTCTTTAAATCCAAATTTTTTAATGTTCTCATTAAACTTTAGATACCACTGTATAGAAGCTTGCTTTAATCCATCAATGGATTTCTTTAGGCGGCATCCCATGTTTTCCTTGCCTCCCATGACAAAACCCTTGTATTGTTTCATGTAGACTCTTTCTTATAAATCCCTATTTAGAAATGTCGTCTTTACATCCATCTGATGCATCTCTAAATCAAAATGTGCAATTAGTGCCATTATGATCCTGAAGGAATCCTTACATGAGACTGGAGAAAAAGTCTCATTGTAATCTAATCCTTCTCTTTGTGTAAATCCTTTTGCCACAAGTCGTGTTTTGTACTTCTCCACATACCCTATAGAGTCATATTTTGTTTTATAGACCCATTTACAACCTAATGTTTTGGCTCCTTTGGGAATTTCCTCTAAGTCTCAAACTTCATTAGAACTCATCGACTTCATCTCATCTTCCATGGCCTCTAGCCACTTAGATGAGTGAGGGCTACTCATGGCTTCTTCAAATGAAGTGGAATAATTCTCCATTTGAACTCTTTTCGTGTTATAAACTTTATAATCAGTAGGAATTGCTGACCTCTTAACTCTTTGAGACCTTCTAGGGGCCTCATTTACTGTCACATCATGTGTATCAACATGTGGCGCACCTACTGGAGGTGGTTGTTGTTGCTTCCTATCATGCTCAACATTGGGTTCAATCGTCTCCTAACGGACATGTTTCGGATCTTCACTCATTGTTGTCATGGGTGGAGTTGCAATAGGTGCTTGCACCACAACCTCTGGGGTTGTCGATGTAGGAACAATAGGTATCGAGAAGAATGGATCCCGAGTCATCGGATTAGGTGCATGCACCCTCTTCTCCTCAAGATCAATTTTCCGAGCTACCATGCTCCCCCTCATCATTTCGTCCTCTAAGAAGATAGCGTGTCTTGTTTCTACAAACTTTGTGTATCTGTCTGTACAGTAGAAACGAAAACCATTTGATATTTCAGGGTAGCCAATAAAATGGCTACTGACTGTTTTAGGGTCAAGCTTTGCAATATTTGGATTAAATACTTTGGCCTTAGTTGGGCTCCCCCACAGCCTTAAGTGTTGTAGTGAGGGAACTCTTCCTGTCCACAACTCATATGGTGTTTTGGACACCTACTTGCTTAGTACTCTTGAGAATATTAATGGCGCTTTTAACGCCTCCATCCACAATCCCAATGGCAAGGTGGAGTAACTCATCATGTTGCGCACCATATTCATAAGTATACGGTTACGCCTTTCAGCTACTCCATTTTGCTGAGACTCGCCCGACATTGAATACTGGGCCACTATTGCAGTCTCCTGTAAGAATCTTGCAAAGGTCCAGGGAATTGGCCATATGGGGTGTGCCGACCGTAGTACTCCCCTCCATGGTCAGACCTTACTATCTTTATTGTTTTTGCTGATTCTCTACTTTAGCATTGAATATTTTAAATTTATCCAACGCTTTCAATCTTTATTTAATTGGATAAATATAACCATAATGGGAGTAATCATTTCTGAATGTTATGAATGAGTCATAATCATCCACACTTTTCATAGGAAATGGTCCACAAATGTGAGTGTGAATGATTTCTATTGTTTGGGTACTTCGTTTTGCATCCTTTGTGATTTGCTTTACATACTTTCCTTTAACGCAATCTATGCATTGTTCTATGTCAGTGAACTATAACGAAGGAGGAATATCATTTTTAAATAGCCTTTCTATTCTCCCCTCAAAATATGGCCTAAACGATAGTGCCATAATTTCGACGAGTCATGAGTTATCTTTCTTTTCTTTTGATGTTTGTCCGATGCGGAAACATGCTCATTCACATTGCACGGAGAATATAGTTTTTCACGAATGGATAACAAATAAAGCTAAAGGAAAGCAATACCCACACCATCATTATTACACCAAATGGAACACTGGCCATGTACCAAATGACATTCATAATTAACTTTGTCCAACCGTGAAACACTTATTAAGTTTTTGTGTAACGGAGGAACATATAAAACATCTGTAAGCAGGATCGTGAATCCGTCAGCTAGATCCAAGGAGATGTCGCCAACAGCTTCAATGTCCGCTTGGACTCCATTTGCAACTTCAATGCATCTTTCGCTTCTTTGAGTAGTCCACGTTGAATGGAATCCCTGTAAAGAATTTGCAACATGAATAGTTGCACCTGAGTCAATCCACCAAGTAGATTTTGAAAACTGTGTATACATAGATTCATTTACAAAGGAAACAATCTTGTTACCTCTCTTTGTTGTTACTTCCTTTAGTCAAACAGGGCAATCTTTTTTGTAATACCCTTTTTTGTTGCAGTGGAGACAGGTATCTTCGTCCACTGGGAGAGGCCTCTACTGATGTTGATAGTGCATGGGATTTTTTCCATGTGTCTTTGAAGGGGAACCATGGTTGCTTTGAGTGAAGTTCATTTTCTTATTGTCTTTCATATAGTTCAAAGAACCACCATTTGAGGTTTTGAGCCTCTCCTCTTCTTGCACACACGTGGCTATAGTCTTTTCATAGTTTCACTTTTCCGGCGACATGTTGTAGTTGACAACAAAAGTGTCAAATTGATTTGTCAGTGAAGCCATGACTAGGTGAACAAGGAGTGTAGGTTTGAGCTCCAAATCAGCATCCATGCGCTTCAACTTAGCAGCCATGTTGCTCATCCTGAGGATGTGCTCCCTTATGCCATGTCCACCTCCGTTGTATTTTTTTGTCACCAGCTGCTTCAACAACTAGGTAGCATATATCTTTGAAGAGATAGTTGAACTGGCTCTTTATATTTTCTAGATACTCACCAACGGAATCACACTCTGCAATTGAGCCCACAATAACATGCTCAATTGTGTTCTTTATGAAAGTCATGCACTTTTTGTTGGCGGTTTGCCACTTTTTGTTCTCTAGGGTGTATGCCATTTCCAATGAAGTATAATTCCTTTTATTTTTCTCCCATCAGCATCATCATCCTTATTATCTCTCATTGGCTCTGTAGGCTTGGTGGGTTGTGGGGTTTCGATGACCCAGTCCACCTCAGCGCACACAAAAGCCAAGTCGACCTTCTTTCTCCACTCCGTGTAATTGTCATCTCTGAGGTTTGGAACATTCTTGATGAAACTCATCAAGTAGTACCCTCCTAAAAATCACAAAAAGTGAGTTCATAACAACAATTGCATGTATTAATCCATCGTTGATCAACATGAACATAATCAGAATAAATACTTCAACATGCTCTCAAAATTTTAATTTGCACTTTCGTCTTTATTAAATTTAAAGAGCACTTTTTTTTAACTGTGTGCAGCGGAAGAAATGAATAAAATTCATTAACTTTGTACTTTTCAAAAGCATTACTTTGTACTTTTTATATTTCCTAATTCAAACTTCTCGTTGGTTTAGTTTGAATAGGAAAAACTAGATAAAATTCTATCAAAACTGAACAGAAAATCTGTTTAAAACGCTTTTGTAAAATAAAACGAAAAAACTTGGGTGAAAATGCGGCCTAGCACGCCTGGCAAGGAAAAACGGCCCACTGGCCCCTGTGCGGCACATTGTCTGCAGCATCTGTACGCACGCCAGCGCGCTACAACGCAACTGTCGGTGGCTCGGCAGTGGCCCACCGCCCAGCTATGGGGCGCACCCCGTGCGCTGCCTCTCTGTGGCTGTTCAATCCAGCGACACCCAACGGACGGCCGCATGGCTCTTTCGCAGGGACAAAAACGCGACCCGGCCCGAACTGAAACCCTAACCCTTCACTCGCCCTCTACCCGCTTTTGTCTTTGTCTCGCTCGCAGCAGCGACGCCGCGACGGTAAGGAGGCAGTGTCGCCCGGTCTTGGCCGGCGACAAACCCCTCCCCCTCTGCTTCTCTTCCTCGATTCCTCCCCCCTCCACCCACGGCACCCCTAGCGGCAGTATAGCGAGGAAGCGACAGATGGCGACGCCCCTGGCCCTCTTGCCGGCACGCGCATCCACCCGTGGGTGGGTGCGCTGCTGTCAAGCGGCTTAGGCAGCGGCGCCCTATGCCGGCGTACGGCGACAACCGGTGGAGGGTTTTCTTTCTCTTCTGTTGGGGATGTCTTTTTTCCTTGTTTGATTCGGGGTCGAGTTCTGTGGGGAAAATTCTCTGGGGATTTCTTTGCTTTTCTTTGCCCCGTTAGGGGTGATATTCTTCTTCCCGATGCCTCGGCTTGCTGATGTGCATCGGGATCGAGAGGAACGACGCGGCCTTGAGGCGGCGCATCCTTTTCCTTTTTCGGGTTAGGGTTCAGATGGATTTCTTTCTCTATTTGCATCTCATCGAAAAGACCACAAAACCTAGAGTGGCTCTAATACCATTGTTAGATCTCTTAGATCGTCTAGGTGTAGATCTAATCGGTAAAACCTTTGCTTTGGATCAAATATTAGTGCTAGATGTTAACTGCGAGAGAGAAAGGTGTACCTTCGCTTTGGCTCAATGAGCTTGAGCCGTTGGCCATGGGGAAAGGGCGACAGCGAGAGTGTGTTGTGCGTGGGCAAGGTGGCGTTGGTGTTTTCCGTCCCTGGGCGCTAACCCTAGATTTGCCAGGGAGTGTTGGTGGGGCGTGCGGCTATACGATGAACCTCGTAACGCGTGCCGCCGGCCCCCACCCTTTTATATAGGGTCACGACAGGGACCCACCAACCAGAGTTCGGTTAAGCGCCCCCGATCAGGGCGCAGGTCAAGGGATCCCGTCGAACCGTTGGGCTCGATCGGGAGAGAGGGATCAATCTAACACAAGAGTCAGTCCAGATAGATTCAGCTAACTGGAAAAAATGTCGAATGGCACGACTTTAAGTACAGGCCTGTAGAATATCAGTACCGAGTGAGTGAGTGACGCTATACGGGGACTGACCAAATCCAAGTCGCGAGGAGGCAAGTTGATTTGACGACGACAGTGCAGACTTGAAAACTCCTAAACTCTGAAGTTGACGCCAGGCCATGATTTTCCTTTCTTGTGATCGCGAGACTGGTACTGTGGTCTTTCGAGATGGTAATTACCACACAGTAATTCCTCGACGGTGCATAGTTCTTCTCCGGTAAATTTTCAAAAGTATTTTTATCAACGGCACATAAACAGTAATTCACGGACATTAGTTTTTCCGCACCTCTAATTTAGAAATGATTGTTGGATAAATAAATAAAAAGAAATGATAGTTGTACCATTCGTGCTTCTTTTATCCAGAAAAAAAAATACTAATGCCTACTTTAGAAAAATGCTCCATCATTTTCCGTCTCTTTTATTTGGAAAACATAGTACCGCTTTCTTCTATAGTTACTTCAGAAAAGAAAACTCCAATATTCATAACTCTTCAACCTCAATGGTGGTTCTCGAGGGTAATTACCGGATAGTAATTCCTCACAGTGCATAATTCTTCTGCGGTATTTCTTCAATAATATTTTCTTCTGCACACTCTCAAACATTAGTTCTTCCGTACCTTTCCTTTAGAAATAATTAATGTACTGTCATGCGCTTTTATCCGGAAAAGGTATTAATGCCTACGGTAAGAAAATGCTCCATCATGGAGGTGGTGTTTTGGCTCGGAGTTGCATACGAGCCTATTTAAAAATCGCATGTGAAAATAATCTGAAATAATTTTTTTCATGTACATTCAGATATTATATGGTCGCAAACAAGTTTTCAGGAGAAAAGGAAACAATTTATGGCCTGTGCAAAAAAAAGAACTGTGAGCTTTTTTACCAGCACCTGAGTTGCTCATGTATTTTTTTCTTAAAAAAAAGACATCCCTGGCCTTGTATAGGTCGATGAACACACGATATTTATTGCAGAGTTATCATCCAATTGGCTTGCATAGAGAAAGGACTAGAAACAAAGCTCCACCAAAACAACGGAGATCCAAACGAACCCATCTTCGAATTAACGAAGTCATCAACGGGTTAGGAGTGCAAGTACACTTACAACAGTAAACAAAAGAAAAGTTGGAGATACCACATAGAGATGCAAGCACATATGGAGAGAAGTTGAAGACAAAGGGGAGAATAACAAGCACATCACGTCTACAAGTTCTACAAGATGGGCCCAAGACATCAGCTAGACACCAACGACTAGACCTAAGACTTCAAGCTCTATGACGCCACTCCGAAGAACTGCACCAAATCAAACTAGCACCTAAGCATCCTGGCTCGCAGAGGACCACCAACTCCTAGGATACAAACTCACTGCACGGTTGAGAAGACGAAACTCTAGGGTTCAAAAGAGGGAGCTTGATGTAATACCCAGGGATCCCAAACCGCAATTAATATGATTGTAGCCTTATGTCGTTGCTTACTTTCACACATATGTTTGATAACCTCGCTACTTGAGAAAGAGGTTATCACACCTCATGTTTGGCACACAGCCAAAACAATGTGTTATGTTTCTGCGAAGTCTTTTGTGGGCCTCATATTTACAAAGCATGGAAACATCTAAGAGATGATCATGCAAGACCAACGATCATGCACGCACTAGAAATGAGTTAGAGCATGACTCTGGGTATTACAAGATCATCCCTCAAACCATATGCTGCACTCAAGAGATGATCCCTTAGTACCAGGATCATGCAAAACCAATTAAAATCATCGACAGTAGTAAAAAAATAGTGCACACAGAGAAATATCATATTTGGGATACTCATAGGTAGTGCACACACAAACTAGGGAGATGAATCTCTACTACCAAGGACAATGCATGCACAAAAATGTGTTTTGTGAACGACACAAGCTAATATAGTTCATCCCCAAACACATGATGCTACAATTTTAAATCATTGGCACATGCAACAATTAAGATCCAAATACAAAATGGTACCTCATAGAACATAGCACATACAAAGAAAAGAGAGGATCCTACTGAACCAAGGGGCATGATCAACAATTGATCATACAACAATATTTGATAGGACCATCCCTTGCATTACACCGTGTTGCATATTTATCATCAACAGTGATAACCATGAACATTGCATAAATCCCCAATTTTTGCATGATGGAACCTTAAACAGTGCACGTGGCTAATAGAAATCCTAAATCGAAACATTGTATCGGTAGGTATTCTAATTACAAAGGCACCACATACATCACAACAATAACAACAACAACAACAACAACAACAACAACAACAACAACAACAACGGGAATCTATGAAATCGACCGAAAATAAACACTAAAGGATTTGGGTGTCGCCTAGAGGGGGTGAGTAGGCATTTTAAAATAATTGCGGTTTGGGATCTAATAAATGTAGAATAAAAGTACCGTTTAATTTATCAATCACACAACCTAAATTCACCAGGTTCAACTAAGTGCATCAACAACCTATGTTAAGAAATACAAGCAACAAGGTGATAACAAGATAAAGTACTTCAAGCATGGATGCTATCACAATATAAACTACATAAGTAAAGAACTCGGCTATATAAATAACCGAGGCACGCAAAGATGATGATTTTATCCCAAAGTTCACTTTCAAAGAAGCTAGGTCTCCTTTGCAGAGGTTTGGTGGCTTAATGCTCCCCGAACGACACAAATGGCTCACCTCGAGGTGTTATGGCTCGATACGCACCAAACGATACACAAGGCCTCATGACAAGATACGGAGGCACACCACTCACCAATGCCACAAAAAGGCTCACTTTATTCTCATGTATGCGGACCACAAAAGGCGAACACATGATACACTGGGATACTTATTAAGGGCGGTAACCGAAACCGTACAAGTTTGGGGAAATCTCCACAACTCAATTGGAGACTCCCAATAATATGCCACAAAAGGCCACAAGCTTGAGACAATATCTACAACTAAATTGGAGGCCCCAAGAAACACCACCAAGGCCACAACCATCTAGGGTTCCAGGAACCCAAAAGCAGCAAGATCACAAGCTTTCACCAACCAAATACTCTGTAGAGAACTCAAAATGATGCACCTAATGTAATGTCAAGTCCTTCACTCCAAAATTCCACCAAATATACAAAAACTATTGGAGAAATAAGAGAGGAAGAACAAAAGAAGAGAACACCAAACTCTCCAAGATCTAGATCTAAAGATTCTCTTCACAAAGAAGAGATATGGTTAGATAGGATTGTAGATCTACATCTCTTCTTCTAAATCCCTCAAAAAAATGTAAGAAACATAGGAGGAATATAGAGTAAAGACAAGCTCTTGAAGTCAACAATGGAGTAGGAGAGAGAGTAAAAGAGCTAGGTGGGAAGAAAGAAGGAGGGACCCCTTAAATAGGAGGCCCTAAAATCCAACCGTTAGGTTCTGCCTTGCGCCAAGCGGCACCGCCAGATATAGGTACAGCATGGTCACCCCTCCTCAGTCCTCCATACGTAATACTATACAACTGCTAGAAATTGGGCGATGCTACCGGTCCCAACAGCGGCACTGTTGGCTGCTTTCACATCCCAAAAAAATTCTAAATTTTGAAATGTGAAAAATAAACAAACAAAAGAAATAAATGATGAAATTTAGGGGGAAAAGAAACTTTTTGTTTCTAAATGGAAACATCAAAACCTTACTTGAACAAAAATTTCAGTGATAAAGTAACAAACAAATTTTCAAAAGATCAAATGCATTCATACATTGAATGTATCTTGATATTGAGCACTTGGAAAATATAAACCTAAAACCTAAACCCTAATAAGAGAAATGATCATCAAGTTTACTCCAAGACTATGGCTATGTTCCATATAAAAAATTAGCAACATCATTCCTAAATAATCAATAATGGTAAACAACAATATTACAAAACAATGGGAATTGTTTTCACTCTATTTGGGGCCATGGATAAAAAGATATGATTTATATAAGACAAGAAGAAAACTAAATAAAACATATTGCAAAGTCAATTTAAGCCATGGATAAAATCCATAATTGAATGGAATAAAAGTATATTTAAATAATATAAAAGGATAAATGTTTATTAAATAAAATTATATGGGCTTAGGTACCATATTTAAATTTTATTAAATAATACCAATGTGCCACACTCAATTTTTTAAATGAATAATAATTTATAAAAATATTTGAAATGCTCTAATTGGACTAAATAACCAACTTATATTTTAAATAAAATTTGTCTAAAAATGTTTGTTACAAATTTGAATCAATTTGGAGGTGGAATCAATTGATTTGAATAAAAACAGAATATAGAAAAGAAAAAGAATAGGAATAAAAAAAGAGAGCAGCAGCCAAACCTTTCGGCCCAACAACCTTGGCCCACTGCAGCCCACCTAGCACCCCCTCTCCCCCGCTGATTTTATTTTTTTCACCGAGCCCTCTCTACACCCCCTCACTGGCAGCCCGACCCCACCCTGCCTCGTCATCGTCTTCAACCCTCGATGGAAGAACCGCTCCCCTATTTGCCGTTTCTGGTCGATTTACTTTGAGTAAATTCTCACGATTGCTGGAATAATTCCCTCCCCCGACCCCGTCCTATTAACCCCCACTCACTCCTCCGCGTTTCCCCTCAAACCACGCCACCAGAGAGCCTCCTAGGTTGCTCGAATTTTAGCTCGAACCGCCGCGACTACCGACGAGCACCGACGACGATTCCTGTGAGTACTGAGTACCCCGCGCCCTATTTTCTATCCAGTAACCTTCGCCATCTTCGGTCGCATCCGTTAACCCCCTCCGTTCAATTTATCGTGTCCTAGGACGTCGCCACGGTCGCGCCAGAGTAGCTTCTGCTGTCGCCGTTCACCGACGAATTCCGGTAAACCCTAGCCTTCCTCCGCCCTTTCTTAGCCACAGAGCTTCTACCCAGGCCCTTGCGCACCCCACTGATGCCTTGTTTTGCTTGCTCGAGCCCAGACGCTCGACATCGTCTCCATATGCAAGCGTCGCCCACAATCGCAACTTCGACGAAGAATCTAGGATGAACAGGAGCACCCTTCATCGACCACCCCTGAGCTCGCCTCGACCACATCAACCCCGGTAACGCTCCACGCCCCCTTACCCCTCTGGAATTGCCAGAGCACCACCCTCCCGACACGCCGCCGTTGCGCGCGGTAGCCAGCGCTGCCATCGCGCGCAGTAGCCAGCGCCGCCAGACCTTGGCCAAGCGTTGTGGTCCATCGGATGCGTATCCTAGGGCTAGGATTAGGTCACTTAACGAAAGGGTATCAGTCAATCTGGCCCGTTCGTTTTCACTTAGATCCAGCGGCCTGCGATGCTGATCTAGCCGAAGCGGTATCGGCCAATAAGAATAGTCCACGTGGCTAGGCTTTTCACTTAAAATCTAGAATTTGTTTATTAGATGTTTAAACTTAGAAATTCAATAACTTTTGATCCACAAATCAGAAAAATACAAACTTTGTGTCCATGGATTCAGAAAAATGTGAAATACACTACTGAGACCTCATTTTGTTCAATAGCTTTTGTAAAAAAACTGATTTTTAGGCTGAACCATTTGTGGAGTATTTTGAGTATAAAATATGTTGTGTAAATTTTTTTTGAGTGAATACTTTTGCAAATGGTTGTATATTGAACCCTATGACCATAAAAATTAACATTTGAAATTAAACATATAAAATATCCCATTGAATAAAAACTTTTCTAGTAAAAGAAATATAATTTAAATAACTTAATTGCACTAACTTGGTTCCAATTGGAATTCCACCTTTTTAAAAGGACCAGTAGATGTTTGTAGTGTTCATAACTTTGCTATAACAATTTCTCAAATAAAATGATATTGTTGCATGCTTGCATGCATTTCATTGTATTATTGTGATTGTTTTGCGTTGTAGTTTTGAGTGTGTGCTTTTTTGCTTGATTGTATTGTTGTAGACTTTGAGGAGTGTGACATTTGCAAGATCAAGGAGAGTACCTAAATATTCTACTATAGTGGCAAGTGATACTTTGGTCATCAAAAGTCCTGTTTTATATATATATTGCATTAGTGATGTTTTTGTAGTGTGCATGATAGGACTATTATGTATATTTCTATGCTATGCTAATCCTATAGTATCTACCTTGGTAGTATTTCCTAAAGATAGGAGACATCATAAGATTATAATGCTTAGACTTGCTATATAGATTCATGGGTGGAAATCATGATATGATGTATTATGGAAATATAAGTATTTTTGGACTAATGAAAACAACTGATGTTAATGAAACACCTGGGTGGAAATGGGACTTGTATGGATTATCTTGAGTGGTTACTCAGGGCCCATTTCTATGGTTTACCCTGGTGTATCACACTTATGGACGGCCACCCAGGAACAAACAGATTGAAGACATTCTTGTCGCGAAAGCTTACAGTGCAGCCACATGGCATATGGGCTCTGCCTTGACCAAGTAAGTTGCGAGAACTCAGCCAGACGAACAGAGGGTGGTAGTGATAATAGGATGGAACGCGTTCGTGGTGGTCCGAGGGATTGCTTCTGAAAAGTCTCGTCTCGATGCATGTTGAGTCTTGTGGGGAAAGTGCACCACCTCTCGAGAGGGTAAAACTAAGTACTTAGTCGTGTCCCCGGTTATGGACAAAGCATCAAGACAATGAAGCAGAGTCAAGAATTTCATCATTCTAATTTCTCTAAGTTAAAACTTGTTGGGTGAACAAAGGAAGCACCTGGAGGGTATCCAGAGTGCCAAGTTTGATGAAGTGTTGATAAAAAAAAGAAAAACTATTTTTCAAAGGATAGGAAAAACTTACTTTATGCAAAGGCCATCCAAGACTCCACTTAGCCATATATTCATGTTGATGTTAGGTTCTCTATATCGATATGGTATCACTTGCCAATACAATTCAAATGTCTTGACCCTTGTGGCTGCAACTTATCATGTTGCAGGATTACTTGATGATAGTGAAGTTTGATGAGTAGGGATTACGAGTCTACAACCAACATGTTTGCCTGTGGCACATGAAGATGAAGGACTCCATTCTTTATAGTTATATCTGCTGCTCTGTAATAAGATAGCCATATGAGCTATGTAAGTTGTAATGAACTATTTTATTCCTGGATATGCGATGTAATATGACCTTTGTTTCTTGATATTACATCTTAACTGTGGGTGCTAGCTATTCGATCCAGGGACTAGCAATGTAAACACAGGGACTTGTACCTTTTCAGGTTCGGTCCGCTATAGCTGCCTCGGTTGTCCATAGGCAAGCCCTGATGCGAGAAGTGAAGAACATGCAGTGTCGTAGCACCGCCAGTCCACTGCGCACAAGGTATAGACCCGAAAACAATTAAGAGGCACTAGAAGCGACACTAGCAGTGGAAATACCACTCGTGAGCGGCACTGCCGTAGCTAGGACCGGCACTGCAGTTGCAGAAGATACCAAAAACCAAAACTGCAAGAACTTGACCATCTAAACTCCGATTGAGCTAAAACCAATTTTGTTGGAAATATTGCATACCACCAAGGGATAAAATACCAAGTATAAATATGTGAGATACCTTCCAAGGTGTGGAGCTAGAAAAACACCAAGATAAAAAACGCAATAAGATATACAAGAGAAATCTTTTTTTGATGATCTAGAGCTTGTTATGAAGATAACCGCAAGCTCTATAATCTCATGTGAATAAGATCCAAATAACAACCAAGAAAGATAATACTAAGTATGGAAAGGTTTGAGCTCTCTTTGAAAGATACTATCGAGTTACTCACTCGAGAGCCCCTCTTGATAGTACGACTATCTATCCTAAACCCGGTCTACCAACTAATAACACGATACCATCAAAAGAGAAAATGGCATGGGTATGACTTATAGGGTTCCTATGATTAGTTACCCTGGACATACGAAGGCCTATGACCCACAAAGCCCATAAAGAACAAGATAGTCCAGGAAGCATTCGACAGACGGAAGTTTAGCTTGGCGGACAAGATAGAAAGGCAATCTGACATAAATTTAGTGTTGTAAACATAATATGTAACCAATATATATATGGCTCCAGGACCCATCCTCTCATATAAAGGCCGGGAGGACCCGGCGGAGAGGACATAATAGTTTTCCAGCAACCAACAATCCACCGAGAGCTAGAACGCATCTAGAGAATCAACGACTTTGTAATTGTGTTTCCACCATAACCATACTACATCGAATTCCTTGTTTGTCTGATCAGCCGACAGAAACACCAGCGCTCTCTTTTCCACGAAACCCTAAGTCCATAACCATGGTCATTGCCGAGGTTACCCCTTGTCAGAAAACCTATCAAGATTATACATTTGCATTGTGCATTCCACTTGAGCTTGATAAAGGCGATCTTGTTCTTCTCAAGATGGAACATATTTCTTAACTGCTCTTGCTCGTGCTAGCTTGATGAAGACTTAAGAATGACTCCCCCACACTCCCATAGGAGATCCTCTTCTTTCGACATGTCTTCACCTATCCATGATCAACAAGGAGGGCAAGCTTCAAGCATACGATCTTCTCGAGATGGATCATCTTGAACTTCCACTTCATTTCTTCTTTGAGTGTTGATGCAACTTGAATAAACTCTTTGAACTTTCTCTTGATCAACCTTGAATATCTACTTGGTCATTGTTTTTCTTCTTTCTTTCTTCATCCTTCAACCTTGAAGCCAACAAATGGTTCAAGTGGTGCCAATGGAAAATTTCTGCAAGTGTAACTCAATGCAAACATTAGTCCATAGATTCAAAGCCTACGCGCTAACAATCTATCGTTCATGTCACTGGTTTATACAGAACTACACTCTTACATATATATCTATGGTGGTACAACTGAGAGAGGGAGGGTTGAGGCCTTACTATCATTGATGGAGGACGTGAGTAGAGGTTATGGCGCGGAAGAAGGCACCGACGTCAGTGTTAGAGTCAAGGAATCCTTAGTGAGAAAGGGTGCGAAGAAGTGCTCGTCGATCTTCCGTCGTCTCCCGTCCAAGCGATGCTCTTCGATATGTTAGCGGTGGAGGAACTGCCGACTATGAGAGGAGAGAGAAGAGAGGGCAGATGTGAAAGGAGCGAGTACGAGTGGGGAGTGAGCGACGAGGGGATTTATGACACACGTTCTCGATAAGTCTCATCGTCTCCCGCTATTCCCTATGTGTGGACCTGCTTGGTGACTTTCGGCTCGTGCACGATTCGAGTGTTCCTAGCAGGCCATCTTTGGACTGCTTTAGACTTGTGGCGTGCACGATCAGCCCGACGAGAGAGCAACCAAATGAGCAAAATCCTTCCCACCCGATGAGAGAAATGATTTCCTGGGCAACCAACATGCACTCGAAGTTGACGGTTTGAAATGTACTTTACTCAAACTTGACAAATTTGTCACGTGCAGTGACCGATTTGTGCTGATATCTTAAAGCCAGTTCTTTTGGCAGCTTAAAAAATAAGTTGCCTCTACCCAACTTCTCTCACAAGCCACATGGCTTATTAGTCGAAGTTTTTTAATTAATTATGAGATAATTAGTTTAAAAGCCTGAACTAATAAGCCAAACGGCTTAAAAAAAAGCTAGAAAGAAGGCGGCTTATTTTTTAAGCCACTAAAAGAACCGGCACACACGCTCGGGCGACGTTAAGCAGAGATCTGCACAATTATCAGCGCGACAATCCTTCCGCACAGCGTGTCGTGTCTACGCTTTACATTCCCTTGTGTGTGTTTAAAAACAAAGACGCTCCTGAACCTACCCCGTAAAAGCAGCCACTGACATCTGGGGCCCGGAATCCCACTTCACTAGCGTTCACTCACCTTTTACAGAAAAACCACCGAGTTCTCCAAAGTATCTCACCTCTACCCCTCTCGCTGATCTCCTTCCCAATCTCCACACCACAAGAGCCCGCACAGATCGCGCGCCCCCCACCGCCGCAGCGACCTCGCCGGCTCACCGGCGCTCCGCCGCGTCCTCGGTTGCCGCCATTGCATACGCCTGGACCCGCGAGCGACCGTACCCCACCCCCCACAGCACGCGACGCGCATCCGGCCCGGGGGGCGTGGCGCGATACGGCGATGATGATCAGTAGGCAGCTCCTGCTGACCTACCTCTACCTGCTAATCTACATCTGCCTCTCGTCGGGGGTCATCCTGTTTAACAAAGTACGGGTTCGCTCCCTTCGAGTGCTGGTTTTTTATTTTTTGCCACTGGGGAAATCCTTTTGTGCCTGCTGAGTGGTGGAGCAGAGCAAGTGATGTCATGATGAACTAAGATCCGTCCTGTTCCCAGTTCCATTTCCAGAGTATCTGCTCCCTTCAACGCTTTTAGGTGTAGTGTGTATCGAGTTAACAACTCTAGCATGAATGCTTGCCGCATTACTACTTCGATTGGCCGTACTTGCTAGTTTGGTGCACGGTCTATTGCAATGCCACTGTGTTCTGTAGGGTTTCTAGGTTGTTCGGTGAGTCAATGTTTTGCTACATGGCACTGTCAGCAGTCTGAAATATAATGTGGCTTTAAGGTGTAACCAGTTTGATGAATCATGTATTTTGTATGCTAATAGTGCAGATCCATAGCTTTGTTTTTTTGGCTTATATGCTTGCTTATGTATGTAACTTTGATTGTGGGATGCGTACTTATTGCACTCTTTATCTATTTCTTTATCTTCACAGTGGGTACTATCTCCAAAGTACTTCAAATTTCCCTTTCCTATTACCCTCACAATGATTCACATGGCATTTTCCGGAGTTGTGACGTTCTTCCTAGTCCGTGTTTTTAAGGTATGCTTCTCCACGCCACTTCCTTGTTCGAGCCTTCGATGCTCCCTGTTAAATACTACTATGTCGTCTCTTACTTAGGAAATAATAGCAGGCCTGCTTCAACCAAATGACGTGTAAATTGATACTATTATCAAATAGCAGTTGGTCTTGCAAGAGCCCGAAAGCAAATCTTGGGCTATGAGTTTTAATTGAATTGTTGGTTTGTCCAGTGATGTCATTTGTTTTTTCCTAAAGGAGCTAATAGAGCCCCTGCTATTTTGGTTATGCAGGTTGTTGCACCTGTCAAGATGACTTTCCAAATGTAAGAGCATTCATTTTCGTTTCGTCATTGTGTGAAGTTCACTCTTAATCATTTGTGTTCCCCCCGAATGCAGATATGCCACATGTGTAATTCCGATTAGTGCCTTCTTTGCGTCAAGTCTTTGGTAAGCTAATTGCAGACAATATGGGGTTGTATTCCATCTTTTTTTGCAAACACTTTAAATATTGCTTCATACGGAAGCAAGCCCATGCAGGCATGTAAGTAATATGTTTATGTGTGCCTAAAATGGTCAGACATCTAAAATTAATTGATTATTAATATTGCACAGATCACATACTTGCAATCTTGGTTTTGTGACCACCCAATTGCTTGCTCTGAAATGATCATGTGTTGTTATTGAAGTTTTTTGCAAACCTATCAGGCACTGTGAAAGTTCTTTCTGTCAGCCTGTCTTATTGCAGTATTTGCCTGATATACCTGTTGCTTGGATAATGTTTAAATTAGTGGCATGCAATAGCAATCTTAGTTGACATTGGTTGCTGTATGGTCTCCATGTGCTTTAAGTTAATTGGTTTATGTTTACAAGTTCACCATTGTAAGCCAAATATAACTTTGCTAATGCCTGACAAGAAAATGTAAATTACTCCACAATGTGTTGTTATTGAAGTTTTTTGCAAACCTATCAGGCACTGTGAAGTTCTTTCTGTCGGCCTGTCTTATTGGAGTATTTGCCTGATATACCTGTTGCTTGGATAATGTTTAAACTAGTGACATGCAATAGTAATCGTAGTTGACATTGGTTGCTGTATGGTCTCCATGTGCTTTAAGATAATTTGTTTATGTTTACAAGTGGACCATTCTGTACCAATTATAACTTTGCTAATGCCTGACAAAAATGTGAATTGTGGAGTATAATTTACTACTCCTTCCGTCGTGAAAAGGATGTCACATTTTTCTAAAATTGCATGTATCTATATACTAAAACGTGTCTAGATACATGCAAGTTTAGACAAATCTGCGACATCCTTTTCAGGACGGAGGGAGTATTTCCATTCTTAAGCTCTACACAGTATTTATTATACATGACTGAATGACAGTTAGCTAATTTTCGGAAGAGTTGTCTTCAATAAGGTTTTTGAAGCATGCCTCTGCCTCACTTAATATTCATACAGTAATAACACTAATTTTATTGTCTGCTTTCACAGGTTTGGAAATACAGCATACTTGTATATTTCAGTTGCCTTCATTCAAATGCTCAAGGCTTTGAGTAAGTTACTGCATACCTCCTTCTATTGCCATTATGAGATGGTACTGATTTGAGTTAATTTGAAATGCAGTGCCTGTGGCAACATTTATAATGGCTGTTCTATGTGGTACTGACAAATTAAGACGGGACCTTTTCTTGAACATGTTGCTGGTCAGTGTTGGTGTTGTAGTTTCATCATATGGCGAGATTCATTTCAATGTGATAGGAACACTGTACCAAGTAACTGGTATTGTTGCGGAAGCCCTCCGGCTGGTCTTGACACAGGTCCTCCTCCAAAAAAAGGGTTTAACCCTGAACCCTATTACAAGCCTGTATTACATAGCGCCTTGCAGGTACTTGACACTATATCTTCAATTCTGAATGCTTGCTTGATATAGTGTCTGGCAAATATCATTGAGATTGCATTTTTCACTCTTGCAGAATCTTTGTTCAAAAATAAGAGTTATTGTTTCTATCGTAGAGAATACTTGTACAGAAAAATGAACTGTCATTTTCTTAAATTCCTTGAGTGATAGCAACGAGCCAATGACTTAGAAAGACATGTAACTATGTTGAATTGGAGGTGCTATTTACTTAATTATACTGTCATTTTAGTATCTATATATTAACTTTGTGGATTACTGTAGAAAACATCTGAATCACATTGTGTTCATTCTGTCGGGCTATTGGCACATGGAATTATCTGAATAATATCAGTAAAATATATGGAAAATATGATGCAAACAGGAATTCTCGAATGAATTAGTTGACAAGCTTGTTTAGTAACAAGAGAAAAAAAATGTTCATGTTGCATTTGTTGAAGAGGAATGTCTCTTAATACTTGATTGATGATTGGCTGGATGCTAACCAAAGACTGAGGCGACAAGATAATGAGGCCATGCAGCTACCATTGTAATATAGATATGGGAAAAAAACTAGAATATCTTATTGTTATTGGTTTTAGCATGGTATCAATAGTCAAATACGCCACATTCTACACTGGATCAGTAGTTTTGTACTAATTGCTGAAAGTTTCAAAGGGCTAGCCCTTTTAGGCATATTATCGAACTCTGCAATCATGTAATCTTTCTAGTAGATTATATATATGCATTATGCAACAAGCCCATTCGGTATGCTCATGACAACTTTTGCTAGGACTCTCTTGTATGTGTAATTCTTTCTTGAGAAGCAGAAAAAAAGTTGTTACAAACCCATTCAGGAGGTTCAGATGAATTGTCAAAATTAATTAACTTGCTATATTTGAGTGATCCACAATGCATATGTTTCTAATAAACAAGGCAGTATGTTAGATTGGGCTTATGTTAACAAGTCCTAATTTAACGCATATGATAAACAAGTCCTAATTTAACACATATGATAAACATGCCTTTAACGTATGAAGTTATGAACTCTCTCAGCTTGTTCCACAAGAGACTTGTTGTATATTATTTTAAACCCAACCATATGCTCTATTGTTTCGTGAAAATATAATTCATTCGGTATGCAACTTGTTCTGCAACGTAACTAAGTATTGCATGTTCTGTATGTCTCTAAAATCCCTGTAATCTGTGCATTTTTTCCTCAATGCAGTTTCTTAATTTTTTTTGTTCTTTTATGCAGTTTCATCTTCCTATTTGTTCCATGGTATTTACTGGAAAAGCCAGAAATGGACGTCTCTCCGATTCAGTTCAACTATTGGATATTTTTCTCGAATGCACTTTCTGCATTTGCATTAAACATATCCATATTTCTAGTTATTGGAAGAACAGGAGCAGTCACTATCCGAGTTGCAGGAGTTCTGAAGGACTGGATACTTATTGCCCTCTCGACCATTATCTTTCCTGAATCTACCATTACAAGCCTCAACATAATTGGATACGCCGTTGGTAATTATGCATTCAGTTTCTTTAGAGATATCCTCTGCAATGGATACTGTTACAATAAGTTGATATGCCTGCTTAAGTATGTATTTTGCGTTTAAAATCTTAACTCATACTAATTTGATGTGTAGCACTCTCTGGCGTTGTCATGTACAATTATTTGAAGATGAAAGATGTGAGAGCAAGTCAACTTCCAGCAGACAGCACTCCTGATAGAGCTACAAAGGTCAGAGTGCAGATCTTACTCCAGTTTCTGTATTTATTTTTCTTGAACTTTCTTAGGTTTTCCTACTGTAAAATACATTTATCAACACAGCTAATAAAAGGTTCATCAACAGATGTCTTTGATGTATCACTACTTCAGAGTGCATTGTAGTTCCAGTTTTCATGTTCTTCATATGTTTTCCCCTGTCCATGCTTTTGTTCTTTGTTGCATGTAACACCGTGAGTACAAAATTAAAATTGTCTTGCCCTGCCCATGTGCATTGTGTTGTCACACAAGACATATGGGGTTGTAGAACTAGAGATATATTTTTTTTTTCACTCCTTTGTTGTTTTACCATTTTGTACATGCCTTGCCTTTTTATCTCCCTATTTCTTCAGCTTATTCTTGCTCTTCTATAATCTGACTGACTTCTGCTATCATCTGACCCCCTGACAGCAATCATCTTAGTATCAGATACACCTGATATGCATTTTCTTCCACTTCGGTTCCACTACAGTTAATAGATCTTTCAGTTCCAATTTGTATATGGGTGCTCTGTTGCCAATCTGGTCACAGATACCTTATTTATCTACTGTGATCAGTTTCAGTCGGCTGTCTCGGGTTGTATCAGACAGGCGCTCTGCAATCAATGCATTCACAAAATGGTTGCCTTTCGTTTCTGATACAATCCTTTTCATCTTTCAGGATAAGAAAATTCTGAACGTATACAAACCTGATGGTTCCATGGACAGTAATGATGACACTGTTGTTGGCCTGGCATCAGAAGCTGCAGTAGTTGATGAGGAAGCCCCTTTGATTCCTTCATCGCGCCTCTCGTATGTTACCAGGACGCAAACAGGCGGTGGTTTGAACAGCAGATGACCATGATGTTCAAAAGTTTTGAGTTGGTTGACGTAGCAAACTTTGTCTCTCAGATTGACAATCCTATATTATCCCCCTGAAGAGTTTGAAAGAGGTGCATAAGCTGATGAACTACGAAAAGGGCCTTCTTTGGAAGCGCTATTGATTGCTTTTGTATGTGCCATTTCTCCATGACTTCGCTAGTTGGCACGGAAAGCTTTATTTCAGGAGATATCTGGATGTGAAATAGAGAAAGTAGCGGTGATAGAATGATTACTTTTATCTGTAATTTGGAGTTTTCGACAGTCGGTGTTAGATATACGCTCTAGTATATGGAAATGCTCTCAGATCATACATGGTGTAAAGCATCCATATAGATGCTAATTCAAATAGAGTAGCAGTTTTGAATCACTTTCCCAGTCATCAATCTGAGCTGTTCTTACCTGTCTTCAGCTTCGGTACTACTACCAAGTGTGGATTTCACTTGATAATCTGATAAGATATGCTACAAGTTTGGATAGAACTTTTGCAATGAAGTCAGACCTAATGCACCGTCCTTTCTGTCAGATAGACTAGATGCAAGTCCAGTTTGGAATATATCTGTCTAGTTTTGACACATGTTTACTGAGAAAGTATCAAGTGAAAACTAAGTTATAGCAAATCTTTTGTGAAAACCACGCTCGCATGTTTTAAAAATTCTCAAAATACAATAATATGTTAAAAGTAATGTTTTATAAACATTTTAAATTTCAAGTTCTAACTAATATTTATTTGGAAGGCAAAAAAAATCATGTGTGAATATTGATGGTATAATATTTGTTGCTATTCATTGTTGATTTTGGTTTTTTCACACCTCCTATATGAATTTTCTTTTGAACGTGAAGTTTTACATGTTAGTAGAACACCACATGACCACGGTATATTTTTTCATAATTTTCAGAAGGTTTGAAACATAGTTTTTACTTAGTTTTCACCGGTTTTCATTGTAACATGATTTTCACCTGACATTTTCTCTTGTTTACCTGTCTCTGATATTCACCTGTTTACATGTTTACATGTTATACTAGTAGAAGTTGACATGGACATACCAAAAATATGACAGCCATGTAAACAAGCGCCAAAATTTCTGACTGGCCAAACTCTTGGTAAAATTCGTCTTGGACAGCAACCCAACGTACGCTGAGTCGCTAGGATCTCTGATCTCTCCCGTTAGTCGTTACCGTCAACGCCAAAACCTCACCCAGTCACCCCCCTTCCCCCTCTTCCCTTCCCTACACACATCCCCGCCGCCGCCTTCACGCACGTCGCCGCCATCGCCGTCCCCGTCCTACCTCGTCGCGTCCCATCTCTCCACCCCGTCCGCAGACATCGATTTCTGAGGTATATGGGTTTTACTCATCCAGTGGTTCCTTAATCTCAGGCTATCCTCGACGAATTTGCGACGCCGCCATCTAGATCCGCCCTTGCTTATCCGGTTTTGGGCTTAGATTAGCTTAGTTTTTGGTTTCTCTGCGGTGGTGCTCTTACCTCCGGGCTCACAGATCTGATTAGGCTACCTGCTTAGGGTTTTTCGTTCTAAGCTTTTTGCTGCTGCGGATTGGTGATACCTGCCATGTTGAGCTGCCATTTGCCGTGGTATGCGCATAGTTTTTCATGGTTTTGTGCCTCATCTGTCCTATTTTACATGGTTTTGTACTGTACTGTTTTTCACCTATGTTGGTGAGATTCGAGGCTATGTTCGTCGAGAAGCACCGGTTTTAGGATTAAAATGGACTCACGGTATAACTCTATGCTGGAGGGTGGTCTATTGTATTTCCTATTTTGTAGCACACGCTACCTGTTAGTATTGTGTAAGAAGTAGCCTACAATTGTAGATCTTCTAGATCTCGATATTTTCTAAGCCGAGCAGTGCACAGTGCAACATGTAGCACACACCATCCAGGAGCATATCAATTTTATGATATCAAGCTCACCAGAATCGTGGGTGTACCATGTAATTAACTATTAGTATGCTTAGAATTCATTTGAAGGACAGACTTCATGTGTTTTGGAATTACTGTAATATTTCTATCATCTTAATAGAATAGGCAGAACTTGCCTTGCCTATTTGCCTGAGACGAATATCATGTGAATGCGGTTTCTTGCTAATCTGTAAGTGTCTGACTCGGACAACTCATTTGTGGTATATGTACTGTTGCTGGCATATTGCCAGGCCTTGCAAATCTATCCACTTAGCTACAATTGTATTCTGTCCACAAGTTGACGCAGATTGCATGTTGGATTTTGTTCTCTTAGTATTCAAGTAGAATGACCGTGCAGCTACTGGAACAAGCTAACGTACATGCTTGTATAGGATTGGATGCACTCCCTCTCTTTTTTCAGGCAAAAGCTAAAGTTAATTTCTTGGTAGTAATATTTTAGACTCCATTGTTGCATCACTTATGTGCAGTATGCTCCCATTTAATCTCTGTCTTACAGTTGATAGCTTATGTATTATGCAGGTGAATTGACCACCCTAGTTTGTCAAGATGTCTGATAGTCATGAAACCGACAAGAATATTGAGATGTGGAAGATTAAGAGGCTGATCAAGGGACTTGAATCTGCTAGAGGTAATGGCACAAGCATGATCTCTCTGATTATGCCTCCACGTGATCAAGTCTCGCGTGTGACCAAGATGTTGGGTGATGAATATGGTACTGCTTCGAACATCAAGAGCAGAGTCAACCGTCAATCTGTTCTGGCAGCCATCACCTCAGCTCAGCAGAGGCTGAAGCTGTATAACAGGGTTCCCCCAAATGGACTAGTTCTCTACACTGGAACAATTCTAACTGACGATGGCAAGGAGAAGAAGGTTACGATCGATTTTGAGCCATTCAAGCCTATCAATGCATCCTTGTACCTTTGCGACAACAAATTTCACACTGAAGCCTTGAGTGAGCTCTTGGAATCTGATGACAAGTTTGGCTTCATTATTATGGATGGTAATGGAACCCTATTTGGCACACTTAGTGGCAATACTCGTGAAGTGCTTCACAAGTTTACTGTAGATCTCCCAAAGAAGCATGGAAGAGGAGGGCAATCTGCTCTGCGTTTTGCTCGCCTTCGGATGGAAAAGCGTCATAATTATGTCCGAAAGACAGCTGAACTTGCTACTCAGTTCTTCATCAACCCAGCTACCAGCCAGCCTAATGTTGCGGGGCTAATATTGGCTGGTTCTGCTGATTTCAAAACAGAACTGAGCCAATCTGACATGTTTGATCAGCGCCTTCAGGCCAAAATCCTTAATGTGGTTGATGTTTCATATGGTGGTGAGAACGGTTTCAACCAAGCCATTGAGTTATCAGCTGAAATTCTAGCAAACGTGAAGTTCATACAGGAGAAGAAGTTGATTGGGAAGTACTTTGAAGAGATTAGTCAAGATACCGGGAAGTATGTTTTTGGTGTTGATGACACCCTGAAGGCTCTTGAGATGGGTGCTGTTGAAACTCTGATGGTGTGGGAAAACCTTGATGTGAATCGCTACGTGCTTAAGCACAGTGCAACTGGAGAAATCATCATAAAGCATCTGAACAAAGAGGGTGAAGCTGACCAGAGCAATTTCCGTGATGCAGAGACCAATGCTGAGTTGGAAGTTCAGGAGAAAACAACTCTTTTGGAGTGGTTTGCTAATGAATACAAAAAGTTTGGGTGCACTCTTGAGTTTGTCACCAACAAATCTCAGGAGGGCTCACAGTTCTGCAGAGGCTTTGGTGGCATCGGTGGTATCCTTCGCTATCAGCTGGACATTCGTTCCTTTGATGATCTTGACGATGACGAGGGCGTCTACGAAGACTCTGATTAGCAACTACTGAATCATCACATGCATGATGCCATCGCGGTTAATTCTGAATTTTGCTCGGCTGTTTGTTCTGGAGCACTTCAAAGAAGCCGTGAGTTTTGTTTCCTATGCATTAGCTTATTCATTTCATTGCCACTCAGGATTAGATGATTTCTGAGACTCTCCTATCTGATTTTTGCAGATCCATTGACTGATGGGCGAGGGTCAGCTTCTTATTCTGCTTTAGAAGTCTGATGAAATGATACAATCACAATTCCTCTGTTAAATGGTGTCGAGATGTTATTATCCTAAAGAATCGCAATGAGAACTATGTGATACCAAACTTGGTTGTTATTACCTCCTATTTTGCTGTTTGTGTGATGAACTGAGATGAGACAGTGTCTTAAGTTTCGACTTTTAGCAAGTTGGTCCAATGGTGGTAGAGCATGGCGAATGTTCGCCCTAAATTTGAGTTGTTGTATAAGCTAGACCTTTTTGTAAGTTCTGCTTTTCCTGTCTGTTGTCATGCTGAAAGGTTGAATTGGATTGGGATTCATTCAAGTTTCAAGTGTGCTGCGTCTGTTGTTTTTTCCTATTGAATCAGCATCTCATTTCATACCCTACGTCATACATACAGAAAACCAGGTACTCTACACATGATACAGAAATCAGGACGGTATTCTACAATGCAGGCGTGTGTGTGTGGGAGCTGGGAGTGGGAGGGGGATCAGGATGATTTCTGTGGCTCCGCCTTCTCCCATCCCCCGCAGGAATCGTCGCAGCAGCTCTCCTCGCCGATCACCCTGTTGATGGTCCTCCCCATGCAGCTTGACGATGCGCATCCGCCGCCCCTGGCGTTGTCGAAGTCCGGCACGAAGCCCAGGAAGAAGGGCGGCTGCGTGTCGGGCAGCGGCTTGGATGCCGTCGTCCCGTACTGCTTCTCGACGCCGCCGTCCTTGCGGAACCTGACCTCGCAGCCGCCGCCTATCTCCCTGCAGAAGAGCACGTCGTGGCCCGGGTTCCAGAAGAGCCGCACCCCGTGCGCCCAGCAGCGGTTGGATCCCCGGTACGAGCACAGCACCTCGAACAAGTCGTCGCCGCGCAGCGGCGGCAGCGTCATGCGCGCCGACGCGCCGCTGGGGATCTCGGCCCGCTCCGACCACACGGATCTGCTGCGGTTGTGCTCGCTGTAGCCCTGGCACAGCAGCTGCACGTTGTCGGCGAGGTCCAGCTCCTCGCCGACCTGCTGCTCGTTGGTCACCACGACCAGCAGCCGGTCCCCCGTGGGCAGGAACGGCGTCGGCAGGTGACGGCACCGGTACCGGAAGAAGAAGCTGAGCGCCACCGCCGCGGCCATGGCGGCGACGAGGGCGACGATCTTGACGAGCGCCGCGGCCATGATGTCGACGGTGTGGCGCGCGCGCGGGGCTTAGGACCGTGGGGAACCAGCTGCGCGTACGTGTGTGGTGGAGGAGCCTGGCATGCAAACCGCTCGTGCATGCATGTTTCGCGCGGATCGATCCTCCTCTCGGCTGAGACAAACTTAGACAGCGGACAGAGACGAATGAGCTCGTTTTCCTCCAAGTCTGGGCACCAGCTGCACTGCCTAATTTCGGGGCGTTCCTTCAGCTGGCTAAATCTGCGAACTGGCTAACTGGTTGGGCTTAACCGTTTATCAACTCATCTTTTTTAACAACTAGCTAGAGGGCATTGAAAGAAACAAGAGATGCTCTAGAACAGAGCTGGCTATGGTTCGTGCTGACATCCGAGTAACAGTAGGCAGAAACACTCAACATGACGGCACTCCATCAGTGTGTTGATCTGCAGCATGGCTATGAACCAGTATGACGAGTCCTTAGGGCACCGCTCGAGGGTGTTGAAGTCGACGTACACGAGGCCGAACTTGGGCGTGTAACCTAAGCGCCACTCGAAGTTGTCGAGGAGAGACCATGCGAAGTAGCCAAGCACGTTGGCGCCATCGTCCATGGCTCTCTTCAGCTCGCTGAGGTAACTCTGGTAGTACCCTGGTGTCATCTTGCACGTACTCGTTGCCAGTGAGGTTGCCAGCTTGATCCTTTCTTGGCGACATGATGCATCATAAGATTTAGCGGTGTAGTATCATTTTGATTCATAAAACCTACTCCTATTCCAAGGATTAAGGCCTTTTTTTTTTGAAATGTCAAGTCATGAAAAGTTTGACCAAACTTTTAGAAAAAACTATTAAGAACTATTATATTATATATATACAATGTGAAAATTTGTTTCATGATGTATGAAAGGATATGAATCATGTATTGTAAATATTAATATTTTTCTCTAAAAACTTGATTAAACTTTAGGTAGTTTAACTTTTGAAAAAAATAGGACTTAAACCTTGGAACGGAGGTAGTAAGAAAGAGACATGAAACTGCATATGAGGCCAGAATGGATTTGCCGTGGAAGGCTGAATAAAATAACTCAACAGTGTTTTAGCAGGCGTTTGAACCAGTTGGTCTGCCAATATTAGAGGGACAAATAGATTTTCGCCAAACTTCTTATGGGCTGGGAGGGCCACGCCCCCCCTCCCCCCCCACCCTACCACACACACACACTACCACCACCAATGAAGCACATAGCTCCGCCATAGATATCATTTCATGGATATCAGGTTGTTTCGCATCGTGGGAGAATAACAAATGCAACTCTACAACTATGAAGAAATGATATATGTAAACAACATCTTCGACCATCTTAAAACTTATAGAGCAAAATTAAGTCATCTGTTAAAACACCCATATGACGTTTGTAAATGATATTAAATTAGTAAATGTAACTCTTATTTGGATATTCTGTTAGATTTGTATATATGTGGGTTATTAACTTTGATTAAAAATTGAGAACTTGAACAAAAAAGTGATATATCCTTGTCAACAGATTTAACTTATAGAGGAAAATTAAGCTATATGTTAAAACACCCATATGACAGTTTGTAAATGATATTATCTCAGTAAATGTAACTCTTGTTTGTAAATGATGTTATATTTGTATATATGTAGGTTATTAACTTTGATAAAGAAATTTGAGAACTTGAATAGAAAGTGATATATCATTGTAAACATATATGCCACATATTAAAGTGAGAATTACCTTACAATTATACTTCACGAAACCGGTACACGTGCATGAGGGGGAGAGAAAGAGGAGGCGGTGATAGTAAAATCCATCTAGGGTTTCGTCACTCTTGCCGGCAACGCCGCCAGTCCGCTCCGCTTCCGGTGTCTTGGGGCCTTGTAGGTGTGGAGGACCACAACTGTCGTGGTATTGCCGACGAGTATGCCATGGAGGGGTCCTCATAGAGAGTGTTTAGAGACGTGGGGAAAGGCCGCGAGTTGGCGGGTACGAGGTGACACAGTTTATCCAGATTCAGATCCCACGACGATGGCGGAATCCTACTCCTGCTATAAATTACTATAATGACAATACGCCGAGTTACAGAGATTGGTTCATTGTGTGCGAGTTGTGTATCAATGTGCCCTAAAGGCTCCTCTAGGTCCGTCTTATAAAGACGACATGTCCTAGGGTTACAGCGAAGAGTCCTAGCCAGACAGGTCATAGAGTCCTACACGGGTACTATCTAGTCTTACGTGTCTTGCACTCTAAGGCTCCGGGTATGTCGGTGACTCCATCGTAGCCTTCCTTTATCCGGCATGGGCCTCCCTTTTAGATTCATCTAACTGGGCCGCCTAGCAGGCCATAGGCCTTGCTATCAACTGTGGGCCACCCGGGTTAGCCGGTTTAGAGACATGCAATGGTAATACCCATTTAGCATATCTCAAACAGTAGCCCCCGGAGAACTCCGAGATCTTGCACCATCTTGCCTCTTTAGATTGAATGCTCCGTCTAGGTGATGTTGGCAAATCGAAAAGCAATATATTGTAGTCCTCCCAAGAACCATGCAATATTCTCCGTCTTCAACATAAAAGTCAGGGAATTACTGAGTCTTCCATCGTACTCTTCTCGTAGCCAGACAAGATCCATCCATGCCGGAATCTTCATATGGGATTGTTCGTCTGTACATGTCAGCAAGATGACGTAGACCGTAGGCCAGGGACGCCTCGTAACTCACACATGCAGAGAATGCAATCATGGCCGTTTTTCCCGTGCGAAGGATCCGAAACGTTGGCGGAAGCGGTGGGAATGTGGCGAAATTTCCGCACACGCTCTCGCACGCGTTGTCCACACATCAATCGTTAGATCAACTTGCACGAATCTTGACGCCAGGGACTATTTATTTTAAGTGGTGGCACTTTATCTTTTCACCTCATTCACCCCTTGCGTCATCTTCTTCCTCCA
This sequence comes from Avena atlantica, assembly GCA_910589765.1. NCBI lineage: Eukaryota > Viridiplantae > Streptophyta > Magnoliopsida > Poales > Poaceae > Avena > Avena atlantica. The sequence goes on from OU342736.1 coordinate 366,586,468, forward strand.
GTCTATTCCTCTCCTCTAGCTCATCGCGAACACACAGATAAAACCCTAGCCATCCCCAATCTCCAGTTCCACCTCATCTAATCCAATGGCGAGCAGCAACGCTTCATCGATGGTGGCATCTGGCGAGGCTTTGGCCCAGCCATCCAGCATAGTCAATGTTCCGCTGGAGGGTGTGGTGGTGTCACGCTCTGCGGTGGTTGAATCCACCAGAGGAGACCAAATATCAGCGGCGCTGGAGCCGTTGGAGGAGGATGCCGACTCCCACAAGCCAATTGGATGACACTCCACCGAGAGGGCCCAGAGTATATCTATCCGTCATATGGATGGACAAATCTCAATCTTGATCCATGCACTTCAATTTATACTTTCAGAATACTCAATGCCACCTTCATAACCACCCAGTTACAAAGTGGTTTCTAATGTCATCAAAGCATCCATCCGGTATTTGTGATTAACATGATCTCATGGTCGAAGGATTAGGTTACCATGTATTTCAAAGCTTGTAGCAAACAAACTCTAAATGACTTGATATTATGCTATGCTAACTATAGGAGTGTGTCTATCACATCATTCTCCTAATGATATGATCTTGTTATTAGTAACATCTAATGTCCATGATCAGGAAACCATGATCATCTATTAATCAACAAACTAGTTTAACAAGAGGCTTATAGGGACTCTTTTATGTTTAAAAAACACACAAGTATTAATGTTTTCGGTTAATAAAATTATAGCATGGGATGTAAACATTTATCATAAACATAAAGATATGATAATAACCACTTTATTATTGCCTCTTGGTCATATCTCCAACACCCTATGTGCTTGTTATTTGAAGTGCTACATGGTTGCTTGTTGACTATTCCCTGTTTGGTGGGGCAGTTGTCGGAGGTGGCACGCTTGCGTCGTTAGGAGCACTAGACGATGTCATAGTAATTGCTTCATTTTCGGCCTCTCTTGCCTTCTTATATTCTCTTCTTGCTATCACATCTAGATCTTGTTTCATTTCCTTCAAGTGTTTCCTAATGATTTTTCTTCCATCATCTTTCTTTACTCCTATCTTTGCAGCTCTGGCAAACTCTTGTCTGTATGATGCAAACACGATCATATTTCTTGAGTCTTCAGGCATCTCTTTCTTTCCTTAATTATGTTTGTCATTTGATTAAGCTAGGATAGTTTCCATGTCCAATGTCCACCTTTTCAAGATGTACCTATCTGGGATCTGATGGACTTTTATATGCGTCATCACTTTTATAATGTGGCAGCACAACATACCGTCACGATCGAATTTACAACAGTTGCATTCATATGTTCCTTCTTCCTAGTTTGCGAATACCCTATAGCTTATGTAGCCATAGTGAAGAACTAGAATCCTTGCTATGCTCAGCTCAAATAGGTAGCCGTTGAGGTGGTCGCATTGGTATGACATGCTCTTTCGCATCTCACTCTGAAACCTGAAGAAAATTTTCCTCGTGTATGCTTTTGCCATTTGTCGCTCCATTATGCTTCCACACCACCATTCCGGGTCTGTAAAAGTTGTTTCAGTCTCTCCCTTCAGCACAACATTGTAAATCTGCTCTTGTACTGACATGTACTATTATACAAACTCATAAATGGAGTTGCTTGGTTTGAGGACCGCGTTGAAGCCTTCGCTTCTTGCTATGGTCTGGAGGAATGGGAAAAAGGCGTGCATAAAGTACGCTGGTACCCAAATCTCTCTGTGTTCCCATAGTGAAAATAGATCCACATTGTCACGAACATTATGAGTATTTATCATATGCATCCAAGCCTCCTCAAATTCCTTCGGTGACAAGATGTTGTTCACACATGCATTGAAAGCATCGAGCAGCTCTGGGTGGTTGGTCATGAATGTTCATATTTTCTCAGTTGCATTCTGGATGATCATCTGCATTTCCTGTGAGTTGCATCCGGGAAAACAACACTTAGCAGCACCCATGGCAGCGTCTTGATATGTTATTATATTTTTTGGTGCTAAGTTGTCCATTGCCAGTTTGAACATTTGAAACATCCACACAAAGTTTTCATTGAGCTCTCGATGCATGAACCCGCATCCAAACTGAACCGATAGTCCATGATTATTTATCCCAATAAATGGAGAGCATGGTATTTTATATCAGTTCGTTAGGTAGGTAGTGTCAAATAATATGCAATCATTATATCCAGACTTGTATGATCTTCGTGATGCCCCGTCAATCCAAAACGGGTTCTCAATCCTGTCCTCCTCATTAAGTGTAAATTTGTATAAGAAATCTGGATCTTCTGCCTTCATCTTTTTGAAGTATGCCAAGGTATCTTGTATGTCGTGGTAATTGTTTTCACTGTAGGAATGGATAGCCACAATGAAATATCATGGATAAAGAAGATAAAATTGATGGGTAACTTGTCCCTATCTAGTGGGTAACCTTTTAAGTTAGCATGTATTCATTCATACATATGTTTTATTGTCTCTCAATGGCAAGTCACACACAACACTTTTGTATAAAATGTAGTATTGATATTTTGTGTTAAATTCTACATAAAAGCTTGGGTAACTATGGTGCTAGCTATATGGATAACTTGCATCTATTTGCCTGAATAACTTCTGAATAAAATGGGTGATAACTTGTATTCATATGCATGGATAACTGATGTATAAACTGGTGGATTAATTATTCTATATTTTTTATTTTTGCAGAAATGGGTAAATATAATGAAAATTCATGGATAACAACAGTTATAATAGGTGGTTAACTTTTTAAATGAGAAAGTATTCGTAAACATGTTGATTGTCTTTTCAATGGTTAGTCACTGACAACACTTATAGATAATTTGTAGTGTTGATATTTGTGTTAAATCCTACATGTAGGCATGGATATAGTGATAGCTATGTAGATAACTTGCACCTATATGCCTGGATAACTGCTGAATAAAATGGTTGATAATATCACATGGATAACTAATTTTCTAACTTGTGGATAACTATGTACATATGTGCCTGTATAACTGTTGAATAAATATGTGGATAACTTGATTTTTTATACCTACATGTGTGATTTCCTATCTATTTGAGTGTGCTTTTATGCTTTATTCCTACTTTCAAGTTTTTTAGTGTAGTTGGTTAGGCACACTCAATTTCTGCTGGATATTTTGTCTAGTGCTGATTTGTGTGATAACTTCTGCATATAAGTATGGATAACTGTAGTTTTAGCTAGTGGATAACTTGTACTCATATGCATGGATAACTGCTGTGTTTTCTGGTGGATAACTTGTACTCATATGCCTGGATAACTGTTGTTTAAATACTGCTGGATATTTTGTCTAGTGCCATTTTGTGTGGTAACTTCTACATATAAGCATGGATAACCGTAGTTTTAGCTAGTAGATAACTTGTACTCGTATGCTTTCATAACTGTTGTTTAAATACTTCTAGATAAGTTGATTTTGTATAATCATCACACCTTCATTCATAACTTGCACAATAGCATCTGTGTGTGAAACATCAGCATGCTCCTCCTTTTCTATTTCTTGATCTGGTTCAACATTAAGGTCGATATCCATGTCCCCACTATTCAACCAAAATATTCATCATGTCAGAATTTAGGATGTAGCAATAATAGGATGTCATGTCTATTTAGTTGTTAGTTGCCCTAAATTAGTTGTTTGTAATGCAGGGATCAACAGATACTGTTACTGAAGCTTAGGATAATTGATATCTTGTAGTTTGAATAAGATTGAACATATTCAGATGCAAAATTGAGGAGTAAATTAGTTGTAGATGCCTAGTTTTCGTTTAGATTCATGTTGTGCAACATAATAATGTCATCTTCAGAACCATATAGAGCTTTTGCTACCAAAATCATGGTGAATTGAAGGTTTGATTTGAGAAGTACCTGCTGTTTTTTTCCCTGTGTGTTCCTTTTTTTTACTTTTTAGGAGAAGGAGGGATGGGCATCAAGGTGTTTACGTGGAGCTCCAATGGCGATTTTGGCTAGAGTATAAAGGTGACATGGACATGTGCAAAATTGGGGGAGGGGGGTAGCGCTAAATCTGGGGGATTTCATTTTCGGGTTGGGGTTTTTGCTTGGAGAGGAAGATGGTCCCTCTTTTGGGGGAGGGAAATCCACCTTCCCCCTTTTGGACCCGGTCACACGTTCGGGGCAGGATGGGGTGGGGCGCGACGACCCCCCGGGATCGCAGGATCGTGGGAACATGGTCGGAACATCCGCTAGAATCGTACTTTTTCAGGGCGTCCGCCGGGTAGTCGCGTCCTTTTTTTAACACTATTTTTTGAGGGCAAGCTATAGTGGCTCACGTGAAATGAAAGGAATAGAACATAAGATGAAAACGGGAAATGACGAGGTTTCGACTCGTCAATGACCATTGTTATGGACTCGGGTTTTGGAAAATGAGGGGACGCTGGAAGTCATGGAATGGCTAACAGATTCGCAACACAGGGACACGAGGTTTACCCAGGTTCAGGCTCCTGGAGGCAGGGGCGGAGCCAGGATTTGACATTGAGGGGGGCAAAGATACTGATGATCATATATAAGATTTTTTTCATGAAGACAAAAATTAGCTATCATTTTGTGTTGAAAGAACTATTTGGATAAAAATCATAACAATATATCAAAGTATCGACATATAACTAATATTAATATGTATCACTAAATCTTAGACAATAGAAAACAAAAGATTAGTTTATATTGGATCAACATTATCTCTACGAGTATAAAGCCTGATAATTCCATTGCAGGTGACCTTCCTATTATTATTTTGCAATAAGTTGTCGTCATCACCGAGCAAACATCAAACAAAAGACGCATATTTTTTGTAAATTAATCAATTAGACTATAGATTACGCAATCTATCGACAAAATACCAACGATTTGGTACCTTCAATCAGAGTAAGGAAGATTGATTCCTACACTCGATGGCACAACATGCTTATTGTTGGCGTTGCGGCATGATTAGCAAAGGTAGAAACTGGCAAACAAAATGGTTGGCTAGCATAGCGCCGCGGCCACGGCATCGCGTGGCGTATGGCTACGGAGTAGGAGCGAGCGATGATGGCAGACATCGAGTCAATTGATCTGAACGATTGCATATAGTGCTAGCTATTAGGTCTAGTTACACAAATAAAGAATGTTGGGACATGTTACTACGTTTGACTAATAAAATGAATTCATGGGCTATATTTGGCTTTCGGTATAGAGAAGCACGATAAATCAATTAAATTTGGGCTTAGTGTTAATTAAGCCTATAAGGCCATTAGTTTAGTACTAAATCTGCACCTATCTAATAAGGGGGGCTGATGGTTAGGGGGGGTCTAGCCCCTGCTAGCCCCCCCTTGGCTCCGCCCCTGCCTGGAGGGAAAACCCTACTTCTGCTTGTCTGTTCTTTGTTGATGGCGATGCCGAAGGTTACCGGGGTGCACAAATGAGATCTGGCGAGGTGTGTGCTAGGGTTCTGGATGTCCTTCTCGTCGTGCCCTCCTGACCTTTATATGGGGAGGCTAGGTCTCAGGGTGAGGTCGAGTCGGTTACAGATTAGGGTTTTCCCTTTAAGTTTCTGTCTAAAGCTAGCCGTGTTCTTCAATGAGTCGAGTTTTTAGTGAGCTTGGGCCACCCGAAATCTCCCTGGGCTTCATGATTATGGTACATCTTCCTCATGGGCTTTCGTTGGGCCGGATTGGGTAGGATGATATCGCGTACCCGTAGGGCATATCCATGTCAGGAAACAAACTGTATCGACGACGGTGTTCAATCGCCATTTCGCTCTCTCCCATCCTTCTCTCAGGAAAAGGGCGAATAGAAAGGCGACCGAGTTGCCGCCGGCGGCTCTGGTGACTCCTCTCCTCTGCGGGCCTTGTGCTCGTTGGGGATCCAAGGGTCGCCGGATCCGTCGTGTGGCTGTGTATAGGAGTAGACTAGGGCTGGTCTTCTTTCTTAGGTCTTGGGTTGCCGTCTCTCTTGCTCTATCGACGACGATGATGGCATTCAATAAGTTGGCTCCAGGTTTGTCGCCCACGGACCTGGACGCCCGGTGGTGTGGTGCTCAGATTCCCCCAGGGGATTTGAGTGCTCGCTATCGTTCCTTTAGCAGCGATATCGTGGAGGTGGCGGTGGCGGAGCTCTAGGATTTTGTGCTCCTCGCTCCGCTTCTTCCCCGACGAGGCCTTCTCCGGATCCTTTGAGGTAGGCGGGGAGCTTTGTACAGGAGGTGGCCGGTGTTCTGTGTTGGCGTTGACCAGAAGGCGGTGAATCCGGAGCCCAGGAAGCGGATGGCGGGCGGCGGCTTGGTCCTCCTTCCTCGACTTGATCGACGAGGGCTGGCTAGGCGGAGATATGGTGACTGGCGCTGGTTGGCCGATGTTCCATAGAGGAGAAGTGCTCGTCGTTCACGACGAGTTCCTTTTAAGGTCCACGAAGGAGATGGTCTCCGATGGCGCTCATATCAGGTTCCTTCCTCCATCTCTCCGGCAACAGGGGAGGTGGGAGACAAATGGTATGGATTGTGCACGGAAGATCTTCCAAGGGTTTAATTGTGTTTTTTTCTTTTTAGGGTCTTTTGTGTAAATGTTCTGGGTGAGCTGTCTCTCTGGTATGTTCCAGAGAGAGGCTTCGTGTGTTGTACTTCAACGCTTTTTTTGAGATAAATAAAACACATGTTGCCCTGTTTCAAAAGAAAAAATGAAAACGGGCTGGGCTGGCCTGGCCTACTCTGCTACTCGTACACATGGGAGCCTCGTTCTGATCTGTCCCGTTTCGCTGCCCCCATGACATACGTCGTCATCTCTTTTGCCCTAGCCAATTGCCACTCCGTTCCAACAACAGATTGGTTTGCAGCCGCCGACGCCTCTCCGTGTGGACGGCACTCGCCGTGGCATGGGACACTGCTAGCCGCGCATGCCTAGTACGCTGCTGTTGCTGCTTTGGAGGTTTGTGCTGCTGGTCAATCCCAGGAAGAGGGGAATGTAGGGTTGGGACAGAGATTGTGCAGATAGCCAGATCTGCAGGGAAATATAACAAATTCTGCTGTTGGGTTGCCTTGTTGACTGAACTATTGCCCAGGAAAGAAGGAAGATGAAGGGAGGAGGTAGAAGAAGAGAGATGTGGAGAAAAGAGATGGGTTTCTACCAAATTCGTGGTGTTTGTCATCCAACACCGATTAGAGGGTAACATTCTCATCCCAAGCTGTTAGTTCTGCAGGTTGTAGATCAATTTTGATAGTCAGACTTTATTTTAGAAAACTAGAGTTATGACCCTAGTAAGACTTTATCTCATATCTGGTATTTATCCAACAAGAATTTCGAGTTGGTACCAAAATAAAAGTTGTAGGTCATGCTCATAGCTTTGCAAAGGTATATTGTTTGCACGAGTCCGATCTACAGTGGTGACGTTCTAGTTGAGATAGTCCCGCAGCTAATTGATTGAGGCAGTATTAAGTTTACTTGGTTTTGGACACGATACTCTCAGAATTGCTCTACAGTGATAAGATGAGAGTTGTAGATAATTTTCTGTAGATATCAGATGTGCTGTCGTTTGCTATGTTCAAATAAGCAGAACTAAAGATATGAAAATATCTATGAGATCAGAGGTTATGCATAGGAAATGTTGAGAAGCAAAGTTATGTTTTCTACGAGTTTTCTGTGAGGCTTAGAGACGAATAGTATTTGTGAGTGCTTGTTTGTAGTATAGAATCTGAAGAAAAGTTTGTTCAAAAGGTTGATGAGGTCTGGTCTCGAGGCTAATCTGTCAACTAATCATCACGGTTAAGGCAAATCCATGATGGGATAGTACTTTGCATGATCCCCTTGCTCAACTTTTACTTTCTAGCACTTGTTCTTTATTCCAGTGGTTAGATATTGTTTATACCCGTGGAGGCAAAGTGGTTGCAGCAAATGTTATAGTTGCGCTTATGTTTTGCATAGCATCTTGAAGATAAAGCATAGTGTTGTGACCTACTGAGGTAGGCACCTTGAGAGTTGAGACCGTCGATGTTAAACACTTTACATATGCAAAGCTACATGGACAGTGACAGCGCGGCGTCTATAGTGGCTTCATCAATCTTTAAACTCCATTTACTGAACCATATAGTCAACTCTGCAGCATGTCTCTGAACCAGTATGCCGAGTCCTTGGGGTATCGTTTGAGAGTCGTGAAGTCGACATACACGATGCCGAACTTGGATGTGTAACCAGAGAGCCACTCGAAGTTGTCGAGGAGAGACCAGGCAAAGAAGCCAAGCACGTTGGCGCCATCGTCGATGGCTCTCTTCAGCTCGCTGAGGTAGCTCCGATAGTACCCAACCCTTGTGCAATCACGTAAGTACTCATCACGGGTGAGGTTGCCAGGTTGATCCATCCCTGGCGAGACAAGATTAGTATAAGCCTGACAAGATGACTGAGATGAACATGAACATATACAGAGCTGTATCCCAGTACCGTTTTCCATTATGAGGACTGCTGGATTTCCGTACTTCTCCCTGATGTAGTTCATACACCCGTACATCCCAAACGGGGTGATGTACAGCCAATCAGAATTCGCCTGTAATGAAAAACGCATCAAAAATGATTATTTATCATATTATTATGGAGTTGCTGAAAAAAAAAAAGGTTTCAGCTAAGAGCTACATACCCTTTGTCCAATTGCTTTGCCATTCCGCTCATCTGTGAAAATTCAGCAACAAAGGATGAATGACAATATATATCGCGGTATATTGATGTAAAACGTACAGTGTAAGACAATAAACTCACATTTGTATGTGACGTGCCAATCAGCCGAATAATTTGTCGGCATCTGTGGCCTCTGCCCCGTCATGTAAATAGCTGTGTAATGATTGATCCCGATATAGTCTGCTGAGCCCTTCACCAATTTGGCTTGATCAGGAGTGAACCTGGGCAACCTCTCTTTCACAATGTCTTGCATTGTCTGTGGGTACTGTCCGTTTATTATTGGATCCATATACCTGCATCATGATGCAACCGTTCATGATATTTCCATTCATATTTTCATTGTTAAAAAGTTTGGTCAATGGATACTAGTGTGGCTGGCCATACCAGCCAACTTGGAAGTCCCTGGCTCTTTGAGCTGCTGCTTGGTCTTCGGTTGAGTTGGTAAGCCCCTCGTACCAACTGAAGTCCAGAACTATTCCGATCTTCCCTTGCTGAGCTGCCTAAATTTTTAATTTTCTATTCAGTTACTATTCTTTCAGCAAAGATCCATGGAATTAGACAGAATAATAAAAATAAAATCATGTTAGGGGGGCATTGCTCCGCAACTAAGGCACTTGATTTTGTAAGAGAAAACTAATTCAAACTACACTCTTGAAGGCCGATCATATTACTAGTACAATTTACTAGTCCATATATTTAAGTAAAACAAGAATACCTGATATTTATTCCGGTATCTTGCAACTGCATAGCCATGTGCTAAGAGAAGATTGTGAGAAACAATGTAAGGTTCTGTTGCTGAGTTTCCACCAGCAGCGCATTTTGTGCACCTTTGAGGAGGTTGACGCCCGGTATCATAACCAGTAAGCGCAACTCTGCTTGGTTCATTGAATGTAAACCAGTTCTTTACACGGTCGCCAAAGGTCTTGAAACAGAAGTCAGCGTAGTCTGCGAATAGTTCCCTACACAAGAAATATTATGAAGATAGTCAGGCATTGCTCATTGTGCAACCTTACACACCAGATGAATAGCGCGCTGCATCTACCTACATATAGAGTATGTTTGTTGTGCAGTCTTCTTTTTGAAACATACGGAAACTTTCACATTCTTTCAATATGTGAAGCCAATTATAAATATAAATAGAAAACAATTGTTTAAAGAGTAACTAGTATTTTGTCTAAACCATTTATCTTGTAATTCCAAAACAGTAAGTCTGGAATAACTCTGAATGAGGATGTATATCTAACATGTTTGTAGATAAGGAAGATCAAGTACTATTTTGACTTACCCTGTTTTTGCATTTAACCAGCCTCGATACTTGTTCTCAAGTGCAAGAGGGAGATCATAGTGGTGAAGATTGACATAAGGAGTAATGCCTGCTTATAGTTTTCATGGAAACATTCAGATATCAATGTAGTATTCAGGTTCCCTAGGAAGTTTCAGAGGTTGAAATAGATGCTTTGCTGTGCTTTATACCTTTGTGAAGCAGGTAGTCTATCAGATTGTTGTAGTACTTGACACCTTCTTCGTTCACTTTTCCTTCGCCATCTGCAGAAACCAAAGAGGAGTCAGTGGTGGCAACAGCTTTTGTTCAGTGAAACAAATATGGGAGTTATGTAGTCCAGTCAACAAATAATCCGGTATATGTATGTACCCGGGAAGATTCTGGACCATGAGATAGAAAAGCGGTAGGCATCGAAATTCAGTCCTTTCATGAGATCAACATCTTCCTGTCCCAGCATAAATAATGGGGTCATTAAAACGTGAGGCCCTGGAGTTCTTTCTCTACAGAGTTCAGTGCAGGTGCAGGTATGTAGCGGGTTCTGGAAAGATGGGTATATTAATAATAAGTTTAGTGTGATTTGTGAGTTCCATTTGTTATTCTGAAGAGGTTGCAGTGAGTAGGAATGCAATCAAGTTGTATTCTAGAAAAATTAGTACCAACTTAAGTTAATATGATTACTCATATACAGTACAGAGGAAAATTATCCAGCGGTCCCTGTTTACTCCAAGATATAGTAGTACCTTGTAGTGATGATACTGATCTGTTGTAACGTCTGCATTTTGATTTCCCTTGATTTTTCCTGTACATCGCAAGTTGGGAACACAGAAAGGAGTTTGAGGGATCAAGGTGAGACGCCAGTGGGAGTTTAAACTACAGTAGCACGGATTTGATTCGTCAGCTCCATGCAAGCAGAAGCATGCACAGATGGATGAATACCTGGTGTGTGTGCCAATTCGTCCCAGACGGATTGCCCGCGGCCGTCTCCTCTGGCCATGCCCTCGACCTGGTACGCCGACGTCGCCGTCCCGAAGACGAAGCCCTTGGGGAACGACGCCCGGCTCAGCCCACCAAGGCAGCTCGAGCAGCGCGGAGCCTCTGTGGCGGCGGCGGCACGGACGCAAGCTCCGCCGCCGGTCGCCAGCAGGACAAGTAGCAGGAGCAGTACGGACCTCGCGGCCATCTCGCAGAGAAGCAGCTAGCGGGCAGTGGCAGCCTGAGCTCACACCGACTAATAACTGTTAAGTGGTGTAGTGCAAAGCTACATACAGCTAGCAGTCTGTCTTGGAGTATATATTTGCGGGCGGCGCGCGTCGTCCCTAACATTGCGGCGTCAAAATAACTGCCGGTGCAATGGAGCGGACAACATCTATCTTAATTTGGACGTGGTTTTTTTTCCTCGATCATCAAAGGCTTATCGTACTGGCATTGGCAAGCAAAAGTGCAAAACGCAACTCCGGCCATGACTAGGACTGATCAGAGCTATAGAGTAGAAAAGAAGAAGAAGAGCGACATCACACGCACTTCCTTCCCATCCCTAGCTGTCCCACAACACCGACCATTGCTAGCTGCAAAAGGGAGATGACAAGGAACACCGCGCGCACTGGTGGGTTCAAGAAACAAGCCATTTCTGATGATATTCCGGAGCGTCCACGCACCAAATAGCCGCCGCCCCCTACCACAAAAGGATCGACACATCTACTCCTGCTTTTTCTTTTGACGTGCGATTTGACGGTGCGCGCGTGTTGGCTTCCTAATCTCGTTCTTCACTCGGCCCAGCCTCCCTGATTTTGCGACGTCGAAATAACTAGCTAGGGGATGATGATGATGACGACGACGATGATGTGTCACACGGGCGCGTGCCATGTTGGGTAGGTGATGCCAAAATCAGACGACGTAACAGGGAGTGGTGGTACGCGTTGCGAGCTCGCGTAGGCCGTTCGTCAACCTAGCTAGCTAGTCTGGAGCTCGGCGGCCGCACCCAACCGCCTCTGCCTTGGCTGGTTGTTCGTGCAAAACCGCCACTTCACTGCTGATCGGCTGCCCGCTAGGCAATGACCCAATTCATACTTTTGCGCTCTATGCCGGCCGGAGAAACCTCAGTTTGAAGGAATGTTTTGCTCATCTTTATATAATCATCAACATCTGCAGATTACATGGGTTAGGCTAGATACGATACGGTCCTAATCTTGCGTGTATCAAGGCTAATCCTAATAATCACTGATTCTATCCTATTTAACATGTCCCCTCAATCTGAAGCGGTATGAACAAGATTCAGATTGTGTTGGAATCCGTCTAACATCAGCCGGTTTGCCATCTTAGTGAACATATCGGCAAGTTGATCTTTAAAGGAGATGAACCGGACATCGAGAGCTCCGGACACGAATGCGCGCACAAAATAAAATTCAATGCCAATATTTTTTGCGTGGAAATCATGGTTGGTTGCAGGTAAGTTGGGCCAAGGTTGTCACACCATAGAATGGATGGTCTCCCATGTTTAACCCTGAGTTCTTTCAACACTGAGTGTATCCATATAGCTTTAGTTGTACCATTCGTCAGAGCTTTGAGTTTCAGTACTGTACCGAGACATAATCAACTGTTTTTTAGAACTCCATGACACGAGGTTGGATTCTAAGAAAATCGCAAAAACCTCCTATGGATCGTATATCATCGCTACACCCTGTGTCCCTACCCAATCTGTATTTGTAAAAATATACTTATGGATGACGACAACGATTTTGTGACACACAATGAGCACGACTAGGGTGAGCACGCCCTCTACAGCGCGCGCGGGAGCACGGGTACATGCACAATGCCGCTCCAAAGGTTCCATGTGACAGTGGCACATGGGATATGTGCGGGCAGCACGCGTAGAAGTTTCTGCAAGCTAGTAGCAAAATTGATCTGAAGCTAGTAAATCCATCGGCCTACTACGTGCATGCCAGTTCATCACGCCGTGTACCGGCAGTGTAATACAGAACATAAAGGAAGTGTATTGTCACTATACCAACCTACGCACTGCTAGCAAAAATAAGACTGAGACGGTGCAACGCAGTGCAAAAAGCAATGGAAGGGCGATGCACTATCAGGACAATGTGTACTGTGATTAAAGGCAATGCAATAGAATACGGAAAGACAGTACACTGCCAGAATACCACACAGTGTGCTGATCGAAGACAATGCAATACAATACAACAAGTTGTGCACTGCTAGGATACCTCAACATGCACTTCAACCGAAGGCAGTGCAACACAATATAAAAATGTAGTACATGGGTAGTGCACTACCAGGATACACTGACCAAAGGCAGGGCAATGCAATATAGCAACAATGCACGGCCAGTGAATTAGATACCTCATCGTGCACTGCAACCGAAAGCGGTGTAAGCAATACAAAAAGTCAATGCACTGTTAGGATACCACGCCTTACACTGCGGAATACAGTGCAATACAACATAACAAGATAGTACATGATCGATACACTACCAAGACACCGTGCCGTCAGCAGTACATAAAGACAGTGCATATATAGGGCCAAAAGACAGTGAAAAATGTTTATCAAAACTTCTCAACATGGGATCTAATTTTGTACATCTCGGCGCGACTGGCACAATCGTAAAAACATATCTCGATTTGGAAAATTCATTTGAAAAGATATTGCATTTTTTATTCACATTAAAAAATAAAATTGAAAAAGGACTGCGATCCGCTCCGCATGCACCAAGTGTCACGCTAGAAGGCCATAACAGTCAGGTAGCACATTTTTTTAATCAAATTAGAAAGAGAAAAAGGAAAAGTCCAAAGAACATTCGGCGCGAGAGTCCTCACTTGGATGCTCTTGCTAGGCCACTAGCAGCATGGGACCACACGTCAAAACAATTCAAAGTTGTGTCCTTTGCTTGCATGCGAGACTCAGCAGGCCCTCAGTATCTCACCACGTGTCACATGAGAGGCAGAGGAAAACCACGGCATACACTTTGCACATGCCACGTGCTGGGCAGCAGGAGAGACATCACGTGCTGGGCAGCAGGAGAGACACGGATCGACCTCCATAAGAGCATGCTCATTTTTAGCGTTTCTAAAACACAATCTAGTCTCCATTGCTCCCTTGACATATCGTAGGATACGCTGGACAGCTTTCCAATGTGTATCGATAGGATGAGCAAAATACTGGCACACTTTATTGATAGCAAAGGCAATGTTTGACCGGGTTAGCGTGAGGTACTGCAATCCACCGACCATGCTTTGATATCTGAATGCATCATCAGTTGAGAGGGAAGTGCCAGGGTCCTTGGTAAATTTGTGTGAAGTACATAAGGGCGTCGAGGTCGAGCCGTAATTATCCATATTGGTAGGATGCAGTAAGTCGAGAGCATACTTGCATTGTGTCAATGACATGCCCAAATTGTAAGCGACCTCAAGATCAAGGAAATACTCCAGAAGCCTAAGATCTTTAATGAAAAACATCTCGGATATGTACTGTACCAACCTATCAACAACCTGTGAGGATGACCCAACAATGACAATATCATCCACGTAGACGAGCATGAATATGTGAACCCCCTCACAAGAGAAAAAGAAGAGGAACATGTAGGCTTTGGAAGGGGCAAAACCAATCTGCACTCAATCAAGGGTAGAGATTGCTTGAGGCCGTAGAGAGAACGTTGAAGTTTGCATACGTGAGACGGCTTGGCTAATATTCAAACCAGGCGGTTGATGCATATAAACATCCTTGGCCAAGTAACCATGCAAAAAAAGCATTGCTAACATTTACATGATGCAGGTGCCAGTTGCAGGACACTGCAAGAGACAAGACGATGCATACCGTAGCTGGTTTTACCACTTGGCTAAATGTGTCATCGTAATCAATCCTCGGCTGCTGTGTAAATCCTGGAGCAACAAGGCCAGCCTTGTGTTTGTTAAGGGAGACGATGCTTCATTTTGAAGATCCACTTGAAAGGCAACAATGTTGATCCCAGATGGTGGTGGCACCACTATCCGTTGAATTATTAGGAAGAATTTTTACAATTAATTTCAGAATATAAATCATGACTATAACAGCTATGATCACGTAAAACTCTAACATACTAGATATATTAATCAATATGAACAGTATCAGAGCATACACAAAGCCATAGTATAACAAAAAATCAGACGACAACGTACATACTAATCGGTTGCTGATGAAGTAGCCATTGTGGCAATGATAAAGTTTTTTATGACAACGTTCATGAAGACCGACCGAAGGAGATGATGACAAAGACGACGGTATGTAGCACCACCCGACTTGGACAGTAGACGAACCGTGATGACTACTCACTCATAACAAATAGATCAAGGATAGAAAACATTGTGCAAAATACTTAGATTGAAATCAAATATTCTTACAATGATCACCAAATCATAAGAATATCTAAAGTATAAAACAATGGATATGGCTAATGGTGGGATGGATGAACAATGGTGTGGATATCCTTTGTTGGTGTTGTGATAAAATATAAGAATGAAGGCCTCCTGGACGGCGGCTGGAGCCTCAAAATATATAAGCGTCTTCATGAAGTTTGTAGGGTTTGACGAGACTGAGTTGTCGCCACCCAGTACGGGCGAACCATACGGTCGGGCTCCGCCCGTACCACAGGTTGTTACGTGTACTGTCGTCTAGAATTGGCTTCCTAATTACTTGGCTGTATAGACTTTCTCAAAATCCTTCATTACGACTCCTAACTTCGCACTAAAACCCGTGATTTCCTGCACAACATAATTCAAAGCAAAGTATTGCATATCTTTGCAATTATTACTAATTAGCGTCAGAGATTGAGGGTTTCTTGTCAAATGCTTGACAAAAACAATGTTTAAACGCAGAGAAATATGGCAAATATTGGAGGCATCATAGTCCCACATGGCACGACCCCACACGTCAGCATAATGCGTTCCCTACCAACCGGCCCCACATGGTTCCACACCGCGCGGCCTCACACGTTAGCCAACGGTCAACCTGGCGGCAGCTGTCATTCAAGCTCTTTGATGAGTTTTAGAGAAGGAGATGTGTAAAAGTGAGGAAAAGTTAAGCGGCTAAGAAAACGGGAGTACAACTAAAAAACCAAGGGCACGAAAATAGAAATGCCTATATATTATGGTGCAGTGAATCTGAAATTGCTATCCAAAAAGGTATGCGACGATAGATAACATTCTATACAGTCTGTTTGGGCAAACTACTAAAATCCGGTAGTGTTTAACCGTGTAAATTTTTGTCATGATTAGCAAGATATTTCCACTTAATTTTTTAACAAGGAAATAGTTTGATCTTGTCAAAATTTATCAAATTTGTTTCCAATACTCAGCAACTAATGTGAGTGTACTTAGGAAGAGATAATCCTTGCAAGAAAAAGTAGAAAGATATATATATATATATATATATATATATATATATATATATATATATATGTATTCGATAAGGAAGGCATATGCAAAATCTCTTATGCTGACAACACAAAATATACAAATCAACTTTCTTGTCCTCAGAAGGCATACAATATAAATTAAAACTGAATGCAATCTTGAACAACTAATAGCATGTCTTCTCTAAGGAATATATTGCTAGGGCTACATTTAATGCGTAACTATTTGTCTCGATTAATTATAAGGTATTATATGCTCCACAATGATTACTAGGCACTAGTTTGGTCTGATCCAAATTATTTCCTATCTTCTACAATTAACGCAGTCACATCTAATGCATGGATACTCTACATAATTAAAATACTTCCACGGATATACACTAATGGCGTATCGATTTGTCTCAATTAATTATAAGATATTATGTACTTCAAAAGATTACAATGAACTAGTTTTGTATGATCCAAATCAATTCCTATCTTCCACAATTAATGACTTTGATACGGTACAATGCGCTAAACCTTTCATGCTCACAAGCACACTAAATAGTTCACCTTTCTTGTCATATAAATACATGTCAAGATAAATGACATTCAACCCAAGCGTTCACGCCATGGCAAGAAACGCCACAATTTTTGTCACATCCATCTTGATGATCGCACTAATCATAGCTGGAGGTATGGACCAAACGCATATGTCACCAACTTTATGATACTCCTAGTTTTTCCTTAGTGTTTTTGTTTCTTTACATCATTTAATAAAGCCTCTTTTTTTGCATAGACATGGTTGAAGCAGGGTATCCATGCGAATATTCACGCCCCGGTATCAGTTGTGGTGACTCTGAAGCTTGCGTCGTGTATTGTCGTTATATTGGTGTTGATGGTGGGTATTGCGATTTCAAGGGTAGCGAAGGTTCCTGTGTGTGCGTGTTTTTTCCGTGATCCATTTGTATCTACCTAATTGGTAGTGATGATTGGGAAGTAAGGTGTGTCTAATTGATAATAATTCTACATCTTCTTACTCATTATCGGATATGGCATAAGGATTATCCTAAACTAAGATATAAATAGTGAACTTTATAAATAAGTTTTAATTTCGGCAAGAACTAGAAGAACAGGTTGCACAATCATTTTCTATCATGCCCGATGATTTCGTACTTGGTTTTTCTATTATTCTTTGTTAATAGGTTCTTAATTTACTTGTTTGCTCAGCTGCATGGAGATGTTCTGCTCTTATGTTTTTTATTTTTGGGAGGAATATTCTTATGTGAGTGCTACAACTAATCATTTCTCTCAACTCAATGAGCGAGTAAAGCACATATACTTTTAAGTGTTCTTCAAGAAACAAGAACCTTGCCTCCAAGCCAAGCGCAGCTACCTCACCAACGACAGCAGCCACAGGAAGCAAAGGCGATGTGATGTGCGATATAAACGTGCGAAAGAGCACTAGGAAGCCTAGCGGCCAGCAGTTGTAGCAGCGCGGGAAGGGAAGCAGGGAGGCATTTCCTAGTGTTTGGGAGGGGAGTATCACCCCCTGAGTCGCCTACGGGCGGCTCAAGAGATCCCTATATCTTCCTTGAGTTAATCATTAAGTAAGAACCAACCGGTTATAGTGCTATGGGCGCGCGGCACACACTACCTCATGAGTATCGTATTAGATTCTATTTTGTATAAAACTAATAACAAAAATGTGGAAAAATAATATTTTGGGCCACGGCTTGCCACACAATCTCATCATTCAAACGGGTATAACGTTGTGCTAAGCATTAACACAATTAAATCTAAGCAGTTAGAGCGAATAAGCACACACAGACAATATGTGCAACAGATAGAAAATGAATGAAATAAGCCAATAGTACAACAAAAAGTATATAGTAAACGCCAAACAAAAGTTCCTCCATTGGTTCGTAAACATAATGTTATGCACCATTAATATGACATGTCATAACATCTTGTACAAATCGATGATATGTAATCAGAAAACATACATCTTTGGACTTTCTAGAACACAGTGAAATACATTACATATATGGTAGTCTAAGTTAGAGCTCCCCTACTCCCATCCGGGCACGCCAGCCTGCGTCGGAGCGCCCTCCGCCGCTCTTCTAGCGAGGCCACCACAAGCCCTCCTCCTCTCACCACCGTCGGAGGTGTTGTCTGGGAAAAGCCCGGGAATCATGGCGACAACGCCTTCTTCGTCTTCTACACCGGCGGGGCAATGACACAGCAGCCACCGGGCGTGGGGCATGGTCGGCTCAGGAAGTTGGCGGCGGCGGATCCTCGAGCGTAACCGATCTAGGCTCTCTGTTCTTGTACGGATGCTCCTGTAGGCGACTCGCCGGCTCTGACGGGTGTGTGGATGGCCTACTTCTCAAGGACGCTAGGGCAGTGTGAAGGAGATATGCCCTAGAGACAAATAATAAAAGGATTTATTATCATATCTCACTAGTTCATAATAGTTTTATTCATGCTATAACTATATGAAGAGGAAACATTAATACTTGTGTGGTATATAAACAAACTAGAAGTCCCTACTAGGCTCTATTTAACTAGTTCATTGGACATCTGATGATCAAGGTTTCCTGATCATGGTGCATTTATGCCAACTGACAATAAAGTCATATCATCTAGAATGATATGATGCACATTACCCACCGATGATTGTTGCAACGCGATCATGTCATATAATTCATAGTTGCAATTGTCTAAAACAGAGTGTATTATTCCTTAGACCGTGAGATCATATTAATCACTGTCACCCGAAACTGGTTTGAGTGCATCAACCGTCATGTCCGTAACTGAGTGACCATAAAGGTGTACATTAGGTATTCCAGAGGAGCATGTTGAGGCCTATGTATCAAGATCAGGATTTGTTTGCCTGTGTGACGGGATAGAATATCACGTGAACAAGTAAAACAGTACTTATTGAAAACGAGATTGAACAAGGTATCATGATACCGATAATCAGATCTCGGACAAGTAAGTATTGAAGTAACAAGAGAAATAGATATGAAGTTTATGGTTCAACATGATGTAGTCTCATGGAATGCATGGGGGTCATTATTTATCATCCCGGTCCTGCTATTGATCATTGATATGAGATCGTCCCAATCATGATTGTGCCATTCCTGAACTGTAGGGGTAACACACTTAAGGGCATTACGATGCCTGGAGATCTTCCTATAAAGATGGAAACACAAATGAGAGAACCAGAATCATTTCGAAGGGAAAAGAAAAAGTTTCGAAGTTGTTTAGATAAAGGAAAGGAAGAAAAAAGACCGAAAGGTGTTTCAGATAAACAGCAATGTCGTGGTGGTATCACGACATATGTCTGGGGTAGGCTAAAGTTGGGGCCGATGGACGTGGTGGAATCCAGGGAGGGATGATGCAGTGAAGACTGCACTCAGAAGAACATGATGTACCCAGGTTCGAGGCTCTCCTAGTAAGACAACAACTCTACTCCTGCATCTAATCTCATATAATCTTGTCATACATGGTGGATACAATGGTGCTCCTTGAGCTGTATTTCCTATGCCTCTAGTAGCTTTCTCTGTGAGAGTAGAGGAGGAAGAAGATGAGCTCCTAATGGGCAAAGAGGAGAGGATCCCTTCGGAGCCTCCCCTATATCGATCCCCCTGGTGATCCTTATAAAGGGGAACCCAGGGGACATGTCTTGGTTCACAAGCTTGGTCCTAGTCAGACTAGTTTGTCCTGTAGTTCTTGCCATCAGTATCTCTTCAGCATATTCCTAGCATCTTTCTGAGATTCTCAACATATGCCTTAGAATCTCTATAGATGCTTGGCGTATTCCCTAGCATCTCAGGATATGCCAAGGGCATATCCTATATGGCATGTGACAGTCTAAGCCAGGGACGTCCCAAGACTGGTACGTGACTTCACGAGCTTGATCTGGCTTGACGGTGTGTCGATCTAGAGGTCGGAGGAACATCAGGGACTAAGTACTAGGCCAACCATGGCAGTTTAACTCGGCCCAGGTGTCTTTAGACGATTGGGGAACTTGGCCCTAACAGCAGCAGATTTGGTCTAGGGACTAAACAGCGCAACCGGGTCAGCTAGCAGGCCAGCTGAGGTGGCAAAGGGACTAGCCGGGTCACCCAGCCCTTGGCCCAGGCGAGGCAGCGACTGGGGAGGAGTGTCCCATGATGGGACGGGTAAAGCTCGTGCTGGCCCACCCGAGTGACACTGGGGAGACGAGGTTGCATAGGTGGTGCGACCCGTGGCGGGCCGAATTAGGCTAAGGTCGACCCACTCGGGGGGAAATGATGAGGTTAGAGTGAGGAGAGTCGGCGGGAGTGGGGCGCTAGTGATGCGGTCCGTGGTGGGCCGGCCGGGTCGGCGGTGATGCTGGCCCACCGGGGTTAGCAAGGTGAGAGGGGCTGGCGCGAGCGAAGCGAGAGCGAGGGAGTTCGGCGGGAAGAACCTGAGTCACCAGGGTGGAGGTGTGCCGGCCCGGGGTGGGCCGCTGGATGAGTCAGCCCATCCGGGGTACAATGTTGATTCGGCCCAGGTAGGCGAAATTCGGTGATGGGAGTGTGTCTTGAGGCCAAATTAGGCCTAATTTGTCCTCGAGCACCTTTTTTCTTTATCCTTTCCTATCTTACTTATAATTTCATCAAGTGACCTCATCTTATACACTAGCTTTATTGAGTTGCTTTATTCCTCTTGTATCTCCTGATGACCCAACTCTAGGGTACCCGAGGTTATACCCTGATATTAGTTCCCGAGCAACCTGTGAGGGACTCGTAGAGTCGCTCATAGGCTTTATACTAAAATATTCCTAGAGTTTTACATCGATTTTCAATCCGATTTATGCAAATCAACTATCATATTATAGCCTTCATTCGGAAAGTTGACATATAACCCCTTTGGGTAAGTTTTGACATCCTGCCTTCATGGGCTCTGGTCATATACTCCTTTTAGGTAAGTCTTGACATCTAGCCTTTTGGGCTCTGGTCATATAACCCTTTTAGGTAAGTCTTGACATTTGGCCTTTTTGGGCTCTGGTCATAACCCTTTTAGGTAAGTTTGTGACTTCTAGGCTTCTTGGGCACTGGTCCTAACACTTTTAAATAAGTTTGTAACTTTTGGCCTTCATGGGCATATAACCCTTTTGGGAAAGTCTTGACATCTGGTCTTCTTGAGCTCTGGTCATAACCCTTTTAGGTAAGTTTGTGACTTCTGGCCTTCTTGGGCACTGGTCATAATCCTTTTAGGTAAGTTTGTGACTTGCCTTCATGGGCACTGGTCTATGCATCCAAGAGATGTACATAGCCTGTTTTATTAGATTATTCTCAAAAACCTTGCAAAAGGGATTACAAAGATCAAACTGAAGCCCACCAAAACAAGCGACAACTCGCTCATCCTACAACCCTGATGAACAGGTTCAATACCCCTGACATTCCACCAACGCGCATCATCTAAAACTAAAGGTCTCGACAAGTCGCCCAATGGCAAGAAAGTGGCACAACTGGTCCGGCAGACCCTCGGCGCGTACGACCATACACGCTTCAGAAAGTCCTAGTCGCCACCTTCTTTCGCATACCCAACTTCTAAAGAGATCAATGCACTGACCTTGCGAGGCCTTCCATCGATGCCACCATGACGCCAGACGACACCACCACCCTGCGCGCATCCATTCAAGCATGCGTGATCGCCACCGAGACCTCTCAGCACCATGTCGTTGGGTCCCATCAACAGATGCAACTAGAGACCTCCGGAAAATCTGTCGTGTGTAGCACCTACTGACTGGCGTAGCACCAAGCGGCTAGGTATGACATGACATCTCCACTGAAGACTCCGTGCAAGATGAATCTACTCCACCTCTTGCCTCTGCCCTCCAGTGTTGCTCCACAAACGATGCTCCCACGACAGAACACGACGCCGCAGCACCACCATCGCCCGACCCGAACATCTTAGGGTTTCCCCCAGAGCAGCACGATTGAGGTCGACACTAGTTGCATGGCGATGCCTTCATCAAGGTAACAACGTAGTAACGCCGCCATCGCCCGCCAACGACTCGGTTTTCACCGACACCTAGGTCTCCCCGCCTCGCTGCCGGGACTAGATGACAGATTCCGAGATCCGCCAAACCAGCCTCAGGCCGACCACCTCCGGAGAACTATATGATCATGCCCGCATCATGCTTAACGATATGATCATGCACATATAGTCTAATATTTTGTGACTATTTTTCATGGCTTGATATAAAATATTCCTAGTTGGTTATTTGTTTCAGGTATTTGGCCGTCACACAAAACGACCACACACAATATGATTGCAAATTGAAGAACAACTATTTATTTAGATGGTACAGTTCAGATGGATTGTGGTAAGATCGCATAGATAAGATCATGTTTCCTCCTAAAGATAAACCAGTTTGGTTTATGGTGTGAAGAGCTGAGGTTGATGTGCTCAAAAAATCTTTGTTGAGAAGGTTATTTTCGTTCTAATTGCTTCCATTTGGGGTTGTTGCTACGTTGTGGTATCCTCACACACATGCACGGACTGAGCCGTGTGGTGGGTGTGCGTATGCTATCTTAAATATTCCATCTATCTATTATATACTAAAAACAATATAAGAATGTGTTTAGAGACACTACGTTTAATCCACATCATCTAAATTATCTTAGTGGTTAAATCTAAAGTTTACGGTTAAGATTTAACATAAAAACATTAGTCACGTAACCAGTTTGACACGATATATATGTTGAAGGTTACGTGAAACGTTGAGTATAGAATTAATACGACCGTCAAGTCTGAGATATACTGACCTTGAAGTCCGGGACTAATACGAGCGGAAACAGATCCATTGCCACGTGTTTCCTTTGTAAAAAATTAAATGATACTCCATCTCACGACCGGAAAACAGATCCATCGCTCAGATCGGGAGACTATATTTGAACTTACCAGCTGATGGTATGATCCATTTGCAAACATACGTGTACAGGAAACTGCACTAAGACGTGCAGAGACATGTTTCGTACAAAAAAATAGACGTGCCAAGAGCAAAAAAATGTTTCGGAAAGCTATTTGTGAAATATTCACCTTAACTTGCGTGCACTTCTAATTCACAAATATAATTGTTCTAAAAATGATCTCTGCGTCAATACATTTCAGCACAAAAATCATACAATAAACTTTGGTTACATTGTCATTTTTTCTAAAAAATCCACGTTCACATTACCACAAAGAAAAATGGTTTTTTATTTGGTATGAAAAGTATTTCACTACTACTATTGTTTAATAGGTTTTGGAAATATGTTGGTAAAGTATTCTCCTCGGCTACTTTTTATTCTACGGCTCCTAGACAGCTAATATAATGCCTTTTTTTAATCTGCGCCATCCCTAAAACCCGATAATCGGAATTCGGTTACATCAGCTTTTAAATTATTTAATAGTA
This sequence comes from Avena atlantica, assembly GCA_910589765.1. NCBI lineage: Eukaryota > Viridiplantae > Streptophyta > Magnoliopsida > Poales > Poaceae > Avena > Avena atlantica. The sequence continues at coordinate 366,610,235 of OU342736.1, forward strand.
TCCCATTGCAAAATAAAAATAATATATACAACTATCTTGCTATAAACTATTCAAATAGTATATTTTATTATTATTACTCCCTTCATCCGAAAATAAATGACGTTGATTTGTCTAGATTCGCATGTATCTAGACATATTTTTATGTATAGATACATGCAAATTTAGATACATCTAAGTCACTTATTTCCGGACAGAGGGAGTATTATTTATGTTTGCATATAAATACTAAGAGCCATGATCAATATGTGTATTGGAGAACAGACCAAAACGACATGTATTTATATACAGAGTGAGCACAAAAATTGACAACTAACAAGAATAACAATAATGAAGGCCTCTCACTAAAATAAAAACCTCTCGGTCCAAAAAATATAAAACCCACATATGCATGATAACAATAAATGCCAAAACCAGCAAGAGCTGAACTAACCTCCTTAATTTAAAAAAAGTAATACGAACTCAAGACATTATATATCTAAATAGTCAGAGGTCTGATCCTAATTCTTTCAAGACGAGGGGAGCAAGGGTTAGAAAATCCAACAAAGATAATTTCAAGATATATATATATATATATTTGATTATCTAATTTTTTTTGGATTAAGCCTCTAGCAATAGGTTACACACTTTCCACATTAATTTTTCCTATTCTTATAATTTTTTAATATTATCTATGTGAATATATCAAGCATAGTCTATAAATCTTTGATCTATAAATTCTTTAATAAAATCATAAAATGGTAAAAGGGGGATAAGCACAAAATGCTTAAAAAGGTGAAATATATGACTACTAATTTAGTGTACCTATTTCTATTGTACTTCTTAAAATAGTAGACCGCCAAGTGTGCCTAAATAATTTTTAAAAGAAAACATTTCCGGTGGCTATATTATTTCCTTTAGCATGATACAATTATCCATACAAGTATTAATAATGATGCCCTCGCATTTACGAGGGCCATCACGCTAGTTATATACTAAAAGCAATATACGGATGTCTAAAGGGAGACACCAGGTGAATCCACATCATCAAAATTATTTTTGATCGTTGGATCTAAAGTTAACGGTTAGGATTTTATAAGAGGTTGGCAGTAACGTAAATGGGTAGTTCGTTTGACACGATGCATCTCAACACATAAATTGTTAAGACTCTACGGCCGGTCTCCTCCAAAAAAAATAGAGAAGAAAAGGCTCCAGTACATAGAATTATAGAAGTCCCTGATATGCGTGTCCACGTAGGAAACACACTCAGGCTTGGGTATATTGCATCGATCGATAACTTCCCTGGACGTGATCAAATAGGACCCACAAACAGAAATTGTGATCAATTCTAGGAGGCGCCCATCTCGGTCGTTTTGTTTGAAAACAAAGAGGACCTGCATGCATCATATATACGTACTATAAATTGAAATAAAACAAGGATTCCAATTCTTAGAAAAGTTCCCCACATAAGTTGTTTGATCTGATTTCACATGGAGATTTGAATCCATTCCAACCTTCTCTAGGTAAAAGACCTACTCCAACCTTTTAGAAAAATCACATGATTTTCTGTACATAATCAAACAAGATTTTAATCATGCAATATTCATTGGCATGAAATCCTGTTTTCCCTATTCAAACATTACTGTCGTCATCTACTTCGTCCGTCCGATAGACAGTGATAGCAAGTTACCAACATCCTATTGTTGATCATAAACCTTTTTCACACTACACGATCTCCTTATTTTTGTGTTCGTCTAAGTTTAGAATGTGCTCAGCTACCACACGTGAAGCCATGCCATGCCTCATATTTGTTCCCGTGCCGTAATCCCAGTGGATCTATATGAGCCGTCGGTATGTTGCTTTCGATGTGCTACGAGCTTTCTATGACCATTTAAACGCATTGCTTAGTGCAAAATATAGATCGATCCGGAGACTCTCACGTGCACTGACATTGCTCTCAATGGAATGAGTGCGGCCAGCGACCACAGCTAACGAAACCTCGGCTTCGTCTCGATCAACATTATACATAGAAGAAAAAGATTGTAGAAGAAAAAAGATACATCACGAGGCACGAAAATATTCACCAATGACAAGTCTTCGTGTTCCACGAAATGATTAATCATGGAATATGAAGTTTTGAATACGTACATATCCAGAAAATTTTACGTCAGACAAACCAGATCTAGCTTCTCAATGATTGTACCTCTTTCGAATCAAAAGTTGTCGACACCAGAGCACATATGTATGATGCATGTGAATTGTCGTACATGCTCATTGCATAAAAAACTAACACAGTGCAATATGGACAAGTACTAGGTTATCTTTCTAGGTTCTAGATCATTTGTAAGGTGCTTTTAGTTATTTTGTAAGGTGATTTATAATCTTTCGGAAGGTTCTTTATAGAGTCAAAAGTGATAGAAAGTTTAGAGATCGTTACCATCTCACATATTCAATACGGGGTAAGTAGAAGGGAGGAAAAAATGTACACGGTAACACATATTAAATATTCACTGCTTACTTGGCCTACGCTCATTGTTATTTGAACCACATCAGGAAGACTTTTGTAACTATAGGTATAATGCCAACATTAACTTTACTGATCTACCATCTCAAAATTTTGTTATATTTACTGATATAATATCATGCACAGAAACAAGACATATAAATGTTTAAATAAATGAAATAAAAATATTCACCCTTAAGTTAAAGATGATTAAACATCTTACCCATGTATGTCATGTTCTATTTACCACACAATTTGTGGTAGTTATGTAGCTTATAAAACACATAGTCTATGTATAGAACGATTAAAGAACTTCCATACAAGAACTATACTACTTATTTGTCTCCTATATGTATGCCTAGAAATATCTACTGTAATTGGGGGTCTATTTTTAGTTGACCAGAATTTATTTCCAAATTGCAGTTTTCTAACATTGTTTGTTTATCAAATAATTATATGGGTAGTTGCAAATTTTACTTTAGGTGAAACTTCGGCTTTAGAGATATGAAAATGGCGTAGTTGCATATTTTTGCTACCTAATGTTGCCCAACATTGTCAATTTAGAAACTATCATGGTATGGTGTAGAAATTTTTCTCAAACACTCATAGATTTGGTGGACCCTTATAATACCACATATCGATCAATAGAATGGCTCATGATCCAACCAAAACTTCGACTATATTAGATGATCAAGCATCGAACACACGATCAAAATGTTCATGCAACATACTAATATGATTAAATGTTTACACTCAATCAACCAATAAATTGTGAAACCAAATATCAATACTGTCATAAAATAAACAGGTTGGTTTTAGAAGAACTCACCGGTAAGGTTTTATAACACGTGATGTTCTTACTCTGAGAAAAATTGAAAGACTAATGCAGGGATTTATAAATGTGATTTCTCGGATTACTCTGTTTTTAAAGGAAATATTTCTTTGAATCTAACCTTTTGAAAAACTAGATAGGGGGCCCTCGCAAATGCGAGGGCATCATCTTCAGTATATTGATGTCCATGAAATTAGGTTATCTCTACCGAGATCTCATTCTATTATCCTAGTCCACTGAACATTCTCAATTGAAAATTTTCTTAGGAACAAATATTCTCCAAAATCCTTTTAAAATTACTTTTAGCATGAAGTCGATAGGCATAGATTGTCCATACCAAGATGATACCATATAGATAAATTGTTATCAGAACATCTTGAAATTCATGTCTATGCACATCTTACGCTTGAATTCTATATTTTGGTTGACACTAACCGTGCTAGGAGTTTATGAAAAATCGAGGTCAGATCCAATTGCCGAACTCTAACATTGTTCATGATTTTTTTAGTTAACACAGAGCAATCTAGCCATGGAAAAGGTAAACAAATTATTCTTATGTCAACATGAAAATTTCACTCCGAGTAATAATAGATGTAGAAAGTATCATGTGGCCTACCTATCTCGGTTACTATAGAAATTACTATAAAATTAAGTTAATGGCAAAGAGTTTATGATTTTATCATGTGCAATGTAATTTTTGTTTTTATTGAGCTGCTTTGTACTGTTCGTTGTTTCTGTTAATGGCAGAGTCCTATTCGCAAAAAAAATGGGTTATACACGTGGACCCGATTTTATGAGAAACTGGCTAAACAATGTTTTCCAAGATTGTGTATAAGTTTACTTGTGAGCGAAATACATATATCCTCCCTACATTGGATATATTTATATCTCTCCTTGTTGTGCCCATATAATCGACAATGGAGATGTCATTGAATTTGGGATTTCACTAATATCTTGCATCACGAACTAAGTTGTATTTATATCATTAATAATATCCACCACCCACATCATATCAATCTAGTAACGGGGTATACAATTTTAATTTAATTTTCCCTATCATGTATTACATTCTTTGATTCCTGAACACCGCAATTGATCTTGATTAATTGTAAGAAAACATATAAAGGGTGACTACATAGCTAGTTAACACATTTAAATTAATCTCACTGTATTATTGATTGATCCATAAATATGTGTGTTTTAAATTTATGTAGCCCAAATGTGTGCATGACTAATTATCTAGGTAGTTGTTTTCTTGAAGTTTCTTCAAATTTTTTCATATGTATGCTTTCTAGGTTTTTATTTGGTGTTGGAAACCAAGAATCGCCAATTTCTGCCACATTGATCGATATGCCAACGTGTACACATTGATTTCAACAATATGTTTTTGGTATATATGTCCGACCTTATATTTTTCGTGTTTTCTTTCTCTATTGTGTGTTTTACATCGGCATGATATTGGCTCAACCATTGTACTTTTCCATGGAACTGTTGATACTCTTGGGTCATGTTTTTTGTTTTTTCCTCGTTAGTCTAGGGATGAACAACAATTTGGTGGCATGCCTTTCCGAAGCGGAGCTACAACATAACTTATCAGGGTGCACTACTCATGGTCTCTCTAGGATATTGGACATTAGTCCGCACATGGGTGCACTAATAAGTGGGAGGGGTACACACACTAACTTTTAGGATAATTGTAAGGTAAAAAGTCCTACCCAAGTGCATAAGCACTCTTCTAGCTACATGTAGCTTTGCCCTTATGCCTTTGTGAGAGCTGTGGCTATGTAAATTGTGCACTCAATGATCTTAAGGTCCCATTTTTAGGTCGTTGTCTCTAATATTTGATGTTTAGACTGTGTATCCATCGCTAGTGAAATGGAAGAATATATGGTGCAAGGAAAACAAATGTTGATTTGGAGGGACCTTGACCGATCTTTAATTTGTAATGGGAATTTTTTGTTCACCTTTGTTTCAGCTTTTAAACTATCAAAAAAGTTTCGCCCTTGTGAGATATGTGGCTATGGGCATACGGTGCTCAAAGATTCCAGGATCCACTTTAGTTGGGTGATCTCTAACGACTTAAAAACTCACCGGGTTAGTCTAATCTTTGGATATTTAATTTTGTTTGCGTATTTTTCACCGGCGAAATGGAAGAACGTGCGAGAAAATACATTTATTTTGAGGGATCTTGAGGGAGGTATATTTTATCGGGAATCCTTTATGCTCTCCTTTGTTAGCAAATAAGAGGTATATGCACACTCGAAGAGAACATTTATAATAATATAAAATTTTGAAAATATTTATATGATTCACTAATTGTTGCCTAGAAGTACAACCTCGGATCTTTTTTTATAGTCAAGCATGCTCTCGTGTATACAATTTGAATTTGCAGTCTAGCATGTGCTTGCACAGCTAGGTGCGGGTGTAAATCCTTTGGAAAAGTCCAACTATAATAGTGCAAAAAAAGATCAATCGCACGCTATCTTCTATCTATCATAATTTCAAAACACTTTGCATATCCATGGCCAACGCACACTCGTGTATGGCAAGGTCTCTTTTATTAACATGTGTTTGGCACAAGGCGAATAGCATTACATGACACCTCCCGGATCGTTGTGACTCGTATAGGAGTAAATCTCTCAGAACATAATCACTTTATAGATACGCGACTTATAGATTGTTTTCTCTGCATAAATCACAACCAAATCTTGTGAAGTACTTCCTCTGTTTAGAAATCTAAGATGTTTTATGTTCATGAAGTAAATGTATTTAGACACATTTTAGTGTGTAGGTTTAAATAAATATATACATTAAAATATATCTAGATATATATTTTCAAACGGGAGTGAGTATTGAGCATTTTTTTCTTAATTACCACGATCCAGCCAGGGAAGCTGGCATACAATTTTTTTAACATAGCTGGCATACATTGTTGTTTTACCGCAGGACGCCTATTATATATGTATATATGGTCCTATGGGGCCGATTGGCCATTTTTTTGGTAAGGAGATGGGCTCAGCTATTTGTACGGAGCATAAGTTTTGGTTCCCGGCCAGACTCGCCTATTGCTTATCACGATTTAATGTCCAGGTTGTTTGAAAGTAAAACTATGAAAACAACCCTATAAATAAGTCGGTCGTGTCAAATGGAACTACGTACACGTTTACGTAACTAATAATGTTTCATTGAATCATAGCCGCTAATTTTAGATCTAACTGCTCAAAATAATTTAGGTGATGTGGATCAACCAGGTGCCTCGAAAAACACCCTTATATTGCTTTTAGTATATAATAGATAGATATTATATAGCTTAGGAGATCCTCTATTCTTCCTACGAAGTAATGATGATCGATTTTATGTGTCTGTGCACCAATGGTCAAAGTTGTATCTTTGGAAAACATGCATGTCCATGTCCAGAACATCATGTATTTAATATGAAGAGGGAAAATAATGAAAACATAAGTGAATTTATTTATGCTATGATGGCATGTCCTTTAAAACGCAATAATTATTTTTAATACATTTCACTACCTAAAAAATATGTACCCAAGTTTTTACCATGCTGTTCTCTTTATTACTCCATCTGTCCCATAATATAAGATGTTTTAGCTTTTGTGAAACAAATGTATCTAGACGTATTTTATGTGTGGTCCACTCCGAACCTACACACCAAAAAATCTCTAGATATATTTGTTTCGCAAAACTTAAAACATCTTATATTTTAAAACGGAGGGAGTATAATTAGAAGCACATGTTATGTACCAAGAAAAGGAAAATTTATTTGCCATATCGGACAAGAAAAGATAATGAAAGTAACTACACATAACCTGTTGATCTTGACAATTATATTGATCCTTTGTCCCATATTTTTAGTAGGCTAGAATAAATAGTATCCTATGAAAATATACAAACATGGCATTATTGTTTTATTGTTTGACGCTATGTAGCATATGAGCCACCCAATTTGTATTTATGCAACTTTACATAAATACGAGAGACAAAACATCCAAAGTTTACCTTGCATATATGTTGACTTGGCATCACATAACATGTAGAGGAAATGGTGCAATCTAATTTCTTGTACAAACTATACATATATGGTCATCAATATAGTGATTTTAGATGTGAGATAAGAATCAGGTGCCGCATAGTATATTTTTAGTGTCTACAGAACCTTACAATACCATGATTACATGAGTACCAATGATATCAAAGATATAGTTCTTAAGCACATTTCACACATTAAGAATGTTGCCCTCGCATTTTCGAGGGCCACTTTGCTAGTTAAGATAAAATATTAAATAAGGTTTTAGATAAGATAAAACGTTAGGCAATCTAAACCCACTACATCCAGTGGCATCATAGGAAGCTCGCCTATTCCATTAATAAAGCCAAACAGCGGCAGGTAGCCTGATAAAACACACACCACACAGAGGTTCAGGACTAAGTCCCAGACACCGAAAATAAGTGCGGTTACAGAACAGGCCAGATTGGCTCCTCCCCCCCCCCCCCCCCCCCACACACACACCCACCCACCCACCCACACACACACACACAAACTAGTGCTCAGCCTTAACAGCTAGGTGAAGAGGGCTTGAGCTCAGCGATCGCAAGTCCCAACGCATCAGTGTTTCAGCATGTCTCTGAACCAGTATGCCGAATCTTTGGGGTACCGCTGGAGGGTGTTGAAGTCGACGTACACGATGCCGAACTTGGATGTGTAACCAGAGCGCCACTCAAAATTGTCGAGCAGAGACCAGGCAAAGAAGCCAAGCACGTTGGCACCGCCATCGATGGCTCTCTTCAGCTCGGTGAGGTAGCTCCGGTAGTACCCAACCCTTGTGCAATCACGCAAGTACTCATCGTGGGTGAGGTTCCCAGGTTGATCCATCCCTGTTGGCGAGACATGGGGACAAGATTAAGTATATGCTTGACAATATGACTGAGATGAACATGAACATAGAAAGAGATACAGAGCTGTATCCCAGTACCGTTTTCCATTATGAGGACTGCTGGATTTCCGTACTTCTCCCTGATGTAATTCATACACCCGTACATCCCAAACGGGGTGATGTACAGCCAATCAGAATTAGCCTGTAACGGTTCACACAGCGAAAGGATTATTTGTCATATTATTATGGAGTTGCCGAAGATAATAAAATGTTACAGCTAAGATCTAATACCCTTGCTCCAATTGGTTTTCCATTCCGCTCATCTGTGAAAATTCAGCAATAAAGGATGAATGACAACATTATATATCGCGGTATATATTGATGTAAAACCTGCAGTGTAAGACAATAAACTCACATTTGTATGTGACGTGCCAATCAGCGGAATAATTTGTCGTCAGCTGCGGCCTCTGCCCCGTCATGTAAATAGCTGTGTAGTGATTGATCCCGATATAGTCTGCTGAGCCCTTGACCAATTTGGCTTGATCAGGAGTGAACCTGGGCAACCTCTCTTGCACAATGTCTTGCATTGTTTGTGGGTACTGTCCATTTATTATTGGATCCATATACCTGCATCACGAGTGCAACCGTTAATGATATTACCATTCATATTTTGTCAAAGGATAGTAGGTAGTATGGGCTGGCCTTACCAGCCAACTTGGAAGTCCCTGGCTCTTTGAGCTGCTGCTTGGTCTTCAGTTGAGTTGGTAAGCCCCTCGTACCAACTGAAGTCCAGAACTATCCCGATCTTCCCTTGCTGAGATGCCTACATATTTCAGATTTTTATTCAGTTAATATTCTATCAGCACACATCTATGGATTTAGACAGAATAGTAAAAGTAAAATCATGTTAGGGGCACTTGATTTTGTAAGAGAAAACTAATTCGAACTACACTCTTGAAGGCCTATCATCTAACTACAAAACAATACCTGATACTTATTCCGGTATCTTGCAACTGCATAACCATGTGCTAAGAGAAGATTGTGAGACACAATGTAAGGTTCTGTTGCTGAGTTCCCACCAGAAGCGCACTTGGTGCACCTTTCAGGAGGTTGCCACCCTTTATCATAACCAGTAAGGGCAACTCTGCTTGGTTCATTGAATGTAAACCAGTTCTGTACACGATCGCCAAAGGTCTTGAAACAGAAGTCAGCGTAGTCTGCAAATAGTTCCCTACACAGCAAATATCGATCATGAAGATAAATCAGACATTGCTCATTGCGCAACCTTACACACCAAAGGTATAGCATGCTGCATAATACAGAGTATGTTTGTTGTGCAGTCTACTTTTGCAAACATAAGGAAACTTCCACATTCTTTCAGTACGCGAGGTCACTTACAGAATATAATGAAAAGAGTAATCAGTAGTTTTTCTGAACCATGTACGTATACTGTATGCTTCTAATTCCAAATAACTCTGAAAGAGAGTGTAAATCTAACACATGAGTAGATAGGAAGATCGAATACTAGCTAGTTTGACTTACCCTGTCTTTGCATTTAACCAGCCTCCGTACTTGTTCTCAAGTGCAAGAGGGAGATCATAGTGGTGAAGATTGACATAAGGAGTAATCCCTGCTTAGTTTTCATGGAAACATTCAGAGATAAGTGTATTCAGGTTCCCAGCATGGAAGTTACAGAGGTTACTAACAGATGCTTCGCTATACTGTATACCTTTGTGAAGCAGGTAGTCTATCAGATTGTTGTAGTACGCTACACCTTCTTCGTTAACTTTTCCTTCACCATCTACAGAAATGAAAGACGAGTCAGTGGTGGCAACAGCACGAGTCGAGTAGTAGTCATAAAAATTGCTAATCAACTCCAGTAAAATTCGGTGGTATACCCGGAAATATTCTGGACCATGAGATGGAAAACCGGTAGGCGTCGAAATTTAATCCTTTCATGAGATTAACATCTTCCTGTCCCAGCATAAAAGGATTAGACGTGAGGCGCTACTAGCTGTGGAGTTAACATTCTCTTTGTTTATATAAGTGCAGATATTTAATTTTTTCGCAAAATAAAGCTATTCATACACTATAGTACCTTGTAGCGATGGTATTGATCTGTTGTAACGTCTGCGTTTTGATTTCCCGCGATTTTTCCTGTTCGACGCAAACACAGAACAGAGAGAGAGGGAGCTTAATTAAAGGTGAAGGTCATCAGACGGTAACCAGATGTAAGCCGATTGTTCAAGGTGCAGAAACGGATCACCTGGGGTGTGGGCGAAGGCGTCTCAGACGGATTGCCCGCGGCCGCCTCCGTTGGCCATGCCCTCGACCTGGTACGCCGACGTCGCCGTCCCGAACACGAACCCCCTGGGAAACGATGCCCGGCTCAGACCACCGAGGCAGCTCTGGCAGCGCGGAGCCTCGGCCTCGGCGGCACGCACGCCATGGTATCCGGACACCAGCGCAAGACTCGCAAGCAGTAGCAGCACGCACCTCGCGCTCGCGGCCATCTAGCACTAGCAGCAGCCTACGCCCACTCCACTAGTGTGCCAGAGAGAGCGCCACTCTCTTCAGGTATATATTTGCGGGCGGGGCGGGGCGCGTCCTAACAATGCGGCGTCGAAATAAGTGCCGGCGCGGTGGAGGTGGAGCGGACATCATCTAGTTTAATTTTAGACATGCGCTAGAGTTTCCCACGCAAAATGCTCTCGAAATGAAGAACAGCGATTAAACACGCATGCAATTCCTCGAGAGAACAACGCTCTCCCACTTATTGCTGCGAAAAGAAGACGATGACGAGGTACACCGCACTAATTAATGGGATGAGAAACAATCTTCTTGCAGAGACAATCTGCTTACAAGGCACAAGACTAGGACTGATCAGAATAAAAAGCTAAGAACTACTAGGAGAAAAGCAATTAAACACGCACTTCCCCAAGAGAACAACACCGACCACTGCTGCAAAAAGAAGATGACATTGAACACGGCCCTCCTGCGATGACAAACAATCTTCTTACAGAAATATCGAGCGATCGTCAACAAAATCCACAATAAGGTCGACTCAGCCCACCCCAATACATTCCTCATCGTGGTGGAGCGGCCAGCATCTCTACTTTTGGATATATGTGGAAATTTCTTGATCAAAGGTGCTTATATCGAAGAGGAAAACGCCACACTGGCAAGCAACAAAAAAGCAACTCTGATGACTAGGACTGATCAGAGCAAGATCAGTTAAGAACAGAAGAGAACAAAAGCGACAACACACGCACTATCCAGCGAGAACAAAACTCTCCAACCACACCGATCGACCACTGCTGCAAAAATGAGATGACACATGGAACACCGATATTAATAGCCGCCGCCCTCAACAAAACTTCACTAAGCTAAGCAAACTAATTCAAAGACTTCGCTAAGCAAAACACTGCACGGCCTACATTAATAGAGTAAAACGTACAGTGTGTCTCAGTTAATTATAAGCCAGTAGCTAAGTGCCCGCGTGTTGCCGTGAATCTTGATCGTATCTTCCAATGAATTGTTAACAAACTAAACTTGATATTGATCAACGTTGGTCTCGCTGAAATGTCATTGTTGTCTTCTTCTAGATGAGTATATGCACGCTCACAATAAAGAGACCAGGGCAGGGGAGAGCGTTCTAGCATTCAGGAGTATATCACCAAGTTAAAAAAATTGGAATGTCAAAAAAGATCGACAAAACATTTCATCAGTACATCCCAAATCGGACGAATCAGTGATTAGTAGGCCGATTAATCGATACTTGGGAGCTGACCATATCGATTACCACTAATTGGTCGTGTTAATAGTTTAGCCTAACTAATAGCTATCATAGCCTGATTACAAGGTTTGTTTCCGATTACCTACTACACTTAGTCAAAAAAGTTATAACATTTTGAAGGCATATCGTCCATCCATCCGCTAGCCCACCCCCAAGTAAATTTTGCAAAGCTCCCGCTCGATTTTCTCCTCTAGGAGCTCGATTTCTGTCATTACCAACTAGTTTCTTGTCATTGTTGACCAGTTAATTTTATTAGCACGATGCTAACTTATCAGTTTAATGAAGTGCTCTTCTATCTATCTATTATATACTAAAAGCAATATAAGAGTGTTTTTCAAGGCATTAGGTTGATCCACATAGACTAAATTATCTGAGTCGTTAATCGTATCGTGGAACCGGATTATAACGGCCTAGATTTAAGGACAATATGTTACGTGCACAACGTATAAGAGTGTTTTTCGAGGCATTAGGTTGATCCACATAGACTAAATTATCTGAGTCGTTAATCGTATCGTGGAACCAGATTATAACGGCCTAGATTTAAGGACAATATGTTACGTGCACAACGTTTGAGATAGATGGACACGTTCTCATCTCATCCTCTTAAAAAAAGTCGATCCAAAGCAGCCATCGTAACCTTACCGAAAAAAAAACTGGGTCGTACTAGGTGCATATGTGGCTGCACTCGGTCGCATTCCATCACGAAAAAAATTGGACTGTATATAACTTTTTTGTTTGCGAAAAGGACTGTATATAACTTGCGACTATGGTTCTCTAACTACGTGCATGGTTTAGTATAAAAATCATTACAAGGTAGCACAATTTCTAATCTGAGTACGTACAGAATATAAAAGGGAGATTTTATGGGAGGTGGCTATTCGGCTCATGGATGCATTTGCATCCATTAGGAGAAAACATATTTCAAAAATATTAGAAAAAAATATTTACATATACATTCAAACATTTTATGTATGTCCATAAATTTTTAGGATAAAATAACATTTTATGTGTCCTGTGCAAAAAAAAAGTCCAATGAATAGTCTTACTCACGTGATATTTTTTGTTTTTTATACATGACACAAAACATTCGTTCGTCCCAAAAACTTGTGAGCGAACATAAAATATTTGAATGTGCATGTAGACATTTTTTTAAAAAAATTAACATACTAAAATATGTTTTATAATGGGTGCAAATGCAGCCGTGAGCCAAAAGAGATTTCCAGATTTTACGGTGCATCATACTACACATTTGGATGTGTGGTATATGACATGATCACATAGTCCAAATTAATTAGGTCAGTTTTGGGCCATTAGTTAATCCGTTAATTTCTAAAAAAATTGTTAGCTTTACTAATAAATGAAATTATGACCTTACTCTTCGACGGACGGGAAAACTAGATGTGTGAATTGAATAGTGTAATATAAAAAATGCCCCTCGAGATGAATATACTACCGAAACTCCGATGTGGTATATTAGATCTGGATTGTAGGATCAAGTTGATTGGACAACCATGTTGCACTGATGTACAGTAAAATGTTCCATGCAAAAAGAGATACAAATATTCCGAAAACATAGTTTAATAAAAAATTACTCCAAAAGTTTATTGACATGAGATGTATAAAATCTACATAAGTTTGAATGTTAAGTAGAAAAAGCAAGAATGTCCAAGCCTATCGACACAAAGAAGATGACAACCAATATGTCATTGTAACCGACAAATGTTGGAACTCTACCCAAGCAAATCCTATCGATATACTATTATCATTTGTTTCATAGATAGATTATCATATTGTATCTGACATGATATAATAAGTATAACTTCATTGGATGCATTGGTAAACATAAGATACCTAATAGGTTTTGTAAGCATGTGAAAACACCTCCCAGTCAAAATGAATAACGTATAAAATATATAGAATGATCCCATCAGTCTCTATTGGATCCTAATTATTAGTTAGAGTATAAGTAGTACTCATATTATTCCTAATGATAGTCACACCAATCCAAAACAAAGGTGTAAGACAAATAGTTAAATCGACTGACATCTTACACTTATACGAATTAAATAGCATGGGATGCACTACCAATGGAATAAAAAGAGGAGTATGGGTTAGTTGCAATTATCGCTGAAAGAAGGCTTGAAGCATGACAACTGAATTTTTTAGTGCATATTTTGTCTTCTCATAAAAATATGTGTTCAACTATATATACATGCTCCCCGCAAAAAAAAACCTATATATACATGCTAGAAAAAAATATACAACTAAATTACTAGGAGAATAAGGGGTATTTTGGATTGTTCTTGATATTTCTACAATTTAGTGTTGTCATATCATTAAATTTGTGTTATTTTACATTACCATTATTTTCAGCACCATAGTAATATGTAAAATAATGGTCAAAGTTTCACCATAGATACTATATGAATTTCTACAACTCGCAAATTTTAAAATTGTGCGGTAAGGAATAAACACAAAAGAATACATAGATTCTAACTATTAATTTTGACATGCCTATTAGGGAGGATGACACTATTCTCCTTTCGATTCATCATGAAAACTAATCGATGTTAATTAACATCACATACTGATCAAATTAATTAAAACCCCATAGTTCTATTTACTAATCTAATATCACTTATTAACAAAACACATTGGACTTACAACAGTTGAAATAATAATTACTATCCACAATTTTAAGAGCTCGAAAATTCTACTCACACGTGGGCTATTTTAATTACAATAACATTTGAATAAAATGGGATTGTATTAATTCATATCATAAAATGTGATACCCATGAGACAATAGCTTTCTTTGTCGAACACTTTCAGCACACGAAAGATGATGCCCTCGCATTTGGGAGGGCCACAATGCTAGTTATATATTAGAAACAATATAAGGGTGTTTTTCGAGGCACCACGTTGACCCACATCATCAAAATTATTTTAGTTGTAGATCTAAAATTTATGGCTAGGATTTAATAAAAGATTATTGGTTACACGTGGCCGAGTAATTTCGGTTTAACACTTCAGAGACGTGTCACATACACACCCGTAATTTCGGTTGACCCAAAATCTCACATGCCACAAGACCACAACTCCCCTTAATTCTCGCTGCAGGGCCATGTCATGGACAGATCTCCGGCGTTACGAGGTGTGCTTTGGTCCCTCCCCCCCCCCCCCCCTAAACTTAAGCTGCATGGGCCGTTTTTTTTGACCCATCGAAACCCATATCGAGACCATGTATATCTCCATATATGTGTAGTCGGTCGAACCGAGTATAATCCATGTTCTGGTCGAAAGATCCCACCTTCCATTATCGCGATCCTCCCATTATCGTGATCTACGTCTGTGCATTCATATTTTAAATTTTTTGTGTGTTATTATATAACTTTCTATTTTCGCCTTTCGCGGACACATGAGTATACTATACGGTGAGTATACGTCTAAGAGAACAATACGGACTTTGGATAAGTTCGTACGGTCCTCTAAACAATGGGTATCCCGAGTTTTCGTTTGTTAAAGTTTAAAAGAAGAGGAGGAGGACCAAAGCAAAAGTAATCTATAAACTGTACGTTGTTGCTGCATTGAGTAACGCCAAGGCTCGTGAAATATTTAGGTGGATGACCTTGTTGATGTGCTCACTTTCTGGGTACCCTTCGGAAGCTTTTCCCTTGACAAGTTTTAAAAATCACACCCGCCTTGTTTAAGCTTGCAATAACTCTCTGCAACGGGAAAAGTAAATGAGTCATGTCACCTGCAAACATAATGACATGTATAATTTTTTTTAAAGGATTATATATTAATATCAACAGATACTAATTACCCACCAGCTAGGACGGCATAGGAGTAGGCAGTCCAGATCGCCATGACCGCAACCTGGCGCCAAGAGACCTACGGAGATCCTCCAAAATCTGAAGATCGGATACGGGGGCGGGCGCATCTGGGCCAAGGGCCAGGCGACCACACCCACTAGAGCTCTATCGGTCATCCCATCGCCACCGTCTGCCATGGCGCCCACCACCAGCCTCCACCAACGCCTGCCACGCCGGCGGCAGCCCGACACTCTCAGTGACAACTCGTGCCGCACCCCTAGCCAGGGGAGAGGGATCCCTGCCGCCACCCTCCTTGGGGCGCCCGGGCTTTGCCCACCGCTCCCTTCGGCAGCGGAGAGAAAGAGGAAGAGGCGGCGGCGGCTCCTAGGGTTAGGTCGGGTGGGGGGTTTGTTAGTTCAACTTTTTCCATGTATAATTTTTTATAAGGAGCATATATTAATATCACGAAAATATCAATTTTACATGGTCTCTGCAACAACGCATTACCCTAACGACCTCACCGATGCACATACCAGAAACGAAGAAACATAATTACCAAAAAGAAAAGTCCTGCTAGGTGATCTATTCCTTGTGGCGGCAGACCTAACACCACTAAGACATCACCAGAAGTACAGCTTCTCCAAAAGCGACATCTCCAAGAAAGAAACAGTGCCCAAGCACTATCGTCGCCTGATCATATATCACAGGTTTACACCATGGAGAAAGTCCTAACTTACAAAACAATGCATTCAACAAGGTCATTGCGAGGCATAACCAATTAAGGTTAGCCCTTGGATTTTCACCCTTCAAGATAAGATTCTGACCTTCTCCCTCACTATCGCCCCCACTTACAATGTCGCTACTCCAAGTCACGAATCACCAAGTCAGTTCATCATCGCCACAAAGACTCAAACCATCATTGCTAGTCCACATATACCGACTTTCATGATATTCTTCACATCTGACTTCACCATAGATCGTCAAAGACATGTCTCATGATGGTAACAGACAGAGAGCTTTGCTACACACCCTCTGAAACCAAATGGCCAGAAAAACACGTGTACGCCGACTGAATTCCACCTGATCTAACAATCTCCAGGCATGGGGCGCCCATGAGAATTCTCCCATGGATCCTTCTCGAACAAGCCTCTCTAGGTCAGGTCACTGAGGACAGATAGCAAGAAGATCTTTATCTTGACGTAGGAGGAACCCTAGGACTGCATCCTTTATTCATGCCGATCCAGTAGTCCCCACACCCCATCTGACTCCCGCGATTGGAAAGAGATTGCCGAACTTCGGCCCAGACGAGCCCGAGGTTTGCCCCAGGTCAGGTCCACGAACCTAGAACATAAGTTGCAGCGCCGCTGCCATGTGGCTAGGCCGTGCCTGTGCCTCCGGCCATCTCTGCGCTTTTCTCTGCCCTCCTCCGCGCCTCCCAACCGCGTGTCAGTGCCAGCTCTACCGCCCCGCCAGAACAAGCAATGTCGCCTCATCGGAACAAGCGATGTCGCCCCGCCATTGCGATTGTTGTCGCCCCGCTGCACGAAAACCACCCACGCTGCCACTGAGTCGGTCTCCCTGTGCGTAGGGTTCCCGACGAGGCGCGCTAAACCCGCCCTCCGCCTTCGACAGTAGGGTGTGGACGCCACCGCCGGCTTTGCGGTGGCAGCTACCAGAGGAATCAGCCGAAGATGAGGCTTTTGGGGGCCCTCTGGAGCCACCATGCACGAGCGGCCTAGGAGGGAGGTTCCAGTTTTCTTCTTCGACATGTATAAAATATAGCTCACCATGTGTGTGTTACTTGTGGGCATAAGTCTGGAATAAGACTCATCTTCTTACAAATGAGACTATTCTCCTTAGTAAGGCGATTAACGCATCTCATAAGATTCTTCACATAAGGGGGTGGGGGTTTGCTAGAGCTTTTGATTTTGTTGACTTTGGTGTTTTTTTAGACAAAGAGGAGCAAAGCCCCCTAGTTCCATTAAATGCAACCAAGAGAGTCACAAGGAAAATGAGCTATGAACTCGTCCATAAACGCTTACAAGGACAAAAAAGGAAACACTAGCTAACACACATCCTGAAGAAGTCTAGAACTTGAATTTGGTGTTTGACTCCGGGAGCCTTTGTTTGTTCTCCTTCGAGCCTCACCCGGCCGTTATATTGTTTTTTATCTGCATGTTATAAGACCAAACAATT
The DNA here is from genome assembly GCA_910589765.1 of Avena atlantica. NCBI lineage: Eukaryota > Viridiplantae > Streptophyta > Magnoliopsida > Poales > Poaceae > Avena > Avena atlantica. Next base: position 366,628,245 of record OU342736.1, read on the forward strand.
TATTACTTTTCAACATGATTCGATTAAAAAAATACAAACAAGCATAAATTTTTTATGTCACCCTGACCACGTCCAGGTCTCTCTCTCTCTCTCTCTCTCTCTCTCTCTCTCTCTCTCTCTCTCTCTCTCTCTCTCTCTCTCTCTCTCTCTCTCTTCTTTTGCTTAGGTCCAGTTTCCCATCGTTGGGATTATAGACAACGTTGGTTCAAACGCCAGAGCAGAAAGCGGATGCACAACTTCCCAATTACTACACAAAAAACGTTAAACGCCAGAGTAGTTACAATGAAAAATATATAGTTAAATGTTACGATGTACTCCTGGAAAAGCGCCAAGTTTCACTTTGGGCATTACCTGCCCCTTATTCTATCTACATCGATCTCTACAATGCCTTAGGCTCTACATACTGTAGCGTAATGTGTATGCGTTACAATTTAATCTCGGTAGTCTTTGAAGGTCTTCTACCAATGCATACCTAGACTTTGAAATAATCATGGTAGAGTACGGAGCAATGACTGCCGATAAGCACCAAAATCGCTTTCTCTAAGGAATATATTGCCATGTATACATAGTGGAGGGTACTTTGGAAGAGACTAGCAAAATGTCCGGACATTGCGGCGAAAGAACAAGGTTGTTGATCTTTTAGGTTCCTTTTCACCAATACAGAGCATAATGTTTAATCGGTCAATTTGCATAGGAAATATGCACGTGCATAGCGAAGAAATATAAATATGACTTACGGCTAGATGAGGGCATCCTGTTGTATTTCTCCTACAGATATTTATCATGTTACCATCCAAATAGGATCGAAATAAATTAAAAAAGGTAAAATTAGTATCACGTGATATTGTGTGCTAGTTTTTTCAGTGGGGAAAAATCATTCATTTCTGGAGACACGGTCTTGTACACAAAGTGTAGACACTCCTAGAGGAATAGGAGGCAACCGAACACAGTCTACTGAGTTTAGCCAGGCTTGCAAGATTTGCACGCTGCTACATTACAATTTCTACCTATTTTTACCAGAAGGCAACCAAGGACAGCCTTTCGCATCTTGGAGATGTCCTTGTAGACGACCATCTCGGATTGCATTGATTTCTTCTTCCACAACTGCTTTGCGTGATGAGGGGCAGAAGGCTGCATCTATATTGATCTTCATGCCTACTTCGTCAAGGTGATGCAACCAAATTCTGGGAGGGTTCTCTTTCTTGCTAGGCACAGGCACTACACAACCAACATCATCAAGAAAAAACAGAGTGCATGGGAAGTACCTTTGGTCAGGTTGTGCTCGTTTCAGCTCTTGCAGGTAGTTCTGATAGCATAGCAGGAAGGTGGCAGATTAGGCAATCATTTTATCGCCCTTGCCATGAGTAAAATCACATCGGAGATGCCAGGACCTCCTCAGAGATATCCTACTGCAGCCGTCGCAGACCAACAAAAACTCAATGTTGTCGAGTCACATGAACCTTGATGCCAAAGCGCATCAATCAGCGACTAAATCCCTCCAACATGCTGCACATAGCAGTGGAGCTTCGTGTTCACCCAGCGCGAGGCCTCGTCCACGTACTCTGCCCCGCCCTCTCCCGTGTCCTCCCTGTCGTGGCCGCTGAGACCGACGTCGCCTTGGCTGCCGCATTCGAGTACATGCTCGACATGCCCCCCTTCCGGTATCTTCTTCTGCGACCACGACGTTGGCTCTAGCTCCCTATTCCAGGGGATCGAGTGGAGTACAGCGAGGGCAATTCAAATAAAAATAACCCAAAAGTTAAACAAGTTCAAATAATAAACCTCTTTGCAAATAATTTTATAGTCGGTAACCCTTTTCTGCTACTCCCGCCCACGCGGCGCTATAATCACGTCTGCCACTCCACCTGTCACGGCACCGCAGCCCTGCCACACTGGCTAGCTGGGTCCCGCACGCAGCAGCTGTGCCACCCTGGCGTGCACCTGGCGCTGCACGCACACCTGCTGCGCCGTTGGGGAGGCGCCACACGCCCTGCCACGCTGGCGTCGCGGGCCCAGACAGCGCAAGTGTGACGCCACTCGGGAGGGCGTCGCACCCGCTCCGGCTGCGCCATGGTGCTGGCGCCGCACACCGCGCGACGCCTCCCCCAGCTCGACCCTAACCCTAGCATTCTTCCTCTTCTCTTCCCCAACCGGCGGCGGCGGCGGCTCCACTCTCTTCCCTCCTCCAATCTTCACCAAGAGGTCCCAAATCTCAAGGAAAAGAAGGGGATTTTTTCCCCAAACTCTTCCACAAGGTACTCTCCTCCACTTCTCTCTATTTCATCCGAAAATTTCAAGTTATTTGTCCCTAGTATGCAAAATTCGTCCAAATATAAAATCCCATTGGATATGTAAATTTGTATGGGGCAATGGGGTGTTTGGTTGATATATAGAGTTAGGATTGGTATAGTAATCCATCATGTATATAGCTAAGCTTATTAGGGTTAATGTTAGGGTTAGGGTTATGATAAGGGTAAGTTTATGGTTGTGTGAGCATGTTGTTAGTGTAAATTTTGGCATAGATACTTATTGAATCCATCTTCATTGTATTCTTATACTTATTTTAGGGATGGCTAGAATTGTCCATGTTCATCGTATGGACAAGGAAGCTTTTTTGAGAGGCAATGTTGAGCCAGACCCGGATGAGGTTGACTTGGTGTTCAATCGTAGTTCAAACTATGCCGAGGTGTTGCAACAAGTTCGGATAGATTTGAATTGAATGGATCCTATTGATGTTGTTGAGTTGAAGGGTAGGCACAATGTGGGATTTGGGTGGCACAACTGTTGGAAGACAATGTGTATTAGCTCCGAGAAACGTTGGTTTGCGATACGTCGTAAACGTATCTATAATTTTTTATGTTCCATGCTTGTTTAGTATCCACTTTGCTATGCTTTGTCTACACTTTGAGATATTTTTATAAATTTTCTGGAACTAACCTATTAACAAGATGTCGCAGTGCCAGTTGCCTATTTTCTGTTGTTTTTGGTTTCAGAAAAAGTAGTAAGGAAATATTCTCGGAATTGGACGGGAAAAAAGCCAAAGTCAATATTCACCGAGACGAACACAGAGACCGAAGGGCAGCCAAAGGAGCGCCACAGGGCGGCAACACCCTAGGGACGCACGGGCCCACCCTAGGGCGCGCCTCTCTATGGTGTGCGTCTCTGGCCGTCCTCATGCCTCGCCTCTTTGCCTATTGCTCTCTTAGTTGGTCGCTCTCAGTCTTTTGCTAGCCTCCACCTGTACTGAGTATGAGCTCTACTCGTGCATCCAACTCCCAAGAAACCAAGTTATTCCAAAGATTCCACTATAAATTCCTATGCATGGTGTGTTACACCATTCCAAGTATATTCATGTGTTTATCTATCTTCCAAATTAAACTTTTGTTATGTGAAAATTAGTGATTAAAGCTCTCACAAACTTGATGGCACATTTTATTTTCTTGCACTTAATAAACTTGAACCATTGTGCCCATCTATGTTGCTTATATGCTTGCAAATTATAAGTTGTGAATTAGCAAAACCATGTTGTCATGGGGAATGCTTTCAACATTTCACTTATTCTATTTATTTGATATCATGTTCTTTTGTTTATGGATTCCGGCGGTGTGAAATAAAAGGGGAGATTTTAAGCTCATGGAGTTTGTATATGTATTAGAGAAACGCCTAGGCGGCTAGCCTAAGCCATGCCTAATCATGATGGAAACTTGCAGCATAACCATAATGAGCATTCTGTGAAGCATCCTCAATAAAAACCTATGCAAATAGCAAATAAGAAGATTGCTGAGATGCTCATTGTCTATTGCCTTGTCATTTTGATATGGGATAGCTCATGTTTCATGGGGCAAGGGGTACCCTATTGGCGGTTCTCTATGATACGCATACACTTACAATGACAAGAACTTGCTTGTGACCAAAGTTGAGTAGCATGAGGTTCGGTACTCGTACGCAAGGGGCATGAGATTTTCAACTTATAACTTGTCAAGCATATACTCATATTTGTGTCACTTTCACCTTAATCACTTCAAGATGCCAATGATAGGGACAATTAGAGCTCAAAGCTAGTAAGTACCATAATTTTTGGAAGCTCCTTATGAAACTTGAAATCCCTACTTCTCTTTGTGAAGGGCCTTTATTTTTATTTTTATGTCGAGTCTTTGTCTTATATCTTTATGCTAAGAGAGCATAATTGTCATTCTTAGTTTAATGTGCATTTTCCCAAAACTTGTTGATTGATTCATAATTTTGGTATTGCTTGTTCTTAAATTATTTGTATCTAGTCACCCTTATAAACTTTGACGGTGTCCTATGCATTTATGTTTTGCTATTCCATGTGGGACAAGCTGATTACCACATGTGAAACAAACAAATGTCTTTCAATGCATTGTTATTCATGATCTTTTATTTATGTTACCTTTCATATTGCAAAATAGTTGCTTTGTCTTATTGTTAGAACTATATATTTCATGCTTATGTTAGAGTACTTTGATCCCAACTATCAATGCTTTACAATACCTTGATCAAGATTGTGATGGTGCATGTCACCTAAAAAATTATTCTTTTTATCACTTACCTACTCGAGGATGAGCAGGAGTTAAGCTTGGAGATGCTTGATACGTCGTAAACGTATCCATAATTTTTGATGCTCCATGCTTGTTTTGTATCAACTATCTTATGTTTTGTCTACACTTTGAGCTATTTTTATACATTTTCTAGAACTAACCTATTAACAAGATGCCACAGTGCCAGTTGCCTGTTTTTTATTGTTTTTGGTTTCAGAAAAGCTAGTAAAGAAATATTCTCGGAATTGGACGGAACAAAAGCACAAGTTCCTATTTTTTCCGACACAAGACGGAGTCCAAGGCGGAGCGGAGGAGAGCGACGAGGTGGCCACACCTAGGGCTGGCACCGGTCCACCATAGGCCGCGCCGCCCTATGGTGTGGGCCCCTAGGGCGTCCACCGACCTTGCCCCTTTGCCTATATAAACACCCCGATGCAGAAACCCTAAGTTCTCGATCAAAAAATCATGAAAAAGTCCGTAGCCGATGCCATCTCCATCCCTAGATCAGGGGGATCCGAAGCTCTTCCCGGCACCCTACAAGAGAGGGGAGATCACCCTGGAGTCCTTCTTCATCACCATGCCAGCCTCCGGTGTGATGCGTGAGTAGTTCATCCTTGGACTATGGGTCCATAGAGTAGCTAGATGGTTGTTTCTCCTCTTTTGTGATATCATGTTTAGATCTTGTGATCTCCATTCATGATCAAGATCATCTATTTGTAATCTTACATGTTGTGTTTGTTGAGATCCGATGGATATTGAGTACTACATCAATATTGATTATTGATTCTATCATTTCTATTTTATTTGTGATCTTGCATGATCTCCGTTGCTAGTAGATGCGTTGGCCAAGTAGATGCTTGTAACTCCAAGAGGCAGTATTTATGCTCGATAGTAGGTTCATGCCTCTAGTAATCTTGGGAAGTGATAGAAATCTCTAAGATTGTAGATATGCTGTTGCTACTAGGGAGAAAACAACAATCCTTTGTCTAAGGGCAATTGTATTGTTTACTTTACACACTTTGCTTAATGCAATTATCTATTGCTTGAAACTTAATACTGGAAGGGGTTTGGATCATATCCTGAAGGTGGATTATTAGTCATAGATGCAGTTGGATTACAGTCTATGTATTATGTTGTAATGCCCAAACGAATCTCACAAAAATCATCATGACATGTACATGCATTGTTATGCATTCTCTATCTGTCAATTGCCCAACTGTAATTTGTTAACCCAAGATGCTATTTATCTTATGGAGAAAACACCTCTAGTGAACTGTGGACCCTGGTCCATTCCTTCCCATTGATATTCCATCTACGGTTTACTGTGTACTTTCTGCAATTACCAAAAGCACTTACTATCTTCCACACTATACGTTTAATCCTTTGTTTTTAGCAAAACTGGTGTGATTGACAACCTCAATGTAAGTTGGGGAAAAGTATTGTGGTTGTGTTGTGTAGGTTCCAAGTTGCTAGCAACACCTTGGGAGATATTTCCTTTCTCCTACTGGTTCGATAACCTTGGTTTCATAACTAAGGGAAACTTGCTGATGTGCTCATCATATCTTCCTCTTGGGGTTCCCAACGAGCTCTACATCATCTGAGCCATCAGGCAGGGATCCTCGGGTACCCTTCTTTCGTGATCTTAGTCTAGCGGATGAAGCCACGGTTCACGGTGGCAAGGGTGTAGTGCTTGGAACAAGACCAACTTCCTACCAGGATGTTAGTCACGAGGAGAATGGGATTTCAAAAGGACAGAGGTTTGCCACATTGTTGGAACTTAAGCAATGGATCAAGGACTTCTCTATTAGGTATCATCTTCCTTTCACAGTGGTTCACTCGGACATGAAGAAGCGTTATATGGTTAATTGCGAGGATGATGGTTGCCCTTGGATTGTGCGGGAAAGGCCATACAAGGGGGTCCCTATTGGCGCATTTCAAGTTGTGTGTCAATACACATGTGCCATGGTGATACGTCAGAAATGTATCTATAATTTTTGATGTTCCATGCTTGTTTAGTATCTACTTTGCTTTTCTTTGTCCACACTTTGAGGTGCTTTTCATATGTTTTCTGGTACTAACCTATTAACAAGTTGCCACAGTGCTAGTTGCATGTTTTCTGCTGTTTTTGGTTCCAAAAAAGCTAGTAAGGAAATATTCTCGGAATTGGACGGGACAAAAGCCAAAGTCAATATTTCACCGAGGAGAACATGTAGTCCAGAGGAGAGACGGGGGGCGCCATAGGGTGGCCACACCCCCCCAGGTGCAGCCTAGGATGGGCCCATGCCTGGGCAGGGTGTGGGCCCCCTGGCCGCCTCCCAGCCTCGCCTCTTCGTCTATAAGAAGCCCGCGATGCCTAAACCCTAAGGACCCGATCAATATTCCATGAAACTGTCTGTAGCCGCCACCATCATCGTCTCTAGATCAGGGGGATCTGAAGCTCTTCCTGACACCCTGCCGGAGGGGATATCATCCTGGAGGCCTTGTTCTTCATCATGCCAGCCTCTGGTATGAAGCGTGAGTAGTTCCACCTTGGACTACAGGTCCATGTAGTAGCTATATGGTTGTATCTCCTCCTTGTGCTTTCATGTCTAGATCTTGTGAGGTCCGTTCATGATCAAGATCTCATCTATTTGTAATCATGCATGTTGTGTTTGCGGGATCCGATGGATATTGAGATTACTATGTTAGATTGATTAATGGTTTTGTCTTATTGATTCTATCATGTCTGTGTTGTTTGTGATCTTGCATGCTATCCGTTGTTAATAGCTATCTTGGCCAAATAGTTGCTAGTGACTCCAAGAGGGGGTATTTATGCTCGATAGTGGGTTCATGCCTCTACTTAATCAAGGGAACTGGCATAAATCTCTACGGTTGTATATGTGTTTTTGCCACTAGGGAGAAAACAACAGTCTCTTGTTCATGGAACAAGTGGATTGTTTAGCTTACACACTTTGCTTAAAGTAGTTGTCTGTTGCTTGCAACTTAATACTGGAGGGGGTTCAGATGATAACCCAAAGGTGGACTTCTAGTCATAGATGCAGTTGGATGGTGGTCTATGTATATTGTTATATTTCCCAATCGAATCCCATAGGATCTTTATGTCGAGTATTGCATTGTTATGCCTTGCTCAGTCCTATCAATTGCCCTGCTGTAATTTGTTTACCCAGCATTCCATGTTTGTTTATCTAAGGAGAACACCTGTAGTGAACTATGGACCCCGGTCCAATCTTTACCATTGATACATCTTCCACTGTTACTGTTTAGTTGCCGCAAACCATCATCACCTTCTACACCATACAGTTAATACTTTGTTACAGCAACCGATGAGATTGACAACCTCACTGTTAGTTGGGGCTAATTCTTGAGTTTGTGTTGTGCAGGTTTCCATGTTGCTTGCAACACCTTTGAGACGTTTCCTTCCTCCTACTGGTTCGATAACCTCAGTTTCTTACCGAGGGAAAACTTGCTGTTGTGCTGCATCATACCTTGCGCTTGGGGTTTCCCAACGAGGCGTTCAACATGCATCAAGACTTTTCTGGCGCCGTTGCCGGGGAGGCTAAGGACGTCTTCACAAGGGGAGTCCTCCTCAACCTCTCAACCTTTCTCTTTACTTTTTTTTAGCTTGCTTAGTTTCTTTTGCTTGGTTTTGTTTGCCTCTTTTTATCAAAAACTCCAAAAAAATAGTTTGGTTTGGTTTGATTTCTCTTATCAAACACACAAAAAAAACAGTTCCTACTCTAGTTTCCACCTTGCTCTATCTCACCATGTTGTTCCCCAAGTTCGCCCCGAAATACCTTTCAATAGGTAGTGGCTCTATAATTATTGAGGATAAATCTATAGCAGAACTTGCTCCTAATTATGAAATTGTTGTAGCTTCTTTAGTTCATATGTTGGAGGCTAGGTTTGTTAGACTTAACCGCATGATGCAAATTTTGTTCCTAAAACTAAAAGAAGAAAAGAATGCTGAAAAGAGAGAATTTATTCTTGAAACTTTACTCAAAGAGTTCCATGATGTTGCTAAGGAAGCCAAAAAGGTCTTTGAGCGTTTTAATATGCTAGGCTCATGTGTAGATGTTGTGGGTACTTCAGATAAAACCAAACCTAGAGAGGAATTTAAGATACCCATACCCTTTAAGCTTGTTCGGATGCATGAAGCCTTTGAAAATAATTTTAATTGGATTGTTCCTGAAAATCTTTTTGATGAAAGTAGTGAACCAAAGAGAGATGAGAAGGGATCCTCCAAAACTCATTTGGATGAGATACCTTACATAGTTGAAGACTTTGCAAGTATTGATGTTAATGCTTCTTCATTTGAAAATACTTGATTTCTTGCTTCTTGTGCCTAACTTAAAGGCGTTAAAGAAAAGTACTTGTTGGGAGATAACCCAAGAGTTTTCTTGAGTCTTGAAAGTTATTACTTCAGTAATGACCTCTCCTTATCCTTTTTGTTGGTTTTTGTGCCAAGAATGACCTCTAATGAGAGGGAAGTAAGATTTGAGGAGTTGTTGTCCCGAAACATATTTATGTTCTCCACCATAAAAATTCGCGAGGAGTCTTTGTATGTCGGATTCAGATGAAAATTTACGAATAAATAACTCAGTATGTTAGCTAACTTTCATTAGTTCAACACTTTTTGATTTGAGAAACAGAAGGTCTTCGAGAAAATCAGTTTCTACCTGCTGGTCTATTTTGACAGATTTCTGCCATTATTTGCATTTGCTTCTTATTGATTCCTTTTTTGGGTTGTTTTTTTTGGGAAATTGAGCTTTTTGAAGGAGTTGCTACAGTAGCTTGTGTTTTTAGTGAAAAGTTTTGTTGTTCTAAAGCTAAACCCAAGGGTCTATTATCTTTTGAATACACTAATGTTGCTAATGAAGCTTGTGTGAAGTTTTATATGAAGGAAAATTTTCAGGTGTAGAGAGAGAATGATGTAATGAGATGAAGAATGGACAAAAGCTCAAGCTTGGGGATGCCACCCCGGTGTCACCCCAAGAAATATCCAAGAGGTACAAGCGTCAAAGCTTGGGGATGCCCAAGGAAACCCCTTCTTCATCAATAAAAAGCTCAGGTCTTTCTAGACACTTCATTTTTATTGTTTCATGCAATGTTGTGTTATTCTTGGAGCGTCTTAGTTTTTGTTTTCTTTGATTAGTTTTTTTAGTTTTCTTGAATAAATTAGTTTGGACCCCTGTTCTCGCCGTGTTGTTTCAAATAAGTCGATTGGTGTTGGAAAGGAGTAGAAAGTTCTTACTTGAGAAGTGCAAGGGGAGCTTGCATTGACTGTAACTTAGACTTTAACATGTCATGCTAGGTGTTGTTTTGACCTTATGCTTAGTGATTATTGTTGTATCATGACTTGTTCCAAACAATTGGGATTGCTTAGTGTGCCTTGAAGGAATCATGCATTGTTTTAGCATGCAAAAGCATATTATTGTGGTATTCTCCTTTGATTCTTTGTTTGGGTTGACTTGGCACATGCTCACACCATGTTATGACTATGAACAAGTCACCATATCCTCTATGATCATTTAGTCCTTGACTTGTAGTACCACTCTATGCTTTGATTAGTGATGTTTTATCGCTCTGCATGATTATGGCCATTATTGCTCTCTTGGTTGCTCCCAGTCTTTTGCTAGCCTCCACTTGTATGAGTAAGCTCTACTCATGCTTCCAACTCCTAAGAAACCAAGTTATTCCAAAGTGTCCACTATAAATTCCTATGCATGGTGTGTTACACCATTCCAAGTATATTCTTGTTTTCATTTATCTTCCAATTAAAAAGTATTTTGTTATGTGAAAACTTAGTGATTAAAGCCCTCACGAACTTGATGGCACACTTTATATTCCTTGCCCCTAATAAACTTGAACTATTGTGTCATCTATGTTGTATATGCTTGCACTTATACGTTGGAATTAGCAGAACCATGCTGTCATGGGGAACATTTTCAATATTGCACTTGTACTTTGTACATAGTTGATATCATGCTCTTTTGTCTATGGATGTCGTCGGTGTGAAATAAAAGGGAGATTGTAAGTCCATGGAGTTATGTATTTTGTGTTAGAGAAACGCCTGGGCCGCTAGCCTAAGCCATGCCTAATCATGGTGGAAACTTGCAGCATCACCATAATGAGCATTCTATGAAGCATCCTCAATAAAAACCTATGCAAGTAGCAAATAAAAAGATTGTTGAGATGCTCATTGTATGCTTGCCTTGTCATTTTGGTTATGGGATAGCTCCTGTACCATGTGCAAGGGGTACCCCATTGGCGGTTCTCTATGATACACATGTACTTACTATGACAAGAACTTACAGGTGACTAAAGTTGAGTAGCATGAGGTGCGACCCTCGTATTCAAGGGACATGAGATTGCAACTTATACTTTTTCAAGCATATACTCATAGTTTGTTCACTTTAACATTAATCACTTCAAGATGCTTATGATAGGGGCAGTGAGGGATGTAAGCTAACAAGTACCATAATTTTTGGAAGCTCTTTTTGAAACTTGAAATCCCTGCTTCCCTTTGTGAAGGGCCTTTCTTCCACTATTATATTGAGTCTCCACCTTCTATCCTTTAGGCACCAGTTAAGAGAGCATAGTTGCCATTCTTAGTTCTATGTGTAGTGTCCCAAAACTTATTGATTGATGCATATTGTTGATATTACTTGTTCTTGTTGAAAGGATACGGATGTCGCCTAGAGGGGGGGGGTGAATAGGCGATTAAAACTTTTCCTAGAGTGGCTCAACAAGGGCGGAATAAAACTAGTGTTTACTTTGTAAAGCACAACCTAGAAACAACTAAGGTTTACCTATGTGCACCAACAACTTATGCTAAGCAATACAAGCAACAAAGTGATAGCAAGATATATATTACTTCAAGCACGAAGGCTATCACAATGTAAAGTGTATAAGTAAAGAGCTCGGGTATAGAGATAACCGAGGCACGCGGGGACACCGATATTTTAGCGAGTTCCTCCCAACATGGAGTACGTCTCGTTTGGAGAGGGGGTGGTATCAAACCACCAATGCCACAAAAGGCCTCTCTTATTCTCCGATGAATCTCACCCCAATGGGATCGATCCACGCTTCCACTATCGGTGCACTTGTCGGTGGCAACCGGAACCTCTCACAAGGTTGGGGCACAACTCCACAACTTAATTGGAGGCTCCCAACAAATGCCACAAAAGGCCTCAACAAATGCCACCAAGGCCACAATGCCACCAAGGCCACAAAACCGTCTAGGGTTCCAAGAACCCAAGAGGGACAAGCTCCAATGAGCAACTCAAACCAAATCCTCCGAGGAGAACTCAAACCGATGCACCAAATGCAAATGGCAAGAAAACCACAAAGGTGTTCAAATCCTTCTCTCCCAAATCTATTATATACTAAAAGCAATATAATGATGTTTTTCGAGGCACTAGGTTGATCCATATCATCTAAATTATATCAACCATTAGATCTATAACTTAAGGTCATGATTTAATTAGCACATTAGTCCAACGAGTCTCCAACATGTCACGACTCACGTTTGACGTGTAACTCACGAACACCTCTTCCAGGTAACAACATGTGTTTCCTAGAAAAAAACAGAATCCTACAATCGCGTTAATCCCTCAGCTAGAATCATTGGATCTTGAAATCTATTCCCGTTTAGACTTCCGTCCGCATTCATTGTGCGGCTCTTCCTTCGCCCTAATGACCTCCTCATGCTGACTGTCGTCCAGAAGTCCGGCCGTTAGTCTGCCTCACAACAGGCGGCCCAAGCTACCGATCCGCCGCCATGGCCTTGCACAATTGCGTATGCATCCAATTTGTATTTGGTACAGGCGCCGATCTGAGGCAGGCCATGCAGTCACCGTTAGAAGACAATATGCCTAGGTTCTTCACGTAAGTACAGCTAGATGCTCCTTGCACACACCTTAAATTGTTTTACTATTCAGTAATAGTATACTCGCAATTTGATATGCACAATCAAGTTCAAGATCTGATGAATTTGCACGACTTCCCTAGGAGCAGAAATATGTATGGATGGTTTCAAGTATGTTGACTAGATCAGTCGACAACAGTGATTTTCATCCTTGTGATACACCTAGGGCAAGCCACGACCCCATGGCGATGAACTAGGACTGGGCAGGTAACATACTTGTGGAACTTTGCGTATGATTAATTAGGAACAGTTTAATTAAGCTAATTATGCATATATTATTTAATATAACACGATACATGAGTCTTTAGCTCCATGGGATCTATTGTCTGATTAGAAAAAACCCAGTAAATTCGTTTAATCTATTTTTAATGTAGACCCTGGCTATAGCCCACTACGATCTTCTTATTGATCTAACATTTTTTTAGTCTGTCGTTATCACCAGTCAATTCCACTAATGTGATAATTTATATCTCATTCCATGAATTATCCACAGGTTTAAGTTAGACCCTTCATGAACACTTTATTCTAACGAACATCAGATGAAATATTTTGAGAGATGTATATACTTGCATGTATGGTACCCCTACCTACTAATAGTCTGTTCACAAATACATTCTATATATAAATTAGGGAAGGGAAAAATCTAGGAAGAAATAAGGCATCGTGGACAACATAAACACTACCCTGCCAGAATGGAGTTCATTGACATGGAAACGGGAACAATCATAACATGAAAATCTAAGGAGAGAAACTCACACGACTAACAAAGAGGTCGTTTCAGAAGAAGTCAGCTCATAAGGTCATGTCTTCGGTGTCGAGGAGCGATACTTGCGTCCTTTATTGTTCAAGTAGTCTATGTGTAAGTCCTTAAAAATTATTTTCTGTAGAGGTTTTCGATGTAGTGATTATAAATCTTAGAAATATTTCATATAGATCACGTTGTACTTTGTTATAAAAAGTGTACTCTAAATAATAATAAAAATTGACCATGAAATTTTTTGGGGAAAAAATATAGGTCATGAGATTCTAACAAAATCTTTTAATAGTATGACAACAATAATAACTAGAGTTGGTAAACTTGAGGACAATGTTTTTGCATGGTCAAGTCAAAAACAAATAACATACTATGTGTTACATGACACAACAATTACATATGAAAAAGAGTAAAATGTGTGGGCACGAGAGTAAAGATTAAAAATACCTCTCTAACTTTTACTATGACCGTCCATTACAAATAACATCAATAGAAAATTAGTATTATTAAATTTGACATGAAAAATGTTTCATAGTTTGTAGTTATGTTGTAATATATTAGAAAGATACAGATGTAAAAAAATACGATCAGCGTCTGCATGTCTAAAATGTTATGTTATAATATATTATAAAGATACGGATGTAAAAAATACGGTAACCATCTGCATGTCTAAAATGTTATGTATTTTAGAATCTATATGGAGTAAATGTGAGGAAAGATACACATAAGATAAAAATTAGTAGTAGTTTACTTTGTGAGCATGTCAATGGGGTGAATTCGTTTATTGTATCCTCTTGCAAAAAATATACAATTAAAATATCATCTAAAGAACTCAATTGGGTAAATTATAAATTCAAGTTTGTGCGTTCTTACCCTTCATATTTTTATTTGAATTTATGTTACCATAATGTAACACTCTAGGTATGTTATATTATTAAGAACATACATGGCCAACCTAAAAAATGAAGATCAAGCTATAGAATAGAGCAAAGCACATACCCAACCATTAGTTGTTCCGTCATTGGTAGAACCATCTCTACATATGCATCAACATTATCTGACCAGTTTTTGTTAGGTCTTGTTAGACCGCAAATACATATTATTTTGATCGGATGGCCCTGACAATGAAATCCATTGATAGATCTCGCAGATTTATCCAAATTATATATCCAATGAAATGTTGATTGTTAATTATTAGTTGACAAAAATACATAGGTATTCATAGAGTATACTTCTAATATCACCGACTCATAGCATGTAAAGTAAATCTAAAAACTGATGCAATATGTCGTACATCCTCTATCATCTAGCTACAAAAGAAAATTTTATTATTTAAAAATAATTGAATTATTATGGTGTTTTTTGCAAATAACAAAACAATGAATAGTTCACAGATTCATTATTATTTTCATGCATGTGATGATCTTTTGGTATAAATTTTCTATAAAAAATTACAAATATATATATTGAAATATTATAATTAAAAATAAAAATGTTTTGTAACACTTTCGACACATTAAAGATGGTGCCCTCGCATTTGCGAGGGCCACCTTGCTAGTTCCACAAAAGCTACAAAAGCTTATGGGGGAATAAGAGAGGAAGAACAATGGAGGAAATCCACAAAAGACTCCTAGATCTAGATCCCAATATGTTCCCCTCACTTAGAGGAAAGATTGATTGGTGGGATTGTAGATCTAGATCTCCTCTTTCAAATCCCTCAAGAATATGCAAGAATCATTGGAGGGATTGAGAGAAAGCAAGCTCAAGAAGGTCAACAATGGAGGGGAAAACTTGCAAGAATGGTTGAGGAACCATTGGGGAAGAAGGCCCCTCCAAAATCCAACCGTTGCAGCCCAAAAATGCGATTCCCGGTACTACCGGACTTTTTCCCGGTACTACCGGACTTTCCCGGCACTACCGGACATTTTCTGGGGTTCCTGGGACTCCAAACGCGTTTTCTCTCTGCGCTCCCCGGTAACAAAAAGCGGTACTACCGGACCCCGGTGCTACCGGATCCTAGTCCGGTACTACCGGTCATCACAGAACGAAAACAACCATAACTTTTGCATCCGGACTCCGATTTCGATGATCTTGGGCTCGTTTCGAAGAGGACAACAACCTCTATAAAATCATGCAAAGAAACATCATAGTCCATCAAGGGAGAATATATCCAAATTACGAAGTAAAAAACCTTCTACCGCGCTAGGTACTAAAATGCGGTACTACCGCTTTTTGGTACCTAGCCCGGCAGTGGCTTTTGGAAACTTGTCAAAAACCTTCTGCCGTGCTAGGTACTAAAATGCGGTACTACCGCATTTTTGTACCTAGGAGGGCAGTGGCATTTGGCAACTTTCCAAAACCTACTGTCGCGCCAGGTACTAAAATGTTGGTACCTAGGAAAATTCAAACCTCTATAACTTTTGATTGGTAACTCCGATCGACCCGATTCCAATTGCGTTGGAAAAAGGACGACATGGGCTACCCTATGAAAGGAGAAAATATTGGTTATCACCAAGTGAGAATGTATCATGTATAATAATGTGAGATACCTCACTTGGTGAGAAACCGAAAAGCTGCCAAGATCAAAATCGCAACAAGATACAAACGGAAGATCCGATTTTGATGAACAAGAGCTTGTTATGGAGATTACCACAAGCTCTATATCATCACATGGATAAGACCAAATAACAACCAAATATGATGATGCAAGTATGCAAAGGTTTGAGCTCTCTCCGAACGATGTGACCGAAATACTCATATGAGAGCCTCTCTTGATAGTACGATTATCTATCCTAAACCCGGTCTCACACACACGACGTGAGACCGGCAAAAGAGAAAACCTATCAAGATTATACCTTTGCCTTGAGCATTCCACTTGATCTTGATGTAGACGATCTTGCCCTTCTCAAGATGGAACGCCCTCCTTAATTCCTCATCATCGACCTCGCATATTGAGCTTGCCCAACATATATTCTTTGCATTTCATCGACCTTGAAGCCAACACATGCTCCAAGCGATGCCAATGGACAAATGCTACAAGTATAACTTAATACACACATTAGTCCATAAAGATTGTCATTAATTACCAAAACCACACATGGGGGCCCAACATGTTCTTTCAATCTCCCCCATTTTGGTAATTGATGACAATTCCTTTAAGAGGGTTTATATTAGGAATTTTAATGAATAATGGTAATACCAATATCAAATACTAAAAAAGTATGTGATATTGGTACCACCATCATATATAGAGCAAACTCCCCCACAATCTATGCATGTGTGATGAACTTGAATTTCATTGCATATATTGCCAATCATTGGTGGAGTTTCCTCTATATATACCACATGCTAAGCAACAACAAAGATGCAAGAGCATGGGAAGAAAATGCACAAGAACAAACTCAATGCATAAACCAACTTCCCTTAAACCCTCTAAAACTTCTCCCCCATTGGCATCGATTGCCGAAATGGGTGACAAGTTCTAGAAGGCAAATATAGTAATAATTCCTCCAAAGGTGTGCCTTCGCACATGTCCAATGATGAATACTTGGGAGGGAGTAGAACTATATCGAGGACCCTAATATTGCAAAAATAAAGTCAAATGATGCAAGCAACTACAAGGTCCGACAAACCAATTTGAAAACAACAAATGAGTCCAAATGGAAACAACAAGATATTATGATATGAGCAAAAGCGTGTTTTAAATAACAAATAGAGAAGCTCCCCAAGATTTGTGCACAATTCAAAATAAATGTATTGGAATACATAATGCACAAATATGGAATCCTTGCTCCCCCATAAGCATTTAAAACACAACAAATGTGAAAGAATGCAAATGAGTATTATTAAATGAATTAGATGAGCTCCCCAAAGAGCATGCACCAATTATGATAATTGCATTTGGGAAAAAAGTGCATAGTCATGGAATCCTCACTCATCCAAATTCATTTAATAATACACGGCATGAGAGAAAAAATATGAGTGTCCGAAGATGTAGACAAGAGGAACAATCACTCATAGGCAAATAAATTTGGAAGCCACCAAAGAATAAAAAGAATTAAAAGGTGGCATCCAAGGATTAAAAATCAATTAAAATTATCTTCTCATATGTGTATATGTCTATAAGTGGAAAACGTCACAGAGACATATGCCAACAAATAAATATGCACACATAAAGAAGATATACAAGAAGGCATATGAAAAGCAAAAATGAAGTCATAATGTATACCAATAAGATTTTTGCTTCAAAGCATGGCCAAAGGCTCAAATCTATCTTATTGTACATTAATGAACTTCAAACACCAACACACTACATATATTACAACTATCACCAAGGGAAAAAGGAGAAAGTTGGAATATATGGAGAAAGGCAACAAGTATCATAAGATAGAATAGACTAGCAAAAATCTCACTATTGCACATGAGAGAAGTTGATGAAATTATAGGCAATAAAATTGCTAGATTGACATATTTGGGATTGGAGGATCATATGCATGATTTTGTATAGTCCCAACTATATGTACTCATATCAACTTATACACATTTACAATAGAGAGTTCTATTAAAACCATGGCTAGAATTACAACAATTACAAATACATGAATTCATGCTAGAAGGCAACCGATAAACAGTTGAAATCAAGATATGTGAGCATGAGAAAGAGATACTTGTTACCGAGATATAATTGGTAGGATGTAGAGTATATGAATTCGTTGATCATCCTATAGCTTGCCTCAAATTTTCTTCTAAGCACCACTTCTTCAAAATTAAGAGACAAGCGTCCAATAAATCTCCAATGTACCTAAAACACATTTAAGTACAAAATGGTCCCAAAACTTCTTGGGTCCAAAGTAGTTAGAGAAACTACAATACATAGGAGAGACTCCACATAATTATGTGCACATTGATATGAAATTGAATTTCATGCACAACTTAGCTGATGGGAATTGGTGGAGTTTCCCCTATATATTGGATCAAAGAAAGCGAACATGCCTTAATATAAAAATATAGTAAATATGCATGCATAAGGCTTTCAAGAACCAAAAAGGAGATACAATTTGAGCAAAAACACCAAGTAAACCGAGATGGCACACACAAGAGTGTGACAAGAAAAGCGGTGTCCAAATTGTATCAAAGAACAAATTCAACACATGAACAATCACAAGTTCAACAAATGAACTAGGCTAAGGCCAAAAGAACAAAAATAGATGGAAATAAAAATGCTCAAGGATTTATCTCATTCTAAAATGGTCAAATCATGAAACAAGGAATGAGACAAAACCAACTCCCAAAAAGAGCAAGGTTCCAATAAGAAACCAAACTCCCCACACTTCTCATGATGGCACAAAGTAACAAAACGAAAAGATTAAACTTCCAAGCACATAAAACCCGATATGGATTAAACAAAGAAGCATAAATATGAATGTTCTAAATAGTATAGAGGAGCTCCCCCATGGATAGTGCATTATGTAGGATTTTCCTTTAGAATACAAAATGCACACAAACGGGATCATCACTACTACCTACATTAACTAAAACACAAGAGGATGTTAATAAAATAAGAAGATCCAAAAGAAGCAAGGAAGCTTGGGAGACAACATAAAACATTTACTTGGCCAAAGATAGGACAATATTAAGCAAAGGCCAAAGTGAATATGATCAATAAATTCTACCATACGTTGGGTGCTCATTGTCCAAGGACAAGAAATATTGGGAGTAATTTTCCCAAGGTAGCTTGCATGGATATCCAAGATCATAGTCACAACAAGAAGCATATAACTAAATATAAGAAATTAAGCACGATACTTCAAACAAGATTCTTGGTGGCTTCCAATAGTCACACAATCACTAGTGATTAGAGTAACTTGAAGCAAATGGTTTCCATGAAGATATAGAGATCTAAATATGAGGAAACACATACCAAGAAACACTCTCATATACAAGATCCAAGATATGATCAATAAAGGCATTCGAGCAAATTGGAACTTGTATGAGCAAATGTGTCACATAGGTGCTAGATAATTATCAATATCAATTCTAAGTGAAACAACCTCGAATATTCACATTTTCTAGGATTGTAATATGCACTAAGCATATGACTCCCCCCTAATGTGATACTACCATAAAACCAACACGAGGCAAAATAATACAGATAGAGATAATTAATGGACATTATAAAACTTAAATTTATCATGAGAATTGTACCACATAGAGACTAGACAATAATCCAATATAAATACTAGGTGGTATTACTCATGTACACACAATTTTAGGATTGTGGAATGCCCAAGAATAACACTCCCCCAAAATGGGATAATCCATTAATCTCTCACAAGAGCCAAATAAGATACCAAATATAACCAAGCAAGGCTCAAGCACAAGAAACACACATACATGTTGTGCCACTTAATCATACACGAATATGATTGATATCTCAAGATAATTAAGTGGAAAGCACAATATGTACAAAAACATGGAAGATACAAAACCAACACATGCACAAAGGGGCGAGTAACTTTCAATGTAAATAGTTTAGCATATGTTACTGCAAGGAGGAACATTGGAAATATAATATAATCAAGATAATCAAAATGGCTTGGCTTGACAATAATAATTGATGAAGATCCCTCAATTCTTCATAATGTAGCCAAGACTCCAATGCCCTCCAACAATACCTATTGATCAAGTTTTGGCTTGTTGGTCCCCAACCAAGTTGGGTCCTAAGAGGTTAGTCACAATAGGCTTGGCAACCCAAATGGTTCTTTTCTTGAACCCACATTGAGCACCAACAAATTTGGCAAACACATTGCCAACCTCATCCTTACAAATAGAATAGGCATCATCAATCAAGATAGGATGGGATGAGGAGATACCAATAGTGCATGAGGAAGAAATGTGCCCCTTCTTGCGGCATATGTAGCAAGTTCTACTCTTGCCATCTTTCTTTTTGGATGAAGAAACAACTTGAGGAAGAGCTTGAGTCTTCTTGGGAGGAGGCCCATCTCTAACAATATGTAGAGCATGAGGCCGCTTCCCTTGTTGCTTCTTTCCAAGGGACTTCTTCTTTAATGGGCAATGTTTGACATGATGCCCTTCTTCCTTGCACTTGAAGCAAACAATGTTGGCCGGATATTTGTCTTGATCTTGGCCATTCTTCTTGTTGTCCTTGTGCTTCAACATGATAGTGGACTTCTTATTGACATTGGAGTTGAATCCAAGTCCACTCTTGTCATTGGGGGATTTTTGCACACTCAATATTTTGTTGAGTGCGGCCTTCCCTTGATGACCCTTTTTCAAGTCATTCTTTAAAGAAGTGACTTGAGACTTGAGATCTTTTATTTCCTCTACATGGTTAGTTTCAACAAAAACACTAGAGGAAGTAGAAGCTACATTGTTAGAGCAACAAGGCATGGAATGTAATTCATCATGAGATATATTATGGTTGTGAGAGGATGAACTACAAGGAATAGCACATGGCAATATAACATTTGGAGTAGATGTAGTGCTAATGTCCACATGAGGCCCACTAGATGTTACCTTTGACACGATGGCCTCATGAGCTAACTTTAGCCTACCATGGGAGACTAGAAGATCCTCATGCGAGCTTGAGAGCTTAACATGACTTTCTTCTAATTTCCCATAGTTGCTAGTTAGCAACGCAAGTTGAGCCTTTAGCTCAACATTCTCCTCCAAAATAGATGCTTCACAAGAAATAGAGTTAGTAGCACAAGCATCATCATTATTAGCGAGAGGTGAGGGCAACTTGGCAAGCTTTTTTGAATATGAGGCTTTAAGTTGCTCATGTGACTCGGTGAGGTTGATGATCTCACCCTTTATGACCCTAGAGCCATTTTTGAGGTGCTCAAAATCCTCAAGGAGTTTAGCATAAGCAACTTGAGTCTCATCATTTTTATGTTTGAGATCACTTGCCACCTCAATTTGTGTTTCTAACTTATCAATAAGTTCTTTTCTCTTAATAGCAAAGTCCAAGATTTCAACAAGGTTAGAGCAAGCAATATCCTTGTTAATAAGGGCACGATAAACAATCTCACCCTTTTCATATAAATCATTAATATCTAGCTCTTCTTCCCCATTATCCACATCCTCCTCGTCACAAGAGGTAATGAGTTCCAAAGTAGGAGTTACCTTAGAATCCCTAGCCATAAGGCATAGGTGGGTACCGGAAGAAGGCGAAGATGAGATTGCATTTGTGGCTTCATTCAAAACCATGTCTTGGCCCATAGAATCTTCGGTTTCCTCTACATGGTTAGCAACACAAGTACTAGAGGAAATTGAAGCATTTTTATGATGGCAACAAGACAACACAAGCATATCATCATGAGATTTATTCAAGTCATTTCTACATGATATGCACGGACTATTAACACACGCATGTAAGGAGTTTGTAGTGCTAGAAGTGTTAAAGTCCAAAGATAGATCATTGCAACTAGATAGAGATGAGGGATTACACATAGTAAGCACACTATCCAAATTGCAATTTCTATCACCACTCACCATATCATTACCTTGTGAAAAGTCACATGTTGGTGAAGTGGTAGAGGATGAGAACTCATCTCGACCGGAAGTGGAAGCAATACAATCATCCTCAATAATGTTGGACACAACATATTTATCTTGAAGTTTTGTCCATAACTCATGAGCGCTCCAAAAAGGAATGATTGAGGAGGTAACTACATAGCTCAAAGTATTAACGAGCACATTAGAAGCTTGAGCGTCGAGATATAAGTTTTTCTCATACTCACAAGATAGATTTTTGAAATCCATAGGAGGAGAAAAACCCATATCTACAATACGCTCCAAATTTGGGTCCATGTCCCGAAAATGAATGAGCATGCGATTTTTCCATATATCATAACTTGTGCCATCGAATATAAACATGTCATTGTGCACTAATCCTCTAGCCGACATCTTTACTCTCAAGGCGGTGAAGCCTAAAATGAGAGACCGGGCTCTGATACCAATTGAAAGGATACGGATGTCGCCTAGAGGTGGGGGGTGAATAGGCGAGTAAAACTTTTCCTAGAGTGGCTCAACAAGGGCGGAATAAAACTAGTGTTTACTTTGTAAGGCACAACCTAGAAACAACTAAGGTTTACCTATGTGCACCAACAACTTATGCTAAGCAATACAAGCAACAAAGTGATAGCAAGATATATATTACTTCAAGCACGAAGGCTATCACAATGTAAAGTGCATAAGTAAAGATCCAGGTATAGAGATAACCGAGGCACGCGGGGACACCGATATTTTACCGAGTTCCTCCCAACATGGAGTACGTCTCGTTTGGAGAGGGGGTGGTATCAAACCACCAACGCCACAAAAGGCCTCCCTTATTCTCCGATGAATCTCACCCCAATGGGATCGATCCACACTTCCACTATCGGTGCACTTGTCGGTGGCAACCGGAACCTCTCACAAGGTTGGGGCACAACTCCACAACTTAATTGGAGGCTCCCAACAAATGCCACAAAAGGCCTCAACAAATGCCACCAAGGCCACAATGCCACCAAGGCCACAAAACCGTCTAGGGTTCCAAGAACCCAAGAGGGACAAGCTCCAATGAGCAACTCAAACCAAATCCTCCGAGGAGAACTCAAACCGATGCACCAAATGCAAATGGCAAGAAAACCACAAAGGTGTTCAAATCCTTCTCTCCCAAATTCCACCAAAGCTACAAAAGCTTATGGGGGAATAAGAGAGGAAGAACAATGGAGGAAATCCACAAAAGACTCCAAGATCTAGATCCCAATATGTTCCCCTCACTTAGAGGAAAGATTGATTGGTGGGATTGTAGATCTAGATCTCCTCTTTCAAATCCCTCAAGAATATGCAAGAATCATTGGAGGGATTGAGAGAAAGCAAGCTCAAGAAGGTCAACAATGGAGGGGAAAACTTGCAAGAATGGTTGAGGAACCATTGGGGAAGAAGGCCCCTTATATAGGTCCCTCCAAAATCCAACCGTTGCAGCCCAAAAATGCGATTCCCGGTACTACCGGACTTTTTCCCGGTACTACCGGACTTTCCCGGCACTACCGGACATTTCCTGGGGTTCCTGGGACTCCAAACGCATTTTCTCTCTGCGCTCCCCGGTACCAAAAAGCGGTACTACCGGACCCCGATACTACCGGATCCTGGTCCGGTACTACCGGTCATCACAGAACGAAAACAGCCATAACTTTTGCATCCGGACTCCGATTTTGATGATCTTGGGCTCGTTTCGAAGAGGGCAACAACCTCTATAAGATCATGCAAAGAAACATCATAGTCCAGCAAGGGAGAATAGATCCAAATGACAAAGTAAAAAACCTTCTACCGCGCTAGGTACTAAAATGCGGTACTACCGCTTTTTGGTACCTAGCCCGGCAGTGGCTTTTGGAAACTTGTCAAAAACCTTCTGCCGTGCTAGGTACTAAAATGCGGTACGACCGCATTTTGGTACCTAGGAGGGCAGTGGCATTTGGCAACTTTCCAAAACCTACTGCCGCGCCAGGTACTAAAATGCGGTACTACCGCATTTTGGTACCTAGGAAAATTCAAACCTCTATAACTTTTGATTGGTAACTCCGATCGACCCGATTCCAATTGCGTTGTAAAAAGGACGACATGGGCTACCCTATGAAAGGTGAAAATATTGGTTATCACCAAGTGAGAATGTATCATGTATAATAATGTGAGATACCTCACATGGTGAGAAACCGAAAAGCTGCCAAGATCAAAATCGCAACAAGATACAAACGGAAGATCCGATTTTGATGAACAAGAGCTTGTTATGGAGATTACCACAAGCTATATATCATCACATGGATAAGACCAAATAACAACCAAATATGATGATGCAAGTATGCAAAGGTTTGAGCTCTCTCCGAACGATGTGACTGAAATACTCATATGAGAACCTCTCTTGATAGTACGGTTATCTATCCTAAACCCGGTCTCACACACACGACGTGAGACCGGCAAAAGAGAAAACCTATCAAGAGTATACCTTTGCCTTGAGCATTCCACTTGAGCTTGTTGTAGACGATCTTGCCCTTCTCAAGATGGAACGCCCTCCTTAATTCCTCATCATTGACCTCGCATATTGAGCTTGCCCAACATATCTTCTTTGCATTTCATCGACCTTGAAGCCAACACATGCTCCAAGCGATGCCAATGGACAAATGCTACAAGTATAACTTAATACACACATTAGTCCATAAAGATTGTCATTAATTACCAAAACCACACATGGGGGCCCAACATGTTCTTTCACTTGTGCTATTTGTATCTAGTCACTCTTATGAACTTTGAAGGTGTCCTATGCATCTATTTGCTACTCCATGAGGGACAAGCTGAATGCCACTATGCCATGTTTTCTGTATGTGAAACAAACAAACATTTTTCAATGCATGTTATTCATGATCTTTGTTTGTAGCCTTTCATGTTGCATGCATAGTTACTTTGTCTTATTGTTAGAACTCCATCTTTCATGCACATGTTTAGAGTTCTTTGATCCCAGCTTTCAATGCTTGCAAATGGTTTGATCTTGGCTTTGATGGTGCATGTCACCTCAAAAATTATTATTTTATCACTTACCTACTCGAGGACGAGCAGGAGTTAAGCTTGGGGATGCTTGATTCGTCGGAAACGTATCTATAATTTTTGATGTTCCATGCTTGTTTAGTATCTACTTTGCTTTGCTCTGTCCACACTTTGAGGTGCTTTTCATATGTTTTCTGGTACTAACCTATGAACAAGTTGCCACAGTGCCAGTTGCCTGTTTTCTGCTGTTTTTGGTCCGAGAAAGGCAGAAAATCAATATTCTTGGAATTGGACGGGACAAAAGCCAAAGTCAATATTTCACCGAGGAGAACTCGGAGTCCAGAGGAGAGACGGAGGGGCACCACAGGGTGGCCACCCCCAGGCGCGGCCTAGGGTGGGCTCGCGCCTAGGCAGGGTGTGGGCCCCCTGGCCGCCTCCCAGCCTCGCCTCTTTGCCTATAAGAAGCCCCCGATGCCTAAACCATCATGACCCGATCAATATTCCACGAAACCGTCTATAGCCGCCGCCACCATCATCCCTAGATCGGGGGGGGGGTCTGAAACTCTTCCCGGCACCCTACCGGAGGGGAGATCATCCCGGAAGCCTTCTTCTTCATCATGCCAGCCTCCGGTATGAAGCGTGAGTAGTTTCACCTTGGACTACGGGTCCATGTAGTAGCTAGATGGTTGTATATCCTCCTTGTGCTTTCATGTCTAGATCTTGTGAGCTTTGTTCATGGTTAAGATCTCATCTATTTGTAATCTTGCATGTTGTGTTTGCGGGGATCTGATGGATATTGAGATTACTATGTCAGATTGATTAATGGTTTTGTCTTATTGATTCTATCATGTATGTGTTGTTTGTGATCTTGCATGCTCTCCGTTGTTAGTAACTATCTTGTACAAGTAGTTGCTAGTGACTCCAAGAGGGGGTATTTATGCTCGATAGTGGGTTCATGCCTCTACTTAATCAAGGGAAGTGTCAGAAATCTCTACGGTTGTAGATGTGTTGTTGCCACTAGGGAGAAAACAACGGTCTCTTGTTCATGGAACAAGTGGATTGTTTACCTTACACACTTTGCTTAAAGAAGTTTTCTGTTGCTTGGAACTTAATACTAGAGGGGGTTCAGATGATAACCCAAAGGTGGACTTCTAGTCATAGATGCAGTTGGATGGTGGTCTATGTATATTGTTGTATTGCCCAATCGAATCTCCTAGGATCTTTATGTCTAGTATTGCATTATTATGCCTTGCTCAGTCCTGTCAATTGCCCTGTTGTAATTTGTTTACCCAGCATGCCATGTTTGTTTATCTTAAGGAGAACACCTCTAGTGAACTAAGGACCCCGGTCCAGTCTTTACCATTGATACAACTTCCACTGTTACTATTTACTTGCTGCAAACCATCATCACCTTCCACACCATACAGTTAATCCTTTGTTACAACAACCGGTGAGATTGATAACCTCACTGTTAGTTGGGGCAAAGTCTTGAGTTTGTGTTGTGCAGGTTTCCATGTTGCTTGCAACACCTTTGAGACATTTCCTTCCTCCTACTGGTTCGATAACCTCGGTTTCTTACCGAGGGAAAACTTTCTGCTATGCTGCATCATACCTTGCACTTGGGGTTTCCCAACGAGGCATTCAACACACGCATCACATGGCAAAAGGGTGGATGTCAAAGATGTGAAGCACGAGCACTGATAGTTGATCTCCGAGTTCCTCGCTATTAGGCTTTCAAACCAAATTTCTTCACTTCCAACAATGACTATCAAGATGGTCATGGAGATCATGGAAGCTCTCTTTAACTATGAGGTGAAGTATGGGAAGGCATGGAAGGTGAAGGAAGCCGCATTCAGGATGTTGTACTGTGGTTCGGAAGAATCATACATCCGAATCCCTAGGCTATTTTTAGCAAATTGCCAATTCTAACCCGGGTATGGTTCATGTGGTTGAGCCATATGGCCCCAAAACAATGGTTCGTAACAGAAGAAATGTTCGGGTATTTGGGCGTTCTTTTTGGGCATTCGAGCAATGTGTGAGGGGCTCTGAACATTGTAGGCCGGTCATCTCCGTGGATGGCACCGTCTTGACTGGGCAGTTCTGTGGCACTCTCTTGATTGCAATAGCAAATGATGCAAATAACTGGTTGCTTCCCTTGGATTTTGCTTTGGTTGAGGTAGAGAACAAATTTTAATTGGGAGTGGTTTTTCCGTCTTTTTAGAACCAAGGTATTACATCTTGATAGGGAAATATGTGTCATCTCGGATCGACATCAAGGAATTCTCAACACGGTGACGATTGGCATTACCGAGCATCCTCCTTTACACCACCGATGGTGCATGAGACATTTTTGTTCCAACTTCTATCGGGCATGTAAGAGCAAGGAGTTGGTTGATGATATTCAAGATTGTTGTCTTGCTTTCACAGAACCACGTTTCACAAACTTATATCTCAGATTGCTGAACAACGAAAAACTCGATTTGAAGGGTCAAGAGTTTATCAATAGGCACATTCAACTCTGGGACAAGTGGGCACAAGCTTATGATGAGGATGGCCGGAGGTATGGTCAAATGACAAGCAACATGGTAGAGGCATTCAATAAGGTGCTTAAGGGTGTCCGTGCATTGCCCGTCACTTCAATAGTTCGATACACATTCGACAAGTTGAATAGGTGTTTTTTTGAACTACTCACTTGAAACGGATAAGCAATTTGCAGGATAGGACAAAAAGGCGTACAAGTATGAGTACCCACCCAGGGTTGACGATTGGAGGACATTTCGGTCACAGAAAGCGGACCCAAGTTGCATGGCATAGTACTCCTGGGACCTTACGGCGCTAAGTACAGATGCGCTTTAGTTTGTTAAGCATGCGGCGCCATGCTGCATGGTGCTACAAGGCAACCTGCGGTGCCGACATTGCCCTCAGTGCGACAAAGAAACCTTCTGCCTCACCAAATTCCGATTTTTCTTAGTGTGGCACCATGTTACACGATGTGGCACACCATGACACATCTCCAAGTGACATGGCGCTGCATGTTGCAGTGCCACCCCCCACAACGCAGTAGGCCTGGGAGGTTTTCCCTTCACTATTTTCCCTAGGAGGCTACGACGCCATCGCCCATGGCGCGGCGGACCTAGGAGGTTTTCCCTTCACGATTTTCCATGGGAGGCTGCGGCGCCATCTCCCACGGTGCTGCATGCCTGGGAGGCTGCTGCACCACCTCCCATGGAGCGGCAGACCTAGAGGGTGCAGCGCCAGTACCCCAACACCACAGGCCTAGAGGTTGCGGTGCCACCTTCCACGTTGCTGCGGGCCTGGAGGTTGCGGTGTTGCATGCTTGGAAAGGTGGAAAACACACACATGAATTTTCTAAATCGATGCCATACAGAAACCAAATATGAGAAATAGAAAATGAGCAAGCACATATATTGATATATAGGAAACCTCATGAACCACATCATAACAACGAGGCCCATAACAAGATTCTCATGAACCACATCATCACAAACA
Source organism: Avena atlantica (assembly GCA_910589765.1). Taxonomy (NCBI): domain Eukaryota; kingdom Viridiplantae; phylum Streptophyta; class Magnoliopsida; order Poales; family Poaceae; genus Avena; species Avena atlantica. Next base: position 366,656,536 of record OU342736.1, read on the forward strand.
TTGTCATAACAATATTTGGTACATTACATAAATATGTTCACTAACAACGATAAACACGAACATAGTATCCAACGAGCCAAGTTTACTACATGCCAACAAGCCAAGTTCACTTTCTCGCACGCTTGCTCGTGCCTCCTCTCCTTGTGCAATCTTCCGGTGCGGCTCCTCATCATCATCGGACTCGACAACCGGAGGGTTCCTTGGCCTTAGCTTGATCGCGGACCGTACCTTTACTAGGTACCTCTCTAATGGCATGTCGTCCGACACAGCCTCGTCTTCATATTTAGGCTTTACAATAAGAACAGTGATCTCATTAGATTGATACATGGTAATTCATAGAAGGATGTCATTAGCCAAGTTTTTTGTCATACTGTAGTAGATTGCTCGTCTGGGCTGCCTTCCTCTCCTGATGTCGACTTGGTCGGTTTCTAGGACGACGTTGCAACACCCTCGGGATCCCGACAACCAAGCAAGTTCGCGAAGCGACGTAGCTTTTGTGCCTGCAGCTTAACGAAATCCCTTAACTATGGCCTCCTCGTCCCTTGGGAACTCCAAAGCGCCCTCCAACTCATCTGCCTTCTTCTGGACCTCCGTGCACTGATATGCAAGCAAATAAATGACACATTACACAATTTGGCACATCACATCCCACAAAGGTAGTAATGGGAACAAAAAATACCTGACTTGCCACAAATTTGATCACGGGAGAAAAGGAAGTTTGGTGCCCTTCTCTAACATACTGGTTGTACTCAAGGTTGCTCAGCTCGTCAAACCCAGGTAGCGGCTCTTCCAATATACCTTCCGGATAGGCATCCGGTAGGAGCTTCACACGAGTGTTCTCTAGAAACCAATGGAGGTACTCACTGAAAGCGTCCTCACAATGGGATTTTGCGAGTATTCTTTTTGATTTCTGTAAGACCTCACCCTTTAAGGTAAAGGTCCCTGTGATTGAAGTGCTAGTCCCTAGATCGAAATGGTAGCACCCACAGTTTGAGATGAAGTACACATATACAAAGGTCATTATTACATCGTAATTCTAGGAGTACAATAGTTCTTACAACTCATTAGCCCGAGGCTAACACATAGAGTTCTCATTACAAAGTATATAAATAAAGTCTTCATCTTCATGTGCCACATGCAAACATGTTGAGTGTAGACTCATAACCCTACTCACCATTAGAGTAACCTGGAACATAATAAGTTACAGCCACAAGGGGTCAATACATTTGGAATTGTATTGGCAAGTGATATCATAGTTATATAGTAGAGGCTATCAACTACATGAATTTGGCTAAGTGTGGTTTCAGGCTGGCTTTGCACAAAGTAGTTTTGTCCTACTAGTTGAAAACATTAAGTTTTTGTTTACAAAAACTCTAAGGTACCACCAATAGACATTGGTGAACCACTACCCTTGTTCAACCACGAGTTTTAACTTAGAGAAATTGGGATGAGGAGATTCTTGATCATTTCAATGTCTTTGATGCTCAAAATGTCCGTAACCAGGGACACGGCTAAGTACTTAGGTTTTACCCTCTCGAGAGGTGGTGCACTTTCCCCACAAGACTCGACATGCATCGAGACGAGACTTTTCAGAAGCAATCCCTCAGACCACCATGGACGCGTTCCAGCCTATCAACCCTACCACCATCTGTCCATCCGGCTGAGTTCTTGCAACCTAGTTGGTCAAGGCAGAGCCCATGTGCCATGTGGTTGCACTGGAAGCTTCTCAACACTAAACATCTCAAATCCCTTTGTTCCTGGGTGGCCATCCACAAGTGTGATACACAGGGTAAACCATAGACATGGGCCATGTGTAACCACTCAACACAAACCATACTATCCCATTCCACCCAGGTGTTTCATTATCAAGTTGTTTTCTTAGTCAAAAACATATAGACATAATCTTTCCATAGCATCATAACATGAATTTTTCACCCTTGAATTCTAATATCTAGGCTAAGCATACTAGCACATCATGTCTCTTAACAACCAATATATCATATATAGGATCTACCATAGCATAGCATATACTTTGAAAATTATCATGCCAATCCTACTCAAAATAATACTAGTGCAATAGGAAAAATAATAGGACAAAATATGGAGTATCACTTGCCTTGGTATCTAGGGGAATAGGTACAATCCTCACAATCACACTCTCCACAATCCAAAAAATCTACACAACAATTTATACAGCAAAATGATCACAAATCAATATACACACAAAAAATTATATGAATGCATGCAAAATGCAATATGATGTTTTTCCACACTTTTAAAATCAAACTCTATAGTACTGAAGACAAAGCATACATTCTAAAGTCTAAATAAAACAAAAACCACCTAAAAATAATATTCTAAATAATTTTTATAGTCAAAATAAGACTACAAATGTCTCTGCATAAAATCCTAATTTTTTATAAGAAAATGGCCAAAACAAGGCTATGGATGCAAAAATCTCAATTTTCTAAATCCATAGACATCTTATTTGTAATTTTTGGATTTACAGAACAAAAGTTATGCAATTTACAAGTTTAAACAACTAATAGATAAAAACATGGATTTTAATTCTAATTCATAGCCACGCGGCAGTATCTGATTGGACGACACCGGTTCGGGCGGATCACGTATGTGAGCCGCTGGATCTAAGCTAAATCCTATGGCTCAGATCTAAGCGTACCCCTTCGCGTCTAATTCTAATCTCGACCGCTAGATCTAGATCCCATGGATCCTACTACTCTGACCAAACGCGAGCGGCGCAAATGGCCACGGCGCCGGCGACGCGCCGGCGAGGCTAGGGGGCTAGAGATGGGGTGCTAGGGCTTACCAAGGTCGCGGCATCGAGGTGAAGCTCAATGTGGTCATTGACGGGGCGGGGGCACACGAACACGAACAAAATCGCTCGCCAGAGTTTGTCTCGTCGTCGAGTGCTCATAGTTGTAGACGGGGACGACGACCTAGGGCACAAGGGGACAAGTGGCAAGCTGTAAGACCCCACCATTTAAGGTAAAGGCCCCTATGATTGCAATGCTAGTCCCTGGATCGAAATGCTAGCATTCATAGTTTAAGATGTAGTACACAAATACAAAGGTCATTATTACATTGTCATTCCAGAGATAACATAGTCTTTACAACTTATTCTACCAAGGCTAATACATATAGTTCATACATAAGTAGATAAATAAAAGTCTTCATCTTCATGTGCCACAGGCAAACATGTTGAGTGTAGACTCACAATCCTAGTCACCATCAGAGTAACCTACAACATCATAAGTTACATCCATAGAGGGTCAATACATTTGGAATTGTATTGGCAAGTGATACCATTGTAGTATAGAAACATCTAATAACTATATGAATTTGTCTAAGTGTAGTTCAAGCTGGCTTTGCTCAAAATAAGGTTTTTCTTATTAGTTGAAAACACTAAGTTTTTGTTCGACAAAAACACCCAAGGAACCACCAATAGACATTGGTGAACCTTTACCCTTGTTCAACCACAAGTTTTAACTTAGAGAAATTTGGATGAGGAGATTCTTGATCACTTCAATGTCTTTGATGCTCAAATTGTCCGTTGCCGGGGACACAACTAAGTACTTAGGTTTTACCCTCTCGAGAGGTGGTGCACTTTCCCCACAAGACTCGACATACATCAAGACAAGACTTTTCAGAAGCATTCCCTTAGATCACCATGCACGCGTTCCATCCTATCAACCTTACCACCAACTGTCCATCTAGCTAAGTTCTTGCAACTTAGTTGGTCAAGGCAGAGCCCATATGCCATGTGGTTGCACTAGAAGCTTCTCAACACTAAATATCTCAAATCTCTTTATTCCTGGGTGGTCATCCACAAGTGTGATACATAAGGTAAACCATAGACATGGGCCTTGTGTAACCACTCAACATAAACCAATCTTTCCATTCCACCCAGGTGATTCATTCACATGTTGTTTTATTATTCAAAAATAAAGTCATAGATTTTGCTTAACAACATAGTATGAATATTCCACCATTTTTTTCTACTAGCTAGGCTAAGCATACTAGTATAGCAAGTTCTCTTAGGGAAAATTCTACTAAGACAACATATAAAGGATTTCCCATAGCATAACATATACTTAGAAAAATCTTCATGCAACTCCTACTCAAAAAATCACTAATTCATAGATAAAATAGTAGGACAAAAATATGAAGCATCACTTGCCTTGATAGTTGGGGGGAATAGAAACAGTCCTCACAATCACCAAAATCTACACACAAAATCATAACACCACATTTACATTCAATATTCAAACAAAAAATACATTTGAATGCATGCAAATGCAATGGAATGATTTTCCACACTAAACTAGTCAAACCCAACAGTACTCAACACAAAGTAAATTTTCTAAAGTCTAAACAGACTCAAATTTACTTTAAAACAATTTTCTAATTAATTTTTATATGCAAAATAGGCCTACAAATGGTTCTGCATAAAATCCCAATTTTGCAGAAGCAAATAGCCAAACCAAGTCCATAGATGTGTAGGGCTTAATTTTCTAAATCCAATGGTATATTATTTATAATTTTTGGACAAGCAAATCAAAAGTTATGAATTTTACAAGTTTGAATATCTAATAGATTCAAAATCTGATTTTAAAACGAAAACTCAGAAACGCGGCGCTATCTGATTGGCCCATACCTCTTCGCGCGGATCGTGCTCGTGGGCCAAAGATCTAAGTTAGATCGCGCGGTCGAGATTGGACCGTACCCCTTCGCACTAGATCTAATCCTAGCCGTTGGATCTAGATCCAGCGGATCTGGTCGCTCTGGCCATAGACGGGCGGCGCGAATGGCCACTACGGCGGCGACGGCTCTGTCGGTGACACACTGGCGGTGCTAGGGGTAAGAGGGGTGGTGCCGATTCTTACCAGAGTCGTGTGGATGCGAGGAAGCTCAAGGTGGCCGTGGCTTGGACAGGGGCGTACTGTCGCGGGCGCGGGAGCTCGTCGGAGTTAGTTCTGGCGTCGGGCATTCGCGAACGGAGATGGGGCGACAACCTAGTGCACAAGGTAACAAACGGCATGCATAAGCAGATGCGCAAGACAGTGGCGAACTCACTCTCGTGAACTAGAGATCAAGGGGGACACGGGCCTCACCGGAATGGCTTGTCAGAGACGAGTGGCACGTCTGGGGCTTGCAGTGCTTGACGGGAGCGACCTCCTGGGTCACTAGCAGGCAAACAACAAGCTTTAGTAGGTGCGCACGAAGATGGCGAGTAAGATAGGGTGAAACAGAGGGCAAGGGGTGGATGGAGCTCACCAGGATTGGTCGCCGGAGTCGTGCGGTGCTGCGGCGGTGTGAGCTCAATTACTGGCAGCCTGGGGGCGCTTAGTGTGGGCTAGGTGAGGGGAAATGGCCGCAGAGGGGTGGTGCTTAAGTAGCCGGAGCAGGGGAGCGGCAATCACGCGGCGAATCAACGCAATTTAATCGAATTGAATCACGGCAGAAACGGCAGGCGATGGCGTGGTCAGCGGCGCGGGATTGAAGACGACGATGACGATGTGGCACAGGGCCCAGTGGCAGTGAGCAATGGGGTGCGTGCGCGGGTGAGAGAGAGGGGGGGACCCAGGTGGGCTTGTTGGGTCGCAGGTGGGCTGGGCTAAATAAGCAGCGCTCATTTTTATTTTTTCTTTCTCCTTTTTCTTTTCTGATTTGATTTTCTGAATGGTTTTGAAAGCTCAATTCAAATCTGTTTGAATTCAAACTTTCACCAAGTTTTGTACAGTGATCCAAGAGTCAAAAGTATTTCAAACACATACATTCACTCAAAGTATCTTTGGTCTTTGAAATAAAAATAAAATCATGCCCCATATATACTATAATAGGAGGGGTTTAAATATGGTTTTATTTAGGGTTTTGATTTGAAAAAAATTGTGCAAGATAAATATGCTATGATGATATGAATGCAATAACATGACTTTGCATTTGGTGAAATTTGGTATGTTACACAAGAATTAGGAGATGCGCAAGGACAAGGCAAGCATAACCGCATGAATGTGAGGCCAAGGGGAGCACGGGGCTTACTGCGATAGCTCGTCGGAGTTCGTCGGCACTGCGGTAGTGCGAGGAGGAATTAGCGTAGCCTGGCAGCGCTCTGGTGGTGCTGGGTGGGGGGGAAGTGGAGAGGAGAGGGAGGGGGTTAAGTATCCAGAGCGGGGGAGAGAATTAATCGACGAATCAACGACAATTACACGCGAATTGATTCGGGCTTGAATGGGGAAACGACAGCGGCGAGCTGGTCTCCTGCACGTGATTGAAGACGACGAGGATGATGTGGCGACAGGGCCCAGCTGTCAGCAAGAGGGTGCGCATGCGGGCGGTGATAAATAGAGGGGGTGAGGGGGTTTTCCCGGGTGGGCTTGTTGGGCCTGGCCAGATTAGCTGGTTGGGTTCTATTTTTTTCTCCTTTGTCTTTTTCTTTTTCTGATTTGAATTTCTAAATGAGATTTGAATAAGCAAAACAATTCCAAATCAATTCAAACCTACACCATATTTTTGTGAGGTGACCCTAGTGTTTAAAAGTGTGTCAAACACAAATATTCACTCCAAAACATTTTGGGGTCAAAAAATAAAAATAAAACCATGCCCCATACATGTAATATAAAAGGGGTATAAAATAGGGTTTTAACTTTGAAATTTTTTATGCAAAGTAAACATGACATGATGATATGAATGCAATAATATGGTTTTGAATTTGATGAAATTTGGGATGTTACAATTTCTTAGCTTCTTTCACACAAATGAGAAACCTAGACACGTACTTGCTGTGAATCTTGTCCCAGTCCGTCTTCTTGCTCATGAACATGTCCAACCTGTATATGAACAAAGTGCAACTTTTTTAGCACACACAACTATCATGGATCATCTTGGGAAACATGTATAGAACCAATTCTTACCGGTGAAGAGTGGTGTCGTTGTCCTGCCAATCCGTAGGCATAGACTAATAGAGACCAAACTGTCTCATAACCCGCTACGACATATAATGCTCAACAACCCACATGCATATCATGGGCACTGCATATACCATAGATCGCATTCCGCGTCGCACTACGGGTTAAGACGGAACTCCTCACAACAAAAATTATCTCTAGAACCATATACCTCCCATACAACCTTAATCACACACAAAATAGTTCAATGAGAAAAGTACTTGAAAGGAATGCTAAATGGTATATGGGTTGGAAATTCTTACTTTCTCTGGGAGAAGGTTGTCAAACTCATTGGTGTACCTCAGGTATGTCGTTTGTTGGTCGGTTGGAGGAGACCACGTCCCAATTGTAAGCCCATGTGGGCCACCTCGATCGTCCCCTGCCATCGCTATAGGGCTGGTGAGGCATATGTTTTGGCCTACCAACTGGAAAGCATTACCACATCCACACCGAGAGGAGTATAAATGGAGCACCGATGTAAGCCTCAACCCTAGTCCTTCGACAAGCCTTGTCCAGCTATGCACAAAAGCAAACAAAGTTTAGTCATAGGGAAGTTCGAAGACCACATGTAAAGATGGGAAAATATAAACACTCAATTACCTGATGGTATAAGAAGGCCAATGCCGCTGAACCCCAGCTCCATTTTGTATCCATCACAGTCAAGGCCTTTATCTAGTGCCAGTGAGCCATGTTGCCCTTACCATCAGGAAATATAGTCTTTGTGATGACATACCACACATACACACGGGCATATATAATGATACCCTCCTTACTAGCATTCTCAGGACAGGAACTGAAGTTATGTGTTATCCACTGGAAAGTAGCCTCGGTTGTGACTCTCAATTTCCCCCCTTTGATTTTATAGTGTCACCAGGACACTTACCACCAGTAAGGTCAGACATCCAGTCACGCCAATTTTCAAAGGTTATGTTAATGTAGAGAGGAGCCCCCTGGATAGGGAGTGCAAGGATCATGGATATATCCTGAAGAGTCACGGTCATTTCACTGGTACGAAGGTGAAAACTATGCGTCTTCGGCCTCCACCGGTTGAAAAGCATGGTGATGGAAGCAGGGTTCATGTGCGGTGTACCACGATTGACCATATTGATGAATGGGAGCAGTCCTAGTGCTTGGATGTGCACTGTGTACCGATCATCATATGGCATCATCTCCTGGAAATGCCCATGATACCTCACTCGTTGGGGAACAAGAGGATGCACACACAAAATCTTGATTATAACATGACCATTCAACTTGAGCAACTTATAATGAATTGGAGGGGTTTATTTTTTCTTACCTTCATCCCCTTGTCGTGGTATTGCCGACGAGTACGCCATGGAGGGGTCCTCACAGTGCGTGTTTAGAGACGTGGGGGAAGGCAGACGGTTGACGGGTACGAGGTAACACAGCTTACCCAGGTTCAGATCCCACGACGGTGTCAGAATCCTACTCCTGCTATAAATCACTATAAGGGCAATACGCCGAGTTACAGGGATTGGTTCGTTGTGCGAGGTTGTATGAAACGATGCCCTAAAGGCTCCCATAGGCCCGACTTATATAGTCGCCAGGTCCTAGGGTTACAGGGAAATGTCCTAGCCGGACAGGTTACAAAGTCCTACATCGTCTATTACTAGTCTTGTGTATCTTGCACTCCAAGCCTCCGGGTACGTCGGTGACTCCAACCGTAGCCTTCCTTTATCCGGCATGGGACTCCCTTCTGGATCCATCTAACTGGGCCGCCCAGCAGGCCATAGGCCATGCTACCAACTGTGGGTCACCCGGGTTAGCCGGATAAGAGACATTCTATAGGGATACCCATATAGCATATCCCCAACAGTAGCCCCCGGAGAACTCCGAGATCTTGCGCCGTCTTGCCTCTTTTCGTGGAATGCTCCATCTATATGGATGTCGGCAAATCTTCAAGCAATATCTTGTAGTCCTCTCAAAGAACCCTGCAAGGCTTTCTCCGTCTTCAACTTGTAAGGCGGAGAAATGCTGAATCTTCCATAGTACTCTTCCGTAGCCGGACTGGATCCGTCCATGCCGGAATCTTCGATGTGACGGCTCATCTGCCTGCGTCAACTAGGGCGACGTAGGCTTAGGTCAGGGACGCCTCGTAACTCACACATGCAGAGAACGCAATCATGTCCGATTTTCCCGCGCGAGCGATACGAACCGTTGGCGGCGACGGTTGGAGACGTGGCGCACGTTCGCGAACACGTCGTCTACGCGGCAACCGTCCGATCAAGCTGCACGAATCTTGACGCTGGAGATGATAAATAGTAACAGCGGTGGAATTTTCACCTTTTACCTCATTCAGCTCGCATCATCTTCTTCCTCCAGCGCGCTCCCCCCCCGAGCTCTCCGCGCCTAACTCGCGAAAAAACCCTAGCCTCCAATCCGCACTAGTCACACCTATCCTCGCTCCATGGCTAGGAGCAGTACCTCTCCCTCTATGGCGGCGTCGAACGAAGCCGCGGTGAAGCCGGCGGGCTCCATTGTCGTGCCTCCGGATGGCCTAGTCATCCCCGCATTAGCGGTGATCGAGTCCACCGGCGGCGACCTTAATCTGGCGGCGTTGGAGCCACTGGAGGAGGAGGAGCTGGATTCGCACAAGGGCGACTGGCGCGGCTCAGATATCACAGACCGTGATATCTAAGAGCTGATCGCCGAGGGTTACCTCCCTGCGACGGAGGGGCTCGCCTAGCGGCCGGCGCCGGCCGGCGAGGTTACACCTTCTCCCCAAGCCGGAGAAAAGGTGTACCTCAAAGCCCAACTGGTACGCGGCGTCTCCCTACCCATCTCCAACTTCTTCCTCTCCGTCTTGAATCACTAAAGAGTCCAGCCCCATAATCTTTCCCCCAATAGTATCTTAGTGCTTAGCAACTACACGGCGCCCTGCGAGGGATACTTAGGGATAAAGCCTAGGTTAGACCTCTTTGTGTACTTCTTCATCGTCAAACGTGAAGCCGGACATAGCAAGGAAGAACTTAGGAACTGCGGCACCATAAGCTTCAAGATTTGACCTGGCCGGCGGTTCCTCGACATCATCGGTCATGAGTCCTGCAAAAATTGGCAACGGACGTACTTTTACGGCCCAGACATCCCTCTGGCTGGCCGACAAGTAACGTACCCGGACTTCGTTGACGGAGCCGCCGCTGAAGCCTCGTCATGGAGATCCCAGGCCTCCCTTTCCTCCGACCTCGACGCTTCTCATGCCATAAGGTGGATCGAATGGTTTGTAGAGACGGGTTTGACCGGCTTGGACCTAGCCATGTGCTGGTTCATCAGGCGAATCCAACCTCTGCAGCACCGCGCGAAGCTCATGCACGAGTATACCAGTGACCGAAGGGATAGTCTCCGCATCTCCGTGGACAACTTCTCGAGCGACTCCGTCAAGCTCCGCCTTAAGGACATCGTCAAGGTGAAGGATAAGAAGCGTGGCTTCACCATCACCTATGACATGTTCGTAGACGACAAGTGCCCAAAGGTAGGTATTTATTTTCCGTGTACGACATATACTCCACTTCTTCCATCTTGCAAATGTCATCTTATCTAACACGGTCATTTCTCACTTAACAGCTTAGTGATCTAGAGGAGGGCAACCTGGCTGCCCAAATCTACGATCCAAAGAGGAAGGAAGTCACGGTCTTGTCCGACGATGAAGCTCTGTTGGCGCAAAAGTGGAAGAGCTCCACCTCTGACGCTGCCGACGGAGGCAAGAAGAAGAAAACAGAGGGTGGAGCCTCCAAAAAGACTACCGATGCCCTAGAGGCAGAAAAGAGAAGAGTTACTGGGATCCCCTTTGCCAAAGCACCCCCACTTGTGTAAGCTTCTCATTCTCCGACATTGTCTATTTATCTGTCTTGCTCCTGTACTTATGCGTTTTGCATGTTTCAGGAAGAAAGCCACGACCAGCCTCAATAAGACCTCCAAAACATCGGGGGCTTCTCGAAATATTAAGGACATGCTGCATCACGACGCCTCCCCTGCCATCGCCCCTGCCACTCCTGCCGTCAAGCCCCCGTCTTCCCCGAGGGGCTCACAAGCTAAGGAGGCATCAGGCCCTTCCGCCATCGAAGTGGATTATGGCGCCTCTACCGAGCTTGCTATTGTCGGCGAGCAGGCGACGCAGGAGAGTACCGCCCAACAAATGGCTGAAGCTCCGGCTAAGGATGCCATCGGTGGTGGCAAGGCGGTGGTGGAAGCTGGTACTTCTGCCGAAGGCGGCGCCCTTGCTCCACAGAAACCTTTTGAGTTCCCAAAGATAGTCTACCCGGCACTTACGCCGAGTAGCACAACTCTGGTTCATGGAGCAGCACCGACATCTCTGACATGCGGTCTTGAGGAGCTCCTCCGACAAGCAGAAATCTTGCGGGGAAACAACATCTCCTTTGGCAAGCTGCTGGACGAGAGCGCTACAAACCTCAATATCATTGCACTTGTAAGTTTTATTTGCCTTTTGCATTTCATATGAGTATCCCACTGTAGCCCCCGAGGATGTAGACGGAAAATCATAGGCTTTTGCGTCTAGATGCTCTAAGAGTGACTAAGCTAGTAAACTTCTCACTGTAGCCCCCAAGCATGGAATGAATTATTCCGACTAGATGCTTTAAGAGTAGCATACGCAGTGTTTATAAATTTCAGTACTGTAGCCCCCAAGCTTCTATTTGCGACTGAATTAGTTCCAACTAGATGCTTAAAGAAAGCTAAGCATATATCCGAGTTAAAAACTTTATACTGTAGCCCCCAAGCTTCTTGTTGTAACTGAATTAGTTTCGACTAGATGCTTAAAGAGAAACTAACTATATTGTTAAGTCAAAAACTCTCGTTGTAGCCCCCGAGCATCTAGGTGGAAAATTTCCGGCTAGGTCCTCCAAGCAGACCAAACAACGCTTTAACTTTGTCCTTTTTTCCACAGAACGAGAATGCTTGGAGGGGCATGGACAATGACAAGTACCAGAAGATGCGCGCAGATCTTGAAGACGAAAAGGGAAAAACTGCCATCTTGAAGGAACAGATCATCAAAAACAAGAGTCTATTTTCTTTTTGCGCATTCCGTCTTGGTTTTGTGCCTATATTCTCTGAGTAATCACTGTGTACTTTGTTTTCTCTGACTTTGCAGAACATGTTGCCAAGGCCAAGGACATTGTCGAGCAATCGAAGCACATCCAACAACTAGATAACGAGAACAAGATCCTTAAGGAGGAGAGGAAATACATGCTGAAAATGCATGAGGAGTCAATGAAGGCCCTGCAGGACTCCGCCACCGCGGAAATCAATCGCTTGAAGGATGAGATTGCAATCTTAAAAGATCAGAAGCAAGCTATCGATGAGCAAAATCAACGCCATAGCGAGGCGTATAAGCTCCTCCAACAGGAGAAAGAATCCTTGGCGGGCACCCTCTGGCAAGCTGAGGCCAGCATCTTCAGTATGTTTTATCCGTCTTGGAATTCTGTAGTTTGGGTACTTTGAATTGTTGAACTCATGCGCTCCTTGTTGGAATTTGCAGCTCCTATGGGTTTAACCCGATCACCTCCTCCAGCCAAGGAATGCATGGTTCTTGCCGGCAACTTCATCAACACCGCTATCACGCAAGCCAAGGAGATCGCCAAGCCCCTCCAGATAAACATCAAGGCATCGGACTCCGTGGTGAAGTACTCAGAGATTCTGCACCGAGCCCCCAAGCGTATCACGAGCTGGAAAGCTTCATGTGCACGGGCTGGCGCAAGGATGGCGCTGTCAATGGTGAAGGCACACTTTGAAGATGCCGACATCGACATGGTGACCTCTGGCATTCCCAACGTAGAGGATGATGACAAAGAGATTAACCATGAAGCCATCTTGTCATCGCTCGGGGGCTATGACACCAGGGTTGCCGAGTTGGTGGACGTCGACATCTTCGTGCCCATGAACATCATCGACAGCGGCAACCAAGGTTCCTCTAAGTCCCACCACAACGCCGACTTTGAGGGTGGCTCTCCGACTGGTGATGATGTTGCCTGCAAGTCACCTGCGCCAAAGGAGTGAAGAACAACTTTGTAATATTTGTTTCACCTTTGGTGTATATGTGGAAAAAACTTTGTTAATGTAACTTAAGGCGGAAAACAATGGTTGTTATTTCCTGTTGCTCAAGAACTAGTTTCCAGCATGTATATTTTTAAACAAGTGCTGGCTTATCCATTACTTTGGTTCTTATGCTTGAATTTTCGTGAGTCGGAAGAATCGTTGTCGGAACCATGCGCTTAGGTGATGATGCCCAATGGCACCGTCAATAACCTGAGCACAAAATCGCCGACAAGAAGTGCCGAAAGTCACTACTCCAGAATCCACATAAAAACGAAAAAGAACGTGTAGACCAAAAAACTTAAGCTAACGCCCGTAGGGGGAATTTTCACAAGTGCAAACGCAAAGCTTGTGCATAAAGGTTTTACATGATCCAAAAATGAACACTAAAGGAGGTAAAAGACTCAGAAATATGAGTGAACCAGAGAGCTTTATTTCATTGATCATATAAGATATACACAATTAGATAAAAATGCTAAGTGTAAAAAGGACGTAGCTGTGCTATGTTCCATGGCCGATCAAGCTCCGGATAGTCATCATCCGGGTCACGTCGCTTACGCTTATGGTCCTCGTTGGGTCTATCCTTTAGTTCATGATTGTCAACAAGGTAGTAAGACCCATTGAGTAGCGCCTTGCTTATGATGAACGGTCCTTCCCATGGCGGGGATAATTTGTGTGACTTCTTCTGCTTAAGTCGGAGCACCAAATCCCCCTCTTTAAACGAGCGATGCCGAACGTGGCGACTATGGTAGCTACGTAGCTTCTGCTGGTAGATGGCGGATCTTTGGCATTCCAAAACGCGCTCCTCCTCGAGAAGGTCCACATCTAGGCGTCTGGTGACATGGTTATACCCTACGGGTACGTGACTTCAGCATACCCGGTCCAGCCCAAGGAAGGCCCACAGCAGATATACGCTGGCCCATGAAGATTTTCGGGTGGCCAAGGCCCATGACGCCTTCGAGTCCTTGGAGAACAAGACTAGCATAGATAGGAAATTCAAAGGGGTAAAACCCTAGAACCTGTAACCGACTAGGACTATGCCCGGGACCTGCCTAAGTCTATATAAAGGCCAGGAGGGCACGTCCTAGATCTCTTGACTCATACTTTCGCATACACCTCCACGCCAGATCGAATCTGCGCACCCTGTAACTTTCGGTTCCGCCTTAATCAAGAGCAGACAAGCAGGAGTAGGGTTTTCCCTCCGGGGGCCTGAACCTGGGTAAATCTCGTGTCCCCTGGTTGCTTGTCTGTTAACCGTGCCACGATCTCCAGCATCCCCATCTTCTCCAAAACCCAAGTCCATAACAATGGGCATTGACGAGATTAAACCTCGTCATCTGGATTCTTCAGCGTCATCTTCGTCGTAGGCGGCAACTCTTGGTGCATCGTGAAGTATGTCGAAAGGCAGGATGGCTTCTGCTCCATAAACCATGAAGTAAGGGGTGTAGCTGGTGGATCTGTTGGGTGTAGTTCGTAAACTCCACAGCACAGATGGTAAGTCCTCCACCTAGGCCCCAACTGCTCTATGTAGCGGTGCCTCAAGACGTGGTTTGATTCCCTGCAGAATTAATCCATTGGCCCGCTCAACCTGACCGTTTGACTATGGTTGTGCCACATATGCAAGGTCAAGTCGGATGCCTTTCTCCCAACAATAAGTCTCCACTTCTCCGAGTGACAAATTGTTGCCGTTGTCAGTGATAATGCTATGTGGGAGACCAAATCTCAAAACTAGATCCCGGACAAACCTGAGGGAAGTTGCCCCATCAAGCTTTCTAATGGGTTTAGCTTCTATTCATTTACTAAATTTATCAACTGCTACATGCAGATGCGTAAACCCACAAGGTGCCGTTTGTAACGGTCCCACCATGTCTAGCCCCCAGACTGCAAACGGCCAAGTTATTGGTATTGTTCGCAATTCTTCAGCAGGAACATGTAGTTGTCGGGCATAATACTGGCATCCCATTCATGTCTCGACCAGCTTGTCGGCGTCCGCCTTCGCGGTCAGCCAGTAGAATCCTTGCCGAAAGGCTTTCGCGACCAACGATCGAGGAGCGGCGTGATGCCCGCAGTCTCCGAGTTGGATTTCGCGTAGGATTTCCATACCTTCTAGCTGGGAAAGACACTTTAGGGATACACCAGTAGTGCTCCTTTTGTAGAGTTGCCCATTGATTATGGTATAACCCTTTGCCAGTCATACTATTTGCCGTCTTTCAACTTCGTCGTCGGGCAAAGTTCCGTGTTCGAGATATTCCATGAACGGTTTAGTCCAAGCCGGAGGGACCTTAGTCACCATGTTGACGAAAGAGTCAGCTCTATCCGGGTTGTCGATGTCGGCTCCCTTCACATATGGTGTGCGCAAGTGCTCTAGGAAAACTCCTGGCGGAATTTTCTTGCGCCCTGATCCAAGCTTAGACAGCAGATCAGCCGCCTCATTTTGCTCCCTAGGTACATACTTGACTTCATAGCCCAAGAAGCTCTTGGCTATCTCGTCCACTTCGTCTCGATATGCCGCCATCATAGGGTTCCGTGCATTCGAGGTGCCAGCCACCTGATGGGCAACCAAGTCAGAATCTCCACAGCAAACTATGCGCTTGATGCCAATATCCTTGGCTACAAGTAGTCCGTGAATGAGTGCTTCATACTCCGCCATGTTGTTTGTAGCCTCGAAGTGGATCTGCAGAACGTAGTGTAGCTTGTTTCCTATTGGTGACTGTAGCAATACACCAGCCCCCGAGCCATTGATCATCTTTGATCCGTCAAAGTGCATCACCCAGTACTCTGGTCCCGGCAACGGAGTAGCATCTGGCATCTCTATCCAATCTGCAACAAAATCCGCCAAGGCTTGTGACTTGATAGCGTCGCGTCTCTTGTAGGTGATCTCGAAGGCGGCAAGTTCAATACCCACTTTGCGACCCTTCATGTAGCGTCGCTGTTGTTGATTATGTCAAACAGTGGAGTCTTGCTCACCACTGTGATTGGGTGCTCCTGAAAGTAATGCCTCAGCTTCCGAGAAGCAAGGAATACTCCATAATCTATCTTCTAGTAGTGCGGGTAACACTGCTTGGACTCCGTCAAGACCTTGCTCACATAGTAAACTGGTCGCTGAACTCCGTGCTCATAGCCTGGTTCCTTCCGCTCTACCACGATGACGACGCTGATTACCCGGTTGGTCGCCGCCATGTATATTAACTTATACAGGGGTTCTCCAGTCGGGTGCTACAAGGATAGGTGCTGAGGAAAGGGTTTCCTTGAGCTGCTTCAATGATGCATCTGCTTCGTCCGTCCATGTGAATTTTTCCGCCTTCTTCAGCAACTTGTACAACGGCAGAGCCTTCTCTCCAAGTCGGCTGACGAACCGACTAACTGCTGCAACACAACCTGTTAGTCATTAGATGTCCTTTAGACATGTCGAATGGTTTATGTTTAAGATGGCCTTGATTTTCTCCGGGTTGACCTCGATTTCGCACTGGGAAACGATGAAACCCAACAATTTGCCGGCTGGAACCCCGAAGACGCACTTCTTAGGGTTAAGCATCATGTTGTATTTCTAGAGATTATCAAAGGTTCCTTTTAAGTCAGAGATTAAGTCATTTGACTTTTTAGACATCACCGCGATAACGTCCACATAGGCGTGAACGTTCCGACCAATTTGGTCGTGGAGGCAACGTTGCATTGTCCGCTGGTACGTAGCACCTGTGTTTTTCAGCCCAAAGGGCATCGTAACATAGCAAAACGTGTCGTATGGGGTGGTGAACGAAGTGGCCAATTGGTCTGACTTCCTCATTTTGATCTGGTGGTATCCTAAGTATGCGTCAAGAAAATACAAAAGCTCCGAGCCAGCCGTCGAGTCAATGACTTGGTCAATGCGAGGCAAAGAAAACGGATCTTTGGGACATGCTTTGTTCAAGCCAGTGTAATCAACGCACATTCTTAATTCATTGGTTCCCTTTTTGGGGACAAGTACAGGATTGGCCACCCATTGGGTGTGAAGGACTTCTCGGATAAACCTAGCCTTAAGTAATCTAGTTATCTCTTTGCCAATGGCACGTCTCTTCTCATCTCCAAAGCGTCGTAGAGGTTGTTTCACTAGTTTGCATTTTGGATCGATGTTTAAGCTGTGCTCGACAAGTTCCCTAGGTACACCTTTCATGTCGGCAGGTTGCCAGGCAAAGATGTCCCTATTCTCACGAAGGAACTCGACGAGCGCGCTTTCCTATTTGGGATCCAGGTTCATCCCAATGGCGGTGACATTGGAGGCATCGCCTGCCACAAGTTCCACCGGCTTGGTCTCGATGGCGGCCTTGAATGTGGGAGTGGAGTCGGAGATCTGCTTCTTCGACGCGGGCATCTCTGAGTCATCGACCTTGCTCTGGATCTCTTTGAATTCTTCGTTGTACAGGACAGCTTCTGCAACAGCTGCTTCATTGATCTCGCAGTCCCTTGCCTTGGTAAAGCTTCTTGATACGGTGATGACGCCGTTTGGTCCGGGTATCTTGAGTTTGTTGTAGACGAATCATGGATTGGCCATGAACATGTGGAATATGTCGCGGCCGAATATGACGTGGTACACGCTCTTGAAGGGGACCACCTCGAAGGTCATGCGCTCTTGGCGGTAATTGTTAACATCGCCAAAGGCAACCTGAAGTGTAATGCACCCAAGGGACCGAGCCTCCCGACCAGGAACTACGCCGTGGAAGATGGTGTTGGTCCGCCTTAGGTTTGCCTCCGTCAAGTTCATCTTCTACATTGTATCCAAGTACATGATGTTGATGCTGCTTCCACTATCCACCATACACTTGGTGAACTCCACGCCGTCAATCAAGGGGTTGATGACCATGGCGTACTAGTTCTCCGTAGGTATAAGGTCTGGGTGGTCCGTCCTGTCCCAAGTTATTGGAACCTCCGACCAGCGCAGGTACTGGGGAACTGGGGGAGAGTGGCCATCAGGATCCTCAAAGAGTTCTTCTGTTGTCGAACGGTGGGGGTGCGAAGGAAAGTGTGGTAGACTGGTGCCTTCTTTGCGAAGGGGTTCTTGCCCTTGTCGTCGCTCTTGGCGGCGTGCTTGGGATCAACGTCCTCGTCCATGTCACTTGAATCCTTGGACTCCTCCTCATTCTTCTTCCCCGTGCCCTTGCCTCGCGGTCTGTTCTTCCGACTTTGCTTGTAGCCAGACTTCGGGTCTTCCTTGCGGTCGTTGACGAACTTGCAGTGTCGATTGGTATGGCTGGCCTTACCATTGGAATCGAGGTGTACGAGGCACGGCATATCGCGGTACTCCTCGTAGGTTTGGGGAACGCGGAGCGGCGCCGAGGTAGTTTCACTTCCTCGTTGCTGCCCACGACCAGCTCCCCTTCCTCGGCCACGCTGTCCGCCATCACCTCGTCCTGCAAAAGTCATCACCCCTCAGCTATCATGTAGCCACGGTGGCGCTTATCATACGCCAGCTCAAGAAGCGACATCCCTTCGACAAACCCAGTTTGTACATGCGATGGTGTACAGGTTTCTTCCTCTTCTGATTCCGACATCCTAGATAATTCAAAAAAGAAAGTACAACTAAATATGTGATCATATTATAAACCATCTACTAATATGAATAAAGTGCTTTCTATATGGCCATCTACTTGTGAGCTAATTTTAAAAACGATTCTTCCAATGTTGGCATCTCTATGTGAGAAAAATTTATAAACCATTCTTTCTATATGGGCATCTCTTTGTGAGCTAATTTTATAAACCCTAGTTCCTATGTAGGCATATCTATATGACCAAGGTTCCAATAGTTATGAACAAAACATTTAAAACTAACAAGTACATGGGCAATTCCTACCAAGTATATGAAGGATTACTATATCAACAAACTCTAGTATGAAGGTTTACTACACCAACAAATTAGAACTAATATGCATATGAAGGATTACTATACAAACATGCCATTGCTCCATAGAATCTTAATGGGATTTAGGGTTTCACCATGCCATTGCCATTGCTAACTCTAGACATCAACCAAACATGCCATTGCTCCATAGAAATTTACTAATCTAATGGGATTTAGGGTTTGAACGAATTTTTCAATTAGAGATAAATAAGTGGACATTTTCGGATGAACTAGAGGAATTTGGAGGAGAGTACCTTTGAGAAGGGATTGGGGATGAAATCCCCTAAGATTTCCTTGAGATCTTGGCGTTTTGGTGAAGATTGGAGAGGGGGAGTGAGTGCAGCCGCCGCCGCCTCTACTAGGATTGGGTCGGGTTGGGGAGTGGAAGAATGCTAGGGTTGGGGAAGGCTAGCGCGGCTAAGTGATGGTGGTCGTGCGCGCCGACGCAGTAGTAGCGGGTGTGGCACCAGCCCAAGTGGATCCACACTTGCGCTGCCGGAGCCCGTGGAGCTAGCGTGCGGCGTCGTCCCGGCCGGCGCGGCAAGTGTGCTTGCGGTGCCCTGCTAGCCGGAGCTGCACGTGCACGCCAGCATGGCACTTCTGCAGCGTCGGGACCCAGATGGCCAGCGTGACAGGGTTGTGGCACCGTGACAGGTGGAGTGGTAGACGTGGTTGCAGCGCCGCGCGGGCGAGAGTGGCAGAAAAGTGTTACCGGCTGTGAAATTGTTTTCAAAGAGGTTTATTATTTGAATTTGTTTGACTTTTGGGTTATTTTTATTTAAATTGCCCGCGAGGCCGTGGGCCGGCGAGGCGCCCCGCAAAATGGACCAGTGCCCTCAGTTTGCCTAGAATTCGGCGTTGTCGGCACTGGCCTAGGGAGCGAGGCGGCTCTAGTGGGAGGAGATCGAGGGGGTGGGGAGTATGTCCGGAGGAGGGCGGCGGCTTCAGTGGGATGAGATCTGTCCATGGGAGGAGGTGGCTCTAGTGGGAGATTGAGGGGGTGGGGAGCATGGCCGGAGGATGGCGGCGGCTTTAGTGGGATGAGATCGATTGGTGGGGAACAGAGCAATCTGGCAGCAAGGAAGGAGCAGCAGGTCGGGATTTTTTTTTCAAAGCAACCATTCCATTTGACTAAGCGGTGGCAGTGTTGTAATACCTCCAACCTTCAGGGGGCAAGACGGTTTTTCTAGACGTATGAACGACAGAAATCTTTCGTTTTTTTATTATTAGGTATAGATAACCCTTGCAAAATAAAGAAATTGGAAGATATATATGAATTTAATAAGGATGATATCTGCAAAATATCTCGTACCGACAAAACAAAAGATATGAATCAACTTTCTAGTTCTATGAATGCATACAAGATAAATTGATCCTGAAAGATAAGCTGATACTGAATGCAATCTTGTACCACTAATGGCATGCCTTCTCTAAGGAAGTATATTGCCAGGGTTCAATAAATGGAGTAACTATTTGTCTCAAATAATATAAGATATAATGTGCATCATAAATATTGCATGGCATTAGCTTGGTCTGATCCAAATCATTTCCTATCTTCTACAATTAATACAGTCAATACTAATGCATGGATTCTCTAATAAAGATTAAAATACTGCAAGGGATACACTAATGGAGTAACATTGTGTCTCAGTTAATTACAAGGTATTATGTACTTCAATAGATTACAATGCATTAGTTTAGTCTTGTGCAAATCAAGTCACATCTTCACAATTAATGACTTTGATACGGTACAATGTGCTAAACTTCTCACACTTATAAGAACCCTAAATATTTCACCATGTCCTATATAAATAATCAAGATAAACTCCATTCAACCCAAGCGTTCACCATGGCAAGAAACACCATTGTTTTTCTCACATCCATCGTGATGATCGCACTAATCATAGGTGGAGGTAAGAAGCAAATACATATAACACTAGCTTTTAATATACGTATGATACTCCTGATTTTTTATTAGAGTTTTTGTGTCATTACACCATTTAATAAAACTTATTTGGTTTGCATAGACATGGTTGAAGGGCTTCCATGCCAATATATGCCTGCCGGTATCAGTTGTGGTGACTCTGAAGCTTGTGTTGTGTATTGCCGTTATGGTGGCCTTACTGGTGGGTATTGTGATTTCAAGAATAAGGAAGGTTCCTGTGTGTGCATGTTTTGTCCCTGATCAGTTTCTCTCTACATAATTGGTAGTGCTCCACTGGGCAGTAAGGTGTGTCTGAATTGATAATAATATCACATATTTTAAGTCATTATCGAATATGGCATCCTGAACTGAAATTTAAATAATGAATGTGATACATCTCTTGGTTTTCTGTTACACTTTTGTTAACCCGTTCTTCATTTACTTGTTTGCTCAATGGCGTGGTGATATTTTGTTCTTTTGTGTTTATTTTTGGGAGGAGTATTTTTATGTGAGTGTGGCAATAAATCATTTCTCTCAACTCACTGAGCAAGTAAGGCACGGAGAATTTTAAGTGTTGTTCAAGAAACAAGAGCCTTGCCTCCAACACCATGCTAAGAAAAAGAATCCAGAACCAACTGAGGCGGTGGCTGCCAAGCCAGCCACCACTACCAGCAGTGCATGGTGTGAAGGAAATGTGCCTAGTCTAGAGACAAATAATAAATGAGTTTATTAAACACATTCGATTAGTTTATAATAGTTTTGTATCATGTTATAACTATATCAATAAGGAAACATTGATATGGTGCGTATATAAACAAACCCGAGTCCCTAGTAGCCTCTATTCAGCTAGTTCATTGGTCAACGCATGGTCAAAGGTTTCCTGACCATGAAGGTTCTTCGGCGTCTAATTGACAATGGAGCTATCTCATTGGATAATGAGATAGTGGACTGTGACACCCGCGGGATTAAGGCCAGACAATCCCAGATTGTCGTCTGAACATAAGCCTAACCTAACCTCGGAATCATACAGAGAAAGAACAACAGTGACCCTACGACACAAAAATTATTACAGCAAGCTCATAACTGAGCAAGAACCAAAATATTACAAGCATAGGTCACTGACCACAAACATTAAACAACGGAAGGCAAATTATGCTATTATAAGTATTGCAAACTTAACAGATGGCCTAAAAGGCCTGAATGTAGGGGTTCGTAGCATGGAAAACAAAAAATTTATACCGCGTGAACACACACAAGCCAAGATCTACCTACTAGATTGTAGCAACGATTCGATAGAGTACTCATCCTCGAAGATTCCAAAGAGGTTAACGAGAGCAGATTCTTGTGGGTGATGTAGCCGTTCACTTGCCGATCTCAAGATCGCGTAGACGATCCTTCCGACGCCACGTTCCAGCAGCGCTCTCGTAGTCAATCACACATTCGGTACTCGATGAAGACCTTCCTCTCCCTTTTTCCAGCAGGCAGCAGAGGTAGTAGCTCTCTCCTCGTGATTCTGGCAGCATGACGGTGTGGTATCGGATATTAGAGGGGAGATCCTGCAGGGCTTCGCCTTAAGCCGGAGTGGGTAGGATAGACTAGAGGGGTTCCTCGATGTGTAGGGTTTAGAGGCTGGAGAGGAGGAGGTGGAACGGCGACGGATAGGGCGACGGCGGCGGTGGCGCTGGGCGACAACGGCGCGACGACGGTGGCTTAGCGGCGGCGGCTTATGGGGTTGGGGTCGTTGTGGTGTAGGTATTTGGGGCAACCCCCTCTCCTCTATTTATGAGAGGGAGGGGCATCTAGGGGAGAGGGAGGCTGTATCCTCCCCCAACTCCCTCTCCTTGGCACACGTGGTGGAGGGAGAGGAGGTTTCATCTCCTCCCTCTACCACGAACCATTGTCCCAGTTTGACTATTCAAACTTGCCATTTGACTTTCAATTTTGGTGTTTGATTTCTTTCTTTTAAACGCATAGCCAAGTGACCTAGGACACGATGAAATCATTCACTTAGTCATGACAAATTCATGTACCCTTCCCCTTCCGGTTCGGTGAACCTTCTAGACCCTTATAGATCATTCCGGTGAAAACACCAGAATCATTCCCGAACTCCGGAATTGGACTTTCCTTATATGAATCTTATTCTTCGGACCATTCCGTATCTCCTCATGATATTCCAGATCCCATCCGAGACTCCGAATAGCATTCAGTCTTCTTACTCACATTCCATATCTACTAAACAACATCGAAACCTTAAGTGTGTCTCCCTATGGTTCATGAATTATGCAAACATGACCGAGACTCTTCTCCGATCAATAACCAATAGAGGAATCTGGAAATTCATATGGCTCCCACATATTTATACGATTACTTTGCAATCGAATGAACCATGTATGTACGATACCAATTTCCCTTTGTCTCGCGATATTTTACTTATCCGAGGTTTGATCGCCGGTATCTCTACATAACTAGTTCAACCTTGTTACCGATAAGTACTCTTTACTTGTTCCTGTGATATGTGATCCCTGTCGGCTAGTCACATGCTTGCAAGATAATTGGATGGCATTCCATCGAAAGGGCCCAGAGTATATCTATCCGTCATATGGATGGAAAAATCCCACTCTTGATCCATGTGCCTCAACACATACTTTCTGAACACTCAATGCCAGCTTTATAACCATCCAGTTATGAAGTGGTGTTTGATGTCATCAAAGCATCCATCCAGTGATGGTGATTATCATGATCTCATGGTCGAGGGAATTAGGTTACTATGTATCTAAAAGCTTATAGCAAACGAACTATTTAAATGACTTGATCTTTATGCTACGCTTATATATAGGAGTATGTCCATCACACCATTCTCCTAATGATATGATATTTTTGTTAATAACATCTCAATGTTCATGATCATGAAACCATGATTATCTATCAACCAACAATCTAGTATTACAAATAGGCTTTACTAGGGAGTCTAACAAGTTTACAAATCACACAAGTATTAATGTTTCCGTTTAATACAATTATAGCATGAATGTAAACATTTATCATAAACACAAAGATATAATAATAACTACTTTTATTATTTCCTCTAGGGAATATCTCCAACAGTATCCCACTTTCACTAGATTCAACTAATCTAGATTACATGGTAATATACCAAACACCCATGGCAGTTTGGTGCTGGTCATGTTTTGTCCTCGGGAGAGGTTTAGTCAACAGATCCGCCACATTCAGATCTGTGTGTACTTTGCAAATATTTATGTCACCATCTTGGACATGCTCTCGAATAGCGTGAAAACGTAGCTTGATATGCTTCAGCTTCTTGTGTGACCTTGGCTCCTGCGCATTGGCTATGGCGCCCATGTTATCACAATAGATAGATATTGGGTCCAGCACACTGGGAACCACACCGAGCTCCATAATGAACTCCTTCATCCATATCGCCTCTTGTGAAGCCTCCGAAGAAGCTATGTATTCTGATTCAGTTGAAGATCTCGCCACAATGCTTTGATTTGCACTCCTCTAGCTCACTGCTGCACCATTCAGAGTAAATACGTATCCAGATTGAGATTTAGAATCATCCGGATCGGTGTTCCAACTAGCATCGGTTGTTCATCACCTCCATAAGAACGAACCATATCCTTAGTTCTTCTCAAGTACTTAAGGATGTTTTTGACCGCTGTCCAATGATCCACCCCTAGATCACTTTCATATCTGCTAGTCAAACTAACAACATATGCAATGTCGGGTCTAGTACATAGCATGGCATACATGATAGATCCTATGGCAGAGGCATAGGGAGTCTTACTCATCCTTTCTCTATCTTTTGCCATAGCACGACTTTGAGTTTTTCTCAAGGTCATATTGGGCAACATGGGCAAGAACCCTTTCTTGCTATCTTCCATTCCAAACATTTTTAGAACTTTGTCCAAATATGTACTCTGTGAAAGCGATATTAGGCGTCTCGATCTATCTCTATAAATCTTTATGCCTAATATGTAAACAGCTTCGCCGAGATCCTTCATTGACAAACTATTATTCAAATAATCTTTGACACTGTTAAGAAGATCTACATCATTCCCAATCAATAATATGTCATCCACATACAGTACTAAGAATGCTACAGAGATCCCACTCACTTTCTTGTAAATACAAGCTTTTCCATAAGTTTGTATAAAACCAAAACTTTTGATTACCATATCAAAACGTTGATTCCAACTTCGGGATGCTTGCTTCAATCCAT
The DNA here is from genome assembly GCA_910589765.1 of Avena atlantica. Classification (NCBI taxonomy): domain Eukaryota; kingdom Viridiplantae; phylum Streptophyta; class Magnoliopsida; order Poales; family Poaceae; genus Avena; species Avena atlantica. The sequence goes on from OU342736.1 coordinate 366,681,603, forward strand.
AAATGGACAGTTGAAGTTTGCATACCTTGTTAGCATCTTTAGGATTGAAAAAAACCTTTGGGTTGTACCATATACAACTCTTCATCAATGTCTCCATTGAGGAACACTGTTTTGACATCCATCTGTCATATCTCATAATCATAATATGCACTGATTGCTAACAAAATCCTCACAGACTTTAGCTTCTCTACCGGTGAGAAAGTCTCATCGTAGTCAACACCTTGAATTTTTCGAAACCCTTTTGTGACAAGTCGAGCTTTATATACGGTTACATTACCATCAACATCTGTTTTCTTCTTGAAAATCCATTTGTTCTCGAAATCTTTTTGTCCATCCGGTATGTCAACCAAAGTCCATACTTGGTTTTCGTACATGGATACAATCTTGGATTTCATGGCTTCTTGCCATTTATTGGAATCTAGGCTCATCAGCGCCTCCTCATATGTCGCAGGGTCGTCATTGTTGTCCACCAACATGACACGCATAACGGGATCATACCAATCGGGAGTGGTACGAGTCCTCGTCGACCTGCGAGGTTCCGTAGTAACTTCGACCGAAGTTTTATGATCATCATCATTACCTTCCTCTCTTATTGGTGTAGGCGCAATAAGAACTTCTTCTGGTGTTGCGCTACTCACAAATCCGAGAGAAGGTTCGGCAACCTCGTCGAGTTCTACTGTCCTTCCAGTCAGTTCTTTCGAGAGATACTCCTTCTCTAGAAAGGATCCATTCTTGGCAACGAATATTTTGCCTTCGTATTTATGATAGAAGGTATACCCAATAGTTTCCTTCGGGTATCCTATGAAGACACATTTTTTGCTTTGGGTTCAATCTTGTCGGGCTATAACTTTTTTACATAATCTTCGCAACCCCAAACTTTAAGAAACGACAATTTAGGTTTCTTCCCAAACCATAATTCATACGGTGTCTTTTTAACGGATTTAGATGGTGCCCTATTTAAAGTGAATGCGACTGTTTCTAAAGCATAACCCCAAAACGACAAAGGTAAATATGTAAGTGACATCATAGAACGAACCGTATCTAAGAGAGTTTGATTACGACGTTTAGACACACCATTACGTTGTGGTGTTCTCGGCGGTGTCAATTGTGAAAGTATTCCGCATTTCTTTAAATGCTCGCCAAACTCGTAACTTAGATACTCACCTCCACGATCAGATCATAGAAATTTAATCTTCTTGTTACATTGATTCTCTACTTCACTTTGAAATTCGTTAAACTTCTCAAAAGTTCCGGACTTATGTTTCATGAAATAGATATACCCATATCTACTCAAGTCATCTATGAAAGTAAGAACATAACGATAACCACCGCGCGATGCTACACTCATCGGGCCACACACATCAGTATGTATGATTTCCAATAAGTCCATAGATTGCTCCATCGTACCAGAAAATGGAGTCTTAGTCATTTTACCCATCAGACATGCTTCGCATATTTCAAGTGATTCAAAAAGTCCATCAGAATGGAGTTTCTTCATATGCTTCACTCCAATATGTCCAAGACGACAGTGCCACATATATGTTGAGTTATCGCTTAATTTCAAACGTTTAGCTTCAATATTATTAACATGTGTATCACTACAATCGAGATTCAACAAGAATAGACCATCTATCAAAGGTGCATGTGCATAAAACATATTACTCATATAAATCGAACAACCATTATTCTCGGACTTAAACAAGTAACCGTCTCGCAATAAACATGATCCGGATATAATGTTCATTCTCAACGCAGACACCAAATAACAATTATTTAAGTATAAAACTAATCCTGATTGATAGGGATATGCCGAGTGGGGTATACCCAGGAGGACGTTCCCTACTAGATCATACTCCCAGTGAGTGGGCCTGTAGGACGGCGACTGGACCATGACCCAAGAGGAAGCCCGGCAACTGGAAGTTGAAGGCCCAGAAGCATAGATAGGCCCAGTCGGATTAGGTCAAAACCCTCTGAGTCCTTATCTAAGTCGGCTGTAGATCTGTAAACCCTAGCGAGGTGACTCTATATAAACCTCCCTAGGACACGCATAGCACTTACGTTCCATCATACACCCCCTCGACTCGCCGCCTAGCCGCCGAGCTCGCCCATTGTACTATTTCATCAATACAATCTAGCAGGAGTAGGTATTTACCCTCTGGGGGGACGAACCTAGATAAATCCATGTGTCTTTGCCCTCATCTCGCACCGCAGATGGCTAGCCTCCCTTTCCCCTCGTCCTACTACTCTCTGCCAATCGTAACATCTATCGTGGTCATTCCCACGACAGTGGCGCCCACCGTGGGGCCTGGCCGGTCAGGCCTGTGTTCTGCGGCAAGACCCTATATGCCCATCAATCGGACGATCTCCACCGGTCGCATGATCACCATCGGTGAGATACTCTAGATCTTGCCCAGCAGCTACGTCCCGGTGTCACGCCCGGTCACCCACAGCGTCATCATGCCGGTCGACATGATCAGCCTCTTCGTCGGCTTCACCGACGTCATCGTCTCGGAGGACTGGGCGCGCATCCGCGAGTCGCCGCCGCGTGATCGGCTCTCTGAGAGCCAGGTCCACACCATCCACCGCCTTGCCTCCGAGTACGACTCAGCCACCAGCAATGTGGCCGAAACCAACGCGGCTGAGGACGACGCGACCCTCAATGATGACGCTGACTCGGCGACCCCAGCCTCATTCGCCGGATCCATTATCGCCGTGTCGCCAGTGGGCTCCATTACCCAAGTCTCCAACATGGGGGATTTCAAGGATCCATATATCCTCGGGATCTTTGACTCCGACTTCGGATTAGAGAACTTCGGTGACCTCCACGTCGGATCCAGTCGCTTCATCACGACCTCGGGATCTTGTCATACATGGTGGATACAATGGTGCTCCTTGAGCTATATTTCCTATGCCTCTAGTAGCTTTTTCTATGATAGTAGAGGAGGAAGAAGATGAGATCCTAATGAGTAGAGAGGAGAGGATCCCTTCGGAGCCTCCCCTGTATCGATCCCCCTGGTGATCCTTATAAAGGGGAACCCAGGGGACATGTCTTGGTTCACAAGCTTGGTCCTAGTCAAACTAGTTTGTCCTGTAGTTCTTGTCATCGGTATCTCTTCAGCATATTTCTAGCATCTTTCTGAGATTCTCAGCATATGCCTTAGCATATCTAGAGATGCTTGGCGTATTCCTTAGCATCTCAGGATATACCAAGGGCATATCCTATATGGCATGTGACAGTTGAAGGGAATATGCCCTGAGAGGCAATAATAAAGTGTTTATTATGTGTATTCCAAGTATATGATAGATGTTTATTTTGCATGCTATAATTGTATTAATACGGAAACGTTAATACATGTGTGTTTAATAAACAAACAGAAAGTTCCTAGTTATGCCTCTCTCATAAACTAGCTCATTGATTAACAAGATGATCAAGGTTTCCTGATCATGGACATTTGATGTTGTTAATAACGGGATCACAACATTAGTGTAATGGTGTGATGAACATTCATCTGAAGTATAGCATTACGATCAAAGTCATTGAGTTTATATTTCTATAACAACTTACGAGGTGATCCTAATCCTTAGACCATGAGATCATGTCAATCACTAACACCGGAAGAGTTTCTTGATAACATCAAACGTCACATCGTAACAGGGTGATTATAAAGATGGATTCAGAACTAATAAAGTGTTATGTTGAGGCTCATGGATCGAGAGTGGAATTTGTTCATCCCGATGACGGATAGATATACTCTGGGCCCTCTCGGTGATATCACATTGATTAGCTTGCAAGCAAGTGATTTGATCACTACAATGTTATATCACAGGAACGAGAAAAGAGTGCATGTCGGTAACGAGATCAAACTAGGTATGGAGATACCGATGATCAAATCTCGGACATGTAATATATCGTGAAACAAAGGGATTAAGATACTGGCGTAAAAGGTTCCGACGATCACAAGAAAGTCATCGTTGAATGTGTGGGAGTCAGTATGGGTCTCCAGATCCCGCTTCTGATTATTGATCCGAGAGGGGTCTCGATCATGTCCGCATTATTCACGAACCGTAGGGTGACACACTTAAGAGACACCGACATACAATTGGAGCAAATGTTTCATGCCGAAAGAATGAACAAGCGCGGGAATTTATTTCACTAGATACCGAAACAGGTTTTCGGGTGAAATTGCATAAAGTGGTTATGCATGTGAAATAGAATTCTAGCAAGGGGTTATTTGTGAATGTTTGTCATTAAAGTAATTGACAAAATTCTGAATAAAATAAAAGAGTTTTATTTAATGAGAGTTTGCATTAAATTTGGTGGAAATTTAATGGGAATTTGAGTGGACTTTTGAGTGGAGGGAATTTAAAGGGCATTTTGTGAGTGGAGTGTCACCCACATGAATGAAGGAGGGGAGGGGGCAGCCCCCATGGCCGGCGGCCACCCCCTTGGGTGCCCCCCCTCCTCCTATAAAAGGAGCCCCCTCCTCACTTGTCTCTCACACCTCCTCGTGAAGGATCTCTCTCCCCCTCTAGAATTTATCCCCCATGGTCTCGGACTAGCGAGATACATGTTCCCGGTGGCTATTCGGCAAGAAAGAGTTGTGCTTCCGCTGCATCGCTGGAGCGAGGAGGCGGAGGTTGCTCGGTGCCTCGAACGTGTGTGCGAGCACGGATGCGCTGCTGATTTGCGGCGCTGGGACTTCCTCTCGATCTTGAGATCGGCAAGAGATCGTCTACATCAACCACGAGTTGAACTCGTTAAGCTTTGTCGGTCTTCAAGGATATGTTCTCTACGGATATACATCCGTCCGTTGTTTGTATCTAGTAGATAGATCTTGGTATATAGTTCACATCGTAGGAAAAATTTTGTTTTCTATGCTACGAACCCTACAATAGTCTGTGCCAGGGGCATCCCAAGACTGGCACGTGACTTCACGAGCTTGATCTGGCTTGACGATGTGTTGATCTAGAGGTCGGAGGAACATCAGGGACTAAGTACTAGGACAACCATGGCAGTTTAGCTCGGCCCAGGTGTCTTTAGACGATGGGGGAACTTGGCCCTGACAGCGGCAGATTTGGCCTAGGGACTAAACAACGCCGGGTCAGCTAGCAGGCCAGCCGAGGTTGCAAAGGGCCCAGCCGGGTCACCTAGACCTTAGCCCAGTCAGGGCAGCGACTGGGGGAGGAGTGTCCCACGGGGGTCGGTAAAGCCCGTGCTGGCCTACCCGAGTGACACTAGGGAGACGAGGTGGCATAGGTGGTGCAACCAGTGGTGGGCCGAATTAGGCTAAGGTCGACCCACTCGGGGTAAATGATGAGGTTGGAGCGAAGAGAGTCGGCGGGAGTGGGGCGCTAGTGTTGCGGTCCATGGTGGGCCAGCCGGGTCGGCGGTGATGCCGGCCCACCGGGGTTATCAAGGTGAGAGGGGACTGGCGGGAGCGAGGGAGTTCAGCGGGAAGAACCTGAGTCACCAGGGTGGAGGTATGCTGGCCCGGGGTGGGCCGCTGGATGAGTCATCCCATCCGGGGTACAATGTTGAATCGGCCTAGGTAGGCGAAATTCGGTGCTGGGAGTGTTTATTGAGGCCTAATTTGGCCTCTAGCACTTTTTTTTCTTTATCCTTTCCTATTTTACTTATAATTTCATCAAGTGACCTCATCTTATACACAAGCTTTATTGAGTTGCTTTATTCCTCTTGTATCTCCTAATGACCCAACTCTGGGGTACCCGGGGTTATACCCTGACATTAGTTCCCGAGCAGCTTGTGAGGGACTCGTAGAGTCGCTCATAGGCTTTATACTAAAATATTCCTAGAGTTTTACATCGATTTTCGATTCGATTTATGCGAATCAACTATCATCTTATAGCCTTCATTCGGAAAGTTGACATATAACCCCTTTGGGTAAGTTTTTACATCCTACCTTCATGGGCTCTGGTAATATACTCCTTTTAGGTAAGTCTTGACACCTAACCTTTTGAGCTCTGGTCATATAACCCTTTTGGATAAGTCTTGACATCTGGTCTTTTTGGGCTCTGGTCATAACCCTTTTAGGTAATTTGTGACTTCTGGGCTTCTTGGGCACTGGTCATAACCCTTTTAGGTAAGTTTGTAACTTTTCGCCTTCATGGGCACTGCCCATATAACCCTTTTGGGTAAGTCTTGACATCTGGTCTTCTTGAGCTCTGGTCATAACCCTTTTAGGTAAGTTTGTGACTTCTGACCTTCTTGGGCACTGGTCAAAATACTTCTAGGTAAGTTTGTGACTTCTGGCCTTCATGGGCACTGGTCCATGAATCCAAGAGATGTACACAGCCTGTTTTATTAGATTATTCTCAAAAATCTTACAAAAGGGATTACAAAGATCAAACTGAAGCCCACCAAAACAAGCGACAACTCGCTCATCCTACAACCCTGATGAAGGGGTGTCTATGAACAGGCTCAATACCCCTGACATTCCACCAACGCGCAACATCTAAAACTGAAGGTCTCGACAAGTCGCCCAATGGCAAGAAAGTGGCACAACTGATCCGGCAGACCCTCAGCACGTACCACCATACACGCTTCGGAAAGTCCTAGATGCCACCTTCTTCCGCATACCCAACTTCTGAAGAGATCAATGCACTGACCTTGCGAGGCCTGCCATCGACGCCACCATGACGCCAGACGACGCCACCACCCTGCGCGCATCGATTCAAGCACGCGTGATCGCCACCGAGACCTCTCAGCACCATGTCGTTGGTGTTCGACGGAATTTTGTGCCCAAGTGGCAGAGTCTGTCTACATATTATCCTTGAGGTTCAAATACAAGTACATGCTACGAGTGCATGGACTCCTAATTGGTGGGTCAACAATCATGCGCAGTATACATGACGTGTCTAGGTACGCGTCGATCGGCCGGAGACGTGTTCATATAACAAATAGAAAATTTATACGTATATGAGCCGTGTATGTGTACCCGATCGGCCGGCCGGAAAACGAATTTTTGGCACAGTCCAGCACGTCGCGCTCTGCACCCGACCGACGTACGCAGACGTGACGGTATACTCGGGAGGGGCCTGTACGTTTAATCTGCAGAAAGTTAAAAGAGGTTCTAGAAGCTCAAGAGATAGATGTTTAAACAGCAAAGCTAGCAGGCGAGAGGAAAGAAAAACGAAGCGATCGCGGGATTAGTTCCGGAAAGGACGGATGCATCCTTATCTGATCTGGACGTTGAGCTCCTGCCTATATAAGGAGAGCTGCACCTCGACACTCGGGGGAGGAAAAAAGAGGAGGAGGAGACTCGCGACGCCAACACCCAGACTCACCACGCCAGCTCCCAGACGAGAGTTCTCTCGCCGGCCGGAGACACCTCGCCCTCAGAAAATCCCATACACGCACACGGCTAGCAAATTCCAATCTCCAATCCTCATATACACACGCTCTACAAAATCTACAAACATCCATCGATCAGCACCCATACACACACGTATACCCGATCGGAAGCAAGAAGGGAGGCGGCATGGAGCTTTCTAATGGTGAGAATCATGGTGAAACCTCTCTCTTTTTTTTCTCTTTTCTCTCTACAGCATATACACACATGCACACGCTGCCGCGCCGAGGCGGATATGTCCAACCCATGGACAAGACGGCGTCACCCTACTCCGGCGAGCCACACCGACGGGCGACGGTGGGGCAGCCGGCGTGCAAGCCGGCGCCGTTTACACTACCACGAGCCTCGAGGGCGCGCGGCTGCCGGTGCCGCCAGCAGGACGACGGACCCGAGAGCGTACGGCTGCCGGCGTGTAGCCCGACGCCATCTCCAACGCCACCAAGTCAATGACCCGGAGGCGCGCGGCTGCCGGCGTGCAGCACGGCGCCATCTCCATCTCCGGCGCCACGTTCATCTCCAACACCACCGAGAGGACGGCCTCGACGGCGCGGCTGTCGGCGTGTAGCCCGGCGCCATCTCCGGCGCCACCAAGATGACGGCCCGAGGGCGTGCGGCTGCCGGCGTGCAGCCCGGCGCCATCTCCAACGCCACCAAGAGGACGGCCTAGACGGCGCGGCTGCCGTCGTGCAGCCCGGCGCCATCTCCATCTCCGCCGCCACCAAGACGACGGACCAGGGGCGCGCGGCTGCCGGCGTACGGCCCGGCGCCACCTCCATCTCTTCCCCCATAGAACCTTGCGACTACGGCGGCGCCGAAGACGAGACGAGAAGGCAGCCGGCATGCATTCGGCGCCACGTCCATCTCAACGAGCCATGCTGCCTAGGACGGCGACGGGGCTGTCGGCGGGCAGCCCGACCTTTATTCACCTCCTACGGACGCCAACAAGATGACGGCCCCGACGGCGTGCGGCTGCCGGCGCGCAGCCCGGCACCATCTCTCCTTCCATCGAGCCCGGCGCCTTCTTCACTCCGGCGAGGCGTGACGAAGACGAGTGATGGCGGGGCTGCTAGTATGCAAGTCGTCGCCATCTCCGCCTCCGCGAGCCATAGGCGATAGCATCGGGGTGTCCATCGTACAACCCGGTGCTAGCTCCATCTCCGTGAATCCGGCAAGCATAGGCGAAAGTGCTGCCGACTTACAATCCGGCGTCATACCCACCTCCATCTCCACGAGCCCGTGAGACGACGCTCTTGTCTAGGACGACAGCCGTGAACTCGGCGTCGGACCGAGACGAGGTGTCGACCACGTTGGCTGCACCGACTTGTAGGCGTGTGTCGGTTTTACACCGACGCCGATCTCCACCAACACTTACTCTCGCGAGGCATTACCCCTTGCACACCCCGACGAGGCCGCTGGTCGTCGAGAAGTCCCAGCTGAGCGGACCCATGCTACTCCAACTCCAACTACATCGACGCCGTCAAGACCGACGAGGCACGATGGCGAGGGCGGGCATGGCCGGAGCAAAGGCCATGCTACTCGCGGCGCGTGTACCGACGAGGACACGGGCTCTGCCGCCGCCCACACACACACACCACCACCACATCATGCATGGAGAACGCAAAGCGAAGACGACGAAGACGACCACACGGCTTAATCGGAGGTGTCTCGCGGCGTAACCCGCGGGAGTAATTAACCGGGTGCCTTCCGAGGCCCCGGGAACCATGAGATCGCAATCGCCATAGTCAGGCTGGCCGCGCAAGCAGACCACAGAGCGCACTGTATTAGGGATTTGTACTTTGTTTCTCCATGAGAGATTAATGAAATGCATCACCCCTACCTTTTCTTGTGTACTACGGTACACTGGCACGCCCGCATTTCTTTTGTTTACCCCGGCGCATGAGAAATAACACGCTACCATTCTTCTCCCCTCGAGTAGCCTACGTTCGACTTTTCCAGAACGTTTTTCTCGTGTCAAACAAATTGGCACGCCCGGTGGGACCTGGTTCTCCTCCCATCTTTGCTCCGCTGTGGTCGTCAGAATCGTCTTCGCCCGTTCACTCAACCCACACAGCATCCTGCACGACAAGCCAACGTCGAGGACCTCCGCTGATCAAAGGTCATCTTCATGCAGGAGGAATCCCCCACGCCATCAACACGGAGCCCTGGGTGATCCACTTTGGATCATCCTTTCCGCCCATGGTGGTCGTCGAGGTCGGCACCAAGATGTTCATGCACCAAGCCCAGGAGCCAGCGCAGTTCCAAATTGCGCGATCCAAGAAGGCGCAAAGGCGGGCATCCGCCATGGCCAAGAAGGAGCGCCGCGAGTTGATGCTCGAGGCGCGCGTCCTGTTGAAGGAGTCAACGGGACATAACGTCAAAGGGGACATGGGGGCGCTCCAACGCCTCTCTTCCAACGTCGCCGACAAGCGGGCGGGAGCGGTGTCACTTCGCGCCCCTACCCCGCCTTTGCACCCGGAGCTGCCGACGCCAACACCTAGGCGCACCGGAGTGGAGCTTCTTGGAGGCTTGGAAGCCGCCTCCGATGACCTGCGGAGACTCATGGCAAACGCCCGTTCGTCAGAAAGCCCGCATCCACTAAGGAACTATAGGAGGAAGTGCCGTAAGGTACAACGCCTTCACCAGCTATTAAGCTCTCGCATCACCAGGAGCATGGTTCTTGCGGGAGATTGGTCCCTCGGCGCAAGGGACCTCGCGGACAAGGTGTTCACATGTACTAGCACTGAACCATCAGAGGTCAAGTTGGTGGTGAGAAGAGCCATCATGAAGGAGTTCTGGAAACGGTACTCCCGAAAAGAGTCCGTCTTGCCGGGCCCAACGCTCTCCATCAACCTTGAAGACCCTCGAAGAAGCATGTGTGCACCATGCTGCCACACTTCGGCGATCAATGACCGCCCCATCCCCAACGACAACAGGTTCGCCGTTCTTCGGAACGAGGTACCTGCACCACGCGGAGAAGATCTACGGCAGGAGTTCCGCCGCTTGCAAGATCAAATGAATAGCATCCAGAGGCGGCTCCATGAGCAAGGAGCGCCAAGTTCTTCATCAGCACCAGCTGGGGGCAGGATTAGGCACCAAGCCCCTAGTCATCGTCCTCAACATGAGCGTCATACCTTGGCGCCTCGACGCCAACCTTCACCCATCAGACATGCACACCGGGGGCATCCTAACATGCCCCCACGTTGGAACCGTTGGTCACGACATCAAGATGATGAGAGGGACCCTCGTCCCACTCAACAGTGGAGACCTAGGGATCCTCCACGAGATACACTTCCACCACGGCCTTCATCCCCGCCTAGGCGTGGAGAGCGACTCCAAGTGCGCCCTGCAAGGGACGTGCCTACCACACCAACTCCGCGAGCTGCACCGCCTCTTCTACCAACTCCACCAGCACCCTCAAGAACCCGGCAGGTCCTCACAGAGAACCAACGCAAGCGCGAGAGGCGCCGGAGGAATCGCCAAGTTCTTTACAAAGAACTCGAAGACCTGGTGCTCCGCCATACCCAAGTTCGGGTACGACCCGATGGTGGGGTCATTCAAGAAAGTGATAGGATCGGCTTCCGCATCTCTCCAAACCTAGAGCGGCACGAGCGGTACAATTACCTGCTCAGCCGCCTCGCTCCAAAACCACGCAAGATGCCCTTAGGGGGTGTCGAACAAAAGGGTGAAGCGGTTCCACCACCGCTTCCTTCAGCAAATCCTCAACAAGGCGATGAACAGACGATGGACACATCGTCATCTTCGCCTCCTCGGAGGCAAAAGACACCAACACCGACAGCCACGCCAATGGAGGGCGTCGAGGAGACTCCAGCCGCAACTGCCTCCAACCCCGAGGCGGATCTTGGGGCTTCAACCTCCGTTGCCCCGGGAAAAGACGAGATGCCTCCCACAAAACCTCCGCTTACCTCTCCGCAAGGGGACGAGAAGATCGGAGATGATGCCCTTCAGCAGGGGGATGGAAAGGAAAAGGAGGCAACAAAGAAGAACCTTGCTTTGTGCGGCACTGTTGCAGTGCGCCCAAGGCTTGAGCCAAACGACGATTGGCAACCTCCTCAAGTCACCCACGAGTTTGGCTATCCCTCGGATGAGGAGATCGTGCCGAACCCCAAAGCTGACTTCAAGAAGGCTTTCTTGCCACGCCTCGGCCATGTACGTTCATGGTTCAAGGGCACTGACGCGGAGGCCAAGGCCAACGCTTCTACAAGGGAAGAGGGAGCAAGATCCACTGCCCCATGCCTTCCCATCATGGCAGGGAAAGGCTCACTTTCTGATGGAGACTCGGGATATCACCCGAACATTTCGTCGCGACTCTACACCGACATCACCTCAAGACTCCCACGGGATCCCGACAAGTTGTTGCAGGTTGCAAGTCGACCTGGAGCCAAGACACGGCTAAGGTCTTTCGCACTTCGGAGTGTGACGGACAGATCAACCAAAGAGGAAGGGATTGACGACTACGCCGACGATGAAGAGAGCTTCTCCGACTCTTCTTCCACCTCCTCGTTGGAGAAACTTACAAACTCCCCTCCATACCACGAGCTCGCCCCTTCGGTCCTATCGGACTGTGAAGATGGCCTTGAAGATCTCCATACCGCACCAGCCCACATGGCGGTAGACGGTGGAAAGAACGACGGCTCTGCATCCGCGCAGGCTAGTGCATCGGCGGGGAGAGAAGCTGCACTGGAAGAAGAGATGAAGGAGCAGCGCCAGAAGATTGATCAATTGACATCAAAACTCGACCAGTTCATCGAGCTCATGATGAACAACAGCAACAACAACGGTGGCCCGCCACAAAGCGTACCACCAGGAGTGGTAGACCCACAAGTGGAGGAGTTGCAGGCGGGCGCTCTAACAAGTGCGCCACCCCATCATGAGCGCCAACACGAAGAAACAAGCACACATGCTCGCCAATGGGCTAGACCCTCTGGTCCAGCCGACACAACGCCACAACAAAGCATGCTGAAAGGCTACCACGACATGCTTAAGGACATGGTAGACAAAAGATTCGAGCAATTGAAGGTCGATAATGCTCCTCGCACCATGGGGAGCGAGCTGGAGAAGCCCTACGAATCATGGCACGACCTGGTGTCATTCCCTGCAGGGTGGCACCCACCAAAGTTTCGTCAATTCGACGGGACGGGTGATGCAAGGGAGCACTTGGCGTACTTCGAGGCGGCGTGCGGGGACACTGCAAACAACGCGTCACTTCTCCTTCGACAATTTTCAGGGTCGTTAACCGGCCCTGCCTTCCACTGGTACAGCCGCCTGGCGGTCGGATCCATCGAAAGTTGGTCAGGCATGAAGGAGGTCTTCAAGAAGCACTTCGTCGCCATGAAGAAGGACTTCTCTGTCGTCGAGCTTGCACAAGTTCGTCAACGACGAGATGAGTCCATCGACGAGTACGTCATTCGCTTCCGCAACAGCTATGTGCGGCTCGCCCGGGAGATGCACCTTGAGGACGCCATCGAGATGTGTGTCCACGGGATGCAACAACATTGGTCACTCGAGGTCTCTCGACGCGAGCCTAGGACCTTCAGTGCTCTTAGCACGGCAGTGGCGGCAACGAAGCTAGAGTTCGAGAAATCACCACAGATCATGGAGCTCTACAAGAACGCCACTATATTCGACCCGTCCAAGCGCTTCACATCAACATCCAAGCCAACCAATAATGGGGCCAAGATGAAGGCACCGGCGGAGGCAAATGCCACTAGGGTCTTCTCCTCCACTCCCCAAGGCAATGTGCCAATGTTGGGCGCAAGAGGCGAGCAAGCGGGAGTAAGGCAACGACCCACGATGCAAGAGCTCCTCAAGAAGCAATACATCTTCCGCAGAGAGCTGGTGAAGGACATGTTCAACCAGCTGATGGAACATCGAGCTTTGAACCTTCCAGAAGCTCGAAGACCCGATCAACTGGGGATGACAGATAATGCTTTGTTTTGCCCATATCATAGGTACGTGGGACATGTCATCGAGGACTGCGTCGCCTTCAAGGAATGGCTCCAGAGAGCCGTCAATGAAAAGAGGATCAACTTGGACCCGGAAGCTATCAATCCAGATTACCAAGCTGTGAACATGGTGAGCGTAGTGGTGCCCTCTTCATCAAGGCAAGGCGATGAATATGAAGATGGATGGGCGCCCCTCTCACAAGTTGAGGGCCAACTATCCAACCTCGTCCTGGCGACAGCATCAACACCTCCCCTTCACCAGGATTCTACACCAACCATGTCCATGGAGAAGCCTTGGAGCACGGTCCGTCGGAAGCCATACCCGAGGGACCTTCCAACTCGACCTCCTCGTCCGACATCATCAACACGCGCTCCCCCAACAATTCTAAGGCGAGTTGATCCAAGTCAACGCCGTCCCCCACCGAGGTTCGTCCCCAAGTCCGAGGGAGATGAGTCATTCCCCCGGCCAGGGCGGGGACTACGCACTTTGGCGCAGTTCCTACCCCATGGTTGGGACCAAGGGCCAATGGAGGGTGTCGAAGGAGTACAAGATGAGGCTCGATCCTCTCAAGCACGAAACATGGCGAGTTGCAACGTCGTCCTCGACTACAAGGACGTGCCCAGCTCCGAGTCGGACGACATGTTCACTCCTGAAGAGCACGAGGCGTTCCACGCCGAAAGTGCCACAAAGAACCCGCAGGTGGAAGAGGTGAACATGAACCTGCGTGGGGGAAAGGTCTTACCCGACCCCCTGAAGGCCAAGCAAACGAGAGTGGACAAGCCGGCGGCCCATAAGGAGGCAACACCGCATGAAGAGGCACCAGAAGCGCACGATGGTGGGAAGGCGAAACCACAGGACATCGACTACAATATCATCGCCCACCTCAAGCGAATTCCGGCACTCTTGAGTGTGCACGATGCGCTCATGCTGGTGCCAAACCTACGTGAAGCCCTCATCAAGGCGCTCCAGGCTCCAGAGATCTATGAAGTGTGCATGGCGAAGCATCGTCTCTTTGACAATCCCTTGTTCGTGAATGAGATCACGTTCGATGAAGAGGACAATCTCATAGAAGATGGTGCCCATAACCGCCCACTTTACGTGGAGGGAAACATTGGGGCCGCGCATCTTCGTCGGATCCTCATCGACCCAGGGTCTGCCGTGAACATACTGCCCGTCCGGAGTTTGAAACGGGCAGGTTTCACGGTGGACGACCTGGAGTCCACCGACGTGATGATATGCGGCTTCGACAACCAAGGGAAGCCAACACTGGGGGCCATCACGGTGAAGATCCAGATGTCTACATTCAGCTTCAAGGTGCGGTTCTTCGTCATCGAAGCAAACACCTCCTACTCGGCTCTCTTAGGGAGGCCTTGGATCCACAAATATCGCGTGGTGCCTTCTACCCTTCACCAATGCCTAAAGTTCCTTGACGGCAACGGCACACAACAACGCATCATCGGCAACACCAACCCCTACACCGTGCAAGAGTCGCATCATGCAGATGCGAAGTACTACTTCCCCGTCGAAGATAGTGACCAACATGTCGGGCGGACAACACCAGCGGTTGATGTCTTAATCAAACCGGGTGTTGCGCCAGTCGCCGAAGCACAACAGCTCATCATACCATGCTCCCCCGCGGACGCACGGGGTTCCTCCTCTCGCAGCCGAAGGAACCCTGGGCGTAGGCGATCTTCCTCGACTGTGCAACACGACTACAAGCCCTTCCTCCAGGACGGGATGGGGAGCTCTACCCCGATATTGCTGGGGGCAAGCTCTTCTACGCCTGCCCCGGTAGCCCCGTTGCTATTGAAGGCAAGGTACCAGAAGCCCACGCCAATCACGTTGAGGTCGGAAATGACGCCTCCACAAGAGGCTCCTACATCTTCATCGACTTCGGCGCACCAAGAGCCTAGTTGTTTAACACTTGGCGGCTCTGCAGGTGCCCAGGAAGGACCGAAGGCATTGATCGGCAGCAGTGATGCGCCCCCTACGATCATGCTACGGGTGCGCAACACTCCAAAAGTGGAAGGTGCACCCACTCATTCGGGGGTGGTTAGGAGGAGAATAAAGGAGATAGAGGAAGCTGCGCGGGGAGCTCGTGTCATGCAGCCCCCATCCCTCTACATATCCACGGCTTCTCCATTGGAGGTTTGGGCTATCCCAAGTTCATCTGGGTCTAGAACCCAAACCATTTTCTATAAAGTTCCACAGGTACAACATTGCGACTCCATATTTGAGCTTCCCCAACCTCGCGGTGATACAGAAGAAGCGCTATCCACAATGAAGGCCGAGCCCAAGATGGCTCGCTTGCTGGAGAAGGCGGGGTTCACGCTTCGGCAAAACAGTAGAATACCGCCGCCACCCGCGGTTTGCGAGGTATGGTGGAGGCAAGCCGAGGACCTCATCAAGCAGAAGGGCAAGACTCGGACCAAGTTCGGGCTTGGGTACACCCACCCGGGTGGCCACGATGATGAAGAAGAAGGAGGACTCAACGGCGTCGCACAAGTCACGTGCCATGCTACGTCTGTCTCTTCACGAGACGACATGGAACTGCCACGTCATGGCCTTCACCGCCAAAACTCCATCGACGACGCGTCGGTCAAGGAAGAAGAAGAGGTCGAACCCACGCTGGCTCCACATGAGATGGAAGACGGTGGTCAGCTCACCATCGATGAACTTGTCGAAGTCAACCTCGGAACCGAGGACGATCCACGTCCCACTTTCGTCAGCTCCACGCTGACGGAAGAGGAACAGGAAAGCTATCGACGCTTCTTGATGGAGTATCGAGATTGCTTCGCTTGGAGCTACAAAGAGATGCCGGGGCTCGACCCTCGTGTCGCTACACACAAGCTGGCGATTGACCCGCAACACCGCCCCGTCAAGCAGCCTCCGCGGCGCTTGCGTCCGGAGTTTCAAGACCAAGTCATCGCCGAGGTCGATAAATTAATCATTGCAGATTTCATCAAAGAGGCGAAATACACCGAGTGGCTCGCAAACATCGTCCCCGTGGAGAAGAAGAATGGCCAGGTACGGGTGTGCCAAGACTTCCGCGACCTAAATCGAGCATGCCCCAAAGATGACTTTCCCTTGCCAATCACGGAAATGGTCGTCGACTCCACCACGGGCCACGGTGCGCTATCCTTCATGGATGGTTCGTCAGGCTACAACCAAATCAAGATGGATCCGGACGACGCCATCAACACCGCGTTCAGGACCCCGAAGGGCAACTTCTACTACACCGTCATGCCATTCGGCTTGAAGAATGCTGGTGCGACGTACCAGCGGGCCATGACATACATCCTCGGTGACCTGATCCACCATTCGGTGGAGTGCTACGTAGATGACATGGTGGTGAAGACCAAGGACCGCCGGGATCATCAGGAGGACCTCCGGGTCATCTTTGAGCGCCTACGTCGACACCAGCTCAAGATGAACCCGTTGAAATGTGCCTTCGCCGTTCAATCGGGCCTCTTCCTAGGCTTCGTTGTCCATCATCGAGGCATAGAGATCGAACCGAAGAAGATCAAGGCCATCCTCAACATGCCACCACCTTGTAATCTCAAGGAATTGAGAGGTTTACAAGGGAAGTTGGCGTATATCTGTCGCTTCATCTCCAATCTCTCGGGACGCATCCAACCCTTCTCAAGTCTCATGAAGAAGGGAGCTCCGTTCGTATGGGATGAAGGGTGTCAAAGAGGATTCGACGACATCAAGAAGTACTTACTTAACCCACCTGTTTTGGCAGCTCCTGTAAAAGAGCGCCCTCTTATTCTATACATTGCAGTGCAGCCTACTTCAATAGGTGCTCTTCTCGCTCAGCACAATGATGAAGGGAAGGAGGTGGCTTGCTACTACCTGAGCCGCACCATGGTGGGCGCTGAGCGAAACTACTCTCCAATAGAGAAGTTATGCTTGGCGCTTATATTCGCGTTGAAGAAGTTGAGGCACTACATGCTAGCACTCCAAATCCAGCTCGTCGCTAGAGCGGATCCTATAAGGTACGTTCTAAGTCAGCCCGCACTAATGGGGCGACTCGGGAAATGGGCATTGCTCATGATGGAGTTCGACATCACCTTTGTGTCTCAGAAAGCGATCAAGGGCCAAGCCTTAGCGGAGTTCCTTGCGGCGCATCCCGTCCCTGACGACTCTCCGCTCATTACCAACCTCCCCGACGAGGAGGTTTTCACCGCGGAGGTCGAGGCTCCATGGGAGCTCTACTTCGATGGTGCTTCGCGCACGGAGGCCGACCCTGATGGCACACCCAAGCGGAGAGCAGGAGCAGGATTGGTGTTCAAGACTCCACAAGGAGGGGTGATGTATCACTCATTCTCCCTCCTCAAGGAAGAATGCTCCAACAACGAGGCGGAGTACGGGGCACTCATCTTTGGCCTCCTCCTAGCACTCTCCATGGAGGTCCGTTCTTTACGGGCCTATGGAGATTCCCAGCTCATCGTTCGGCAGGTCAACGACATCTACGAGGTACGCAAGCCGGAACTGGTGCCATACTACGGTGCGGACCGGAAGCTTATGGACAAATTCCAACATGTTAAAGTTCTCCATGTCCCGCGAAGCAGGAATGCACCTGCCGATGCCTTGGCAAAACTGGCGTCGGCACTGGTGCTCCCATGTGATAAATCCACGCAAGTGATGGTGGAAGAAAGGTGGCTTCTTCCCGCTGTCCTAGAACTCATCCCGGAGGAAGAAGAAGTCAGCACCATCACGACGAACGTCGTGGAGGAGGACGAGTGGCTACAACCCTTCCTCAACTACTTCAAGCACGGCAGTCTCCCCGATGACCCCGTCGAGAGGCGCCAACTCCAACGGCGACTCCCCTCCTATGTGTATAAGGCCGGCGTCTTGTACAGACGGTCTCACGGGCAAGAGATTCTACTTCGGTGCGTCAACCAAGATGAAGCCAAAAAGATCTTACAAGAGGTGCACCACGGGGTCTGCGGTGGACACCAAGGTGGAGCCAAGATGTACCATGCCATACGCCTGGCTGGGTACTATTGGCCCGGCATCATGAAGGACTGCCTCCAGGTAGCCAGGTCATGCCATGGTTGCCAAATCCATGGCGACTTCAAGCATCAGCCGCCAGTTCCTCTACACCCCACCATTCCCTCATGGCCATTCGATGCCTGGGGGATTGACGTCATCGGACCCATCGATCCACAATCTTCCAGGGGGCATCGTTTCATCCTTGCAGCGACGGACTACTTCTCCAAGTGGGCGGAGGCCGTTCCGCTGCGGGAGGTGAAGAGCGACAACGTCATCAACTTCCTAGAGCGAAATATCATACATCGCTTTGGGATACCACACCGTATCACCTCCGACAACGGCAAGGCATTCAAATCCAACAAGATGTACAGGTTCATGGCGAAGTACAAGATCAAGTGGAACTACTCCACCGGCTACTACCCTCAAGCCAATGGAGCAATCGAGGCCTTCAACAAGACGCTCGGCAAGATACTCAAGAAGACGGTGACAAGACATAGAAGGGACTGGCCCGACCGTCTCTTCGAGTCTCTATGGGCGTACCGCGTTACAGTCTGTACCCCAACTCAGTCTACACCCTATTCCCTTGTCTATGGGAGTGAGGCGGTACTTCCATTGGAGGTCCAGCTACCCTCCCTTCGTGTTGCCATCCAAGATGAACTCACCAAAGATGAACAGGTACAACTGCGATTCCAGGAGCTTGACGCCCTGGAGGAGGAGCGTCTCCAAGCCCTGCAGAACTTGGAGCTTTACCGTCAAAACATGGTGAGAGCTTATGGCAAGCTCGTGAGGCAACGCGTCTTTCGGAAGGGCGAGCTAGTGCTTGTCCTCAGGCGCCCCATCGTCGTCACGCACAAGACGAAGGGGAAGTTCGAGCCAAAGTGGGAAGGACCCTACGCCATCGAGCAAGCCTACGACGGGGGTGCATACCAGCTGGTCGATCCTCAAGGAGCCCGGCCCATGCCTCCAATCAACGGAAGGTTTCTTAAAAAATATTTTTGCTAAATATTTGCTTCTTCCGTTGCCTTTTCCTTTTTTTTCTTTCGTTTTTTTCTTCTATGGGGAGTCCTTCAGTCGGCTCATGTCCATGATGCATTCTCCTTTGCATAGTGTGGATCATCTGTTTTCCCCCAACAACAAAACAAAACTGGCTTTTCTTAATCATACCGTGCTGGTGATTGAAGATCTGGCTGCCTTAGGACTTGTCGGAGGGCGGCACGAGGTGCCAAGTTGCAAGTGGAGCGGCACCTACACCCACAAAGCACGACACGTACCAAGTGCATGCTTCCAGAGGCAGTGGAGAAGATCATTTGGGCACTTCAGCGTACCGAGACTCCACGCCCCTCATGCTCCCCGGCGTGCCTCGCGCTCGTAGAGGCTCACACCCTGGGGAAAACCATAGGAAAAGATCATGAAAAGGCTGTCCGACTCAGTGCGTAGCCGCGTGACAACCCTGGGGTGTGCAAAAAAAAAGCTCCAGATAAAGTGCCAGAGGGTTCCTTAGTCCACCAAGGTGAACGGTGCCTTCCAAGTTCCCAAGATGGCTCCTCGAGCGAAGAAAGAAGAAGAGAATCTCAGAAGTTCAAGCCAAAAACAAAAAAAAAGTATCTCCAAGAGTGCAAGCAATCTCATGAAGTCCATGGTCACCCAAGTGGACCTCGCAAGCAGTCCCCGTAGGAGGGCAAAAATACATAAACTCCAAGACGCAAGTCACAACCACCCCAAGCATAAGGGAACCATTCGAAGGAAGGCGGAAGGTAGCTGTTCACCACCCCTCAATAAGGCGCGGAAGTTTCAGAGCTGTTGTCCCAAAGCCTTACTCCCTCGTTTTACCATGCCCAAGTCTCTGGGTTCGCGGGGTATCGTGCAGGGGGCATAGCTGAGCCGTGGGGCTCCTCTGTACCAGGATGGGCTAGAGTAGGATTCTCTACTGCCTCTTGGAAGCATCTCCGAAGACGGCGTCTCCACACACGTACACGGAAGGAAAAGTTATGATTGTCATGGTCTTGCGACGATTCCCAATGACAAGTCCTTTGGCGGCTTTTTCGGATATCACACATATAGCAAGTGTATAACGGGAAAGCCAACATTTTAAAAAACACAAACCCAAAACCATGTTTTGTTGATGTTGTCCCTCGCTTCTTTTATTTTGTCTTGGTTGCTTTGTCCATCAAGCTTGAGCAGGTACATCGTCGAGAGGTCCCAATTCCGTCCTACATCAATAATACTGGTGGCGTTCCTTGCCCTCTGCGACAGACACCTCGTCATCAATGGTGACGCCCATGGGACGATGTTCTCTACACCTTAAGGATGGAGTCTCCACGCCGACGGCTTACCGGCGCCCCATCTACATCAACGCGTCAAGATAAGGGAGCAGTGACGCGCGCCAGTGCGGCTAGTGCGAATCTGTGAAACCCTTCAGTCTAGTCGGCTGGCACTGCCTGGGCTAGGCGGTCCCGACCAGATTGATAAAATTATTTCCAGGACGTGGCACGTTCTTTCGCCACGGAATGAAGACGGGCGAGGATTAGCAGGTTGGCTGGCACCATACACGGTCTCAACCAGCTTTCTTCAGAATTGCGGATGTTCATGCCCGCACTAATTTGCACCAACACTCGGCGACATGCGAACATGTCGTCGCGGCAAATTGGAAGATCAACTACATCAACCATGACCTGGCTCTGGGTCTCCACAGGATGACTAGAAGAGGAGCGACTACTATGCCGAGCACGGGATGGTACCAATGACGCAAGCAGATGCGTCACAAGCACGACGGGGTGCGACGGTCACGGTCGTCAGGGAGAGTCATCTTAACCTGGGCATACAAGGACAGTGAGTCAGTAATCAGGAGACAAGACACGCCATGGATGATCAAGCACGCAAGCAGCTCGACGATCCAAATCTTCACCCAGTTTCCGGCGTCATGCACACATTGTAATGGAAACTAGCAAGCAGACAGATCAAGAAAGAAAAAAAAAACGGTCTTCTCCTCGCGTCGTCCATGCGCTACGCGTGGCCAGGGGTCGGTGTTGCTGGCCACGTCTGTCCGGCGAGGCTGCCAAGTACATGGCTACGTTTGCTTCTCCGCCGTCAATGTCAACACGCATTGCCCTTCCAATCGAGTAACATTCAAGTACTCAAGGGAGTTTGGAAGATGAAGAGCGAGATCGGTTTACCTGTTCTTCGAAGCTGAAGCGAGAGCTCACGGTGCGTCAAAGAAAGAAGGGCACGCGTTTCTATTTCAGGTATCGTTGTGGTGGAGAAGATTCGGAAAGCTGGTATTATATAGGAGGTCTTCATCTGACCATGACAAGAGTCAACCAAGCTCACGACATGCCACAACGTATGGGCGCACGTCTGTGGATAGGTCTCTACGTCCAGCCCACACACGACTCGCAAAAGTTCACCAAGCAAAATCCAATCTGCTCCGCGGTTGAATTTTTCTTGGCGAGGGGGCAATTTGTTCGACGGAATTTTGTGCCCAAGTGGCAGAGTCTGTCTACATATTATCCTTGAGGTTCAAATACAAGTACATGCTACGAGTGCATGGACTCCTAATTGGTGGGTCAACAATCATGCGCAGTATACATGACGTGTCTAGGTACGCGTCGATCGGCCGGAGACGTGTTCATATAACAAATAGAAAATTTATACGTATATGAGCCGTGTATGTGTACCCGATCGGCCGGCCGGAAAACGAATTTTTGGCACGTATACACAGTCCAGCACGTCGCGCTCTGCACCCGACCGACGTACGCAGACGTGACGGTATACTCGGGAGGGGCCTGTACGTTTAATCTGCAGAAAGTTAAAAGAGGTTCTAGAAGCTCAAGAGATAGATGTTTAAACAGCAAAGCTAGCGGGTGAGAGGAAAGAAAAACGAAGCGATCGCGGGATTAGTTCCGGAAAGGACGGATGCATCCTTATCTGATCTGGACGTTGAGCTCCTGCCTATATAAGGAGAGCTGCACCTCGACACTCGGGGGAGGAAAAAAGAGGAGGAGGAGACTCGCGACGCCAACACCCAGACTCACCACGCCAGCTCCCAGACGAGAGTTCTCTCGCCGGCCGGAGACACCTCGCCCTCAGAAAATCCCATACACGCACACGGCTAGCAAATTCCAATCTCCAATCCTCATATACACACGCTCTACAAAATCTACAAACATCCATCGATCAGCACCCATACACACACGTATACCCGATCGGAAGCAAGAAGGGAGGCGGCATGGAGCTTTCTAATGGTGAGAATCATGGTGAAATCTCTCTCTTTTTTTTCTCTTTTCTCTCTACAGCATATACACACATGCACACGCTGCCGCGCCGAGGCGGATACGTCCAACCCATGGACAAGACGGCGTCACCCTACTCCGGCGAGCCACACCGACGGGCGACGGTGGGGCAGCCG
The DNA here is from genome assembly GCA_910589765.1 of Avena atlantica. Lineage (NCBI taxonomy): Eukaryota > Viridiplantae > Streptophyta > Magnoliopsida > Poales > Poaceae > Avena > Avena atlantica. The sequence continues at coordinate 366,704,340 of OU342736.1, forward strand.
GCGTGCAAGCCGGCGCCGTTTCCACTACCACGAGCCTCGAGGGCGCGCGGCTGCCGGTGCCGCCAGCAGGACGACGGACCCGAGAGCGTACGGCTGCCGGCGTGTAGCCCGACGCCATCTCCAACGCCACCAAGTCAATGACCCGGAGGCGCGCGGCTGCCGGCGTGCAGCACGGCGCCATCTCCATCTCCGGCGCCACGTTCATCTCCAACACCACCGAGAGGACGGCCTCGACGGCGCGGCTGTCGGCGTGTAGCCCGGCGCCATCTCCGGCGCCACCAAGATGACGGCCCGAGGGCGTGCGGCTGCCGGCGTGCAGCCCGGCGCCATCTCCAACGCCACCAAGAGGACGGCCTAGACGGCGCGGCTGCCGTCGTGCAGCCCGGCGCCATCTCCATCTCCGCCGCCACCAAGACGACGGACCAGGGGCGCGCGGCTGCCGGCGTACGGCCCGGCGCCACCTCCATCTCTTCCCCCATAGAACCTTGCGACTACGGCGGCGCCGAAGACGAGACGAGAAGGCAGCCGGCATGCATTCGGCGCCACGTCCATCTCAACGAGCCATGCTGCCTAGGACGGCGACGGGGCTGTCGGCGGGCAGCCCGACCTTTATTCACCTCCTACGGACGCCAACAAGACGACGGCCCCGACGGCGTGCGGCTGCCGGCGCGCAGCCCGGCACCATCTCTCCTCCCATCGAGCCCGGCGCCTTCTTCACTCCGGCGAGGCGTGACGAAGACGAGTGATGGCGGGGCTGCTAGTATGCAAGTCGTCGCCATCTCCGCCTCCGCGAGCCATAGGCGATAGCATCGGGGTGTCCATCGTACAACCCGGTGCTAGCTCCATCTCCGTGAATCCGGCAAGCATAGGCGAAAGTGCTGCCGACTTACAATTCGGCGTCATACCCACCTCCATCTCCACGAGCCCGTGAGACGACGCTCTTGTCTAGGACGACAGCCGTGAACTCGGCGTCGGACCGAGACGAGGTGTCGACCACGTTGGCTGCACCGACTTGTAGGCGTGTGTCGGTTTTACACCGACGCCGATCTCCACCAACACTTACTCTCGCGAGGCATTACCCCTTGCACACCCCGACGAGGCCGCTGGTCGTCGAGAAGTCCCAGCTGAGCGGACCCATGCTACTCCAACTCCAACTACATCGACGCCGTCAAGACCGACGAGGCACGATGGCGAGGGCGGGCATGGCCGGAGCAAAGGCCATACTACTCGCGGCGCGTGTACCGACGAGGACACGGGCTCTGCCGCCGCCCACACACACACACACCACCACCACATCATGCATGGAGAACGCGAAGCGAAGACGACGAAGACGACCACACAGCTTAATCGGAGGTGTCTCGCGGCGTAACCCGCGGGAGTAATTAACCGGGTGCCTTCCGAGGCCCCGGGAACCATGAGATCGCAATCGCCATAGTCAGGCTGGCCGCGCAAGCAGACCACAGAGCGCACTGTATTAGGGATTTATACTTTGTTTCTCCACGAGAGATTAATGAAATGCATCACCCCTACCTTTTCTTGTGTACTACGGTACACTGGCACGCCCGCATTTCTTTTCTTTACCCCGGCGCATGAGAAATAACACGCTACCATTCTTCTCCCCTCGAGTAGCCTACGTTCGACTTTTCCAGAACGTTTTTCTCGTGTCAAACAGTTGGGTCCCATCAACAGATGCAACTAGAGACCTCCGGAAAATCTGTTGTGTGTAGCACCTACTGACTGGCGTAGCACCAAGCGGCTAGGTATGACATGACATATCCACTGAAGACTCAGTGCAAGATGAATCCGCTCCACCTCCTGCCTCCGCCCTCCAGTGTTGCTCCACAAACGATGCTCCCACGAGAGAACGCGACACCGCAGCACCACCATCGCCCGACTCGAACATCTTAGGGTTTCCCCCAGAGCAGCACGATTGAGGTTGACACTAGTTGCACGACGATGCCTTCATCAAGGTAACAACGTAGTAACGCCACCATCGCCCGCCAACGACTCGGTTTTCACCGACACCTAGGTCTCCCCGCCTCACTGCCGGGACTAGATGACAGATTCCGAGATCCGCCAAACCAGCCTCAGGCCGACCACCTCTGGCGAACTATATGATCATGCCCGCATCATGCTTAACGATATGATCATGCACATAGAGTCTAATCTTTTGTGACTATTTTTCATGGCTTGATATAAAATATTCCTAGTTGGTTATTTGTTTCAGGTATTTGGCCGTCACACAAAACGACCACACACAATATGATTGCAAATCGAAGAACAACTATTTATTTAGATGGTACAGTTCAGATGGATTGTGGTAAGATCGCATAGATAAGATCATGTTTCCTCCTAAAGATAAACCAGTTTGGTTTATGGTGTGAATAGCTGAGGTTGATGTGCTCAAGAAATCTTTGTTGAGAAGGTTATTTTCGTTCTAATTGCTTCCATTTGGGGTTGTTGCTACGTTGTGGTATCCTCACACACATGCACGGACTGAGCCGTGTGGTGGGTGTGCGTATGCTATCTTAAATATTCCATTAAGATAAAATATTAAATAAGGTTTTAGATAAGATAAAACATTAGGCAATCTAAACCCACTACATCCAGTGGCATCATAGGAAGCTCGCCTGTTCACATATTAATAAAGCCAAACAGCGGCAGGTAGTCTGATAAAACACACACCACACAAAGGTTCAGGACCAAGTCCCAGACACCGAAAATAAGTGTGGTTACAGAACAGGCCAGATTAGCTCCCACACACACACACAAACTAGTGCTCAGCCTTAACAGCTAGGTGAAGAGGGCTTGAGCTCAGCGATCGCAAGTCCCAACGCATCAGTGTTTCAGCATGTCTCTGAACCAGTATGCCGAATCTTTGGGGTACCGCTGGAGGGTGTTGAAGTCGACGTACACGATGCCGAACTTGGATGTGTAACCAGAGCGCCACTCAAAATTGTCGAGCAGAGACCAGGCAAAGAAGCCAAGCACGTTGGCACCGCCATCGATGGCTCTCTTCAGCTCGGTGAGGTAGCTCCGGTAGTACCCAACCCTTGTGCAATCATGCAAGTACTCATCGTGGGTGAGGTTCCCAGGTTGATCCATCCCTGGCGTGACATTGTGACAAGATTAGAAGTATGCTTGAAAGATGATTCAGATCCAGGCAAAGAAAGAAAGAAATACAGAGTTATTGTATCCCAGTACCGTTTTCCATGATGATCACCGCTGGATTTCCATACTTCTGCCTGATGTAGTTCATACTTCCGTACATCCCAAACGGGGTGATGTACAGCCAATCAGAGTTTGCCTGTAACCATTATCATGCCACCACAAATGATTCATCGTAGTATTCAATTTGATCTCAACAATGCAAATATATATGCAGCTAGCTAGTGGTCGTAGAAGAAAACAGCTGTTGCAACTAGTAGGAGCTAATTAACACGTACCCTTCGTCCAATCTGTTTGCCATCTCGCTCATCTGCGCAAAATTTCAGCAACCAAGGATGAAATGACAATATTTATATCGCGATAATATATAGAGCTCAGCACAACAAACTTACAGTTATAATGACCATTTTCTTCTCCGTCATGTAGATAGCTGTGTAATGATTGATACCAATATAGTCTGATGAGCCGTTGACCAATTTAACTTGATCAGGAATGAACCTAGGCAACCTCTCTTTCACAATATCTTGCATTGTCTGTGGATATTGTCCATTTATTATGGGATCCATATACCTGCATTCAACACAGACGTTGATATTTTTTTCTTTCAAATAAACGAAAATATATGATGCGATCGTTGACGGCATTGACATTGATATTTTTTAAGATAAAACACTTTGTCAAAGGATAGTAGGTAGTATGGGCTGGCCTTACCAGCCAACTTGGAAGTCCCTGGCTCTTTGAGCTGCTTCTTGGTCTTCGGTTGAGTTGGTAAGCCCCTCGTACCAACTGAAGTCCAGAACTATTCCAATCTTCCCTTGCTGAGCTTCCTACAATTTTTAGTTATTACTATTCCATCAGCGCTCTGGACAGAATGATGTTCATGGCAAATCATACATATCTATTATCTCAAGTAGTACTTGTCACATACATGCTGAATGGGTAATGGAAAGAATACTAGTACATCAATGGATACATACACGATAATGAAAATAAAATCTTGTTGGTAGACCTAGACGCAATAAAGTATGCTAGTATTTGTCAAACATGATTTTGTAAGAGAAATATGATTCAAACTACAATCCTGAAGGCCGATCATATTAGTACAATTTACTAGTAATATAGTTAAAGCAAGGAAAATACCTGATACTTATTCCGGTATCTTGCAACTGCATAACCATGTGCTAAGAGAAGATTATGAGAAACAATGTAAGGTTCTGTTGCTGAGTTCCCACCAGCAGTGCATTTGGTCACCTCTGAGGAGGTTGAAGCCCTTTATCATAACCAGTAAGCGCCACTCTGCTTGGTTCATTGAATGTAAACCAGTTCTTTACACGATCGCCAAAGGTCTTGAAACAGAAGTCAGCGTAGTCTGCAAATAGTTCCCTAAAAAACAAATATTAAAAAGATAATCAGGCATTGCTCATTGTGCAACCTTTCAAACCAGAGGTATAGCATGCTGCATCCACATCTACACACATATAGACTATAGAGCAACTAGTATTTTGTTTAAACAATTTATGGTGTATGCTACTAATTGCATACATTAAGTCCACAATAACTCTGACAGAGAATGAAAATGTAACACATGAGTAGATAGGAAGATGGAATACAAGTTGGCTTACACTGTTTTTGCATTTAACCATCCTCCGTAGTTGTTCTCAAGTGCAAGAGGGAGATCGTAGTGGTGAAGAGTGACATATGGAGTAATGCCTGGTTAGTTTTCATGGAAAGATTCAGATACGACTGTATTGAGGTTCCCATGGAAGGTTAAAATAGTAGTAGATGCTAAGCTATGGTGTACCTTTGTGAAGCAGGTAGTCTATCAGATTGTTGTAGTACGCTACACCTTCTTCGTTCACTTTTCCTTCACCCACTGCAGAATTCAAAGACGAGCGCGTGTTCAGTCAGAACATTATGTAGGAGCAAGCTACAAGTCCACCAGTCAAATTGGGTGTACACATATATACCCGGGAAGATTCTGGACCATGAGATAGAAAAGCGGTAGGCATCGAAATTCAGTCCTTTCATGAGATCAACATCTTCCTGTCCCAGCATAAAGGGATTATTAAACGTGAGGCCCTGGATTTGTTTCACCACAACTGTAGTGGTAGTGCAGATATTTAATGTTTTTTTCCAGTCCGGTAGATGTGAATCAGTTCAACTTCGTTAACTGTGAGTGTTCCAGTGTTATTGTGAGGAGTCTGCTATGACTACTAACACAAGTTAATATGATTACTCCTATAACTTGCTTGGATTATCCTGTGGGCTTAAGGAGTATGTAGTACGTCTCTCTGTTTTACGCCGGATACAGTGTAGTACCTTGTAGCGATGATATTGATCTGCTGTAACGTCTGCGTTTCGATTTCCCGGAATATTCCCTGTTAATCGCAACAAGCCATATATAAGAAAGTTTTAGCGCCGTGTGGAAGAATTCCATCACATCACTCAGAGAAGGGAGTTTGGCTGATCACAGTAAGAACCGTAGCGGATCACCTGGTGTGTGCGCGAAGTCGTCCCAGACGGAAGGCCCGCGGCCGCCTCCGGCTGCCATGCCCTCGACCTGGTACGCCGACGTCGCCGCCCCGAAGACGAAGCCCTTGGGGAACGACGCCCGGCTCAGCCCACCCAGACAGGCACGCGCGCAGGCTCCTCCGCCATGGTACGCGGCCACCAGGGCAAGTAGCAGGATCAGCACCGACCTCGCGGCCATCTCGCAGAGAAGCAGCGGGCAGTGGCAGCCTAAGCTCAGAACAAAAGGCTAGTGGTGCAGTGCAAGGTACAGCTTGCTACTAGCAGTCTGTGTTGGAGTATATATTTGCGGGCGGCGCGCGTCGTCCTAACATTGCGGCGTCGAAATAATTGCCGGTGCAGTGGAGCGGACATGATCTATCTTAATTTGGACATGGGGTTTTTTTCTCGATCAAAGGCTTATCGTACTGGCATTGGCAAACAACACGCAACTCCGGCCATGACCAGGACTGATCAGAACTAGAGTAGAAAAGAAGAAGAAGAAGAAGAAGAAGAAGAAGAAGAAGAAGAAGAAGATCGACAAGACACGCACTTCCCATCCCAGCGAGATCAAACACCGACCACAGCTAGCTGCAAAAGGGAGATGACAAGGAACACCCGCACTGGTGGGTCAAGAAACAACCTTCTTACAGCAAGCAAGCGATTTCTGATATTCCGGAGCCGTCCACGCACCAAATTGCCGCCGCCCCCTATACTACCACAAAAGGATCGACACATCTACTCCTACTTTTTCTTTTGACGTGGGATTTGACGGTGCGCGCGTACGTGTTGGCTTCCTAATCTCCTTCTTCACTCAGCCCAACCTCCCTGATTTTGCGGCGTCGAAATAACTAGCTAGGGGACGACGACTACGATGATGATGCGTCACACGGCGCGCGCGCCATGCTGCCCGGGTAGGTGATGCCAAAATCGGATGACCGAGTGGTGGTAGTTCGATCTTAGCTAGGTTTATGCGTAGGTCAATTTTTCTTGTTACATTTTCTCCTACATTCTATAACAGTGGTATCAGAGAGAGCGATCTATGAGTAGATGCATTTTTGATCCAGAGTATACGAGATGTACGGTATTGCACAAATTGTTGAGTGGTTTTTTAGATGAGATCTATTTACTCGATTTTCATGTTGTTTTCCTCGAATTTGCAATTTTTTTTATCCTAGCGGCATAGTCGATATTTCCGTACAAAGTTCTGGCTATCCGTGGTTCTTCTATGCTGCACCTAAGTATGCTAGTTTTCATACCAAGGACGTGCTTCAATTCTTTGGGTCTCGTTATAGCAAAAAACATATTGTTTTTGCAAACAAAAGAGTTTGTAAATGTGTTCTACATGGTGGTCATGCGTTTAACAAACACTACAGGACGCACGCGATACGCCGAGGGCAAGGCCAGAAAGCCCTCGGCATATGCTATGCCGACGGCTGCCCTCGGCGTAGGCTTCTCGGCATAGGTCTCCCTCGGCGGAGAACACGGAGGTTGTTGTCGTATCAAATCCCGTCGGCAACGCCGACGGCTGCCCTCAGCATAGCGGTAGTCGGCATAGCCTGTCGGCCGGTTGCAAAAATATTTTTTTAAAAAATAATTTTTTATTTTTTTAATCTTTGAATTTTTTGACTCGTTAATCTCTCACTTTAAATATTTTTAACACTAATTAAACTTAATAATTGATTAAATTATAGTCTTGGTCAAACTTGTCGGTCGGTCACCCATCCTCACTACTCCAGCTCCAACACACTTAACTCCTCGTTCCTTCAGAATCTATTTACGCAAAGCAATTCATACATTGTTGTCAATACTATGATATCAATCCTATTACTTTTATATCATCATGTCACATGTTTGTATTTTTTTGAAATTACAAACAATTATTTAAGTAGATAATAATGAATAAGTAAAAATATTATTGAATTCAAATAAAAATATAATGATTTTATCTTTTTGTATTTTTCTATTTGATATGGAATAATTAATATCTTTAAATCCGTAAATTGGAATTCGACAAATAATATGTCTAAATTGATCAGAAAAAAATGAAAGGAATCCAAATATGATATCAATATCAACTTAGCACAAACTATGTAGTGATTCTAGCCATAATTTTATTTGCCCGTTTAAAATGGAAAATAGCTTTTTGGCAACCTCGAATGACATAGGTCATTTTATGAAGGTTTTTTTAGATATAATCAGTATACCAAGTTTGATATTTTTTCTTTTAACTATGTCACATAATGTGACACCACGCGAAGTTTTTGAATTTCTTATGCCCATTTTAAACTATCGTCAAACTTTGTCGAACGACGGGTATGATGATTCTTAGATCGGGGCTGAGCCTCGATAAACTTGAAGTGGATCTCTGATGAAATAGCATATTGTGAACCTAAAAATGATTTTTGTTAAAAATCATGAGCATCAGATCATGTACATATAGTTCATATCTGACCCACTTCCTACGATTCGGCAGGAATTTGTCTTTTTCATCAGGGATAGACGAAAAGGTTTGAGATCCCTCTGTTAGGACATTGTCCATGTAAGGTGGTATAGTATTTTGGAAAAAATGTGGTGATAGCATTTTGAAATAGCCATTTGGTGGTTGCTTCACAAAACCGTCCGTTTTTTGCACTCGAAAAATGGAAAATGGCTTTTTGGTCGAAGAAAAGGAAAACTTCCTCCTGTAACATTGTTCGTCATCCCATGATGCACATGTATGCACAATATGGACACATCACAAACTATGCCTTGGTTCTAGCCATAACATTGGTCATTTGACCCGAAAGCCAAGAAACCTTGAATGAGATAGGTCATTTTGTGAAGGTTTTTTTAGACATAATCAATATACCAAGTTTGATATTTTTCTTGTAACCATGTCACATAATATGACACCACGTGAAGGTTTCGCATTGTTTGGATTGTTTTTGAATTTCTTATGCCTGTTTTGAACTATCATCAAACTTTGTCGAACGGCGGGCATGAAGATTCTTAGCTCGGGGCTGAGCCTCGATAAACTTGAAGTGGATTCTGATGAAATAGCATAATATAAACCTAAAATCATTTTTGTAAAAAATCATGAGAATTAGATCATGTACCTATAGTTCGTATTTGACCCACTTCATGCCGATTCGGCAGGAATTTGTCTTTTTATCAGGGATAGACGGAAAGGTTTAAATCCCCTGTTAGGACATTGTCCATGTAAGGTGGTATAGTATTTTGGAAAAATATGGTGGTAGCATTGTGAAATAGCCATTTGATGGTTGCTTCACAAAATCATCCGTTTGTTGCACTCGGAAAATGGAAAATGCATTTTTGGTGCGAAGAAAAGGAAAACTTCCTCCTACAATATTGTTCGTCATCCCATGATGCACATGTATGAGAAATATGGACACATTATCACAAACTATGCCTTGATTCTAGCCATAACAGTGGTCATTTGAACCGAAGGCCAAGAAACCTCGAATGAGATAGGTCATATTGTGAAGGTTTTTTTAGACATAATCAATATACCAAGTTTGATATTTTTCCTTATAACTATGTCACATAATATGACACCACACGAAAGTTTCGCATTGTTTGGATCGTTTTTGAATTTCTTATGCCCGTTTTAAACTATCGTCAAACTTTGTCGAACGGCGGGCATGAAGATTCTTAGCTCGGGGCTAAGCCTCGATAAACTTGAAGTGAATCTCGGATGAAATAGCATATTGTGAACCTAAAAATAATTTTTGTAAAAAATCATGAGCATCAGATCATGTACATATAGTTCATATCTGAACCACTTCCTACCAATTCGGCAAGAATTTGTCTTTTTCACCAGGAATAGATGGAAAGGTTTGAGTTCCCCTATTAGGACATTGTCCATGTAAGGTGGTATAGTATTTTGGAAAAATATGGTGGTAGCATTGTGAAATAGCCATTTGGTGGTTGCTTCACAAAATCATCCGTTTTTTGCACTCGAAAAATGGAAAATAGATTTTTGATGCGTAGAAAAGGAAAACTTCCTCCTGCAACATTGTTCGTCATCCCATGATGCATATGTATGCATATTATGGACACATTATCACAAATTATGCCTTGATACTAGCCATAACAGTTGTCATTTGAACGAAAAGCCAAGAAACCTCGAATGAGATAGGTCATTTTGTGAAGGTTTTTTAGACATAATCAATATACCAGGTTTTATATTTTTCCTTGTAGCTATGTCAAATAATATGACACCACACGAAGGTTTCAGATTGTTTGGATCATTTTTGAATTTTTTATGCCCGTTTTAAACTATCGTCAAACTTTTTCGAATGGCGGGCATGAAGATTCTTAGCTCGGGGCTGAGCCTCGATAAACTTGAAGTGGATCTCGGATGAAATAGAATATTGTGAACCTAAAAATTATTTTTGTAAAAAATCATGAGCATCAGATCATGTACCTATAGTTCATATCTGACCCACTTCCTACCAATTCGACAGAATTTGTCTTTTTCACCAGGAATAGACAGAAAGGTTTGAGTCCCCCTATTAGGACATTATCCATGTAAGGAGGTATAGTATTTTGGAAAAAATCACTGGTAGCATTTTGAATTAGCCATTTGGTGGTTGCTTCATAAAACCGTTCTTTTTTTGCACTCAAAAAATGGAAAATGCCTTTTTGGTGCGACAAAAGGAAAACTTCCTCCTGCAACATTGTTCGCCATCCCATGATGCACATATATGTACAATATGAAATCATTATCACAAACTATGCCTTGATTCTAGATATAATATTGGTCATTTGATCTGAAAGCCAAGAAATCTCGAATGAGATAGGTCATTTTGTGAAGGTTTTTTAGACATAATCAATATACCAAGTTTTATATTTTTCCTTGTAGCTATGTCACATAATATGACACCATGCAAAGGTTTTACATTGTTTAGATTGTTTTTGAATTTCTTATGCCCGTTTTAAACTATCGTCAAACTTTGTCGAACGGCGGGTGATACGTCGTAAACGTATCTATAATTTTTGATGCTCCATGTTGTTTATTATCTACTTTGCTTTCCTTTCTCTTTACTTTGAGGTGTTTTATATGTTTTTCTGGACTAACCTATTGACAAGTTGCCACAGTGTCAGTTGCATGTTTTCTTATGTTTTTGGTTCTAGAAAAGGTACAAAATCAATATTCTCGAAATTGGACGGGACAAAAGCCAAAGTCAATATTTTACCGTGGGGAACACGGGGCCAGAATACGAAACGGAGGGGATCCACAAGGGGGGCCACACCCCCTGCCGGCGCGGCCAGCCCTGGCCCGCGCCTAGGGGTGCAGCCACCCTAGGTGCCCCTGCCTCGCCACTTCTCCTATAAGAAGCCCCATATACCAAAACCCTAAGTACCCGATCAATCTTCCATGAAACGGTCTGTAGCCGCCGCCACCATCGTCCCTAGATCGGGGGGATCTGAAGCTCTTCTCGGCACCCTGCCGGAGGGGAGATCATCCCGGAGGCCTTCTTCATCATCATGTCAGCCTCTGGTATGAAGTGTGAGTAGTTCCACCTTGGACCACGGGTCCATGTAGTAGCTAGATGGTTGTATCTCCTCCTTTGTGCTTCCATGTCTAGATCTTGTGAGCTCCGTTCATGATCAAGATCATTTCTATTTGTATTCATGCATGTTGTGTTTGTGGGGATCCGATAGATATTGAGATTACAATGTCATATTGATTAATAGTTTTGTCTTATTGATTCTATCATGTCTGTGTTGTTTGTGATCTTGCATGCTCTCCGTTTCTAGTATATATCTTGGCCAAGTAGATGCTAGTGACTCCAAGAGGGAGTATTTATGCTCGATAGTGGGTTCATGCCTCTATTTAATCTAAAGGAAGTGACAAAAATCTCTAAGGTTGTAGATGTGTTGTTGCTACCAGGGGGAAAACAACGGTCTCTTGTTCATGGAACAACTGGATTATTTACCTTACACACTTTGCTTAAATTAGTTATCTGTTACTTGCAACTTAATATTGTAGGGGGTTCAGATGATAACCTGAAGGTGGATTACTAGTCATAGATGCAGTTGGATGGCGGTCTATGTATCTTGTTGTATTGTCCAATCGAATCTGATAGGATCATGAATGTCTAGTATTGCATTGTTATGCCTTGCTCAGTCCTGTCAATTGCACTGCTGTAATTTGTTGACCCAGCATGCCATGTTTGTTTATCTTAAGGAGAACACCTCTAGTGAACTATGGAACCCGGTCCGATATTTACCATTGATACATTTTCCACTGTTACTATTTACTTTCTGCAAACTACTATTACGTTCCACACAACATAGTTAATTCTTTGTTTTCAGCAAACCGGTGAGATTGACAACCTCACTGTTCATTGGGGCAAAGTCTTGAGTTTGTGTTGTGCAGGTTTCCAAGTTGCTAGCAACACCTTTGGTTCGTTTCCTTCCTCCTACTGGTTCGATAACCTTTGTTTCTTACTGAGGGAAAACTTGTTGTTGTGCTCATCACACCTTCCTCTTGGGGTCTTCCAACGAAGTTCTGCGTTCAGCCAGTGCACCATCAAGATTTCTGGCACCGTTGCCTGGGAGGCTAAGGACGGCTTCACAAGGGGAGTCCTTTATAACCTTTCTCTTTACTTTGTTTTTGTTTTTCTTAGTTTCTTTTGCTTGGTTTTGTTTGCCTCTTTTTATTAAAAACTCCAAAAAATATAGTTTCCTTTGTTTTGCTTTCTCTTATAAAAAACACACAAAAAATTAGTTCCTGCTCTAGCTGATGCTGTTGTGTGCTTGTTCCACCTTTGTAAAAATGAATTCTGCTGAGAACACCAAGTTGTGTGACTTCACTAGCACCAAAAACAATGATTTCCTGAGTACACCTATTGCTCCACATGTTCCTGATGCTACCTTTTATGAAATTAAACCTTCTTTGTTGAATCTTGTCATGAAAGAGCAATTTTCTGGTGTTAGTTCTGATGATGCTGCTGCCCACCTTAATAGCTTTGTTGAAATTTGTGAGATGCAAAAGTATAAGGATGTAGATGGAGATATTATTAAGCTCATATTGTTTCCTTTCTCCTTGAGAGGAAAAACTAAAGAATGGTTGCTATCCTTGCCTACAAATAGTATTGATTCTTGGATTAAGTGCAAAGATGCTTTTATTGGAAAGTGCTACCCTCCTTCTAAGATTATATCTATGAGAAGTGATATTATGAAATTTAAACTTGATAACGAACATGTTGCTCAAGCTTGGCAAAGAACGAAATCTTTTGTTAAGAATTGTCCCACTCATGGACTTACTGTTTGGATGATTATCCAGACTTTTTATGCAGGTTTAAACTTCTCTTCAAGAAACCTGTTGGATTCCGCTGATGGAGGTACCTTTATGGCCATTACCTTGGGTGCTGCAACAAAGCTCCTTGATAATATGATGGTTAATTATTCTGAATGGCACACTGAGAGAGCTCCACATGGTAAGAAGGTAAATTCTGTTGAAGAAACCTCCTCTTTGAGTGATAAGATTGATGTTATCATGGCTATGCTTATGATGTCTACGCACTTCTATTCTTGTAGATAGTTGTTGCGCCTCCAAGTGCAGAGGTTTATAGAACAGTAACAAGTTTCCCTTAAGTGGATTATCCAAGGTTTATCGAACTCAGGGAGGAAGTGGTCAAAGGTATCCCTCTCAAGCAACCCTGCAATCAAGATACAAGAAGTCTCTTGTGTCCCCAACACACCCAATACACTAGTAATGTGTATAGGTGCACTAGTTCGGCGAAGAGATAGTGAAATACAAGTGGTAACGGTGCCAGAAAATAGCTTCTGACTTGTTGTTGACGTTGGAAAGACTAAAGGCAAACTAAAATAAAGATGGAAGCAAGCAAACATGCAACAGATCTAGATGCAAACGGTGTTTCAATGTTTAGAAACAAGGCCTAGGGATCATATTTTCACTAGTGAACACTCTCTCATATAAATACTCTCTTCATGATACTACTCTTAACTACTCTCCGGTTCGACACTCTAATTCATGCTAGGACCTTCCCCAATCTAGATAACCCCACACTGTCACCTTGAGCGCTAGATGGTTCAAACAAACACCACAATTTCATAAAGACATCCAACTCCAAATATAAATCATGAATATATATATGTAATCTAGCTTAAGTGCCACACACGGCGCGCATGCTATCACTGTCACACACGTGGGAAAAAGTATAGATCTAATAAAACACGATGAGTATTTATGTAGACTCAAGCGTAAGTGCCACCATGGCGTGCACGCTGTCACTTTCACACACATGGGGAGAGTAGAGATCTATTGAAGCACTTGAGTAGCAAGGTAGATCTACTAGATTACAAAGCTCATAACCACAATAAGATCATGCATAGAGAGAGAGAGAGATGAACATATAGCTACCGGTAGAGCCCTTAACCTCGAGGAAGAACTACTCCCTCCTCATCATAGGAATCAGTAACGGTGATGGAGATGGTGGTGGAGATCGATGGAGATGGCTCTGGGGGGCACTTCCCCATCCCGGCAGGGTGCCGAAACAGAGACTTGTTGTCCCCCGAATCTCCCCTTCGGTGGCGGCGGCGCAGCAGAACTTTTTCTAGATTTTTGCCCGCGTTAGGGTTTACGTCTCGAGTAGACGTATATACAGGCGAAAGGGGAGGCCGAGGGGGTGCCCGGGGTGGCCACACCCCCCAAGGCGCGGGCCAGGCCTGGCCGCACGGCCAAGGGTGTGGGCCCCCCGAGGCCCTCCTCCGTCTCTGCTTCGTGGTTCTGTGTTCCCCTCGGTGAAATATTGACTTTGACTTTGTCCGTCCAATTACGATAATATTCATTTTCTGCCTTTTTTGGAACCAAAAATAGAAGAAAACAGGCAACTGGCACTGTGGCAACTTGTTAATAGGTTAGTACCAGAAAACATATAAAAACACCTCAAAGTATAGACAAAGCAAAGCAAAGTTGATACTAAACAAGCATGGAGCATCAAAAATTATAGGTATGTTTACGACGTATCAGCTTGTTAATGGAAAAGCTCATATTGATCCAAATAATGTTCCCCTAGCCTCTTTGGTTGCTCAAGAAGAGCAAGTTGATATGAACTTCATTAGAAACAACAATTTCAACAACAATGCCTACAGGAATAATTTTGGTAGTAACAATAATTATAGGCCTTATCCTCTTAATAATGGTAATACTTATGAAAACTCCTACAACAACAGTACTAGGAGTGCTCCCTCTGAACTAGAAGTCATGCTTAAAGACTTTATTAGTAAACAAACCACTTTCAAAAAACTGTGGAGGAAAAGCTTTTAAATGTCGAGAAAAATATATCATCTTTGTCTGAAGCTCAATCCTCTTTGATTAATAAAATGGCTGCTAAACCTAAAACTTTGGAAAGTACCTTTGCTGCTACTCATGATATATAAGTTACTATTGATAAAAATGTTAGATTGTTAGCCCAACTACATGCTAAGTGGGAAAGAGAAGCTGAAATTGCTAAAAACAATAGTGTGTGCACAATTACCACCACCAATATGGATGTTACCAAACCACAAGAAGTCCCTATTCCTCCTACCGCAATGCCTAAACAATGAGTCTACTACTAGTGATGCTAAGTTTAATTTTGATCTTGATGGTTGCAATATTTCTGAAGTGATTATGTTCCTATAAAAGCTTGCTAGAAGTCCTGATGCTAGTGATATGAATGTGGCTTTCACCAAACACATTACTGATGCTCTTATTAAAATTAAGGAAGAAAAGTTGAAACGCAAAGCCTCTATTTTTAGGAAAGTAGAAGATAGTTGGGAACCCATCATTAATATGCAAGTGAATGACTTTGATCTCAAAACTTCATGTGAACTTGGTTCCAGTGTCTCTATTATGCCTAGAAAGATTTATAAAATGCTTGATTTGTCACCTTTGAAAGATTGTTATTTGGATATACCACTTGATGATCATGTTAAAAAGAAAATCATGGGGAGTGTTAATGATGTTCTTATTATGGTTAACAATTCCTGTTGATTTTTGTGTTTTGGATGTTCAATACAATGCTTTTTAGCCTATTACTTCGGTAAGACATTTTTTTAGAACTATTGGTGTCATCATTGATATGAAAAGAGACACCATTAAATATCAATTTATATTTAAGAAAGGTATTGAAAACTTTCCTATAAGAAGAGAGAAGTTGATTTTTGCTCCTCCCTTGAAAGCATCCATTCCTGTAGTGGATCTTCTATTTTGGTGTGATCCAGCGTCATCTCACGGTGTACTCGCGAGCAGCAGCGAACCAGGACACAACGGTAACGTACTCTCGCAGTCGCCCTTCCTGTCCTCGAGCGTCTACAGGATTGCAGGTAAAAGCATGCTCCTTGATCCATTTTTTCCGTAACTTGCATCATCCTAACTCTGGCAGTTTCCCTTCCCGGCCTCGAGCGTCTACGGCCTTGCAAGTAAGCGCATGCTCCTTGATCCAATTTTTTCCATACCTTGCATCATCCTGCTACACCTCCGCCCTCTCAGAAGACTCACGACTCCTCATTTTTTCTTTGTATGCCAGGGACGACGACAAGGATGGAGAAGGTAGCAGCAAGCACGGGCGGTGGAGGATTTCTATTCTCGCTGTTGTAGCTATGAAATCAGCATCGCTACAACACTTTCTCCCAGATTCGATTTGATGTCCCTAACCCCCTTTGCGTTTGTAGGATACGACGTGTGAGCATCCAAACCGTGGTCTCTCCGGGCGTGTGGACGCACATTCTACAGCTCGGCCTTGCATGCGCCATGCTATTAGAATGTGGTCTCGCGGGCGTGACTAGTGCAGAAGCTGGTCTGGCCGACGATCTTCGGACATGCACCATGGAGTTTGGCAGGTCACGAATTGCATTCGGGGTTGATGGCTTCATCGTGAAGTGCAAGCTACGGATGTTGAGAAACCTCGAGAAAGCAGGTGTTTTGGATGCTATGTAGAATAGCTAGATATCAAAATATGCCAGTCTATATGTATTTGTTCCAAGGTTCTACAATTACAAGAAATACAAAGTTATCTTCGGACATCGTGTTAAATCGTTTTGTAATCTGATCAGAGCAGTGCATTTGTTAGCAACACGTACGTAGCTTCGACGAGGGACGTACGACGATACAAATGAAATCGTTACGTCCAAGACGGACGTACTTTTAAACGATATAAAAGCCTGCGGTCACTACATAATCGAAAGTATGCCTTCGACGCGTTTCAGAAAACTCTGCATGACTTCTCTGTAGATTTCCTTGATGGGCCGGCCCAAACTTGACTGTCTTTTCTCTAGCTATAAACGGATGTTGTGTGTATCGATGTTTAGTGCCACCTCAGAATTTTATAGAGGGTTAAAGCAGTTTATAAACCCGAAAATGAAAAGGCATGCAATATAGACATCAAACGCCAGCCATCAAATGGTTCTGTTTGGTAGTTGGTGTTTGACATCTAGGTTTTTTATACAACAGTGCTAGGCGTTCCCCGGGGGATTTGTGGTTTTCATCCCCCGGGTCCCCAGCCAACCACGTGTCATTTTTTGAATTCAAAATCCCGTTTTTGCTATATTTGTCCCGCTTTTGCTACATTTGCCCCGTTTTTGCTACATTGTAGAAGAAAACGGTTCGGTCTAGAAAATAAAAACAGACCGGACCTTGCCGGAGATTTCGCCGGAGACCTTGTCGGCGACCGTGTAGCAAAAAAGTTGTGCTATTGTAGCATATCCGACCTCGCCGGAGACTCGCTGGAGAATTTCGCCGTTAGACCTCACCGGAGACCGTGTAGCAAAAATATTGCGCTATTGTAGCAAAATCACAAAACAGTTGCAGCAAAAAAAAACTTATATTGTAGCAAACTCCTATTTCGCCGGATATCTCGGCGGAAAACCCAAGGCACCCTTGTAGCACTGCCGCCGGCTGCATGTACCAAAACGCTTTGTCGACGGAGAAGAAAAGATGTTGCCGCAGAAGACGCCGCCGTGCCTCTATAGCAAGGACGTTATGCCCCTGTAGCAGGGCTTCACACCGTTTGTAGCAAAAAAGTCGTGACTGGAGAAGGTGATGTTGTTCCTCTATAGCAAGGCTGACGCCATCGTCCAAGAAGACGATGCCATACATCTGTAGCAAGGCTGACATACCTTTGTAGCAAGGCCGTCGTGCCTTTGTAGCAAAGCTTCACGCCGCTTGTAGCAAAAAGCGGCTCCGCTATACCTCTCCCCCGCTGCCTATGTAGCGAGGCCGGCATGCCTATGTAGCAAGTCTGATAACTGCACATAGCAAACCTCGACGCCTATTGTAGCAGCGTCGCCAAACGCATTTAGCAACCACCGATGCCGCACGTAGCAGCACTGCCAGCTTGCCGTAGCAGAAGCCGACGATGCACGTAGCGTCGCACCGTCGACAAGCACCGTCATCAGCCAGCATGTAGCATCACCATCAGACACATGTAGCACCATTGTTGGCCCGTTGTAGCAAGCGGCACCGCCGCATGTAGCGAATCGCCACCACAGTTGTAGCAGGGTCCGCCGTTGCTTGTAGGAAGCGCTGCTCGTGCCAGCACATGCGCAAGGCCGACAATGATGGAGAGAGGAAGGTGCGCGACGTCGGCGGCAGTAGAAAGAGGAGGTGGTTGGCGGCATGGCACACAACATGTAGTCCATGGCGTGAATTTGCTGGCGCGCGTGAAGGACGAGGTAGGCGGTGGCGGTGGTGCCAGTCGTGGGCGTTGGTGGTGGTGCCAGTCCTTGCGAAGGAGGGAGTCGGAGCCGGTCGACGCCCTCCACTGGTTCTCGCATGGGGGTGGAACGGCGGCGACATGCCGTTGTGGTAGAGGATGCTGGGGAGATAATCCCGTGAAGAAGAAAGTTGTGAGAAGATAAGATTCCATGTGGGACCCACCTTGGATGCTCTGTTTTACAACCTGTGCGTCACGCGCGAAGCCAACTTGACCCGGGGGATGGAACGCTCGTATCCCCCGAGGGATAATGTATCCTTTTCCTTTTTTATACTGTTGGTCATGCAAAATTGTACGTGTTGGCAACAATATTGTCATTTTAACTCAGCATCTCTCAACACGATTTTTTCATTTCAATGAATAATATCACTTTCTACCTTTACATATTTGTTTCTTTATTTCGTCTAGCATTTAGTTTTACTTAGGCTATGTTTACATAGGAGTCGTCGTACAATATCATGTTAGCTACTAGAACGTGTACGATCAAATTTTACTCTTATTTGTAACCTCTCTTACTGCTCGGCCATGGTAAACAAGGAGGCACGTACAGCAGTATTGCGCTGCATGGACTTGGCGCCGAATGAGCCGTATACTATATTCTTTGGAGGACTCTTGTAGGACTTAGCGGTGTGAGACCTGTTTTCAGCTGTGCCGAGACCCATGTCATCAGAATACTTTGGAAGATTCACATATGACTTAGTTGTGCGAGACCGGTTTTCAGCTGTATGAATATTTGTTTTAAGAAATATTTTTGTTTGAGAAACTATTTCTATAGTTTTTATGTGGTACATACTGAGGATATAGTATGACTTGGTGTATGCTTGGTTGCTATTATAAGTATCAAACTTTAATATTTTGGTAAAACTATGCTCACGAATGATTGAACAATCTCTACTGTTTATATTGATTTAAAATTTCAATTGTTGATGCTTAGGTAGAATCGTGCTATGCACGTGCATACTAACTAGTGACTGATAATGCCTAAACAACAATGAATAACATGCACAATGGTTTAAGAAAAAAAAGGGGACATCATGAGATGTTTGTGTGATACTTGATAGAATTGCGGAATATTAACTATATTGATATTGCAAGAAGTGATTACAATGTGAGCCCTTAGGCTGTTTATATAGTGATAGAAGACTTAGGGGGCAAGAAGACTACTAGAGATAGAATTGGATTACAATATGAAACTACCTAATATAACCTAACCGACATATACTCTAATACCCCCCCCCCCCCCCTGCAGTCGGATCGGTAGTGATGCGGATGGTCTGACTGGAGCATAAGCCGGAGGTGAGGTGGTAGCCCTTGTTGCCGATGTCGATGTAGCCGAGAGTGGGGCGTTGTAGTCGTGGTCGATGGTGCTGTTGGTGAAGTTGTCGCCGTTGATGAAGTCGATGAAGTTGATGATGTTGTTGTGTTGTGTTCGATGTCGTCATTGAGCCTGGAGAATTCGTCGTAGTGGTCCAGATAGACGTAGTTTGAGAAGTAGTTCGACCCGCAATGCCGAGCTTGCCAGACTCGGGAGCGTGTCGGGGACGAAGGCACGCGTCGGTGTTGCCGATACCCGACGTGCGAAGACAGGGACCATCATGAGCCATGCATGCCAGAGCCGGATTGAGGAGCAAAGAAAATTTTCCGTAAACGGTCGGTGTAGAAGTTGTCCGCCGTGTCGGAGTAGACGAAGTGGCTGCAAGAAGAAAATTGAGCACATAATTGTGCAAATAAAAATTAGACTACGACTCTGGCGGCAAGGTTATGGTGGACGAAGACGATGGTGGTAGTTGTCGATGGTGATTGAGTTGTTGCGGTAGTTGATTTCGGGGATTAGACCCGTATTTTTCGCTTGTATGAGCGGGGCGTCGCTCATGGAGAAGAACTTGTTGGCATTGACGATGACCACGATTGGTGGTGGCAGCGACGATGCGGCAATGTTGTTGGTATAATGGTTGTCGGCAATGATGACCACGGGTGATGAAGGTGCAACCCTTTGCTGACGGGGAGGCGCATACTCGGAACGTGCATCCCGGTCGATGTTGGCAAAGACGGGACGGCGTGGTGATGACATGAGGACGAAGAAGCCGACACAGCGCGTGAAGGCGTCCCTTGGGGCGCCACGCGGAGCCTCCTTGGCACGATCGTTGGCGGTGATTTTCCGGACATGAGTCGACGCCGAGGTTGAAGTAGACGCGCGTGATGACGACATGCGGTTGTGGACGACGCAATCCGATCTATGATGATCGGTGAAAGAAGAAGAAACGTCGGTCAAGCGGCCAGCGAGAAATTTTTGGCGAAATAAGATCTAATCTACAATTAGCAAAGTAAGATCTAATCTACAATTGCGCGACCCCCGACACAGAACGATCTCCCCGGGAGCGGCGCGGCGGAAGAGGTGGCTAAACCCTAGGCGGAGCGAACCACTCTGATACCATGATAGAATTGCGGAATATTAACTATATTGATATTGCAAGAAGTGATTACAACATGAGCCCTTGGGCTGTTTATATAGTACTAGAAGACTTAGAGGGAAAAAGACTACTAAAGATAGAATTAGATTACAATATAAAACTACCTAATATAACCTAACCGACATATACTCTAATAATACTAACTGGCCAACCCGATAATGGCCACCAAAGTCCTCTTGCCACCATCAGGAAATGCAACTCCCAAATGGACCCGACACATGTGAACTTAGTCAGCACAAACTAAAGTAGGAAAGAACATATAAATATTCTAGTACAGGAAAATGACAAAACATTTCAAGAATTAAACGTTTATCCAGGAAACCAAACAAATAATTGATTTCAGAACAAAAGACATGAAGTCTCTACATAGCAAAGTGACATGGTTCATATCTACTACCTTGCGAAGTGCGACTATTATTTTGTCCTCTGCTCTGGATCATGGAAAAAAATAGATATATCAACGGAGCTAAGTGCTGGATTAACGAATAAATAGCAACAAATTAGATGTAGAGGTGGTGAAAAAGTACAAACAAGTTGTAGAAGTGGCGATCCTTACAAATTAGCGAAGGTGGTGGATAGTGCAATTCCTCTACATACATGTGATCCAACTATGTACTAGTTCCGTAAGTAAATGCATAAGTCTTCATATAATCGGTGATTAAAGTTGTGCTTTACATTGACATGCATCCATTACCGAATATTGATGTGACTTCCCACTAGTGGAAACGAGGTCTTTTGTTGATCCCGAAAAAGGGCTTTAACACCGGTTTTTCTACGAACCGGTGTTAAAGGGGGGCCTGTACCAGCGTGGCCCCTGCGGCAAAAAAGGAGCCCCCCTTTAACACCGGTTCATGCCACGAACCGGTGTTAAAGGACCCTGCAACAGTGGCCCGCGCAGCCCCCCTCCCCCCTTTAACACCGGTTCGTGGCATGAACCGGTGTTCAAGGGGGGGGCTATATGAGACACCACCCCAGCCCACACACCCCACTCTTCCATTCTTTCACATTTTGGAGCCTAGCAAGAGGGTGTGAAGAGTGCTAGTTTTTTTTTCATATGCACAAGAGGTGTTCGGTGAAATGCCCGAGAGCTCAAAATAAGTTTTCTTGTTGCTCTTTCCGTCTCGGTCGAGGTCGGCAACTATCCTTTCATGTGTCATTGATGTACTATATATATAAATGGTCATCTCCCTATTATTTTTTGATATATACTACATATTAATGCAGATGAACCGGCAATGGATGTACGGTGACCGCCGCACTTCCGAGTACATTATGGGCCTCCAAAATTTCATCGTTGTGGCTAATGCAAACCATGGTCACAATGGTTTTATGTTCTGTCCGTGTGTTCACTGTTAGAACAAGAAAGACTACTCAAATACCAGAACCATTCACGCCCACCTGCTTCGATCCGGTTTCATGCCCAGCTATAATTGTTGGACCAAGCACGGAGAAAAAGGGGTTGTGATGGAAGACAACGAAGAAGAAGAGGATGATGACAACTATCATAATATGTATCCTGAATATGATGATAATGCAACGGGGGTAGATAATGAAGATCAAGAGGGAGCAGATGGGCCCGCTGATGACGATCTTGGTCGGGCCATTACTGATGCAAAGGAAGAATGTGAAACTGAAAAGGAGAAGGAGAAGCTGGAGCAGATGTTAAAGGATCATAAAACATTGTTGTATCCAACTTGCGAAGATGGCCACAAAAAGCTAGGTGCCACACTGGATTTGCTGCAATGGAAGGCAGAGAATGGTGTGACTGAGAGCGTATTTTCAATGTTGTTGGTAAAAATGAAGAATCTTCTTCCAAGAAATAATGAGTTGCCCGACAGTACATACCAAGCAAAGAAGGTTTTCTGCCCTCTAGGATTAGACGTGTAGAAGATACATGCCTGCATTAATGACTGCATCCTCTACCGCGGTGAGAAGTACGAGAATTTGGATGCATGCCCGGTATGCACTGCACTGCGGTATAAGATCAGACGAGACGATCCTGACGATGTTGAGGGAGAGGCCCCTAGGAAGAAGGTTACCGCCAAGGTTATGTGGTATGCTCATATAATACCACGGTTAAAACGTCTCTTCAGAAATAAAGAGCATGCCAAGTTGTTGCGATGGCACATGGAAGACCGTAAGAAAGACGCGATGTTGAGACACCCCGCTGATGGGTCACAGTGGAGAAAAGTCGAGCGAGAGTACCCGGACTTTCGCACGTGACGCAAGGAACTTAAGGTTTGGTCTAAGTACAGACGGCATGAATCCTTTTGGTGAGCAGAGCTGCAGTCACAACACCTGGCCTGTGACCCTATGTATTTATAACCTTCCTCCTTGGTTGTGTATGAAGAGGAAGTTCATTATGATGCCAGTGCTCATCCAAGGCCCGAGGCAACCCGGCAACGACATTGATGTGTACCTAAGGCCATTAGTTGAAGAAATTTTACAGATGTGGGCCAAACCAGGTGTATGTATGTGGGATGAGCACAAAGGGGAGCCATTTGACCTATGAGCATTGCTTTTCGTAACCATCAATGATTGGCCTGCTCTTAGTAACATTTCAGGGCAGACAAACAAGGGATACAATGCATGCACACACTGTTTAGATGATACTGAAAGTGTATATTTGGATAAATGTTAGAAGGTTATGTACCTAGGGTATCGCCGATTTCTTCCGAACCTGCATCCAGTAAGAAAGAAAGGCAAGCATTTCAAACGTCTGGCAGAACCCCGGAGGAAGCCTGTCCTCCGTACCGATGAGGAGGTATTTGGTATGGTCAAGGACCTAGAAGTAATCTTTGGAAAAGGTCCTGGCAGTCTATATGTTCCGAATGACGATGCCGGACATGCGCCCATGTGGAAGAAGCAATCTATATTTTGGGACCTACCCTATTGGAAAGTCTTAGAGGTCCGCTCTTCAATCGACGTGATGCACGTGACGAAGAATGTTTGCGTGAACCTGCTAGGATTTTTAGGAGTGTATGGGAAGACAAAAGATACACCGGAATCGCAGCGACGAGGAGACCAATAGGATCTCGGAAGAACAGGTCAAGAAATTCTTTGCACCTAGACGGGCCGAGCCAAAGGAGAAAATAGATCCGGCGGTGGTGGAGAAGTTTTACAAAAATCTTTTGAAACCTGAAACCCCACTTGTGCCGGACTACGAGCGCTAGATTTTGAAGGCGGTTGCAAGGCGCCGTAGGGAGACTGAAAGTAGCAGTCGTGAGGCACCCCAGAAAACTGTTCCCATGCTCGGAGAGCAGGAAAACCAATCATGCGCCCCGCTCCAAATGTTCGACACACGGGACGCTCCTCCCGTAAATGATTACGAGGCAGAGCTACAAAGAAAGTCCAATGAGATGGGGATGACTTACATTGCATACTTGAACGTCATGGGAGACAACTTGCCCAAATGCGATGCCAACCCCATACAGCCATGGAAGTATGGGAAGAATCTCGTCAAGAAAGAGGAGCTCAAGAATCTACCAACAAAGATGCGAAAATTGCACAAGTGGTACCTTGATTTCTGCAAGACGAGAAAAGAAGAATGGATCACGGCGCATATAAGAGATGAGATTTTCTTCTGCGGAGACGACGGGATCGACTTCAACATTTAAGGCTTGCATTTTCTATTCAATCAGAAGGAACTCGACAAAGCTGCCATCAGCCTTTATTGTGTGTAAGTACTATTTCTGTAATTTATATCTCATCTCATTTACTTCATTAATTGCATGTATATATATATATATGCTCACCATATATGTATATACTATTATGCAGGAAAAAGGTTATGGAATGCAAGAAAGGAGGCCCTTTTGACATTGGGTTTGTTGACCCAAATAGAGTTCATGAAGAAGTGGTAAGAACCAAACCCGGGCAAACAGAAGATTACTTGCTAAGGTCTTTACTGAGACAACAAACCAAAAGGGAAATACTATTGCCTGACAACTTCTCGTGAGTACTGTTACCCTCTCTCTTGTGCACATTCTATTTCGGCTTACTTGATGTTAAGTGTAACTGATGATGAGTTATGCGTGCGTAGGTTTCACTTTATTCTGCTAGTCATTCAACCCGACTCAGGAAAAGTCCTTGTCATGGACTCGTTACGAAAATAAAAAGAGATATGGGCAGACTTTAGAGAGATGCTCCAGAGGTAATTTCAATCATATTATTGCACTAGATCGGCAACTTTCGTGACAACAAGTAATTAATTACTCCTTTATCCATTTTCTTTGCCGGACAGGGTTTGGAAAAGGTTCACGGGCAGGACCGTGGGTGAATGGTAAGAAGAACTAAAATTTGTAGACCAAAATGTAAGTAATACTAGCTAGCTAGGTCTGCGTATCTCTTTGATTCTGCTTCCAATTCCATTATATCATGCTTTATTGATTATTATTTTGATTGAACTCTCTATTCTCGTAAAGTGCGCGCATCAGGGACACGGCAATAACTTATGTGGGTACTATGTTTGTGAGTTCATTCGCAACACGATATGTGGGACGGGCCAAGCCGCACTAGAACAACTTAGAGTAAGTAAACAAAGTCCACAACATTATTTTATTACCATCAATTGTGTTGAGTTTTATTCTTATATATATATTGACGGCCCATTCTTCATATATATTTAGATCGAACGGATGCGGGACCAACTCCTACCATTTGAACGCATACGAGCCATTCAAGAGGAATTGGCGGGGTTCATACTTGATGAGGCCGTCACGCCTGGCGGAGAACTCTTTAGATATCCACCAAAATGAATGATGACGATGTATGTGCCGATGACAATGTATGTGTCGATGACGATGTTTGTGTATAATAATAGTTGCTTAATTATTCATGTACTCGTATGTATCGATGACGATTTATGTGTATACCGCTCCCGATCGATTCCCCCTCTCCCCTCCCCTCCCGCAGAAATACGCCCAGAACGGGGCAGAGGCAGAAGTCTACCGTGACAGAGATTTAGGTTGTTTTCCTGCCGCGGCAGAGTTCTGCCGCGGCAGGAAAACGGCATAAATCTCTGCCGCGGCAGAAGAACCTTTAACACCGGTTCTAGCCCCGAACCGGTGTTAAAGGGGGGGGCTGAGGCCTGCGACAGCCCCACGTGCGCCACCCTTTAACACTGGTTCGTATAAGAACCGGTGTTAAGGGGGCCCCCCTCTAACACCGAACCCTCAACAGCGGTTGAGGAACTGCTGTTAGAGGGTCCTCCCAACCGGAGTTAAAGGGGGGGCTCTGCACTAGTGTCCATATGGTTGGATCTTGGGTGGGAAACACCCCATGGATACAAGATCCACACTCTTTTCCTTTTTGTTTTATGTATGGATGATTAAATCCACCCCTATCTAGAACCACTAATGACATACTTCTTAGGGCTATATTAATCGGGTAACAATTTTCCACGATTAATAATATATTGTGCACGTATATCTTTTAGAGGTTGGTTGTGTCCAAATCATCAAATTTGTTTTCGACAATCAACAACTAACGTGAGGGAAGTTACGACAAGATAGCCATCACAAAAAGCAGGAGGAGGTATATGAATACGATAAGAAACATAATGCAAACCTCTTGTCCTCACAAAAATATTAAAATTCACCTTTCTGGTCCTATAAATGCATACATGATAAACAAACAATGAATGCAATCTTGACCAACTAATGCCATGGCTTCTCTAAGGAAAATGCTCACAAGACTAAACCAATGGAGCAACAAATTTTATAAATTAATTATAAGGTATTATATGCTTCAAAATATTACATGGCATTAGCCTAGCCTGTCCAAATCATTTCCTATCTTCAATAGTTAATGGAGCTACAACTAGTTCTTGCCTTATCTTAGAATAATGGCGCCATGGCTATATTAATTGAGTAACAATTTGTCTCAGTTAATTATAAGATATTATATGCTTGAAACTATTACATGGCATTAACTTGGTATGTCCAAATCATTTCGTATCTTCACCAATTAATGGAGCTACAACTAATACATGACTTATGTAAACTTCTATGGCTATATTAATGGAGTAACATTTGTCTCAATTAATTATAAGGTATTATACGCTTCAAAGGCATTAGTTTGGTCTATTCCAAAACACTTCCCATCTTCAACAATTAAATATTTTGGTACGATATGATGTGCTAACCCTTTCATATTGACATGCACACATAGTAGTTCACCTTTTCTTGTCCTATAAATACATGTCAAGATAAACGACATTCAACCCAAGTGTTCTCCATGGCAAGAATGGCAATGATTTTCATCATATCCGTCTTAATGTTGGCACTGTGCATAGATGGAGGTATGGAGAAAACACACATTGAAATAACTTTTACTATATGTACGCACCATACTCACATTTTTTGCATAATTATTATGTATTCACATCATCTAATAATTTTTTTCTTAGACATGGTTGAAGGTACCAAATGCAAAGAATATGAAACTGACGTCGGTTGTGGTGACTCTGAAGCTTGCGTTGTGTGGTGCAGTTATGTTGGCTATGTTAGTGGTGGGCATTGCGTTTTCAAGGATAAAGAAGGTCTTTGTGTGTGCGTGGATTGTATGTGATTGGTTTGTGTGAGCAAATTAGTAGTGCTTGATTGGGTAGTAAGGTGTGTCTAGATCGATGATGATGTCGCCTTTTATGTTCATTGTCCAATATGGCAGAAAGATTAGCTTGAAATGATATTTAAATAATGACGTTAAGAATAAGATTTAATTTCTTCAAGTGCGATAATAAAAAAACCAAAGGTTCCATAAGAATGTCGGTATTCAAGCGTTTCGAATTGAGTTGTGCTCAATAACAAATCCACCTTCATATTGAAATGGGATCTAAACCCAATTTCGTTGCCTGGTTGTGTGCGACATTGGCAGATGGAATCATGTAAGTAAGCAAGTCCAAACTTGTTTGGATGTTCATATATAGAATTTTATATGGAAAACATGTTGTCTTTGTGTGGGACCATGGTGGTGAGGATGTGTGCCACATCCTGCTATATGGCGAATGTACTATACAATACGAACGAGGATGTCGAGCTTTTAGCCAGGGGAGGGCTTCAAAGGAGGAGCTCTTCGAGGATGATGAGTGAAGGTTCCATACATGCATGCTGCTCGTGCTGGAAGTCTGGTTGAATAAGGGGATCTGGACGGTGCGGCCGGCATTGGCCCCCGCTGGAGTGACATTCACCGATGGGAGCGACCGACTCGGAGAACTCCACCACTGGGACAGATATGCATAGGGTTAGGGGTGGGGATATCAGCGAGAAGAGTAATTTTGCAGCGTTGTAGATTCAAGTATAGGGAGGCCCGGCCATAACCCATGAGGAACGGAAAGAGGCAGGGCACGGTTGCTTTAAATAAGGGTTGACGCCTTGTCAAAGGGAGTTGGAAGATGTGGGAAACCGTGTGCATCTGTTTTGTTATTTTCTTTAAATAAAAGGCCAAAGACCAAAGGCCCGCCATTAAATTAATAACGCCCAATTGTGAGCAGATACAAAATGCCGAACCTAGCTGTCCATGGTGCCATCCTAGGCCATGGCACCTCCCATGCAGGCAGCGCGATCTTCTCTCTCCAGCGCTGCTCCACGCGCACGCTGCCGACATGCCGGCCTGTTCACTGAATAGGCCCGGCCTTGTCGCTACTCCGTTCCGCGCGCCCCATCGGCCGGCCTGCTCGCTGAATTGTCGCCGGCCTTGCTGCTCTGCGCGCTCGTTGTCGGCTGGCCAGCATGCTTGCTGAATCTCCGCCGGCCTTTTTTCTGCTCTGCGGCCAGCTCCTCCTCCTCCTCCTCCTCCTGCCTGCTCGCAGCACCCTGCCCGCTCTTGCACCCGCGGAACCTCGCACTCATCCTCGACGTTGCCGTGGGTCCGATGCTCAATGTGAGCCTCGACATGTTGCTAAATGTGCTACACCTGGTTGCCTCCTCTCGCAACCTCGACGCCAAGCTCGCTGTCGTCCTCCCGGCTGTGTTGCCAAGATTAAATCCTTCAAAGGAGCTGAAATCCGCCTGAAGAAGGAGGACGTAAATCACCCATAATCCATTTAAACCACAGGTAATGGCCCAGTATATGTGTATTTTGATTGCATTTAAAGAAGTATGTGTTAGATAGATCTTAAAGTGACTGGGCACAACGGCCCAGCACGCCCCTATCCGCGCCCTGATCGGGGGCGTCCCAACCCTATCTGGTTGGTGGGCCCCTGTCGCCAGCGCTATATAAAGAGGTGGGGGGCCAGCAGCACGACTCACGAGGTTAGCCGTGCCCTAGCCGCCTCACCTACAAGCCCTATCCGATCTAGGCTAGCGCTGCCGACGGGAAGCTCCACCGCCGCCACACTCACCCCTTTTAGCACCCATGGCCAACGACGGAGGCTCCAGCTCCGGCACCAGCTCGGGCATCCCCTCTGGCTCGTGCCTATCGAGTCAGGGAGCAGGTGGTTCATCCTCTCTACAATCTCTCTCTCTCTCTCTCTTTCTAATCTAGATAGACAAGGTAAAGTGATATTGCTAGATCTAGACTAGTTACACAGCTAAGTATTCTATCAATGGTATCAGAGCACTAGTTGCTAGATCTTTCGGGACAAAAGAAAAGAACAAAAAGTAAAAGCCTAGATTTAAAGTGCGCCTGCCCTACGGCCGCGCCATTCCTCTCGATCTAGATGAGCATTAACTGAGGCATCTAGACGAAGAACATACCCCTTCGGGGGCAAAGAAATCCTCAGATTCAAAGCCCCAAAAGAAATCCCAAACCCCAGATCTAACCCCATAGATCCCCATAGATCCCCAAAGAAAAGTCAATCAAAAAAAAAGGAACCCACCGGCCACCCGCAGCGCAAAGGGCTCCGCCACCACCCCTCTTGACGGTGGTGCGCCCACCCTCGGGTGGACGCACCGCCGGCAAGGAGGGCGGGAGGGGGAGCCATGGTTCGGAAGCAAAGAGGAGGGAGGGGCGCGCCGTCGCGGCCACCTCGCCTCGCTCGACCAGCGCGCGTGCGCCGCCGGAGACAAGGCAGAGGGAGGGGCGCGCCATCGCGGCCACCTCTCCTCGCCCGACTCGCGTGCGTGCGACGCCCGAGCAAAGGGGTGAGGGAGGGGCGCGCCGAGGGCGGCCACCTCGCCCCGGCCCCTCGCACCGGTGCGCCGCCAGAGAGAGGGGCAGAGGGAGGGGCGCACCGAGGGCGGCCGCCTCGCCTCGGCTGCACGCGGGGTGCACGCGTGGATCAACGCGCCGCCGCCGCGGAGAAGACGCGGGGCAGCCGCGGGATGGACGCGGCGCCGCCCCGGGGGGAGCGCGGGGTGGACGCGGTGGGGGGAAGTGGAGTTAGGGTTTGTGGGGGGCGGCGGTCTGGGGGCATTTATACGGCCGAAATGCGCGCTGCGCCGTCCGATCTAGGGCGACCGAAATGGACGGCCGAGATCGTGCGGGGCGGGTGGCCGCGGGCGGTGGAGGGCCAAGCCGGCCAAATGGGCCGCTGGCGAGCAGGGCGAGCGGGCGCTGGCTGCCTGGCGCGCACGCAGGCGGCGGTTAGCGCCGCAGGCATGGGCAGGCCGGCTGGGCCGCTACTTGCCGCCCAGGGTTTGGGCCCAGTAGGGCTCTCAGGACAGTTTTTTGTTTCTGTTTTTTTACAGAAGATGTTTTTAATAGTTTTGCTTAGTTTTAAGCATATTTTCAACATGGTTTTTTCTAGTCATTTCATTTCAAGTGTATTTTGACTAGAGAATGATTTAAAAGCAGAATTTTTTCTGTAAAGTTTAAAGTTTATGAAAGTCATTATTAAGTTTCCGCTACAAATAGATGATTTAAATTGCAATAATGCAATAAAAGTTGTTTAAATTTTGTTATAAAGATGTGACAAAGTGATTAAAGATGATTGTGTACCATATTATTAATTGACCAACGTTGTTAATAAACATGATCATGATCTTTCCCATTGAGTATTAAAGGTGCATTTAACTTTATTTCTATCCAACGGTGATGTAATTTTAAATAGCACAAAACAATTGCATGCTTAATTTATACCAATGTTGAGTTAATGCATACAGTTGTTTTCTTTGGTGATCTCACATCTTTCTGTGGTTTTCAGGAGGTCTCAACCTCATGAGCTGTTTGAAGGATATCCCGCTGCTAAGGGGGGACAACTACTCCGAATGAAGGAAGAAAGTTGATTTGGCGTTTGTATGCGCCGAAATGGATTGGGTGGTTGACACCAAGCAACCAGTCAAGCCTGCTGACCCTGTCAGGGGAGATGCCGAGGAAAGTGCTGCGTTTGAGAAAAGGAAGAGGGACCATGCTCCATTGGAGCTGGCCTACTCGATTGATAATCAAAAGTGGGTGAACGCCAACAAGAAATGTTTGGCCTTCGTAAAGAACACAATTGAGAACGCCATAGTGGGCTCAATTGGAGAGTGTGCCTCCATGGGCGAATACCTTGCCAAGATAAAGAGCCAGTTTACTGGCTCTTCAAAGATGTATGCGACCCAGCTGTTAAAACAGCTGGTGACTGAAAAGTACATGGGAGGACCCCACGGAATAAGAGAGCACATCTTGAGGATGTCAAACATGGCAGCGAAGCTGAAGCCCATGGATGAGGACCTCGAGCTAAAGCCTGCACTTTTGGTGCACCTAGTGATGGCCTCTCTTCCACAGCCATTCGAGAATTTTGTAATAAACTATAATATGTCCCCTGAAAAGTGGGACATAGAAAAGACCATTGGGATGTGCTCCCAAGAGGAGGAAAGGCTGAAGGCCCCTCACGGTGGTTCCTTGAACTTCGTGAAGGACAATAGGAAGAGAAGCTTCACAAACGGT
The DNA here is from genome assembly GCA_910589765.1 of Avena atlantica. NCBI lineage: Eukaryota > Viridiplantae > Streptophyta > Magnoliopsida > Poales > Poaceae > Avena > Avena atlantica. Next base: position 366,736,027 of record OU342736.1, read on the forward strand.
AACCATGGTGGCTCACCCTCCAAGCCACATGGAAAGGGCCCAATGCAGCACCAGTACCAGCACCAGCAGTCCACCCCTGGGGAAAAAGACCAGTGCCATCACTGTAAAAAGACTGGCCACTACAAGAAGGACTGTCCAGTTTGGCTAAAGTACATCATGACCAAAAATGGTAAATATATAGTTTCTTTTGTTAATGAATCTCTGTATGAAAAATTTTCTAGATCTACTTGGTGGATTGATTCTGGTGCAACTGTTCATGTTGCCAACTCTTTACAGGGGTTCCATTCGACAAGGATTTTGCCAAAAAGAGAAAGACTCATTGAAGTGGCGAATGGGATTGAAGCAGAAGTGGAAGCCGTTGGTGACGTCCCTCTGGAGCTCGCTGATGGCTCTTCTCTTTTGCTCAAGGATGTTCTTTTTGTTCCCTCAATTCATAGAAATTTAATAAGTGTGTCGTGCATGGACAAAGATTCTTATGAGTGTTATTTTGGAAATGGCAAATGTGCCATTTGGTTAAAAGATATTTGTGTGGGCGTTGCTACCTTACATGATAAGTTATATTTATTATCTTTGCATGAGAAAGTATTTTCTGTGTGTGATGTGAATGAAAAAGTTCCCTTGTCGAACAAAGAACAAAAGAAAAGAAAGCGAACTCTTGACTCATCGAAACTATGGCACTGCAGACTAGGCCATATTTCGAGGGGAAGAATAGAAAACCTCGTTAAAAATGACATTCTTCCTCCGTTAGAGTTCTCCGACATAGAACAATGCATAGATTGCATTAAAGGAAAGTATGTCAAACAAATTAAAAAGGGTGCAAACCGAAGCATAGCTACACTAGAAATAATCCACACGGATATTTGTGGACCATTTCCGGTGAAAAGTGTGGATGGCTATGATTCATTCATAACATTCACGGATGATCACTCCCGATATGGTTATATTTATCCAATTAAAGAAAGATCTGAAGCATTGGATAAATTTAAAATTTTCAAAGCTGAAGTAGAAAATCAGCATGATAAAAGAATTAAGATAGTTCGGTCCGATCGTGGGGGGGAGTACTACGGTCGGCATACTCCATATGGTCAAGTACCAGGACCCTTTGCAAGGTTCCTGCAAGAAAATGGAATAGTCGCCCAGTATTCTATGCCGGGCGAACCTCAGCAAAACTGAGTAGCTGAAAGGCGTAACCGTACCCTTATGGATATGGTGCGCAGCATGATGAGCTATTCCACCCTCCCGTTGGGATTTTGGATGGAGGCGCTTAAAACCGCCATTCACATTGTCAACAGAGTACCAAGTAAGTCGGTGCCCAAAACACCGTATGAATTGTGGACATGCAGAGTCCCCTTTCTGCACCACTTGAGGGTCTGGGGGAGCCCAGCTAAGGCAAAAGTTTTCAATCCAAACATTGCAAAGTTAGACCCCAAAACATTATATTGCCATTTTATTGGCTATCCAGATAAGTCCAAAGGCTATCGTTTCTACTGTCCCGAAAGATACACAAAGTTTGTAAAAACGAGACATGCAGTCTTCTTGGAGGACGAATTGATGAGGGGGAGCACGGTAGCTAGGAAAATTGATCTTGAGGAGAATAGGGTGCATGCACCTAATCCGGTGACTCAGGAGCCATTTTTCTCGCTACATGTTGTGCCACCATCTAAAACCCCTGAGGTTGTGGTGTCGGCACCTGTTGTGACTCCACACGTGACAACAATGGGCGAAAGTTCGGAACCTGTCCATCGGGAGCCACCTGAACCCACTGTTGAGCACGAAAGGGAGCCAGAACAGCCACCTACTGTAAATGTGCCTGAACCCGAGGCAAGAAATGAGCAAGAGTCTGATGAACTCAGAAGGTCTAAAAGAGAACGAAGACCAGCCATTTCCAAAGAAATTTACAAAGTCTACAATGTAGTTCATATGGAGGGCGATCCTACCTCATATGAAGAAGCCATGAGTAGCCCTCACTCAGCCAAGTGGGTGGAGGCAATGGAAGATGAAATGAAATCAATGAGTTTCAACAATGTTTGGGATTTAGAGGAAATTCCTAAAGGATCCAAAACAGTAGGATGCAAATGGGTCTACAAAACAAAGTATGACTCCAATGGGAATGTAGAAAAGTATAAATCTAGACTTGTGGCAAAAGGCTTTACGCAAAGAGAAGGCGTAGATTACAATAAGACTTTTTCTCCGGTCTCATGTAAGGACTCCTTCAGAATCATCATGACACTAGTTGCACATTTTGATTTAGAGTTGCATCAAATGGATGTTAAGACGGCATTTCTAAATGGAGATTTAGAAGAAAATGTTTACATGAAACAACCCAAGGGTTTTTTCATGGAGGGGAAGGAACATATGGGATGCCGCCTAAAGAAATCCATTTATGGGTTAAAGCAAGCCTCTAGGCAGTGGTATTTAAAATTTAATGATACCATTAAAAGATTTGAATTCAAAGAAAATGTTGAGGACAACTGCATTTATGCGAAGTTCAAAAGTGGGAAATATATTTTCCTAATTTTGTATGTGGATGACATTCTGCTTGCCAGCAGTGATGTTAGTCTACTACTAGAGACAAAGAAGTTCTTGTCATCAAACTTTGACATGAAAGACCTTGGTGAAGCCTCTTATGTTTTGGGCATAGTAATTCACCGAGACAGAAAGAATGGAGTGTTAGGACTGTCGCAGAAAGCGTATTGTGAAAAGATTTTAAAGAAATACAATATGCATGTGAGTAATTCAACACCTGCTCCCATAGTCAAGGGCGATAGTTTTGGGAAATCCCAATGTCCAAAAAATCAATATGAGATCGATCAAATGAAGTCAGTACCATATGCTTCGGCTGTTGGAAGCTTACAGTATGCACAAGTGTGCACTCGCCCTGACTTAGCATTTATCACCGGGGTACTCGGTAGATATCAAGAGAATCCAGGCATAGAGCACTGGAAGATGGTAAAGAAAGGTTTGCGTTATGTGCAAGGCACAAAAGGCCTCATGCTTACATATAGAAGATCTGATTCCCTAGAGATAAAAGGGTATTCAGATGCAGATTTTGCGGGAGATAAAGACAACCGAAAGTCCACGACAGGGTATGTCTTTACTCTCGCAGGAGGTGCTATTTCGTGGAGAAGCGCCAAACAGTCAATAGTTGCATCATCTACAATGTATACAGAATTTATAGCATATTATGAGGCCATGGGACAGGCGTTATGGTTAAAGAAATTCTTACCTGACTTGAAAGTGGTTGACTGCATCAGCAGGGCACTAAAGATGTACTGTGACAACGAGCCCGCAGTATTCTATGCTCACAACAACAAGTCGAGTAATGCTACAAAGTCTATAGATATAAAGTATTATGTTGTGAAGGATAAAGTTCAGGATCAAACTATAAGACTCGAGCATATAAGGACAAAGGATATGCTTGCGGATCTGCTAACGAAAGGCTTACCACCCAATGTGTTCAAGGAACACATAGCCGGCATGGGTTTAACGGGAAGCCTATGATTCCTGGACTACAGAGGCCCAAAAGTAACAGGATTTGTTTCAAAACATGAAGGTATATAGTGGCTGTCTGATTCCATCGGAAATTGAGCTGAGACGATGAAACATGCTCTATGCATCATTCTGTGATGGAATAAGTAAAGAACAAAGTTAAAAGTAAAGTCGAGATCTAGGGGGAAATGTTAGATAGATCTCAACGTGACTGGGCCCAACGGCCCAGCACGCCCCTATCCGCGCCCTGATCGGGGGCGTCCCAACCCTATCTGGTTGGTGGGCCCCTGTCGCCAGCGCTATATAAAGAGGTGGGGGGACGGCATCACGACTCACGAGGTTAGCCATGCCCTAGCCGCCCCACCTACAAGCCCTATCAAATCTAGGCTAGCACTGCGCCGACGGGAAGCTTCACCGCCGCCACACTCACCCCCTTTAGCACCCATGGCCAACGACGGAGGCTCCAGCTCGGGCATCCCCTCTGGCTCGTGCCTATCGAGTCAGGGAGCAGGTGGTTCATCCTCTCTACAATCTCTCTCTCTCTCTCTCTCTCTCTCTCTCTCTCTCTCTCTCTAATCTAGATAGACAAGGTAAAGTGCTACTGCTAGATCTAGACTAGTTACACAGCTAAATATTCTATCAGTATGCACCTAGTTACTGCATGCATCACACCTTGGGGGTATGCAAATACTGTCATCAGGCCAACTTAACAATATTCACTTGTTTAAGACAATATTGACAATATTCAGTTTCAGTCTAGTTTGACACAATCGACACTTTTCAGTTAACCATTTCATAAAAACCAAACTAAACAAGCTACTGGATCTAAATACATGAATGCTAGTGGCCTGAATACATTGGCCAGGATGGACGGAGATGGTAAGGAGGGCATGTCCAGGTTATCATGTTACTACTTGGATCTTAATACATGAATGCTAGTGGCAGTAGTGAGGAAGAAACCAAAGTATGAATAATCATATGTTGTGAACTGATTGCGGAGAGCTGAGCATGTCGCGGTGTTGTTGCACTAGAGAAAGACAAAGAAACCAAAGTGTGAATAATCATGAGCCCATTTTTATCTTGTCCCAACAAGAACCCTCGTCTCCCTTGTTAGCTTAATCTTATCTTGAAGTATATGCATATTTAGTTTTTTCTTGTGCATGTAACTTAGATGGTCTAGGAGTAGCTAGTCGTTGAAGCTTCGGTTGAGTGCACGGAGGATGGGAGATGCCGGACTGCCGTGTGATGCGGCAAGCAAGGTGAGATGCCGATGGCGGCGTGAAGATGCGGTGTTGTGCGATGCGACAAAGCATGTAACTTGATCAAGACGGCTGGACGATCGGTGTTAGCCAAGAGAATTGGCTGAGTTAGTTTAGTCACTACGGGAAAACAAGGTGTTGTCGTGCATCAGACCTTTGCAGTGCGTCTGCGCATGACAAAAAAATGTTTGCCATACGTCTTCCTGAAGAACAGTTGGCAAAGATAACACGCGGAGCAAAACTGCATGGGGCACACGGCAATAAAAAACACACGGCAAAGATAGAGAACGATGCACGGCAAAGAACGACGCACGGCAAACAGGCAAGGAGAGCCCACATCTTTGCCCAGCTGACAGTGCCGACTTGACGGCAGGCCTTTGCCGTGTACCACCATCAAGCGCAGATAAATTTTCGATTTTTTATTCTTTTTACACGCGAGTTTTCTGCGCTATATAGATTTTTGGATGCGCGAATTTATCCCACGTGAAATTTGAAATAGCTTTGCTGTGTGTTCAGGGCTGAGGACATTCGGCAAAGGGAAGAGTTTTGCCGTGTGTTTTGGATAGTCATACAGCAAAGGCCATTTTTTCATTTTTGGCCATTTTTTAAGCAACCATCAAAGGGACAATTCAAAATGCTATCATTATATTTTTGAAAAATACTAGACCACCTTACATATAAAATTTCTCAACCGAAGGATCTCAAACCTTTCCGACCACCCCCGGTGAAAAAGACAAGTTCCCGCCGAATCAGCAGGAAGTGGGACCGATTTGAACTACAGGTACATTATCTGATGCTCATGATTTTTTGCAAAAATCATTTTTAGACTCACAATATGCTATTTTATCGGAGGTCCAATGCAAGTTTAGTGAGACTCATCCCCTAACTAGGAACCTCCATACCCGCCGTTTTAACCATAGTTTTAAATGGGCATAAGAAATTACCGAACAATGTGAAAACTTCGCGTGGTGTCATATTATGTGACATAGTTACAAGGAAAAATAACAAACTTGGTAAATTGATTATGTCTCAAAAAAAACCTTCATAAAATGACCTATCATGTTCGAGGTTTCCTGGATTTCGAGTCAAATGGCTAGTGTTGTGGCTAGAATCAGGGCATAGTTTGTGATAATATACCCATATTGTGCATGCATGTGCATCATGGGATGGCGAATAATGTTGCAGGAGGAAGTTTTCCTGTTTATCGCACGAAAAAGCCATTTTCCATTTTCCGACCGCCAAAAACGGGGCGTTTTATGAAGCAACCACCAAAGGGATAATTCAAAATGCTATCATTACATTTTTAAAAAGTACTAGACCTCCTTACATGTAAAATTTCCCAACCGAAGGATTTTAAACCTTTCCGTCCACCCCAGTGAAAAAGACAAGTTCCCGTCGAATCGGTAGGAAGTGGGTCCAATTTGAACCACATGTATATTATATGATGCTCATGATTTTTTGCAAAAAAATCATTTTTAGACTCACGCTATTCTATTTTATCAGAGATCCAATACAAATTTAGCGAGGCTCATCCCCTAGCTAGGAACCTTCATGCCAGCCGTTTTGACCACATGCAGATACTCGCCTCCGTCACCCGGTTGTATGTGCAGACGGCAACGCCGAAGCAGGGAGGCTCGGTGAAGGGTCGTCGGAAGTGCAAAGCAAGACAGAGGATGGAGGGCTACTGCTTGTTGCACACCGACTACTTCGCCGACGAGCTGCTGCATGAAGAGACCGTGTTTCGGCGCCGTTTCAAGATGAGCCGAAAGCTCTTCCTCGAGATCGTGCATGTCATCCGGGAGTTCGGTCCCTATTTCGTGTGCAATAAGGACTGCACCGGTATGGTTGGATTGAGCACCTAATTTTGTGCAGAACTATGTTTAAATTTATGCCGAACTAGGCCGAACATTGCTCTGTATTCATACTATGCCGAACTATGCCAAAAACTGGTCGAATTTAAGCCGGATTTGGGCGGAAAAAAGCCGACCTGGGAACTCGGCGTGGGAACGCGAGTGAGAAAGTGGGCATTCTTAGACCGAAAACTAGCTTCGTCCGGCGCTAGTTATGTCCGTATTTCAACCCAGGAATATCCAACGAGTGGAGATGCTCTTAGGTCCAGTTTCTCATCATTGGGATCATAGACGACGTTGGTTTAAACGCTAGAGCAGAAAGCGGATGCACATCTTCCCAATACATGTACTGCACAAAAAAGTAAAACACTAATTGCAAAATAGTTACAATCAAAAATATATAGTTAAATGTTACAGTGTACCTGGAAAAAGCGCCAAGTTTCTCTTTGGCCATTACCTTATTCTATCTGCATCTCTACAATGCCTTAGCCTCTACATACTGTAGTGTAATGTGTATGCGTTACAATTTAATCTAGGTAGTCTTTGAAGGTCTTCTACCAATGCATACCTAGACTTCGGAATAATCATGCTAGAGTATGGAGCAATGACTGCCGATAAGCACTAAAATCGCTTTCTCTAAGAAATATATTGCCATGGATACATTAGTGAAGGGTACTTGGGAAGAGATAACCCTTGTAAAATAAAGAAATAGGAAGATATATATGAATTTTATAAGGATGATATGCGCAAAATATCTCGTTCTGACAAAAAAAAGATATTAATCAACTTTCTAGTTTTATGAATGCATACAAGATAAACTGATACTGAATGCAATCTTGTACCACTAATGGCATGCCTTCTCTAAGGAAGTATATTGCCAGGGTTCAATTAATGGAGTAACTATTTGTCTGAATTAATTATAAGATATAATGTGCATCACAAAGATTGCATGTCATTAGCTTGGTCTGATCCAAATCATTTCATATCTTCTACAATTAATACAGTAAATACTAATGCATGGATTCTCTAAAGATTAAAATAGTGCAAGGGATACACTAACATTGTGTCTCAATTAATTATAAGGTATTATGTACTTCAAAATATTACAAGGCATTAGTTTGGTCTCGTCCAAATCAAGACACATCTTTACAATTAATGCTTTGATACGGTACAATGTGCTAAACCTCTCACACTCACAAGAACAATAAATAATCAAGATAAGCGTCATTCAACCCAAGAGTTCACCATGGCAAGAAACACCATTGTTTTTCTCACATCCATCGTGATGATCGCACTAAATCATAGCCGTAGGTAAGAAGCAAATACATATAGCACTAACTTTTTAATATACTTATGATACTCCTAGTTTTTGCTTAGAGTTTTTGTGTCATTACACCATTTATAAAACTTATTTGGTTTGCATAGACATGGTTGAAGGGCGTCCATGCCAATATATGCCTGCCGGTATCAGCTGTGGTGACTTTGAAGCTTGCATTGTGTATTGACGTTATGGTGGCCTTACTGGTGGGTATTGTGATTTCAAGAATAAGGAAGGTTCATGTGTGTGCGTGTTTTGTCCTTGATCAGTTTCTCTCTACATAATGGTAGTGCTCGACTGGGCAGTAAGGTGTGTTTGATAATAATAATACTGTATCTTTTAAGTAATTATCGAGTATGGCATCCTGAACTGAGATTTAAATAATGAATATGACGATACATCTCTTGGTTTTCTGTTACACTTTGTTAACCTGTTCTTCATTTACTTGTTTGCTCAATGGCGTGGTGATATTTTGTTCTTTTGTGTTTATTTTTGGGAGGAGTATTTTTATGTGAGTGCGACAAGAAATCATTTCTCTCAGCTCATTGAGCGAGTAAGGCAAAGAGAATTTTAAGTGTTCTTCAAGAAACAGGAGCCCTGCCTCCAACACCACGCTAAGGCAAAGAATCTAGAACCAACTGAGACGGCGGCTGTCAAGCCAGCCACCACTACCAGCAGTGCATGGTGCCCCGTCTACCGCTCGCGCAACCACGACTTGCGTAGTTGTCGATCATTGCACGACCTGATCGTTTCGCGTAATGAGCACCCAGGTAGGCAAGAAGCCCGCGACATGAGCAGAAACTGCTACAACTATGGCTAGCCAGGGCACTTGGCCAAAGGATGGACCACTAAGCGTGGCTCGGGAGATCGCGGAGGCAGCGAGTGTCTCGGGAATGAGGGAGAACGCGATAGAGGCAGCAGGAATGCCATCGCTGCCCCTAGGGGCATAGAAGTGAAGGCCACGACGGTGACGCTTCGAAAGAAGATGGGGGAGCGACGGAGACAACTACCCATAAGTTCGCGACAATGCGTGTGTTCAAGGAGGAGCTTACGCTATGACCTCCCGCAGTGAGTTCAAGCGTTTCTCTCGGGAACGGTGTGTTGTGCAACCAAGATTTGAGGCGCGACATCCACTGATATGGTCGCATGTGGTGATCACCTTTGATGTTCGCAACCACCCCCATCACACTTGATTCAGAGGCTTGTTCCTTTTTTCTCTTTTAGAGTTTTGTTTAAATCTTTGAATCATATTTGTGGTGGTGTTAATGATGATACCAGTGTTTGGCACTCTCGTTTATCACACATTAATTTTTGTTTGATGTCTCGAATGTCTAGTATGAGTTTAATTATGAATTTCACTATTGCCAAGGGTTCTAAGTGCCATAGTTGTGTGCAATCAAATCAACCTTGAAAGCCTCACAAGGAAGCCGAGGAGAGAAACTTAGCACATCTATAACTCATACATTCCGATCTATGTGAGATGAATGGTGTATTGACAAAAGTTGGAAAGAGATATTTTATGATGTTGATTGATGATGCTAATAAATTCCGGTATGTTTACATGTTGTAAACTAAATATGAGGTTGTATACAATTTTAAAATTTATAAGGCCGATGTTGAAAATCAACTGGAGAGAAAGAGCAAGCGTCTTACGTCGGATCGTGGTGGTGAGTATTTTCCCAAAATATTTGACAAATTCTATGAGGAACACTATTCATGAGAGAATGCCTGCCTACTTGCCTCAATCAAATAGGCTTGACGAGAGGAAAAACCGCACATTTAATGTCTTGGTAAATTCCATGTTAGCCACTGATGTGTGGCTCGGTTAACGCAGAGCTCGTTGGGAAATCCCAAGAGGAAGGTATGATGAGCACAATAGCAAGTTTTTCCTCAGTTATGAAACCAAGGTTATTGGAGTAAGGAAACAACTCCAAGGTGTTGCTAACAACTTGGAACCTACACAACATAAAATCAATACATGCCCCAACTTACAGTGAGGTTGTCAATCTCACTGGTTTGCTGAAAATAAAAGATTAAATGTATAGTGTGGAAGATAATAGTTTGCTTAAAATGGTAAACAAGAACAGTTACAGTAGATGGAATATCACTGATAAATATTGGACAGGGATCCACAGTTCACTAGAGGTGTTCTCCTTAAGATAGATAACATGCTGGATGAACAAATTAAGCGGGGAAATTGACAGATTGAGAAAGCATAACAATACATATACTAGACATCTTGACTCCTATGATATTTGATTGGGCATTACAACATAACACATAGACTGTAATCCAACTGCATCTATGACTAATAATCCACCTTCAGGTTATCATATGAACCCCTTTCAGTATTAAGTTGCAAGCAACAGATAATTGCATTAAGCAAAGTGTGTAAAGTAAACAATACAATTGCTCCATGAACAAAAGATTGTTATTTTCTCCCTAGTAGCAACAGCACATCTACAGCCTTAGAGATTTCTGTCACTTCCCCAGATTACTAGAGGCATGAACCTACTATCGAGCATAAATACTCCTGATATATCCATTTTGTATCACTATTCTATATCATAACTTACTTCTATTCATTGATATATTTAATATTAAGAGGTGATAGTTATGTTATTTCATCTATTTTTGCATGTTGGATGACTTTTGAAGGATGAACTGTCGGAGTCAGGATTCTGATGGAAAAAGCGGTGTCCAGATGCAATATTCGCGAAGAGAAGAAAATACCAAAAAATACACAGAATATCCTATTTTTCCAGAAGAAGAAGGAAGCCAGAAGGGGAGCCTGAGATGGGCCATAGGGGGCCCACACACCCCTAGGCGCGGGCCACCCTGGGCCGCGCCACAAGGGGGTGTGGCCACCCTTGCCCATCTCCTACTTCTCCCCTTCACCTATAACTTCCTCCTAAAACCCTAATACACGGGGGGCGACCATAGAAAGATTCTGCCGCCTCTGCGGGGCAGAAACTACAGAGAGAGAAAGAGCTCTCCGGCAGGCAGATTTTGTGGGGAAATTTCTTCCTGGAGAGGGGAGATCGTCGCCATCAACACCGTCATCAAGCTAGACTTCATCGGGATCATCATCATCATCATCCTCACCACCATCTCCACCAGCACCATCATCACCACTCCATCCCACTATAACAATTGGGTTGAATCTTGCATAGTTCTTAGGGGAAACTTCCCCGATGTGATTACTTTTGTAGTTGATGCTTGTGAGTGGAACCACTGAATTATTGTTTATGTTCAGATTGTTATTAATCATAATATCATCTCTGATCTTGATCCATATGATGTATCGTGAGTACTTCGTTTAGTTCTTGAGGACATGGGAGAAGTCATGTTGTTAGTAGTGGAATTGTGTTGAAGTAATATTCAATGGTTTGATATTTAAGTTGTGGTGCTATTCTTCTAGTGGTGTCATGTGAACGTCGACTACATGATACTTCATCATTTATGGGCCTAGGGGAATGCATTGTGTATTTGGCAACTAATTGTGGGGTTGCTGGAGTGACAGAAACCTGAACCCCCGTTAGGAAACCTTTGTGCAAGGGAGTGTAGGATCTCAGAGTTTAATGTTGTGGTTAGGTTTTTTAACTTAATTACTTTCTTTGTAGTTGCGGATGCTTGCAAGGGGTTTAATCACAAATATGTATTAGTCCAAGTAAGGTCGGTACATTAGCATAGGTTCACCCACATAACACTTATCCAACCAAAGAAGATTAATCAACTATATGAAGTGAAAGCACTTGACAGTATTGCCATGTGTCCTCGAGAACGTTTGGTACTTATAAGTAATACAACCGGCTTGTCCTTTGCTAAAAAAGGATTGGGCCATTTGATGCAATTATTTGTTGCCTTTATTTCCTTGCATTATAAAAAAACCTAAAAATCCGTTTGCTAAGTATTTATAGAGAATTCTTGATCCACACCACTAGTCAACACCTTCTGCTCCTTGTTGGGATCGACACTCCTATTTATCGGAAGTACTATGATACACCCCTATACTTGTGGGTCATCAAGACTATTTTCTGGCGCCGTTGCCGGGGAGTGAAGCACTATTGAAGAGTGGAACTGGTAAAGGAAACTTCTACTGTGAGTATTGTTTTTTATTTTTGTTTGTTCTTTGTTTCCAATATGGATAACCCACTTGGTTTCCTATTTGAGAAAGCTACTACCACTGCTAGGGTAGTAGATGAACCACCACCTACTGAGATAGATCCTTTTAAGATACCTACAAGAATTGTTGATCGTGTTATGGATAGTTATTATTTTGGAGATGGAACTGTCCATCCTGGTGATCACTTGCTTTTTATCCATGAATTATGCCAGTTGTTTAAGTGTGCAGGTATCACAACGGAACAAGTTAAGAAAAAGTTACTCTCTATATCATTAAAAGGAAGAGCTAAAGAATGGTATAAGCTGCCGAAAAATGGACAATCTATGGAATGGGAGGAAATTGTACCTCTCTTTTATTCTAAATTCTATCCTCCTAGTGAGATTCATAGGGATAGGAATCAAATATATAACTTTTGGCCTCGTGATGGAGAGAGTACAGCCCAATATTGGGGGATATTGAAGTTACTAATGCTTAAATGTCATATTCATGAGATCCCTAATAATATTATTATTAATAACTTTTATGCAAGGCTTTCTCTTCATGATAAAGATTTATTAGATGCTTCTTGTGCTGGATCATTCACATGTATGAAGGAAGAAGCTAAATGGGATCTTCTAAACTGTATTCAAGAAAATACTGAAGCATGGGAGGATGACAAAGGAAGAAATCCAGGTATAAATTATGATTATGAATGCATTAAATCTTTTATGGGAACTGATGACTTTCATGATATTAGTACTGAGTATGGTATTGATTCTAAAAGTATTGCCAATTGTTTTAAGGAATTTTCGTCTTATATAGAAATTCAAAAAAAGAAGTGGAACAAGTACCATGCACCTTATAAGAGATGTTGTTAATCATGTTCCTGCTAGAAACACTAAAGTTTGTACTATCGATCATATTTTTCCTGAACACTATATTGAGAAAATACATTTCCCTTCTAAGGTAAAGGAACATCCTATTATAGCTAATGTGGTTAGCAAAAGTACAAACAAAGCTGTAGAACCTGATGAACAAATAAATATTGAACCTATAGTATCCATTGTGAAAGACCTTGTCAATAAAAATGTAGAAGATGGGCACATTATATTTTGTGAAGATGCTTCTAATATTGTCTCATATCCTAGTAAAGTTAGGAAAGCTAGTGTCCTTGTGCTCTCTGTTAGAATTGGTGATCATTGCTATTATGGTTTATGTGATATTGGTGCAAGTTCAAGTGTTATTCCTTGTGAGATTTATAAAGAAATTATGCATGAAATTGGTTCTTGTGAAAGTGAGGACATTTATGTGGTTATTAACCTTGCTAATAAAGAAACCATTTGTCCCATTGGTATTGTAAGAGATTTGGAAGTTCTTTGTGGTAACATTAAATATCCTGCTGATTTTCTAGTGCTTGGTTCAGCAGCTAGTAAAACTTGTCCTATCATTTTTGGTAGACCTTTCTTGAACACTTGTGGAGCTATTATAGATTGTAAGAAGGAGAAAATTTTAACTAAGTTTGATGGAGAATCTTATGAGTTTAATTTTTCCAAGTTTGATAAAGTTCCTTATGAAAATGATTTGCCTAATGAGGATTTTAGGATTGAACAACTTGCTTCTATTGATCCAGTTTATGACCTTAAACCTCGGTTTGAAGATTTTAAGTATACTCATTCTGATGATAAGAATGTTTCTTGTGACAGTTATATTGTTAACTTATTCAAAGTGCTACTGAAAGTTATTATGAGATAGGGAAACATGGTTTTATGCATCTCAATAATATTAAGTTTCCCCGCTTTATGTTGGAAGCTTTGAAGTTGCACTTGTTTTGTCTTCCTATGCTATTAGCCTTTTGTTTCAATAATTTGTTTTCTTACAAAACTCCCTTGCATAGGAAGTGGGTTAGACTCAAATGTGTTGGATATTTGCTTCTTGATGCTCTCTTTTATTTCAATCTCATATCTCCTATGTGAGCATCATTGAAATTATCATGCCCATCTTAATGGCTATAAAAAAGAGCTTTTGGGAGACAACCCATTTTAGTTTGATTTTGGTCTTTGTTTCTTTGAGTCTTGGAAGTTATTACCTCTGTAATAACCTCTCCTTATCCTTTTTCTTTGGTTTTTGGTGTCAAGAATCAGCCTCTTTTCAGAAGTAGGTGAGTTGTGAGAAGTTGTTGTCCCAGAACAGATTTTTGTGCTACATTGTAAAAATTCGTGAAAAATCCCAATACGTCGGATGGAGCTGTAATTTTCTGTGCTTGTGACCCAAGTTGTTATCCAACTTTCATTAGTTTTTCACTTTTTGATTTGAGAAATAGAAGATTTTCTAAAAAATCTATATTTACCTACTGATCTTTTTTGATAGATTTCTTCCATTACTTGCATTTGCCTCTTAAATCCATTTCCTTTTAGATTATTTTTGGATTTTTTAAAGCAATTCTATAGTAGCTTTTGTTTTTATGGATTTCAGTTGAAATTTGAACCCAAAGGTTCTTTATTTTGCATACACTAATGTTGCTAACGTAGATTTTGTGGAGCTTTGTATGAAAGGAACTTTCAAGTGTTGGAGAGAAGGAACCTGCAGAGTCCGTCTTTGAATAGGTAAAAGGGCTAGAAATAAAAGGTTCACGAAAATCTTTTCTTTTTATGTTTTTGTAGTTTTTATTCCATATGGAAGATAAGTCGAAACAGGGAAGGAAACGGAGCCCGGGTGGCCCACACCACCTAGTGGCGTGGGCCCCACCTGGCCACGCCACCAGTGGTGTGACCACCCCGGAGCCCGTCTCCATCCCGTTTTCGCCCAGTATCTTCCTTATGTCGTAAAACTTCGTAATATATAATCACCCGGACCCCCTCCCAGGCCCGTATATCGTGTTCTCGTCGTGTTTTCATTTCAATCTGTTTTTGTCAGGAACTATTCTGATGTTTAGAGGCACCATGGTCTCTGCCAACGACAAGGGCAAGAAACCTGTGGAATATGATCTTCAAGACACCAAGCAGGAGGAGGAGAACTTGGTTGAGGATGAAGAAGAAGTGGAGGAAGACAAGCGTCCGCACACCCGCGCTACCGTTGCGAGCATTGGAGTGGTGGAAGATCCTATCAAGCTCAGGAGGACGACACGAATGTCTACAGGAGGGAAAAATCCTCGTCATTGCCTCGCTCCACGGTCACTTCCTCCACGCGCCAAGAACCCCTTTTGTACTCTTATACATGAGGATAAATTCCAACAGTTTCCCAAAGGGAAGTTGCCCTCTAGTTGGGATATGCCTCGTTCTAACCATGCAGGAAAAGAACACTCTAAGGAGGAAGAGTGGGGAAAGAATCACAAGGAGTGGGATTCTCGGTCCGACATGATCATGAACCGCATTGAGCATAATTCGGAGTTGATTCGTACTCTAACCTTCGAGATTGAGGATTTGAGGAAGCTGATTGAAAAGCTTATCAAGGGAACACCACCACCACCACCGAAGGAGTAATTCGTCATCAGGTTTTGGCATATCCTTGGTTTGTTCCAAGCTTGGGGGAGTGCCGCGGTATCACATCATTATCTTTCATTTTTTACCTTTTTAGTAGAGTCATATCTTGAATAGATAAGTTATCATATAGGATGGTTTGCATTGTGTAAGTATCTCTTCTCTAGTTGGTTATCTATGTATCCCTTCGTGTGAGTGCCTTTATGGAATATTAATGAGAAGTTTCATCATTTACTTTTTGCGCATCTTATCTTAGTTTGCAATATCTATTATATGATTGATCTTGTTGATTAGTATTGGTATCACTTTGGGAGCATCAAGTAAATCTAAATTGGTTTTGGCAAACCAAGCTCTGGTCAGTAGTAACATTTTTTTGAGGTTTGAAAGGAAAAGAGAAAAGCACTTACAGGTATTTTATTTAATTTTCTTTCTTTCTTGATTGGCTCATAAGCTTAATATTATTTAGTTAAGATCTTTTGTGTTTTCAAGGAAGATTACATGTTTGTTTTTATCACTTGTATGTTTGCTTGTTTCCTTCAACTCTTTTGCTTGCTGCCTAGCCTTTCTAGCCAAAAACCTGTACTGAGAGGGAATACTTCTCGTGCATCCAATCCTTGAACTTAAACATATTCCATTTGTGTCCACCATATATACCTATTAGCATCATTGTTATTCCAAGTAAATTCTCGAGTTTCATCTATCTTTCAAATTAAAAATTCTTTTGTTATGTGAAAACTAGTTAGTAAAGCTCTCACGAACTTGATGGCACACCTTATTTTTCCTGCCCTTAATAAACTTGAACCATTGTGTCATTTATGTTGTATATGCTTGCACTTATAAGTTGGGAATTAGCAGAACCATGCTGTCACGGGGAACGCTTTCAACACCTGTAAATATCTACCCCGTTGATATCATGATCTTTTGTTTACGGATGTCGGTGGTGTGAAATAAAAGGGGAGCTTGTAAGTCCATGGAGTTATGTATATGTGTTAGACAAACCCCTGGGACACTAGCCTAAGCCATGCCTAATCATGGTGGAAACTTGCAGCATCACCATAGTGAGCAATCTATGAAGCATCCTCAGAAAAAATATACAGAAAAAAGAAGAGAGAGAAAAAATATATGCACCATTCTTATGGTAAATAAAGGATCGTTGAGATGCTCACTGTATGTTGCCTTATCATTTTGATATGGGATAGCTCCTGTGTCATGGGGCAAGGGGTACCCCGTTGGCGGTTCTCTATGATACACATATACTTACAATGACAAGAACTTACCGGTAACTAAAATTGAGTAGCATGAGGAATGGCCCTCGTACTCAAGGGACATGAGATTGCCAACTTATAGTTTGTCAAGCATATACTCCATCTTTGTTCACTTTAACCTTAATCACCTCAAGATGCTTATGATAGGGGCAATGAGATCTCAAAGCTAGAAAGTACCATAATCTTTTGGAAGCTCTTTATGAAACTTGAAATCCCTGCTTCCCTCTGTGAATGGCCTTTCTTTTACTTCTTAGTTGAGTCAATAAACCTATTCCTTTCTATCTCCAACAAGAATTTGAGTTATTGTGTTTCTGTCATTCATATGACGATTTACTCAATCATGTTCCTTATCTTCCTTGTTTTGCACATTGTTCTTATCTGAATGAGTATTACTTTGAAAGCTATCATTGTGAAAAGACTTTTATGTTTGAGCAAAAGGGACTCTTGTTATAAACTTCTTTACAAAAGATTTGCTTGAAAACTAAGTATGATTTGTCAACTATTCTCTGACCAAGAACAAAGTTTGCCATTACCAATTATGATTTGTCTTTATGCATCTTTATTGTGACTCCCATGCTCGTTGCAAGTTAAGTTATATAATGGTGAGTTTTTTCTATTATGAGTTGTGTATTGGTAAGTTTGATGCTTCTTGTCCGTATTATTTTTATCGACACTTCACTCCATAAACGTGTGGTCATGTTTACTAAGCTCAGTTTTCGCTTGGGGACAAGCGAGGTCTAAGCTTGGGGGGAGTTGATACGTACATTTTAACTCACTATTCTATATCATAATTTACTGCTATTCATTGATATATTTCATATTAAGAGGTGATAGTTATATTATTTCATCTATTTTTGCATGTTGGATGACTTTTGGAGGATGAACTGTCGGAGTCAGGATTCTGATGGAAAAAAGCGATGTCCAGATGCAATATTTGCGAAGATCAGAAAATTATAGAAAATACACGGAAAATCCTATTTTTCCAGAAGATGAAGGAAGCTAGAAGGGGAGGCTGAGATGGGCCACAGGGGGCCCACCCCTCTAGGCGTGGGCCACCCTAGGCCGTGCCACCAGGGGGTGTGGCCACCCTGGACCATCTCCTGCTTTGCCTCTTTGCCTATAACTTCCTCCTGAAACCCTAATACACGAGGGGCGACAACAAAAGATTTCGTCGCCTCTGCGGGGCAGAAACTACAGAGAGAAAAGGCTCTCCGGCAGGCAGATTTCTATCGAGGAAAATCCTTCCCAGAGAGGGGATATCGTCGCCATCAACACCGTCATCAAGATAGTCTTCATCGGGATCATCATCATCCTCACCACCATCTCCACCAGCACCATCATCACCACTCCATCCCGTTGTAACAATTGGGTTGAATCTTGCATAGTTCTTAGGGGTTCCCGGTGTTGATTACTTTTGTAGTTGATGCTATTGAGTGGAACCATTGAATTATTGTTTATGTTCAGATTTTTATTCATCATTATATCATCTCTGATCTTGATCCATATGATGTCTCATGAATAGTTCGTTTAGTTCTTGAGGACATGGGAGAAGTCATGTTGTTAGAAATGGAATTGTGTTGAAGTTATATTCAATGGTTTGATATTTAAGTTGTGGTGCTATTCTTCTAGTGGTCTCATGTGTGTTGGAGATATGCCCTAGAGGCAATAATAAATGTAGTTATTATTATATCTCCGTGTTTATGATAAATTTTTACATTCATGCTATAATAGTATTAACAAGGAAACGTTAATACTTGTGTGATTTGTAAACCTAATTTGAAGTCCCTTGTAAAAGCCTCTATATAATACTAGCTTGTTGGTTAATAGATGATTGTGGTTTCCCTATCATGAACATTGAGATGTTATTAACAACAAGATCATATCATTAGGAGAATGATATGATGGACATACTCCTATAGATAAGCGTAGCATAAAGATCAAGTCATTTCAATAGTTCAATTGCTATATGCTTTCTGATACATAGTAACCTAATTCCTTCGACCATGAGATCATGCATATCACCTTTGCCGGATGGATGCTTTGATGACATCAAACACCACACCATAACTAGGTGGCTATAAAGGTGGCATTGAGTGTTCGGAAAGTATTGGTTGAAACACATGGATCAAGAGTGGGATTTGTCCATCCATATGACGGATAGATATACTCTGGGTCCTCTCGGTGAAATGTCATCCAATTAGCTTGCAAGCATGTGACTGGCTCACAAGGGATCACATATCACGGGAACGAGAAAAGAGTACTTATCGGTAACGAGGTTGAACTAGGTATGCAGAGATACCGACGATCATAACCTCGGATAAGTAAAGTATCGTGAGACAAAGCGAAATTGGTATCATATGTAAGTGGTTCATTCGATCGCAAAGTAATCATAGAAATATGTGGGAGCCATATGAATTTCCAGATTCCTCTATTGGTTATTGTTCGGAGAAGTGTCTCGATCATGTCCGCATAATTCACGAACCGTAGGGAGACACACTTAAGGATTCGACGTTGTTTGAGTAGTTATGGTATAATGAGAAAGAGACCGAATGTTGTTCGGAGTATCGGATGGGATCCGGGATATCACGAGGAGATCCGGAATGGTCCGGAGAATAAGATTCATATAAGGAAAGTCCCGTTTCGGAGTTCGGGAATGATTCCGGTGTTTTCATCGGGAATGTTCTAGAAGGTTCCGGAATGTCCGACACTCCGGAGGGGAAGGGGTACATGAATGTGTCATTACAAGTTGGAATGATTGCATCATGTACTAAGTGTCATCGCTGTTCCAAATAAAGGATTAATTCAAATCCTAGTTTGAAAAGTCAAATAGCTAAATTGAAAAGTCAAACGGCTAAATTTGGAAAGAGGAAAAGAGGAGGAAGGGGAAACCGAGTTGGGGAGGGAGTCCCTCCTCCCCAAGCCGGCGCACCACCCAAGCCGAGTTGGGGAGGGACTCCACTCCCTCCCCTTGGCCAGCCGGCCCCTCCACCTATATAAGGAGGGGCAGGGCTCCCTCCTAGGATACACAAGTACCTCTCCTCCAAACCCTAGCTTGGCGCCACCACCTCCTGCAGCTGCCGCCGCCCCCTAGGGTTGCCCTAGCCGCCGACTTGGGGTGCCCCAAACCCTAGCCGCCGGCTCTAGCACCTCCTCCTTGGTGTGTCTAAACCCTAGATCGCCGAGGAGCTCTCTCATACTCCACCATACTCGCTCTGGCTTAAGGCGAAGCCCTGCGAGATCTCCCCTCTACTTCCGGTACCACGCCGTTGTGCTGCCGGAATCACGAGGAGAGTGCTACAACCTCCGCTGCCTGCTGGAACAAGGGATAGGAAGGTCTTCGTCGAGTACCGAATGTGTGACCGACTGCGGGAGCGCTGCCGGAACGCAGCGCCGGAAGGATCGTCTACGCGATCTTGAGATCGGGAAGAGTACGACTACATCACCCACGAGAATCCGCTCTCGTTAAACACTTTGGAATCTTCGAGGGTAAGTTATTCCATCAACTTGTTGCTACAATCTAGTAGATAGATCTTGGCTTGTTTGTTTGTATGCGGTAGAAAATTTTTGTTTTCCATGCTACGAGCCTAGCATGTACAGACATGGTCTCGGAACACGGATCACCGAAAGGTAAAGCATGAATCATATAGTAGATATGATGAACATGTCGATTGTTCGCCATCGAAACTATATCAACTCTCGTGATGATCGGTGTTGATGTAGTGGATTTGGTTCGTGTGATCACTAAAACAATGTGAGGGATGTTGTTTTGAGTGGGAGTTCAGCTAGATTACTTTTATTAATATGAACTCAATTTGTCATAAACTTAGTCTAAACTATTGCAAATATGTTGTAGATCAATGGCAGCCCCTACCATCAATTTTAATGCGTTCCTAGAGAAAGAAAAATTGAAAAACAATGGAAGCAACTTCGCGGATTGGTTCCGCAATTTGAGGATTGTCCTCACAGCTGGTAATTTGACCTATGTGCTGGATGCATCGCTGGGTGACCCACCTGCAGCTGATGCTCCCGATGAAGTAAAGAATGTTTACCTCACTCGGAAGACTCAGTACTCCACAGTTCAGTGTGCTATCTTTTATGGTTTAGAATCGGAGCTTCAGAAAAGGTTTGAGAATTCAGACCCATATGATATTGTCGAGGATCTCAAATTGATCTTTGAGACTCATGCGGCAATTGAAAGCTATGAGGCTTCTGAAAAGTTCTTTAACTGCAAGATGGAAGAGGGCAGCTCCGTCAGTGAGCACGTGCTTAAGATGTCTGGGCACGCAAACAAACTTCAAAGCTTGGGTATAGTGATTCCTAATGCTTTGGGGATTTACCGTGTCCTCCAATCACTACCACCAAGTTACAAGAACTTTGTGATGAACTACAACATGCAAAACATGAACAAGACGTTGCCAGAACTCTTTGCCATGTTGAAGTCTGCAGAAGTGGAGATCAAGAAAGAGCACCAAGTGTTGTTGGTCAATAAGACCACCAAATTCAAGAAAGGCAAGTCTAAGCAGAAGAGACACTTCAAGAAGGGTGGTAAGAAAGTTACCACGCCGACGAAGAAGACCAAGGCTAGACCTAAGCCTGATACTGAGTGCTTTTACTGCAAGGGAGAAGGTCACTGGAAGCGGAATTGCCCAAAGTACTTGGCAGATTTGAAGAACGGCAACATCAAGAAGAAAGGTATATCTGATATACATGTTATTGATGTGTATCTCACTAGTACTCGTAGTAGTGCCTGGGTATTTGATACTGGTTCGGTTGCTCATATTTGTAACTCGAAACAGGTGCTGCAGAATAAACGGAAGCTAGCAAAGAACAAGGTGACGATGCGCGTGGGAAACGGATCAAAGGTTGATGTGATCGCGGTCGGCACGCTACCCCTTCATCTACCATCGGGATTAGTTTTATACTTAAATAATTGTTATTTGGTGTCTGCGTTGAGCATGAACATTATATCAGGATCTTGTTTATTGCGAGACGGTTACTTGTTTAAGTCCGAGAATAATGGTTGTTCGATTTATATGAGTAATATGTTTTATGCACATGCACCTTTGATAGATGGTCTATTCTTATTGAATCTCGGTAGTGGAAATACACATATTAATAACATTGAGGCTAAACGGTTGAAATCAAGCGATAACTCGACCTATATGTGGCACTGTCGTCTTGGTCACATTGGAGTGAAGCGTATGAAGAAACTCCATTCTGATGGACTTCTTGAATCACTTGATTTCGAATCACTTGATAGATGCGAAGCATGTCTGATGGGTAAAATGACTAAGACTCCATTTTCTGGTATGATGGAGCGAGCTACGGACTTATTGGAAATCATACATACCGATATATATGGTCCAATGAGTGTAGCATCGCGCGGTGGTTATCGTTATGTTCTTACCTTCACGGATGACTTGAGTAGATATGGGTATATCTATTTCATGAAACATAAGTCCGAAACTTTCGAGAAGTTTAAGGAATTTCAAAGTGAGGTAGAGAATCAATGTAACAAGAAGATTAAATTTCTACGTTCTGATCGTGGAGGTGAATATCTAAGTTACGAGTTTGGCGAGCATTTGAAGAAATGCGGAATACTTTCGCAGTTGACACCGCCGGGAACACCACAGCGTAATGGTGTGTCCGAACGTCGTAATCGAACTCTCTTAGATATGGTTCGTTCTATGATGTCACTTACAGATTTACCGCTATCATTTTGGGGTTATGCATTAGAAACAGCCGCATTCACTTTAAATAGGGCACCATCTAAATCCGTTGAAACGACACTGTATGAATTATGGTTTGGGAAGAAACCTAGATTGTTGTTCCTTAAAGTTTGGGGTTGCGGAGCCTATGTAAAGAAGTTACAGCATGACAAGCTTGAACCCAAAGCGGAAAAATGCGTCTTCATAGGATACCCAAAGGAAACTATTGGGTATACCTTATATCATAGATCCGAAGGCAAAATCTTCGTTGCCAAGAATGGATCCTTTCTAGAGAAGGAATTTCTATCGAAAGAAGTGACTGGAAGGAAAGTAGAACTCGACGAGGTTGTCGAACCTTCTCTCGAAATTGCGAGTAGCGCAGCACCGGAAGAAGTTCCTGTGATGCCTGCACCAATTAGAGAGGAAGCTAATGATGATGATCATGAAACTTCGGTTGAAGTTGCTACAGAGCCTCGCAGGTCAACGACAACTCGTACCACTCCAGATTGGTATGATCCCGTTATGAGTGTCATGTTGGTGGACAACACCGATGACCCTGAGACATATGAGGAAGCGATGATGAGCCCAGATTCCAATAAATGGCAAGAAGCCATGAAATCCGAGATTGGATCCATGTACGAAAACCAAGTATGGACTTTGGTGGACTTACCGGATGGCCGAAAGGCTTTCGAGAACAAATGGATTTTCAAGAAGAAAACAGATGCTGATGGTAATGTTACTGTCTATAAAGCTCGACTTGTCGCAAAAGGGTTTCGACAAATTCAAGGAGTTGACTACGATGAGACTTTCTCACCAGTAGCGAAGCTAAAGTCTGTGAGGATTATGTTAGCAATCGCTGCATATTATGATTATGAGATATGGCAGATGGACGTCAAAACAGCATTCCTCAATGGAGACATTGATGAAGAGTTGTATATGATGCAACCTAAAGGTTTTGTCGATCCTAAAGATGCTAACAAGGTATGCAAACTTCAACGGTCCATCTATGGATTGAAGCAAGCATCCCGAAGTTGGAATCAACGTTTTGATAAGGTGATCAAAAGTTTTGGTTTTATACAAACTTATGGAGAAGCTTGTATTTACAAGAAAGTGAGTGGGAGCTCTGTAGCATTCTTAATACTATATGTAGATGACATATTGTTGATTGGGAATGATGTAGACCTTCTTAATAGTGTCAAGGAATATTTGAATAATAGTTTTTCAATGAAGGATCTTGGCGAAGCAGCTTACATATTAGGCATAAAGATTTATAGAGATAGATCAAAACGCCAAATATCATTGTCACAAAGTACATATTTGGAGAAAGTTCTAAAGAGGTTTGGAATGGAAGAAAGCAAGAAAGGGTTCTTGCCCATGTTGCCCAATACGACCTTGAGTAAAACTCAAAGTCCGACATCGGCAGAAGATAGAGAAAGGATGAGTAAGACTCCCTATGCCTCAGCCATAGGATCTCTAATGTATGCCATGCTATGTACTAGACCCGACATGGCATATGTTGTTAGTTTGACTAGTAGATATCAAAGTGATCCAGGAGTGGATCATTGGACAGCGGTCAAAAACATCCTTAAGTACTTGAGAAGAATTAAGGATATGGTTCTTTCTTATGGAGGTGATGAATAGCTCGTTGTCACCGATCCAGATGACTCTAAATCACAATCTGGATACATATTTATTTTGAATGGTGCAGCAGTTAGCTGGAGGAGTGCAAAGCAAAGCGTTGTGGCGAGATCTTCAACTGAATCGGAATACATGGCTGCTTCGGAAGCTTCACAAGAAGCGATATGGATGAAAGAGTTCATTACAGAGCTGGGTGTGGTTCCTAGTGCGCTGGACCCAATGTCTATCTACTGTGATAACATGGGCGGCATAGCAATTGCGCAAGAACCAAGGTCACACAAGAAGCTGAAGCATATCAAGCTACAATTTCACGCTATTCGAGAACATATCCAAGATGGGGATATAAAGATTTGCAAAGTACACACATATCTGAATGTGGCGGATCCGTTGACTAAACCTCTCCCGAGGGCAAAACATGACCAGCACCAAACTGCCATGGGTGTTCGGTATATTACCATGTAATCTAGATTAGATGACTCTAGTGCAAGTGGGAGATTGTTGGAGATATGCCCTAGAGGCAATAATAAATGTAGTTATTATTATATCTTTGTGTTTATGATAAATGTTTACATTCATGCTATAATAGTATTAACAAGGAAATGTTAATACTTGTGTGATTTGTAAACCTAATTTGAAGTCCCTAGTAAAAGCCTCTATATAATACTAGCTTGTTGGTTAATAGATGATTGTGGTTTCCCTATCATGAACATTGAGATGTTATTAACAACAAGATCATATCGTTAGGAGAATGATATGATGGACATACTCCTATAGATAAGCGTAGCATAAAGATCAAGTCATTTCAATAGTTCAATTGCTATATGCTTTCTGATACATAGTAACCTAATTCCTTCGACCATGAGATCATGCATATCACCTTTGCCGGATGGATGCTTTGATGACATCAAACACCACACCGTAACTGGGTGGCTATAAAGGTGGCATTGAGTGTTCGTAAAGTATTGGTTGAAACACATGGATCAAGAGTGGGATTTGTCCATCCATATGACGGATAGATATACTCTGGGCCCTCTCGGTGAAATGTCATCCAATTAGCTTGCAAGCATGTGACTGGCTCACAAGGGATCACATATCACGGGAACGAGAAAAGAGTACTTATCGGTAACGAGGTTGAACTAGGTATGCAGAGATACCGACGATCATAACCTCGGATAAGTAAAGTATCGTGAGACAAAGGGAAATTGGTATCGTATGTAAGTGGTTCATTCGATCGCAAAGTAATCGTGGAAATATGTGGGAGCCATATGAATTTCCAGATTCCTCTATTGGTTATTGTTCGGAGAAGTGTCTCGATCATGTCCGCATAATTCACGAACCGTAGGGAGACACACTTAAGGATTCGACGTTGTTTGAGTAGTTATGGTATAATGAGAAAGAGACCAAATGTTGTTCGGAGTCTCGGATGGGATCCGGGATATCACGAGGAGATCCGGAATGGTCTGGAGAATAAGATTAATATAAGGAAAGTCCCGTTTCGGAGTTCGGGAATGATTCCGGTGTTTTCATCGGGAATGTTCTAGAAGGTTCCGGAATGTTCGGCACTCCGGAGGGGAAGGGGTACATGAATGTGTCATTACAAGTTGTAATGATTGCATCATGTACTAAGTGTCATTGCTGTTCCAAATAAAGGATTAATTCAAATCCTAGTTTGAAAAGTCAAATAGCTAAATTGAAAAGTCAAACGGCTAAATTTGGAAAGAGGAAAAGAGGAGGAAGGGGAAACCGAGTTGGGGAGGGAGTCCCTCCTCCCCAAGCCGGCGCACCACCCAAGCCGAGTTGGGGAGGGACTCCACTCCCTCCCCTTGGCCGGCCGGCCCCTCCACCTATATAAGGAGGGGCAGGGCTCCCTCCTAGGATACACAAGTACCTCTCCTCCAAACCCTAGCTTGGCGCCACCACCTCCTGCAGCTGCCGCCGCCCCCTAGGGTTGCCCTAGCCGCCGACTTGGGGTGCCCCAAACCCTAGCCACCGGCTCTAGCACCTCCTCCTTGGTGTGTCTAAACCCTGGATCGCCGAGGAGCTCTCTCATACTCCACCATACTCGCTCCGGCTTAAGGCGAAGCCCTGCGAGATCTCCCCTCTACTTCCGGTACCACACTGTTGTGCTGCCGGAATCACGAGGAGAGTGCTACAACCTCCGCTACCTGCTGGAACAAGGGAGAGGAAGGTCTTCATCGAGTACCGAACGTGTGACCGACTGCGGGAGCGCTGCCGGAACGCAGCGCCGGAAGGATCGTCTACGCGATCTTGAGATCGGGAAGAGTACGACTACATCACCCACGAGAATCCGATCTCGTTAAACACTTTGGAATCTTCGAGGGTAAGTTATTCCATCAACTCGTTGCTACAATCTAGTAGATAGATCTTGGCTTGTTTGTTTGTATGCGGTAGAAAATTTTTGTTTTCCATGCTACGAAACCCTACAATGTGAACGTCGACTACATGATACTTCACCATTTATGGGCCTAGGGGAATGCATTTTGTACTTGGCTACTAATTATGGGGTTGCCGGAGTGACAAAAACCTGAACCCCCGTTAGGAAACCTTTGCACAAGGGAGTGTAGGACCTCGGAGTTTAATGTTGTGGTTAGGTTTTATCTTAATTACTTTCTTATAGTTGAAGATGCTTGCAAGGGGTATAATCACAAGTATGTATTAGTCCAAGTAAGGTCGGTACATTAGCATAGGTTCACCCACACAACACTTATTCAACCAAACAAGATTAATCAACTATATTAAGCGAAAGCACTTGCCAGTATTCCCATGTGTCCTCGGGAACGTTTGGTCCTCATAAGTAATACAACCGGCTTGTCCTTTGATGAAGAAAGGATTGGGCCACTCGCTGCAATTATTATTGTTGTCTTTATTTATTTGCACTTTATTTCCTTGCATTATCAAAAACCCTAAAAATCTGTTTGCTAAGTATTTACAGAGAATTCCTGATCCAAACCAGTAGTTAACACCTTTTGATCCTCGTTGGGACCGACACTCCTATTTATCAAAAGTACTACGATACACCCCTTATACTTGTGGGTCATCAACTCTCTCTTGGAGTTGCAAGCATCTACTTGGCCAAGATAGCTACTAACAAAGAGAGCATGCAAGATCACAAATAACATAGACATGATAGAATCAATAATCAATCTGACATAGTATCTCAATATCCATCGGATCCCCACAAACACAACATGTATGATTACAAATAGATGATCTTGATCATGAACGGAGCTCACAAGATCTAAACATGACAGCACAAAGGAGGAGAAATAACCATCTAGATACTGTGTGGACCCATAGTACAAGGGTGAACTACTCACGCATCACTCCAAAGGCTGGCATGGTGATGAAGAAGGCCTCCGGTACGATCTCTCCCCTCCGGTAGGGTGCCAGTAAGAGCTTCAGATCCTCCCGATCTAGGGACGATGGTGGCGACGGCTACAAACTGTTTTGTGGAGATTTGATCGGGTGTTTAGGGTTTCTGCATCGGGGTGCTTTTATAGGAGAAAGGGCAAGGTTGGTGGGCGCCTGAGGGGCCCACACCTGGTGGTGGTGCCCCCCCTAGGCCGCATCGCCCTAGGGTGTGTCCACCTCGTGGCCCCCTTTGGCTGCCCTTTTGACTCTGTCTTCGCTCTGGTAAAATATTGACTTTGGCTTTTGTCCCGTCCAATTCCGATAATATTTCCTTACTAGCTTTTCTGAAACCAAAAACAGTAGAAAATAGGCAACTGGCACTGCGGCATCTTGTCAATAGGTTAGTTCCGGAAAATGTATAAAAATACCTCAAAGTATAGACAAAACATAACAAAGTTGATACTAAACAAGCATGGAGCATCAAAAATTATAGATATGTTTACGACATATCAGCAACTGCTGGTTTATCAGAGGCATGGTGGGGGAGGATTTGTTGACTTCATGTCATGTCCTGAATAGAGTTCCTATCAAGAATAAAGATAAGACCCTTATGAGGAGTGGGCTAGGATAAAACCATCACTTTCTTACGTGTGCACTTGGGGGTGTTTGGATAAATTAAACATAACTATTCCCAAGAAATGCAAGCTCGGACCAAAGATAGTGGATTGTTGATAATCCCCAAGGGCATGGAACCACTGTAGTATAATTTGATAAGTATTTGAGTGTCCAACCCACGAGGATCTGGTGGTAAACTATCTATTCTTTTAAGCCCTATAACCCACTTATATGGCCTTCTATGCAAAGCAATGAACTATGTGTAGGGTACTTTTTACTTCTAACTAGAAAACGATAAAATGCTGATAGTAATAACAGGAACTAAACTATTGCAAGTAAAGTAATAGTAAGTAAAAGTAAAATTGAGTAAAGTAGAAGTAGGTAACTCAAGGGATAAAGTGTTTAGTAAAATAGTTATTTCATTCATTGGGTTGTCACAATTAGTGAAGCACATGAATAGTCTTTTATTATTTCTTCTAGAGAGGAGCCATAAATAGGTGCAACCAAGTTATTAAGAAATTACACCACTAGTGATTGATCCAAGGCCGATTAATATCAAGCAAGTGAGTTACTAAGACATAGATTCCAATCAACGTTGTAAGTTTCAAGGTCCCCATAATTTATCCCCCACTAGTTAACAATGAATTAACATAGCATGCATATTTAAGACTTGGGAGACGATTATATCAATGTTCGGCCATCCCTCCTCCTATCAACATGCAACGGTGACAACCTTATGCATCCCCCAACATATGTGTGCACTCATATATTAGTACATAAGACCATCATAGAAGATAACACATATTTGTATGCAACCAAGAATGTGCTGCTTCACAATTGGCATAAATAAATCACTACTCAAACATAGTCATGGGAAAAAATTGATCATGGGAAAATAATAGATTGCATCACCGATCAAGTTTGCCAAGAGATTATAGTAGGTGGATGAAGAGGATCTCATTGTAGATGATGATGCCACGTCGGAGGGGGTGGAGGCAATCGAAGGTGATTCCAGTAGCAGTTTCCCCTCCGATCTCAGCCGGTGATGGCCTGTAGACTCTCTATTTCGTAGTTTTATCTTCGACTCCGTATGTTTTGAGATCGCGTCGGGGATCCTTTTATAGAGGGTTTTAGGTCAAGACGAATAGGATGGCAGTGGAATCGACAGCATCCGAGCAACGAGGCCCGAACGAGAAGTGGTGGCATGGCCTAGGAGGGAGATTGCCCCAATGGGCCTATTTCCCAGCCCATTAATGCAGTGGTGACCTCCTTTGCCTGCTATATGCTCGCTGAAATTTCTAAAGCGTGCTCTCTGACCTTGCCTTTTTTTGGAGTCACGTAGCTCCTGTAATGTCAAAAATACTAACAGAAGGTATTTTCTGCCAGACTGAGTCAGAACTAGAGGAGACGGGATTATTTAGAAAATCCCCAAAATCATTTTATAAGATTTCAATACATGTATGCATTTTACATGCATCAATTGTATCTTTCTAGAATATGCTCCATGAAGTGTTGGCTATAGATTTTTAGTGGTAAAATATGAGGTACCTGGTATAAATGTTGATCCTATGAAAGATATGCATATTCACTGCTAGAATTGCTTCTAAAATACTTCTTCAATCTAGTGCATCTATTGAAAATTTTGAACAACCACATGAGAAAGTCCTTTAGAAGGATGACGATGAACCTCCCATAAGGAGTAAGAGACAGAGGATTGCAAAATCCTTTGGTAATAATTTTATCGTGTACCTTGTGGATGATACTCCCAGACCTTATGATCCTAGTGTGACATTACGAAAGAATAAGAAATAACCAACAGATCAATTGAGGTACTCTCAAATTATTTGTTCTCTCAAGCTCTACCAGACCCAATATTTCTTTTGATGTGAGCAAATTGAGTAGGCTCATGTCTAACCTGGGTATTAATCATTGTCATACACTTGAAAGGTCATGCACTATATATGTGCTATAATGAACTATGGGATTCACTATCCAGGGCATCCTGATGTGCTTGAAAGATATAGTGATTTAAACTGGATATCTAATATTGAACTCTACGCCACAAGCAGGTATGTTTTTACCCTTGGAGGTGGCGTAGTGTTATGGAGGCCTCCTAGCCAGACCATATTGACAAGGTCAACATGGAAACAGAACTTACTACTTTAGACACAACCACTATTAACTCAGAATAGTTGCATGAGCTTTTGATGGACTTGTCTATGGTTGAAAAACCTGTGCTGGCAATCCTTTTGAATTGTGACAACCATACTGTTATTTTTAAAGTGAAAAATTCTAAGGATACCCACCCACCCATGGCGATTCCTTGGCGATCTAGGGTTCCTCCTTCTCCCCTACCATGGAAGCCCTACTCCACTGGGATTTTTCTCCTGGCCAGGATTTGGCTAAACAGATGCGTCGACATTTTGGATCTATGGTCCACTTCCTCCCTTCCTCGACTACCAATGAGTTCTTCTTGGTGGTTTATTTCTCCTCGGCCTCTTTTCCACTGAATGTTGAATCTGTGGGTCTTGCCCTTCAATGTTGTATTGGTGGAATTGCTACAAGATTCAATGTTTTACAATTAAGTGATTGAAGATTTCGGTTTTTGGTGGCTTCAAACAAAGTGGGGCATTTCATCTATGGTCTTAAAGACAGGGTTTGGTCAGATTTTGTTTGCTCTTTTAGTTTGTTTCGGGGTTCTCATCCTCGGATCTCTGGCTGATTCATGCATGATCATCCATTCACTGGACTGCCTTCTGATGATAATGTGAGGATCTCTCATTCGAGTCCCATTCGGTTCAAACCTAATCTGGAGTTCCTCAAGAAAAGTGATGCACAAGGTTCTCATTCGGGATCATCACATGAATTGGCTAAATTTGGTTTTCATCAACAAGTTCCTCCCGTGACATCTACACATGGATCTGATCAGGCTAGGCCTTTATTTTTTGGAAGTTTTCCTGATCCTACTTTGGTGGATCCTAAACGTGATCATAAGGAAGTTTTTACTGGTTCAAAGTTCTTACGTAACTTTTGCATGCAATTACCTTCTGTTACGTTAGAAAAGATCGAAGATCTGAGACATGCTCATTACTCTGACCAATATATCATGCATGCATTGGACTTGAAATTTGTCCCTAGCAAAGTTCTGGTTTTTGAAATCCTGGGCCGTTGTTCCAGATGTGGAGATCGTGATCATCTTATTGGTTCCTGCCCGACAATTTGTGTGTGTAATTCTGCTCTGGGCCATAAATGCTCGAGGTGTTCTGGTTTGTGCAGCCCCTGGTGTATTAAGTGTTTAATATCTGGTCACCTGGTGAGTAAATGCATATTGGGTTGGCGTTGTCGGAATTGTCATTTATTGGGCCATTGGGCCAGGATCTGCCCAAAGAAGAAACGAAGGGTTTGGCAAAAAAAGAAAACAACCACAAACAAATAGACCGATATTTCTGGTCGGAATATCCGGGTAATTAAGAAGCAAATAGTTTTTTCACCTGGAGTTTCACCACCCCCTTCCCCTGCCGCTTCATCTCCTTCTCCGCCGGCTGACGACGAATCTCTCTCCACCACATCAATGGACAACTTCCTAGTAAATCCACTAGCTTTTCTCCCCAATGGCTTGACAATCGATCCAGGGCCAGTGGACCGCTTGGTGAGATCGCACATGGTGGTGCCAGCTGAAGCTCCTCTGTAACATGATCGCAGGGTAATTGCCGAGACCAACAGATTCATCCTGATTCATCTCAGAGAGGACTATAGGGTTCACGTGATGAATATTTTGAATGAGTTGCAGCTATTTGTCAGTCGTTTCGATGATCACCCTCTAGGCCTTGGCATTTTTACTATGACTGAAACCCTGATTGTGGATGCTACAGTAGGGACATCCTTTGAGATTGATGATATTACCACTGTCACTTTTGTGAAACACAATGAAGCCAGAAAAATGCGTCTTACTGCATTTGGTAGGTGAAAGAGCATTTTTCTATCCCTCGGATTTTGATGTTTGATAACAATACACTTATCGATTTAACCGTGTACTAAGTTTATCACAGGATTGATAAAAGAAGGCATAAGTCATGGCATAGCATTTTCCCATTGCAGAAACTTCTGTGTCAACCGGTAATACCGGACCTGCAACCGGTACTACCGCTTGACACCGGTACTACCGGTTCTAGTACCGGTTGGCACTGATCAAAAGGGAGAAGGGTGCGTACTAGTCAGTACCCACCGGTACCACGAAGCGGCACTACCGGACCAACTGGTAGTACCGCTTGGTACAAGCGGTACTACCGCTTGAGACGGTCGTACCGCTCGTCTGTACCGTGGCATACTGACTAGCACCAACCTCCCTCTGTTTTGGTCAGTACCAAGCGGTACTTGGGACCGGTACTACCGCTCGAACCGGTAGTACCGCTTACCACCTCCGGTACTACCGCTTGGGGGTAGTACCGCAAGGGGGTACCGCCCAAGACTGAAGAATTCTGAAGAACAAGGTCACCACCGGTACTTGGTCCGGTACTGGACCGGTAGTACCGCATGCAAGCGGTACTACCGCTTGAGTACCGGTACTACTGGTCATTAAATGCTACAACGGACATTTATTTCGTGGAGGGTTATAAATACCCCTCCACCTACCTTGGGACAAACTGCTCAGCTCATTAAAGTCATTGCCCACCATTGGAGTCCATTGGAGCCACTCAAATTCTCAAGATCTCATCATCCAACCACCCAAAGTCCTTGATCTTTGGGGAATCGAAGGAGGAGTCCCCGATCTACTACTTCACCAAAAGAGATCTTCATTTCCCCCTCATTTCATTGAGGGCCCCTTTGCTCTAGTGTTTTGTTGGAAACCCTAGCTCTTGTTTTTATTCTTACAAGCTTGTCTTTGATTGCTTTGACAGCTTGCTTGTATTTGGGAGCCTCCGATTAAGTTGTGGATGTGTGCCCCAAACTTGTAACAGTGCCGGCTTCCACCTTGAAGGTTGCCGATATAGTGGAAGGTGAATCGATCCCATTGGGGTGAGATTCATCGGAGAACAAGGGAGGCCTCTCGTGGCGTTGGTGGTTTGAAACCACCCCCTCTCCAAACGTAGACGTACTTCCCCTCAAAAGGAAGGAACTACGGGAAACAAATCCTTGTGTCTCCGCGTCCACTTTTCGGTTACCTCTATCCTTTACCGCACCTTACTTACTAGTTACTTCTTTGTGTTGTGGTAGCCCTTGCATTTTTTGTCATATAGGTAAATTCACCGTAGTTGCATTATCTAGAGAATTTACCTTATTGTCAAACCTTAATTTGAAAAAGAAGAAAATTTGAAGTAGCACCTATTCACCCCCCCTCTAGGTGCCCATACGATCCTTTCAATTGGTATCAGAGCCTCGGCTCTTTATTCGGGCTTTACCGCCTAAGAGAATATGGGTAGCCAAGAAGGGGATGGTGGTAGTGAGTCAACTCCGGTGACCATGGAAGATCTCAGAAACTTGGAAACAAGATTGAGCTCTTCCTTGGTCAACAAAGTCAAGAAGATGCTTGAGCAACTTCTTAAAGACAAAGATGGCTCATCACCCCCATCCCCTCAAGAGGAACTACCACCCGCACCTAAAGGGAATACTACGGTATCCCCTGAAGGTATGGTGGTAGGGGATAAACTAGACAATGCTAATTCCTCCACACGACCTGATGGGGGGAAGGGCGAGCACCGTGATTCTTGGTACTCTCCCGATCCTCCCATCCCTCACCCTCATGTGTACAATAGAGGTGATCCACCTAAGCTTGAAGAGTCTGCTACTTTTGCTCAATGGCAATCACTAATGAGAACTCATATGCGCAGCTCTTGCATTGAACTATGGAACATCATCGAGCATGGACTCTTTATTGGGGATCCAAACAACTTGACAAGAAGAGAGGTTGTCAATAGTCAACTCAATGCCACTGCTTTGCATATGATTCAACAAGGATTGGGAACAAAGGATTATCCACACATTGAGCACTTTAGCATTGCCAAGGAAGCTTGGGATGCTCTCACTGTGTTGTTTGTTGGAAATGAGAGTATGAGGAGGAACAGATATGATGCTCTAAGCAATGAAGCCACCAGAGATCTTGAAGGCCCCGGAGCCCTGCCGCGCCCTCCTCCCTCCGGATTCTCCTTGGATTCGGCCTCCGGGCAGGCTCCCACTCCTTTCCACCGCCATGGATCCCGGTACAACCGCCCCTCCTCTTCTTGTTTGATTTCCCCATTAGATCTAGGTTTTGGGCTTAGATCTATGGAGAAATTGACTACTTGCAAGGTTGTACTGCCATATTATTCCTTGTACCTCGTAGAATCGCCTATTTAGCAGTTCATCCCGTCAATTTGGCCCGTTCCCGTCAGATCTGACAACTGGTGTGCCGCTCAACCGGTAGTACCGGAACTTTTTCCGGTACTACCGCTTGAAGCGGTAGTACCAGTTGTCAGGTCCGGTAGTACCGGTCCACTCTGACCACCATGTTCTGCCCAATTTGTTGATTCTCTTGGTTGTTTCCTTCTTGATTCTTGTGTCCTTATCTCCGTGCTATCCTCCCTCGTGCTTTCACAGATGCAGGTGGTTCTCGGGGTGCACGGAAGCGCTCCAAGTCTGACCGTGAGATTGTTGAGGAAGAGACTGAGTCTGTGGAAGAAGATATGCCACAGCCAAGACGCCGTTCCAAGTTGCCTACCAATCGAGGTGGTCGTGGGGGTCGCGAAGGGGCTACCAAGCGCTCAGCTAGGCGTGGCAGAGCCCCTCCCTCTCGCCCCCTTCCACTGGGCGTACCAAGAGTCTCAGCTCTGGGCCATCTGGGCCAAAGACACTCTCTGACATCTCTGAGGCAGACTTTAGGGCTCTCCGACTGGACAATGCATACTCCCACAGCAGGAGCGCGTTAAGGGCAGACAGTCTTTTCTATGATGACTTCCAAGAGCGTGTGTATCATGAGGTTCTTATGACCAATACCCAGCTGGTGGTGCCTCAGCAGTGGATTGACATGGGACACATTGACAAGAACTCTGGCTACTTTGGTGAAGCTAAGGAAATCTTCTCAAACCTTGGTATGCTCCCCATTATGGAGTTTCAGCATGACTATGATCCCCTACTCATCTGCCAGTTTTATGCCACTGCACACTTCACCACAATGGCCGCAATCAGAATATTACCTGGATGACTCAAGGTGCTGTCAAGGAAGCTATGCTTGCGGAGGTTGCTGCCATATTGGGGTATGAGGACCGCGGCCATGACGTTCCTTGTGGTTTCCGCTGTCACATGCGGGAGAATCCCTCCAAAAAGGATGTTCTCCGACCTTTGTATATTCGAGGCCGTGGGATTGCTGGCAAAATCAAGGATCTCCTCCCCACATATGACATTCTCCATCGCATTTTCCGTGAGACTGTTGCTCCTCGTGCGGGCAACAAGGACGAGATACATGGGTTCTCCGTTGACTTGCTGTTCAACACCTTCCTCAACAGAGAAACCGGCCAACCTCTTGATGTTACAGACTTCATTTGGAATGAGATGGTTGCCGCTGCACACACTCGGAGGGTTCCACCTTTTGCTCCTTACATTATGGCCCTCATTGTGTCCAAGTGCCCCGTCGTTGCTAGGACGCTCTCCACTCGCTCTCTTGTTGTGCACAAGCCAAAGGCACTCAAGATCAAGGTACATGCTAAACCTCGCGCTGCGCCAGGTGAGGAGGATGAGGATGAGGATGACTCTGAGCATGCTGACAGTGGTCATGACACTGACTATGAGGTCTCTCGCCGCAAGAACGCCAAGCCCTCTTGGGCCAAAAGGATGGAGGTCAAGCTCAAGAAGATCTTCTGCTTCCAGGTTGACAAGCAGAAGCGTATGTATGAGGCGCACGTGTATGCAAAGAAAGCATGTGCTCGTCAGAAGGATCTCATGTCTGCTCAAGGGTTGACCATCTCCGAGGGATCCGAGAATAGTATCACTCCAGAGGATCAGTGGATTTCTCAGCACAGCCGTTGGGACGATGATGTCTCTTCCTCGCACCGCGCCCCACCTACGTATGAGGATGAGGAGGATCTTGAGGATGAGGAGGAGGAGGAGTATGATGATTGACCTTTGGGGCGGTAGCTCTGCACTTGTCCCTTTTTGGCGTCTTGATGCCAAAGGGGGAGAAGTTGCACTTTAGGCACGGGTGTTGCATGGGAAGTCACAAGCTCGCTCTTCTCTTTGATCCTTTTATTGCTTGTGAACTTCGATTTCTCTCTATTCTATGTGTGAGACTACTATGTGTTTATGTCATGTGAGACTATGTGGTTTATGTCGTGTGAAACTATGTGGTTGGATCCATCTTATGCGACTATGTGGTTTATTTCTGTGGATCCATCTTGTGATGTTATGCAATATCTATTGTCTATATATTCCTCATCACATGTTTTGTGCAAAGGTATGTCTTCAAATGCTAGTTTCCATACTTGTGCACCCATGTTGGGTTTGTAAAATAGAGGGGGAGATTTGTCTCTACACATCTAGCGGGAGTCTCTTCTCTATTTTACAAATCTCATTTGCATATTGTTAAAATCATCCTGCAAAAGTGTATTGTCATCAAACACCAAAAAGGGGGAGATTGAAAGAGCATTTTTCTATCCCTCGGATTTTGATGTTTGATAACAATACACTTATCGATTTAACCGTGTACTAAGTTTATCACAGGATTGATAAAAGAAGGCACAAGTCATGGCATAGCATTTTCCCATTGCAGAAACTTTTGTGTCAACCGGTAGTACCGGACCTGCAACCAGTACTACCGCTTGACACCGGTACTACCGGTTCCAGTACCGGTTGGCACTGATCAAAAGGGAGAAGGGTGCGTACTAGTCAGTACCCACCGGTACCACGAAGCGGCACTACCGGCCCAACCGGTAGTACCGCTTGGTACAAGCGGTACTACCGCTTGAGGCGGTCGTACCGCTCGTCTGTACCGTGGCATACTGACTAGCACCAACCTCCCTCTGTTTTGGTCAGTACCAAGCGGTACTTGGGACCGGTACTACCGCTCAAACCGGTAGTACCGCTTACCACCTCCGGTACTACTGCTTGGGGGTAGTACCGCAAGGGGGTACCGCCCAAGACTGAAGAATTATGAAGAACAAGGTCACCACCGGTACTTGGTCCAGTACTGGACCGGTAGTACCGCATGCAAGCGGTACTACCTCTTGAGTGTCGGTACTACCGGTCATTAAATGCTCCAACGGCCATTTATTTCGTGGAGGGGTATAAATACCCCTCCACCTACCTTGGGACAAACTGCTCAGCTCATTAAAGTCATTGCCCACCATTGGAGTCCATTGGAGCCACTCAAATTCTCAAGATCTCATCATCCAACCACCCAAAGTCCTTGATCTTTGGGGAATCGAAGGAGGAGTCCCCGATCTACTACTTCACCAAAAGAGATCTTCATTTCCCCCTCATTTCATTGAGGGCCCCTTTGCTCTAGTGTTTTGTTGGAAACCCTAGCTCTTGTTTTTATTCTTACAAGCTTGTCTTTGATTGCTTTGACAGCTTGCTTGTATTTGGGAGCCTCCGATTAAGTTGTGGATGTGTGCCCCAAACTTGTAACGGTGCCGGATTCCACCTTGAAGGTTGTCGATATAGTGGAAGGTGAATCGATCCCATTGGGGTGAGATTCATCGGAGAACAAGGGAGGCCTCTCGTGGCGTTGGTGGTTTGAAACCACCCCCTCTCCAAACGTAGACGTACTTCCCCTCAAAAGGAAGGAACTACGGGAAACAAATCCTTGTGTCTCCGCGTCCACTTTTCGGTTACCTCTATCCTTTACCGCACCTTACTTACTAGTTACTTCTTTGTGTTGTGGTAGCCCTTGCATTTTTTGTCATATAGGTAAATTCACCGTAGTTGCATTATCTAGAGAATTTACCTTATTGTCAAACCTTAATTTGAAAAATAAGAAAATTTGAAGTAGCACCTATTCACCCCCCCCCCCCTCTAGGTGCCCATACGATCCTTTCAGTAAGGAAACTTGGATTCAGTTTTTAGCTTTCCCCCTGGATTATCAGACTAGACAGTACATTCATAGTGTTGTTCAGGATTTTGGCTTGTTGTCCATGTGGCATAATCCTAGAGGAGATGATAAATATGTGTTGTTTAAGGTTTGGATTGTCCATCCAAAGTTTGTGCCCAAAAGTTTGGTTATTCATCAGCTTGGTGGGGCCAGACACTCTTGGACTGTTACTTAGATGTGCTGATTGGAATGCTCACTTGGCTGAATCCTGCCTCCTCCTGAAGATCCAGCACTAGAAGATGGTAACCCCCATCCTATGAATGGAGAGGGTTTCACAGCAGAACAGCTTTGCTAGCAGCAACTTGATAACTGGAACCATCATAATCAGATGCCTGGAGGTGGAAATGTTCAAGGTGGGCACAATGGAGGACATAAAAATGCTGCTCAGTTCCACCAGCAAGGCCAGTTTGTCCCTGCTCAAGTGATTGCTGCACTTTTTGATCATAATGCTGCACAAGATGAAAATATTGCTGCACCCCTGCAAGATGGTGTTGTAGTACTTCCAAACCCTCCTCTGATTAATTTTCAGCAAATCTTAGCTGCACAAGGGGTTTCTTTCCAGGATGGTGTGCCATCTCCAATCACCAATGTCCAGGATAGTCATATGCAAGCCTGGCATGATAGTTTATCTGATGTGTCTGATGGAAATTCATATGGATCAGACTTGATGCAAGTTGACACCACCTTGTCCATTAATTATGCTTTGATCAATGACAGTATAGTGGATGTTAACTCAGAAATCTGGATGGCAAGGGAATTTGGTCATTCTGCCTTCAAGGAATATTGTTTCCCCAACTTTGCTCTGGATAATGCCAAGCTCCTTTCTGTCCCTATTTCTATGCCAAAGTTTATTCCGTTTGAATTGGTTGATGAATGGGAGTTGCTGCTCCAATCAAAGAAGATGAAACTGATGAATACTGATCAAACTTTGGTGATCTCTGATATGCATCCCTTCTCACAGGTTGGCACCAAAAGAAAGCTTCCAGTGTTAGATGACTCAGAAGATATTCCCTTTGGGACACCAATTTCCACCAACCAAGTCAGAAGGAGCTCAAGGGCTACTAGATACAGGGGCTTTAAGCCTAAAATCATTTGTGATTCCAAGCAAACTAAATCAAAAGTGAAGCCAAGGAAGGTTCCAAGAGTGGAAGCTGTGGAAGTCACAGAGGAGGATAAGATGACTCAGATAATATCTATCAATGAAGGACTGATTACTGACAGGACTCTTCTTGCAACCCCAATCCCAGTGCTCCAGTCTATTGGAATTTCTCTTTGTGGTGTTCCTCAGGATGAACTCACTCCTAAGAAGCTCATGGAAGGCTTGCAGGAGAAGGATAATGTTGACAGTGCCTAGTGCCTATTCATTTTATTTTGGTTTCTATATATTTGAGTTGTAATAATGTCACTATTTAAACAATGGGTTATTCTGTGCTGGAACATCAGGGGGCTTAATGCAAGAGAGAAACAATTAGCCTTAATGAATTCTATTAATGTAAGTGGATGTTCAGTTATTTGCTTGCAAGAGACAAAAAAGGAAGCTTTTGATCTGAAGTTTATTAAAGCTTGTTGTCCAGCAAGATTTGATGAGTTTGTTTATGTGCCTTATGTGGGTGCTTCTGGAGGCCTCATTATTATTTGGAATAGCTCAATTTTTTCTGAAATGGTTATGCATTGTGAACAGTTTGCTCTCTCTGTTCATTTCACTTCTACTCATTCAGATCAATCTTGGACTTTAATTAACATATATGGCCCCTGTAATTGTGAATTGAGGGAAAAAATTATTAAATGGATGTTTGAGGTGAATATTCCTGATGATGAAAACTGGATCTTAATGGGAGATTTTAATTTCATTAGGTCCCTTGTAAACAGGAATAAGCTTGGGGGAATATTAATGACATGCTAATTTTCAATGACTTCATTAGAGAGCAACATCTCACTGAATTGCCCATTAAAGGAAGAAAGTACACCTGGAGCAACATGCAACAAGATCCTCTGTTAGAGCAACTTGATTCGTTTTTTACATCCATGCACTGGAAAACTAGCTATCCTAATACAGTTGTATCCACACAAGGCAAACCAACCTCTGATCACACTCCTTGTGTTGTTTCTATACAGACTAAGATCCCTGGTAGTAGGGTTTTCAGATTTGAAAACTTTTGGATAGCACATCCTGGTTTTCTGGAAGTTGTAACAAAGAGTTGGGGTAAACCAACTCATAAGTCCAATAGTGCTGCAAATCTAAATGCAAAGTTTAAAAAGTTAAGATATGATTTGAAATTTTGGAGTAAATCAATATCAAAATTATCCATTTGTATTGAAAATACCAACAAGGTTCTCTCTGAACTTGATAACCTTGAAGATAGAAGTCCTTTGTTCTGCCAAGAAGCAAATTTTAGGAAAATTCTAAAAGCTCATTTAGCAAGGTTTTTGCAGTACCAAAATGCATATTGGAAGAAAAGGTGCACAATTAGATGGACAGAGTTTGGAGATGAGAACACAAAATTGCTACTGAAATATATAGAAGGAATAATATTGCCTCCCTCAAACTATATGATGGTTCTTTAGTCACTGAGCATGATAACAAAGAAAGTGCTATTTTTCAAGTCTACAAGGAAAGATTGGGTACTTCTACTCAGCCTGAGATGCTTTTTGACTTACAGCATATGATTACTCCAACTGAGGGCCTTGAAGCATTATCCATACCATTTACCAGAGAGGAAATTGACAAAGTGGTTAAAGAAATGGCAAATGATAAAGCCCCAGGTCCTGATGGATTTAATGGACTCTTCCTAAAAAGTTGTTGGCACATCATCAAGGAAGATATTTACTCTTTATGCTTTCAATTTTATGAAGGAGACCTGGATCTAGAGAGTATAAATATGGGACACATA
The DNA here is from genome assembly GCA_910589765.1 of Avena atlantica. Lineage (NCBI taxonomy): Eukaryota > Viridiplantae > Streptophyta > Magnoliopsida > Poales > Poaceae > Avena > Avena atlantica. Next base: position 366,777,070 of record OU342736.1, read on the forward strand.
ACACTCATTCCCAAGATGGGTTCACCTGAAACTGTCAATGATTTCAAGCCAATTACTCTGCTAAATTGTGTGCTGAAGTTGATCACCAAAATCTTGGCTAACATACTCCCAAAGGTAATACTGAAAATTATTCATAAAAATGAATCTGGTTTTCTAAAAGGCAGAAACATTCAGGATTGCCTTGCTTGGGCTTTTGAATTTCTCTATCAATGTGAAGCCTCTAAGAAAGAAATTATTCTAATTAAGCTGGATTTTGACAAAGCCTTTGATACCATTGATCATCTGGCTATGATGAAAATTATGAAACAGATGGGTTTTGATGATAAGTGGCTAAAATGGATTGAAATTATTTTTGGCACTGGAAAGTCTGTTGTTCTGCTTAATGGAGTACCTGGGAGGCAATTTCACTACAAAAGAGGTGTCAAGCAAGGAGCTCCTTTGTCTCCCCTCATATTTATTCTAGCTGCTGATTTATTACAATTTGCAATCAATAATGCATTCAGAGAAAACATCCTCAAAGCTCCATTCTCCCCTGATTTTGGTCAGGATTTTTCAGTTGTCCAATATGCAGATGACACTTTGATCATAATGCAAGCAGATAAAGAACAAGTTCAAGTAATGAAAGGGATTCTTCAAAATTATGATGTTTCTACTGGCTTACAGATCAATTTTCACAAGTCTCACCTCATACCAATAAATCTGGCAGACAACATCACTAAGGAAATTGCAGATATGTTGGGTTGTTCAATTGCCAAAATGCCTTCCACTTACTTAGGGATCCCTCTTGGCACCACTAAACCCGCAGTGTATGATCTAATGCCACTGATTGACAGAATTGAGAGAAAGCTGTCTGCATCATTCATGATGATGTCTTATAGTGGGAGAGTGACTGTGATTAACTCCTTACTGGCTTCAGTTGCAACCTTCACAATGTGTGCAATCAAATTACCAGATAAGATTGTGGGGCACATAAAGAAAATTCAAAGACACTATTTGTGGAATAAAAAGACTGAAGAAGGTAAAAAATGCAACTCTCTTGCTGCTTGGGACATGATTTGTAGACCAAAGAATAAAGGAGGTATTGGCATACTTAACCTAAAAATACAAAATGAAGGCCTATTTTTAAAGTTCCTTCATAAGTTTTACAACAAGGATGACACCCCCTAGGTTTCTCTAGTTTGGAATGCTTATTACAATAATACTGTTCCACATGCTACTGGGCCTTTTGGCTCATTCTGGTGGAGAGATGTCTTTAGACTCTCCATTTATTTAGAGGAGTAGCTAAGAGTATAATTGGTAATGGGGCCAATACATTGTTTTGGAAGGATCAGTGGTCTGACACTATTTTAGAAGAGAGCCACCCAGTTATCTATTCTTATGTGAGGAATGAAGATATCTCTGCCCAAGAATTTTTAACTACAGACAGTTTGGCACCTCTCTTTTATCTTCCTCTGTCACCTGAAGCTTTAGGTGAACTAAGAACAATTCAAAATAGTTGCAGAGAGATACAACTTAGTGAGCACCTTCAAGACACTTGGAGTTATGTTTGGGGAGCCAAAGTTTTCACATCCAGCAGATATTACCAGTATAATTTTAGAAACCTGAACCCACATATAGCTTTCAAATGGCTGTGGAAATCAAAATGCACTGCAAAAGTGAAGTTCTTTGGATGGCTTGTTCTGTCTGACAGACTGAATACAAGAAACATGCTTAGAAGAAGGCATTATACACTTGGGACTGGATATGACGGTTTAATGTGTAGCCAGACTACTGAAGAAACAATTGAACACTTGCTCTTTCATTGCCCTTTCAGTCAAGCTTGCTGGGATTCAATTAATATCTCTTGGTCTATGTCTGGATCTAGGCTTCAAATCATTGAACAAGGAAAACAAAGCTGGAATAAAAAGCTATTTATGGAAATTACCCTGCTTGGATCCTGGAACATCTGGAAGGAGAGAAACAATCTCTGGTTTAATAAGATACAACCCTCGGTCCAGGCCTAGAAGTCAATATTGGCTGTTGATCTATCACTACTGATCCACACGACAAAGGAGGATTTACACCCACTCATCAAGAGCATAGTCCATAGTTTGTAACCTTGTGTTGTCTTAGGTTTTCTGACCTTTTTGGGAGATCTTTTAATCCCTTGTAATCTATAAATATGTAACACTACAGACTCTGACCCTTTATCAATGAAAATGAGGCAATAGGAACCTTTTTTACTGTTAATACCCTCAAAAAAATTCTAAGGATAATGTGAAGTCATCAAGACATGTGAAGAGACGTTTAAAATCTGTCAGAAATTTGAGAAACTCTGGAGTAAGAAATGTTATTATATTTAAACAGACAAAAAACTGACAGATCCCTTTATAAAGGGAATATCACAAAATATGATAGGGAGATGGGGTTGAGGCTATGGATGTTACACCACAGTGGTAACCCAACCTGAATTAGGACATGGAAAAAACAAAGTAGTAGTTCGACTTAAGAGAGTATTTTGTAACCCTTCTATATGAAGATGCATAACTCTATAAGGTAGGTTGGCGACACACCTTATTTCTAATGGCTATAACTAGCAAAGATGTTGTCCTATATGACATTCTTGAAAGAACACACAGATATGAGCAGTCTATGAGACTTGGGCTATCTCTTGTAAAATCATGAAGAGACAAAGGAGTATGATGCATATGCTCCACGCACGGGGTAGGCTACTGGTAGCCAGGTACTGGTTATGTTTTGAGTGAAAATTTCACGCAAAACTTGCACTTTAAGGCGTAGTCCATTATTTAAGTGTGAATAGACGTATCTTAAAGATCTAGGAGGAAGTTAAACTTAACTGTCTCTATTAAAACACTGATATATAAACAAGATTGACAAATCTTCAAATGGGCATTTGAGAGATGGTAGGAGTTGTTAGAAATAATGAGATAATCCATTTGGCACATGTTAGATGTCAGATTTTTTCTAAATATCAAAGCCCATGTGAAAGCCAATAATATGGCGGCCCAATTTGGCGACAGCTCATATGTAAGTGGCAAGAGGAGTGAGAGCTAAGTTTAGTCCTACATAAAAAGTTGGAGGACAGTCGCACCATCTTATAAGGTAGAGTGTCTCACCACTTTGCAAGTGAGTGAGAAGATAAGTGCTAAACGCGTCCTCCTCTTTTGTCGCCGCTCGCTCGCTTGTCTAGATGCGAAATGAGGCTCGAGCCAAGCTTATCTTTTGCCGCTCAAGAAAATCGATGTGGTTTTTGATAGACATATCAACAGTCGCTTCGTGTTACTCCCGAATCGTGGGCTACTGTAACCTACATGAACGTGTGTGACTTGAACTTAGCCCAAGTTGCGCCCGTTAAAAGTTTTCCTGAGATACTCTATGTAAGCGCTTCCACAGATTCCATTGACGTATATAGAAACCAATCTAGGGTTTTGTCACCTCTTTATCTGCATCGTCACCATAGTCTACTTTATCCCTAGCATCGGCATGCACTAGCGAATGGGAGAGCATGTCTCTAGAACCACTCTCCTTTGTGATCCTATATGAGATAAGGTTTTTGGGAAGCGTGTGACTGCTCGCGTGTTTATCATGGTCTCTATCGTCCAAATCGGGTGGTGGTTCTATGACAACCACGGCTATTGCATCGGCAGCCGGTCAGTATGTATACCATTTTTCGATCTGTTGTTATATTATAGTTTTTATTGCGTATGCAATGCTACTGTTCATGTTCATTAATACGTCTAGTATGTTAGAGTTTTATATGATCATAGTTTCTGTACTCATCAAATATATTCTGGAATTCACTATAAAAATATTGCCTAATAATCCAACAAGGGTCTCGCGGCACCCCTATCACCCCCCGACCCGCAGGTGGTGCTCGTTTGTTGACATGGTTCAATCCGGCCAAGATCCGTTGGGCCAACTGGCATCCTTCGATGGAGAAGAACGTTCTGTAAGCCTTGCTTTTATCGGTGCTTCTCTGGAGGTGGTGCTTTTGATAGTACGCCATCGATTGTTTGGCGAGGCAGCTTCCACCCAAGGTTTTGAATTTCGGCCGAAATTACCGAAATTCAGCCATTTCAGCCAGGACCGGTAAGAGAATTACCGAATGAAAACTTTTTAATTTGGGGATTTTTTGTTGAATTATCTAAAATATTTTATATTTGGTAGAATTTTATTTGAAACTCTAAATTTTATATAATTTCTGCCAAATTTTGTTTCAAAGTTTAAATTTTGATTCTTGCATTTCATCCGAGATTTGACCGAAATTGCCGAATTTCGGTCATTTCGCTCAGGCCCGGTAAAAAACCAAAACCGAAATCCAAAACCTTGCTTCCACCTGCTCCTAGACTTTGGCATTCTGTTTCTCTTGCACCTGCTCGGCCGCCTAGGGAGGCTGGCTGGGAGGGTACAGACGGAAGATGGGGATGTTTTATGTGGCTGAGCCGCTGCGTTGAGTGATATGGATGATCATGGGCGAAATCCCTGCCCGATTTGCCATGCCGACGATGATGACGCCTGCAGGTGCCATTTCCCTCCCTAGATTGTAAGCTGACAACCCAGCAGCGATTTAATGTTGTAATGCGTTGCACTCCTTGCCAGTTAAGGGTTTTGTTAATTTAAAATCGGGTTTCGTGGAGCCTTTTACCTAAAAAATCATTAGCATGAAATGAAATACCGAATCATCATACCATCTTTTATTTCCTTCTAGTAGCTCCAGATAACAGAGTTGGTTCCGAATTGCGGTGCCGAACAATGGTAGGGACAAACTCAACACGATGGTGATACCATTAGGTGAGCTGCCACGCACTCCATCAGTGCTTGACCTGCAGCAGATCTCTGAACCAGTAGGCCGACGCCTTCGGATGACGCTCTAGGGAGGGGCTGTTGAAGTCGACATAGACGATGCCGAACTTGGATGTGTAGCCAGAGCTCCACTCAAAGTTGTCCAGCAGAGACCATGCAAAGTAGCCAACCACGTTTGCGCCATTGTCGATGCCTTTCTTCAGTTGGTTGAGGTAGCTCCGATAGAACCGAACCCTCGTGGTATCACGCAAGTACTGATCACGGGTGAGGTTCCCAGGTTGATCCATTCCTGCCGACATGGTGACACGAGTAGTATAAGCTTCACAAGAGGATCAAGAGGTATGAAGTCAAAAACCGAACAAAGAGATATGGATCTGTATCCAGTACCATTTTCAGTTATGAAGACTGCTGGATTACCATACTTCTGCTTGATGTAATTCACACATCCGTACATCCCAAATGGAGCCATGTAAAGCCAATCAGAATTCGCCTGCAAGGATTCAAGCATCGACAAGGATTTATTATACTACATTAATTCTGAACTTACAGAATGCAGATATGGAGTGGTCAAAGAAAACAAAACTGAAAAGGCACCTAAGAGCTACATATGTATACCTTAGGTCCTATTGGTTTCCCATTACGTGCATCTGCAAAATTAGGCCATAAAAGATGAATCGCAATATTTCTCTTAATATATTGATGCAAAACCTACAGCTTAAGACAAGAATCTCACATGCATAAGTAACCTGCCAATCAGCGGAGTAGCTAGTGGGCGTCTGCTGCAGCAATTTCTGTCCCTTCATATAACTTGCGGTGTATTGATTGATCCCAATATAGTCTGCTGAGCCTTTGATCATTTTAGCTTGATCAGGAGTGAACTTGGGCAACCTCTCTTTCACAAGGTCTTGCATTATTTGTGGGTAATGTCCATTTATTAGTGGATCAACAAACCTGCATCCAGTGCAACCGTTGATGGTATTAGCATTGATACTCTTTTAGTCTGAAGCGCTTTGTCAGAGGTTACTTGTATCATACAAGTTGTATGACCTTACCAACCAATATGGAAGTCTCTGGCTCTTTGTGCTGCAGCTTGGTCTTCAATTGAGTTTGTAAGAGCCTCATACCAATTGAAGTCCAGAACTATTCCAACCTTCCCTTGCTGAGCTGCCTACATTTTTTAATTTTTATTCAATTATATTCCATCAGCAGTCTAAAAAGAATGGTGTTCATGCAAGTCATACATATCTGATATCTCAAGATTACTTGCCACTTAGATGTCCAAAATAGGTTAGGGAAAGAATGCTAATACATTCAAGGATACAGACACAATAATAACGATAAAGTCATGTTGGGGGGCATTGTTCCACAATTAATGCACATGGAGGCTGTCATACTTGATTTTACAAGAGGAAATAATTCAAACTAAACTCCTGAAGGCTGATCATACTATAATACACAATTATTTGTTCAAGTAAGAAATTACCTGATACTTGCTTCGGTATCTTGCAACTGCATAACCATGCGCTAAGAGAAAGTTGTGACCAACAATGTAAGGTTCTGTCGCTGAGTTCCCACCAGCTGCACATTTGGTGCACCTTTGAGGAGGATTGCTCCCTGCATCATAACCAAGGAGCGAAACTATACGTGGTTCGTTGAATGTAAACCAGTGCTTTACTCGATTGCCAAAGGTCTTAAAACAGAAATCAGCATAGTTTGTGAATAGTTCCCTACAAAACAAATAGTATGTCACATCAGAGGTATAACATGCTGAATTTACTAGACACATACATAGATTGCTGGTATATTGTGCAGTTTAGGGCAGAATTTACAGAGAATAAATGGTGATCTATCTAAAAAATCTTTTTCTTACGTATGATTTTAACTCCAAACTATAAGCCTCCAATAACAATGAAATGAGAAGTCAAATCTAACACATGAGTAGATATAGAAATACTAAATTCTGGTTTGACTTACACCGTCTTTGAGTTTAACCAGCCTCCGTACTTCTTCTCAAGTGCAAGAGGGAGATCGTAGTGGTAAAGATTGATATAAGGAGTAATGCCTGTTTTGTTTTCATGCGGGGAAATCATGTATCAGTGCATTCAGGCTCCCATGGAAGTTTCAGAGATCGAAATATATGCTTAGTTATGCTGTACCTTTCTGAAGCAGGTAGTTTATAAGATTGTTGTAGTATGCTACACCTTCTTCGTTAACTTTTCCTTCACCGTCTACAGAAATCAACAACGAATCAGCGGCGGCAACAGCTTGTGTTCAGTCAAAAAATTACCACAGCTATGTACGAGCATACTACAGCTCCACTCAAGTTCGTCATACCCGGGAAGATTCTGGACCATGAGATAGAAAAGCGATAGGCATCGAAATTCAATCCCTTCATGAGATTAACATCTTCCTGTGCCAGCATAAACGGATCAAACGTCATGTTCTCGAAAATAAAGGTATGCACACTCACTACTCCTGTGCCAGCATAAACGGATCAAACGTCATGTTCTCGAAAATAAAGGTATGTACACTCACTACTCTATAGCATATACAGACATACGGTCAATAATGCACATTGGAAGACGTCATTCAGATGCACTTTGTAAACTGTGAGTTAGTGTATGAATGGCCAGACATATTCTACTTGCAGAAAGCTCGGTCAGGTCAGCCATCTCTTCACAGATAGATGCCTTTCAAGAAGTGTTTAAAGAGTAAAAATTGAATGTACGCATTTGACTAATTTTATAAAAATGGAGAAACTAGCAGCCTACAAGGTTCCGATAAAACTAAATTACGGAGTAGGAACCAAGATACACGGTAACGATATACAGAATCTGCTAACCTAACGGGGCACACACTCGCTCCTCTAGCCAACGGAAACCAAGGTTCAAACAGGGTGAACTGAGCACACACTCGCACCTCTTGCGAGCGAAACTGACGCCCAGTTCACATCCCGGAAGTGGGCTTAAAGAATACAAGATGTGTCTGTTTACTTTTCACGCAGTACTACCTTGTAGTGATGATACTGATCTGTTGTGACGTCTGCATTTCCATTCCCTGCAATCTTCCCTGTTCATCGCAACACAAAGCAAGAGAATGTTAGTGTGGATCAGGCATCAGGACAAAGAAGAAGAGCAGGCAAACTTGGAATTTATATCAGTTAAAATCCGAAGTTCAGCATTTAGATGTCTATAGGATTTATGTGCATGTACGAGAACAAAGATGGTCGGGTCATTATCCTGCAAAACTGAATTGGTCGGTGCCTACCACCCAGCATTCCATACACTGATACACTTGGTAATAATTTTGGCAAGACGGACGTGTGTCGTGTGATGGTGTCCTCGTGAGTCCTTCACTTAATTATTATGTCCTAATCAAGTACTTCGTACTCATGTCCTACATTCCTACATTATTCTAGAGACGCCCAGCTGTAATGCCTTGCATACCGGCGCACATGGTTGACAATGTTCTTTCCAGTTCTTGGATCTCATGAACCTCATGGAGTACTCCCTCCGTTTCAAAATATAAGATGTTTTAGGTTTGTGAAGAAAATGTATCTAGACTTGTTTTAGTGTCTAGATTCACTCCAAACCTTAGTGAATCTACATATTAAAAATAGTCTAGATACATTTGCTTCACAAATCTAAAACATCTTATATTTTAAAACGGAGGAAGTAGTTCACAGTGAGTAGCACTACTAGACGCGGTTCGGAAATCGGAAGCAGAGTGTAGCTTAGTGAGCAGCACAAGCGAGGAGAGTGGCAGGCAGCAAATCAACCGGATGAATGTGGTCACCTGGGGTGTGCGCGAACTCGTCCCAGATGGAGGGCCCGCGGCCGCCTCCGTTGGCCATGCCCTCGACCTGGAACGCCGACGTCGCCGTCCCGAAGACGAAGCCCTTGGGGAAGGACGCCCGGCTCAGCCCGCTCAGCCAGTGCGCGCCCGCGGCGGCGCGCACGCAGGCGCCTCCGCCATGGTACGCGGCCACCAGCGCGAGCAGCAGCAGGCACCTCCCCATCCTCGCGGTCGCGGCCATCCCTGAGCGAGCTCACACCCACCGGCACAGATCACAACGGTGGCTCTCCTCTCGCTCAGTGCCGCTATTTGTGGTGCCACTCTGCTCTGCTTGTGGGCGCGCCGCGCGCGCGTCCTAATAATTGCAGCTGCCGGTGCGATGCGATGCGGTGGAGCGGAGCATCTTTTTGGACTGTGCGCGCGGTCGAGATTGGGTTTATTCCGGGATGGGACTGACACCGACACCGCGCCCGCGGGGACGGCGCACGGACCGGTGTCTCCAGAGACATCTCACGACGGCGTGGCGAGGGGAAACGAAAATGATTTGCCAGTTCACGCCTGCCGGTCCTGGAATCGGGGCATGTGATGTGATGTGGTGACGAACAATGTCACTATGCGGAACGGGAGCGCGGAGAACAGGGACGTGATTGGTACACTGGGGTGACTTTGGAGCTCCCGTGGGTGACTTTGCCGGAGCCTGTGTAGAAACGACACTCCACATTTTAGACTTTCTTTGTTATATCTCGGATATTTGTAACGCACGTGTTACTTTGATTAGTTAGTGGCATCTAGTTTGGGTGCAATCAACATCCACGCCGACTAAACACACTACGTGACGTCAACCTTCTTTTATACTTGACATGTAGATTTTTGTTTAGTTGAAAGAGAGAAATAAGAAAGAGAATGTTATCTTCCGTATATATAATGTTAGGAACATGCCTTCTCTTAACTCTTCATATTATTTAGAGAAGACATAATATATAACTTGTACAATGCATTATCTTTATTGCTATCTCTAGCAATTAATAAGGATTAATTATTTTTAATAAGAAATTGGTTGGCTAAGGAAAGACATATGATACAATGGAAAAATAGTTTTCTCTTATTTTTAAGAGATCGTAGCTAAGGGAAGACAACATTCTTTTTCTTATTTCTCTTTCCTCCAACTAAGCAAAAATCCAACGTGACGAGCACAAGAGAAAGCTGACGTCACCGCATTGCATGTGCCCTTACCTAAGGGGATGATCTCTTAGAAATAAGAGAAGACTATTTTTTCTGTTGTACCATATGTCTTCCCTTAGCCAACCAATTTCTTACTAAAAATAGATAATTTCCATTAATTGCTAAAGATAGTAATAAGAGGTAATGCATTGTACAAGTTATATATTGTGTCTTCTCTAAATAATGTGGAGAATCAAGAGAAGGCATGACTTCCCTAGTATTGTATATGCCCTTAGAGTATCTCTAGCAGCCCTGCATATGGCGCCTGTACTAATAAACCGTCGATTTGCAGCGTCGACGTGTTGTCCGCGCGCTTCAACAGGCGCTACAAACGTGCTGAAAAAAATTGTGTGCACTGTTTATTTCGCTATCGTATGCAACATATTTGGAGCGTCTACTCTAGCGCGCGCGAAGACGCAGCCGCCCAGGGAAACTTCACCCACACCCACACCCATTTTCTTCCCCAATCCTCCTCTACGCGTGGCCGCCGGCGAAATTCCAGCGATGGATGGGTGAGGCACACCACCGACCCCTTCCTACGCAGTCCTCCGACTACCGTTGTCGGTGGAGAAGCTTCGGTGCCGCCGCGCGCGCCAAACCCTAGCCTCACCGCAGGTATTGCCGCCCGCGTCCTCTTCGTGCCACCGCGGCCGAACTCACATAGCAATGCCGGCGTCGTGCAGCTGTCGGGCCAAGGAAACTTCACCCGCGCCCGCGCCCATTTTCTTCCCTAATCCTCCTTTGTGCGTGGCCTCTAGCGATGCACGGGTCAGGCACACCACCGACCCCTCCCTATGTAGTATCTCCCACCGCCGATGCCCGCGCTAAACCCTAGCGTGCAGCTATTGCCGCCCGTGTCCTCTTCGTGTTGCCGCGATCGACCTCGCACAACAGCTGCCTCCACCCGCGCCGCCGAAGGGTAGGGCAGCAACCACCAAGCGCTCGGCGCCGGCGGCAGGTGTCCATAAATCAAAGGGAAAGTCGGCGAAGACGGACGCTGCTCGGCGCGTCCAACATTCGGTTCCTCTCTAGGCCCCTAGGAACGCTCTGCCTCCTCCACCGTCAGTGGCATAGGCTCCGTCGACAGTTGCAGCGACCAGCGCGCATGACCTGTTTGAGTAATTGACCGCAAGATAAAAAATACTTTTTTTGCTATTCCTTTTTTATATAGATGAATATGGAGGAGGATATTGTTATGTGTTCATTGAATTGCAATGTAGTGTTGATGATGAGACTTTCATGGACACTATGAATGTTGGTTCCTCTTTCTCGCATGATTATGTGGATCAAGAATATGGTGAATAGGAGGAGTTTGAAGTGGATGAGGATGTTGAGGGGTTGATTGAACCTCCGAAAGGTAGGATGACGAACTACACCATAGCGCAGGATAGGTTGCTTTGCCATGCTTGGTTGGAATTGGCATGGATCCGGCGGTTGGCACGGACCAAACTAGCGACACCTATTGGATGAGAATGAAGGAGTACTTTGATGCAAACAACACAGGTGGAAATGTGCACACAAACCGTTCTCTTCGGTCTCGTTGGTCGGTCATCAACACCGATTGTCAGAAGTGGGAGGGTGTGCAAAATGATGTTGACGTCATTAGCCCAAGTGGCACAAATGATGTGGATAGGGTAAGTTGTTCTCTTATGTGGTAGTAGATCATGTTGATGTGCATATGTTTGTTGTTCTATATGACTCATTTCTTCTCTTTTATTCACATCGTAGCTCAGCATTTCTCAAGGCTTGTACAAAGATGAGGGGAAAAAGACCAAGAATGGGATGAAAATTCTTGGAAGGACATTATTGTTGCATCATTGCTATAAAGTGCTAGGGAATGAGGAAAAGTAGAAGACACATGGTTCCATGGACGTGCCAACAATGGCCATGAATGCAACCGCTGAGGCAACTATCATAGATGATGGGACATAAAGTGATGAGGATAAGAAAAGAAGCTCCACTCCTCATTCGGTTGCTAACACAAGATGACCCATGATTGGAAAGAAGGCCGCTAAATATATGAAGGGGGAGAATGCCGGAGATGATGACATTGCAAAATCTATGGATAGGTTGGTCGATGCAAGGCTAGTAGCAAACAAGGATAAAAAGTCCGCAAGGAGCTTGGAGGCCGAGGCCGAGGCGCGGCGGGTGGAATTGTAGGATAGGTTGGCGGCCGCCGAGGAGAGGAGGTTGGAATTGGAGGAGAAGAAGGTGGCCAATGAGGAGCATCAACGCATAGTGGAAGAAGAGAGAAAGCTCTTTTTTACGGACACTTCCAACATGGATAAAAGACAAAAGGAGTACATAAACCTTGCTCATGACGAAGTGTTGGCCAAAAAAAGAATGTCAGCAAACTACTTGAATGTGCAAAATGGAGGGATGAGTGCACCGATGAATGTCAGCAAACTACTTGAATGTCAGCCGGGAAGTAGAATGCCGGTGGAAGAGGGACCAATTGTGAGTGCCGCTGAGGGATTATGATGCCCTATCGACGTGCAACGGCAGTGCTCTGTTACTAGATGCAGTTCAAAAAACCTCCAACTTTGACCATGATTTTGATATGGTGTAGTTCATGAAACCTGGTACCGATGGTCGAAATAGAATCCCATCATAGAAGTACATCTTTTTTCATCAGGAGCTTCATGTGAAACGAATCATGCGATGTTGATTATAAGAGGGTAGAGAAAGGTCTCTTTGAGAGAGGAGAGGAACGAGTTCATCTTCAACCTTACATACACACACACATAGAGAGAGAGAGAGAGAGCTACGGATGAATTTCTCAACCTGAACTAAAACGAAAAACTTGCAACATCAAAGTGGTGTGAAACAGCGAGATCAAGCTATTCCTCGAAAGAAACTTCAGACGGTTGATTGTGTGCGACAAATCTGATAAAATCGTCCAAAAAATATTTAACTTTGATCTTGAATTTGAGAAGATATAGTTTATGAATCTTGGTGCCGATGGTCGGAATAAGAACTCATCATCGATATGCATCTTTTTCATGTAGATCTTGATTTAATTCGGAGCCTAGTTGTGCTAATTAGAAGTGCTTAGGATGAACACGTTTAGAAAGGAAAGATAAAACTAATCAAGCTAAGCTCCTTGCATCGTTGGGAAACAAAAGATCACGCACGAGCAGCCTATACCTAGGAAAACAGATGATTCAAACTGTTATCGATGGGCCTGGGTATGGCGTGCATTGACGCGCGTGCTGGCCACAACATAGAGAGATCCCAATCAACCATTCGTCCAGTTTTTTTATTTAGTGGGTCTATTTCTAGTCCATGCGACCTACCAATCACGCCTCAGAGGTACCTTCCTCGAGCCTGGCAGCGACAAATATCTTTGCGGTTTGTGGCTACCTAGGTTATGTGACCCTTAAAATGGCACTTTTTTTGAGAAGGGATAAATCCCGGACCTCTGCATCGAAATGGTGCACAATTCTAGATTTATTACTGTGTTTTTCAATCATATTATTATAATTCACGGATCACTCAAGGTCGATACGTGTATGAGCCAAGAAAAATGATAGCCAAACAGAGACTAAACATTATCCCATCTGGCAAAATGGCGTCACGAAGTCTGGCTGTAGATATCTTGTGTGTCTGTCAATAACCGTGTCAGGCCAATAGCCATAGGTTCTCATTGATCCAAATGTAGAAGAACCGATCATTGTTGAATCTAGTGCACAACCATATGGATAATATGCAAAAGAATTGTACCACTAACTTTATTAAAAATAATGTTACTCCTGCAATTCCAAATAGACCAACATAAAGCAAAAACATCTTTGTGTATTCTAGGATTAATGATCTTGTAAATATCATTTCAACCAATTTCCAAACATATTGATGATATTGATTGGTGGGGGAATATTGAAGGTACGGTAAATCATAAGCCATACAAGTTGTGCAAAAGGACAGAAAATGAATCGATGTTGAATGGTTTTCCTCTTAATCACAAAAAAACGTATTGTACTTCCGTCCATTTTCTTCTAACAAGGATATCTTTTGTAAGTAACCCTTTTTTATTGAGGAACCATATGAAAATCTTAATTCTTAGTGGGATTTTAAGTTTCCATAACTATTTTCAAGGAAAATCATGTTGATCGTTCATAAGATATGCACAAGTGGATTTGACTGAGAAAGCGCCTGAGGACATGAGTTTCCAAATGAATCTATCAGGTTCATCAGTCTTTGGCATAAATAAATCCATAATATCAAATTATTATCAGATAAATTTCTTCTAAAACTAATATTCGGTATAACATGAGCTATACCAACAACAACTAAAAAATCGATGCACAATATTATATAAAGATGGATATTGATGAGCTAAAGACGAATCACCTAACCATGCATCCTCCCAAAATCCGGTACATCTACCATTGCCGACACTAAATTGACCCCTATTATGGAAAATTTATTTAATTCACATTAGGCCCCTTCCAAAAAGGTGAGTCTGTAGGATTAGCTTCAACCCAAGCCAGTATTTTATTCTTGAGGTATTTATTATGTAGAAGATCCTGCCACTTTCCTTCCTCAGTTAACAATTTGAATAGTCATTTATTGAGCAAACATATGTTTTAAAGTCTTATTACCTCTATACCAAGGCCCCCTTTGTTTTAGGTCTACAAAGGATATTCCATTTACTGAGTCTATATTTTTTCTTATGTTCATCATTTTGCCAAAAAAAACATAGTACAATAAAAGTCTAATTGTTTTCGTAACCCCTTACGTATTTCTAGAAACGATAACATAAACATGGGAAGGATATTAAGAATAAAATTTATTAGTACCAAACTATATCCATAGGATAGTGAATTGACCTGCCAGCATCCCAACTTCCCTTCAAATCGAGACTCCATTGGATTCCATTCTATATTTTCAAGTTTTTTATGGTGTATCGGTACGCCGAGATACTTTAGAGGTAAAGACCCTGATGCACATCAAAGATCTCTTTATAAATATGTTCTTCATCTTTAGCCTTGTCAAGGAAAAAAGATCTCACTCTTGTGAAAATTAATCTTCAAGGTAGAAAGTTGTTCAAAGATACAAAGATTTCAACTTCATATTTATAGACTTCTCAAAATCTTATTCAATAAAAAGAATTGTATCATCTGTGTACTGTAGGATAGGAACTCGTCCCTCAACTAAATGAGGGACAAGTTGACCTACATGATCATCCTCTTTTGCCATTGCAATAAGGATGGCCAACATATTCGTAATAATCATCGGAGATAACAGATCTCTTTGCCTAATAACTTTTCTAGTTTGAAAATAGTGACCAATATCATCACTGAATCTAATTCCAACGGTACCATCTTGCAAAAAATTGGCAATCCAGCCACAATTTAGGATAAAAACCCTTTATACGCATGAGTTGTTGCAGAAATGGTCAATTAACTTTGTTGTATGCCTTTTCAAATTCTATTTGAAACAGAACTCCATCCATCTTCTTCCTATGAATTTCATGAATCATCTCATGTAAAACCACAATACCCTCCAATGTTTGGTAACAAATTTGTCCTCAACAAGGAAGAACCCAACTTTTTGGGTAACATGTTGCATCTAGCCCAAATAGATGGTTAGGGTCTTAACAGCTTATCTAACATATGAGCTCAAATTTTTATACCATATACCACAATTATATTAAAATATTAAAAATGGTAATCACAACTAAGCGACAATTCTTTGAAATATTGGACAACATAAAAATAATGTAACGGTAGATAAAATCATATACCGCGGTATTTTGTGTGTGCATAATGTCTATTTTCTATTATTATTATTATGCTTCCTTTTTTAAGAAAGATTGTCTTATAATTGTGGTATATAGTATAAAAATATGGACCCACATGTTAGACACACTGTGAGGGTCCTCAAAAAATTATTTACGCTAGCAATGACGTATTACACTAAAAGTTAGGGGTTGTTTTGATTGTGTTGTGTAATTTTCTCTTGCAGACCCACAAAGTGTACAATATCATCGCAGTCATCTGATCTCCATGGTTCATTGTAGAGCACCTATTATACTCCCTCCGTCCCAAAATAGACGTCTTAGATTTCTCAAAATTTGGATGAATCATTATACTAAATAGTATCTAGATTCATTCAAATTTTGACAAATCTGAGACATCTATTTTGGGACGGCAGGAGTAGTTTATTTTCGTGGTGGTGATAACGGTCACCACAATAGGTTTGTCTACTTTCTGTTAAAAAATATAAAAATAATCTATATGATTTAATCCAAATAATAAAATGATATAGCATAATTATAAAAATAGTAATTAAACTAATCATGCATATTAATAAAGTAGATGAACATATTGCATATAAATATGATAAACGATCACATCTACCCCTAATGGTAGAACTTAAAATTCTACCAAAATAAGGAAGAGGTCACGTATGGTGCAGTCTGAGCAGTAGTCGTGGAAATAACAGTAGCTGCAGCGGTAGCAGCATCATTCGTATTGTATTCCATGTTGAGGTTGCCGATAAGGTCACCAACGTCCATGAAGAAGTCGTCGTCGAATGACGCCGTGATTGCCAATAGTCGCGCTAGAGCGCTCCTTAAAAAATTTGATCGTCCCTCACCTATACAGGGCCACAAGATGCAAGGTTCCGGAAAGCGGTGCATGCCCCAAGCTGAGATGAGAAAGACGAAGGTGGTTGCGTAATGCTCTGGAAGCAGGTGCATATGATGGATTACGATTATGGGTTTGTATAGGTGCAGGTCATAAAGGTCTTGGGGCACAACCTAAGCTCGGCTCGGCTCATTCCCGCAGCCCGCGGCACGAGCGCGCCGTCACGAGGCGAGGCATGGCGAGGTGGATGGCGTCGGAGGAGTAGTGCACGAGAGCTGCTCTTTTCTCACACTTTAGTGAGTGATAGAACGGTCTAGCATATAAGGAGGTACAAGTCTCGTTCAGCTAGCAATGTGAAATTAAATTTTAGCTCCACTAGCACAATCATTAGTTCTCATGCATAAATAGAACAAAGAGAATTTTAGAATTTGTATTTATTATGGGCCAATAGCCAACACCAAATACCCTAAATTCCAACAATTTTCCATAAAGACTCATTGGCACGTCACAACACTTTTGTATCAGAAAATTATTTTATATACTGATACGTAGTAAATTCTGAATTTCTCTTTGGCCCATTTATGCATGGCCACTCATGGTAGTGCTAGTGGAGATTTCCACCATGTCGACTACGGTGGCAGCAAGCCGGAGCGAGAGGCTTGCGGCTGCGGTTCTCGGGTGTGTCTAGGGATGTGCCCACGGAGATGCTAATGCTAGCAGGCGGCGGTTTTGGAAAGTGTAGTCCACTGTTGTTCGTTATGCTCTCCATGACATTATATTTTAAAAAATTTCTGATCTATTAGAGAACAATATCATGGTGATATATCTTTTGAAATGTAGAAAATTATCCCTCATGTTGATGGGCCAAATGTTCATTTCTGTGTGCATATAGTGATTGACAGGGAGATGAATTTAGAAACCTTGGTTATACTATTCCCTTCTTCCCTCTAATCATTTCAGAGTTTTGTGTTTGTATATATTTTCCTTTTTATGCATGGTATCTTCTCGTGATGATCTTTTTCATGTCCATCACCGATATTGCTTACCAGTTATCAGTGATGGAGTCCTGTTTGCCCGCCATTGATAAGCTGGCAACTATACCGCGATTATACCCTTTTTCGGGGGCAGAGGCAGTAACAGATTAGCAGGGGCATTCTGACCTGAAACATGAAATAAATACCGAATCACCGTAAAATCTTTTATTCCATTTTATTTCCTTTTGGTAGCTCGAAAGAATAGAGCATTCTGTGAATTATGGTGCCACCCGAACAATGATAGTGGGAACTCCACAGATGATGATAGACATTGCATGTAAATTCACGCGAGCTACATCAGTGTTTGCCTTGCAGCAGGTCTCTGAACCAGTAGGCCGACGCCTTGGGACGACGTTCCAGGGTGTTGAAGTCCACATACACGATGCCGAACTTGGAGGTGTAGCCAGAGCCCCACTCGAAGTTGTCGAGGAGAGACCACGCAAAGTAGCCAAGCACATTTGCGCCGTCGTCGATGCCTCTCTTCAGCTCGTTGAGGTAGCTCCGGTAGAACCGAACCCTCGTGGTATCGCGCAAGTACTCATCACGGGTGAGGTTCCCAGGTTGGTCCATTCCTGTTGGAGTGTTGACAAGATTAGTACACGCTTGATAACATGATTGTGAGGTATGAAGTTGAAAACCCGATAAAGAGATATATATGGAGCTGTATCCATTACCGTTTTCAGTTATGAAGACAGCTGGATTTCCATACTTCTGCTTGATGTAGTTCACACATCCGTACATCCCAAACGGCGTGATGTAAAGCCAATCAGAATTTGCCTGTAGTAACAATTCACGCATCGACAGAGATTCGTCATATGATAATTTTGAACTTAACGAATGCGGAAATGGAGTGGTCAAAGTAAACAAAACTTATAAAGGTGTAGCTAAGAGTACCTTAGGTCCAATTGGTACGCCATTACGCGCAACTGGAGAATTAGGCCACGAAAGATGAATTGGCACAATTTATCATATGTAAATCATTGATGTGAAACCTAGAGCTTAAGGAAAGAAACTCACATGCATAATCAACCTGCCAATCGGCGGAGTAGCTAGTGGGCGTTTGCTGCAGCAATTTCTGTCCCTTCATGTAACTAGCAGTGTATTGATTGATTGCCAAAAAGTCTATTGAGCCCTTGACCAGTTTAGCTTGATCGCGAGTGAACGTGGGCAACCTGTCTTTCACGAGGTCTTGCATTGTCTGTGGGTAATGTCCATTTATTACTGGATCAGCAAACCTGCATCCAATACAAGCGTTCATGATATTAGCTTTCATACTCTCTTTTTTAGTCTGATGAAACGCTTTGTCAGAGAGTACTAGCAGTATGGCTGGCCTTACCAGCCAACATGGAAATCTCTTGCTCTTTGAGCTGCTGCCT
This sequence comes from Avena atlantica, assembly GCA_910589765.1. Taxonomy (NCBI): domain Eukaryota; kingdom Viridiplantae; phylum Streptophyta; class Magnoliopsida; order Poales; family Poaceae; genus Avena; species Avena atlantica. The sequence continues at coordinate 366,795,889 of OU342736.1, forward strand.
CATCTTCAATTGAGTTGGTAAGAGCCTCGTACCAATTGAAGTCCAGAACTATTCCAACCTTCCCTTGCTGAGAAACCTACAATTTTTTAATGTCTAAGCATTCATGGGCTTCTTAAGGCATACATTATCCAAACTTAATTCGATTAGGTCCCCAAAAGAGTGTTTAATAAATACAACTGAATAAATTGCGCTTTACAAAGTTTCTAAAGAGGGTGTGCCGAAGTATGGCCAGTTTATGACAGGTCTTACATATCTAACATCTCAAGATTACTTGCCACTTACATGTCCAATGGATTAGGGAAATAATGCTAATACATTCGTGGATATAGACAATAATAAAAAAGAAATCATGTTGGACGGCATTGTTCCGCAATTACTATACATTGATCTTGTCAAACTTGATTTTGTAAGGAAAAAAAATACTCCGAACTACACTCCCGAATGATGATCATATTATAATATGAGCATGCTTGGGCTCTTAATAGTTCAAGTAAGAAAATACCTGATAATTATTCCGGTATCTTGCAGCTGCATAACCATGTGCTAGCAGCAAATTATGAGCAACAATGTAAGGTTCTGTTGCTGAGTTCCCACCGGCAGCGCATTTGGTGCACCTTTGAGGGGGGATGCTCCCTACATCATAACCAAGGAACGCAACTAGCCGTGGTTCATTGAACGTAAACCAGTGCTTTACTCGATTCCCAAAGGTCTTAAAACAGAAGTCAGCATAGTTTGTGAATAGTTCCCTACAAAACAAAACAAAAATATCGTCACGTCAGAGGTAGTATAATGTTCTGCATTTTTTACCTATATAAAAAACAGTGCTTGTATATTGTGAAGCATACTTATGTGCAAGCATGCCAAAAAAAAAATCACATGCAAAATTTTTACTACTGGAAGTCACTTTCAACAAGTATCAACAAGTGAAGTCACTTTCAGAAACGAATAAATTATGCAGAGAATAACTGGTAATTTGTCCAAACCTTTAGTTTTCACATGTATGATTCGAATTCCAAATTATAAGTCTCCAATATATAACCGTGAAACTGGAAGGCAGGTCTAACACATAAGTAGATAGAAATACTAAATATTAGTTTGACTTACACCATCTTTGCATTTAACCATCCTCCATATTTCTTCTCAAGTGCAAGAGGGAGATCAGAGTGGTAAAGAGTAACATAAGGAGTAATGCCTGCATAGTTTCCGCAGAAACATCAGATATGAACGACCTATTCAGGTTCCCATGAAAGTTTCAGAGATCGAAATATATGCTTGGTTATGGCTGTACCTTTCTGAAGGAGGTAGTCTATCAGGTTGTTGTAATACGCTACACCTTCTTCGTTAACTTTTCCTTCACCATCTTCAGAAATCAAAGATGGATCAGTGGTGTTAACTCATCGCGCTCATTCAGAGAACCATCGGAGTCATGCACTAGCATGCTAAAACCGCGCGCAGTCAAATTCGGTATGTATATATACCTGGGAAGATTCTGGACCACGAGATGGAAAAGCGGTAGGCATCGAAGTTCAGTCCTTTCATGAGATCAACATCTTCCTGTGCCAGCATAAGAGGATTATTATTAAACGTGATGCGTCGGAGCGCTTTGCCGACAATTGTTCCCGAGCGGATATCGTTTGGATATATGCAGGAATATAGTAGTACCACCTTGTAGAGATGATATTGATCTGTCGCGACATCTGCGGTTGCATTTCCTGCAATGTTTCCTGTTCATTGCGGCAGGAAGTAAGGAAATGTTAGTAGTGTGGGTGGATGAGATCGAAGGAAGAAGAAGGATACAGTTGGAATCTCAGGTTAAATTTGAAATCGAACGTTTAGCTTAGCTTAGCTGTCAGTTTAATTATGTGGACGAGCAAAAATGTATGCACAAGTGTTTATCACCATCAAGCAACTAGTACTAGTAGTACCAATCAAATCCTTATCAGAAATAAAATAAATCGGACTGTTGTAAGCAGGCAGTACCGGTTTTGGAAGCAGAGTGGGGGCAGCACTCACAGGCGAAGTGAAGAGTGAAGAGCTAGCTGATTAAGCAGGAAACGGATGACGTACCTGGGGTGTGCGCGAAAGCGTCCCAGGTGGAGGGCCCGCGGCCGCCTCCGTTGGCCATGCCCTCGACCTGGAACGCCGACGTGGCCGTCCCAAAGACGAAGCCCTTGGGGAAGGACTCCCGGCTCAGCCCGCCCAGCCAGTTCGGCCTCGGCGCCCCCGCGGCGGCAGCGGCTCCGCCTCCGACATGGTACGCGGCCACCAGCGCGAGCAGCAGCACGCACCTCGTCGCGGCCATCTCCCTGCTCACCAGCTTGAGCATCCAATGGTTGGTGGCTCCCGCTGCTGCTGCTACTGCCAGAGTGGTGCCACTCTGCTCTCTTCTATTTGTGGGCGCGGGTCCTAGCAATTGCAGCGACAAAATAATACTAGCCGGTGCGGTGGAGCGGAGCATCTTTTTTGGACGCGGGATTCGGCGGTGCGCGTGGTCGTCGAGATTGGGTTGCTCGGCGATCGGACTTGGCGGTGCGCGCGTGGGTCACGCTCATGCACGGTGTCCCAGGGACATCACGACGGCAATCAAAACGATTTCCAGTTCACCCCTGCCGGGTGGGTGGCGACTGGCGAGGTCTTCCTCCGGCCGGGAATCGGGGCATGTGATGTGGTGACCTGTGGCTGTGTGGGACGTACGGGAGCGTGGAGTGGTTCCGGCGCAGGTAGCAGAGGCACCATCCTCGAACCTGGCATCGACGAATATCGTGCGTACTGTAGGCACTTTCATGTTCCGTGTCAACTCGTGCGTCGCTAAACATGGTACTATTCGCAAAACAAAACAAAAAAGGTTCCTGCATCGGTAACAGGGTTTTCCGCAGTGCTGCATGTGCTAGGGAAGGTTATTAGTAAGTTGGTACAGATCGGACACGTGCTGCAATTCGACTGGTTGTTGAACGCTTGCCCAACTCGTGCTGCCGTTGATTACTTGTCGAATCCTTACCGATCACACTTCGTCATTTTTCTTGTTTTCCTTTTGAGAAGGATGTCGTCTTCAAAATCACGCTCTCTTGGGAGATGAGTCATCGTGGTGTACTCGCCAGAGTTGAACAATTGTAGTTTCAACAAGGTTTCGACGTCAACTTTATTTTTTTTAGATGATTCGACGTACGTCAACTTCAAGAAGGCTTTCTGTTGCGAGGTGTGAAGACATACTCCATATTAGAGATAGCTTAACCGATTGCATTCATCTTGAGTCGTATAATATAGTACATCGGCCTGGCCAAACGACTTCGTTGAGATAAACAAAACAAAAAACATGACTAATGGCCTAAGGCTATGGAATCAAATCTCCTATGATATCATATCGCCTTCGTTTATATCTGATTATCTTTATGATTTGGTGACTTGGGATGGGCGAAAGTGGCGTAGAATGCACGGTAGGTATAGGGCCTACAGCCTCCGCAAATGGAGGGGTAGTCGAGCTGATGACGTTCAAACTATGACAAAGCTCGCCATGGCGAAACTACGCACCAACTATGTCAAGTCACGGTATTAAAATTGTAACCCCATGACCATCTATTAACAACCTAGTTTGGAAGGCTTTTTGACGTCTCAAAATTCCAAGTACCATAAATTCCAACTATGTCAATCCACGCCTAGGTTTGTCTCGACGAGAACTTTAAAACAAAACCCTATCTTAATATGTTTTGGCGAAAATGATCAAGTTATTATACTATAGCTACAAGATTACTACTTAACAGTTATCATCCAAATAATAGGTTTCTCCCGTGTTGCACAAGAGAAGCAACCCAGGGATGTGATGTTTCAAGTGTATGTGCTTACGTGGATATGGTATATATGAACTATTTTGAGCTTTAACATCACAAGGGGCATGTCCTACTGACATTATTGGAGCTCATGAAATAGGGAAAGCCTTTGGTGAAGTCATCGGCATACCGGTCGAGGCGGACACGTGAAGAACACAGTGAGATGATTGGCTAAGAGGGTTGATGGCGCTGATGTTATGGCAAAAAATAATGGCGCGACGAAGGTGAGATTCTTAGACGTTGGAGACCGAGTCTTGTTAGCATTATACATGATTAGATCATTGCAGAAAGTAGATGGGAGACGATATTGGTTAACAAGGTTCAAGGGTCAATGCCAATATCCTAGAACATGCTTAACATGATGTGGTCATCATCATCTAGTAATCAACATAGTAAAATCGAGACAAACATGTTGAGGCCAGTAGACACATTATACCACCATGGCACAGCCGGTCTGGCAACCTCTGTCACGGACACTGGCCGTCCCTTGGTAATCTTGTGTCTAACCTACTAGTTTTGTCTAGTATGTCTGGGCTACCCACAAAGCATTTATATAATGCGCTCCGATCACAAGTGATCGACTCCAACACCTAACCTACCACGTAGTCTAAGTTGGACACCATCTTCGCACGAGCACCTATGAATGTTGAACTTGGTCTTCCTTGTTGCCCACTTACATGAGTCAGCCTTCGAGTCCTCATAAGACTTAGCGAGCCTGACTAAACTCACCGTCTTCACACGAACACCTCCGAATGTTGAACTTAGTCTTCCTTGTTGCCCACTTGCGGACTCGGCGACCCTGACTAAACATGTCGCCACGTCTTGCTACTCTTTAGCTATGCTTGGAATGATGATTAATTACACACACCTTGTACTGGTTATTCTTGGTCATTCTAGTCTTCATCACTAGCTTCTTGTCCTTCTTGACTCTCATGGTCAACTTGTCCATATCCACATCGTAGACATAGACTTTACAATGAATTTTCCCAAATAAAAATAGATTTCTTGGAACCCTTGGCACATATCTAACATACTCAAGCATCAATTCACCACCATCAATATTCAAGCCTTTATTCGTTAGATCACATGCTGAATATTCAAGCCAAGCTGAATATTGAAGAGCAAAAGTTTCCCCAAGAAGAATACCCTAGCTGCCTGGTATCATACCTCTTTATTCGTTAGATCACACGCTGCATGGAGCCCCCGTAATTGCATCGAAATCGTTAACTAATTCATCCACCAACGGATGTTCGTACGATGATACTTCTAAACTTGCCCCAGGCAGCTAACCCACTGCCAATGATAGATGATACCGAATTACTGATAAATAGTTTTTTTATGATTAAAGCCTCTCCGCCATCAATACATCGCATTATATAACCACGCGCACATTACACATACAGATCTTCTTCCGAATCATAGCGTCCACTACTGGCACACTAACAACACACTGAAACTGAACAACAGGACCCTTCAATCAGGCTGTTCCAAAATACTCCTTGCTGCACTGCAGCACATTTTTAAACTGAACATGCTGCCGGCGTCCGCCACTTATTACGGCTTATTAAGTACTGCTACTTGCTAGTACATCAAGAAAAAAGAACTTCACTTCTACAAGGAGAACATGAAGATGGATGGAAGAACCAAGTACAAGCAAACCAACAGAGGAAGCAGGACCCGAGGACTACTCGGGGCTGCTGAACCAGCTGCCAGATTGCCGCCTGAAGCGCCAGGACCAGCCTGAGTGGTGCCAGGAGCGCCTGAACCCTCCTTCGCCCCTGCCCCTGACAGCATGTCTTTGAACCAGTTGGCCGAGTCCTTGGGGTACCGCTTCAGAGTCTTGAAGTCGACATAGACGATGCCGAACTTGGACGTGTAACCCGACAGCCACTCGAAGTTGTCGAGAAGAGACCAGGCAAAGTAGCCGACCACGTTCGCGCCGTCGTCGATCGCTTTCTTCAGCTCGTTGAGGTAGTTCTTGTAGAACTCAACCCTCGCGGTATCGTGCAGGAACTCTTCCTGGGTCAGGTTTCCAGGTTGATCCATTCCTGGCACCATAGCACCGTCATTTGTATATATGTACTACATTCTGATGGGCATTGCAGGTAAAATTACAAAGAAGGAGATATAAGTCGTTTTAAGTACCGTTTTCAGATATAACGATTGTGGGATTATTGTACTTCTCCCTTATGTAGTTCACACATCCGTACATGCCAGTCGGGACGATGTAAAGCCAATTGGAATTTGCCTGTACACATTGATACATCACCAAGACTCTCATGTTAGTTTTGAACTCGTCAATCTTGTAACGCCGCAATTTGAAGTTGAAAGACGAAAAAGCTATACATACCAGCTTTCCAATTGGAACGCCATTTCTCTGAACTGCAGATTTTAAAGGGTAAAGGTGAAAAGTGATGTATATTAAGTAACTGTATTGATATATGTTTATAAAATCTTAATCATACGTTGACAACTTACAGACATACTGAACGTGCCAATCAGATGAGTAGCTTGTGGGTGTTTGCTGGAGCGCTGGGTTGTTTGTCATGTAGGTAGCCGTATATTGATTTATCCCAAAATAATCTGCGGAGCCCTTGACTAACTTGGATTGTTCAGGTGTGAAACTAGGTAACCTCTCTTTTACTATATCTTGCATGGTCTTCGGATATTGACCATTTATTAGTGGATCAAGAAACCTGAATTTCCGGTACAAAATTCATTAAGTAAGTATCAAATAAAAAAACATCGAGGTTTCATGAAAAATTACAGTCACGGTCTTACCAACCAACATGGAAGTCCCTAGCCCTTTGAGCTGCTGCTTGGTCTTCAGTTGAGTTGGTAAGAGGTTCATACCAGTTGAAGTCCAGAACTATCCCAATTTTGCCTTTCTGACTTGCCTAAATTTTTTGTTTAGAGTCAGCTGACAGGATCATAGATAGCAACACAAATACATTTGCGACATACTTGACCCTATACTTTTTCACTAGGAATGGACAAAATATGCTATTGTGTTGTTCCCAAGTGAAGTGAGTTCTGACACTTAATTTCACTTGGAATAGCATGGAGAACATTACTTTTGTAAGATAGTATCTAGTACAGGATAGTGAATTGAATTCCATTCAGAAACTAATTCAAGGAAACGCCAAAGGGTATAGAAGTGCAATACAAACAGGACTAATAAATTAGAACAAAAGTTAGTGTTATATTGTTGATACCACACTATATGATCAATAGTCGGTCGTAGCTGTTATCCATCAGAATGTATATGGAAATATCGGAACTCTCAGTTTACGTGGGTATGCATTAAAAAAACCAAAACTAAATTGTGACAAATTGGGCCAATTTTTGCATACGTACAAACAACCATGTTACTTTTCGCAAGAAAAAACTACCATGTTACTAACCTGGTACTTATTGCGGTATCTCGCAACTGCAGTAGCATGACATAAGAGAATGTTATGAACAACGGTGTAAGGCTCTGTTGCTGAGTTCCCACCAGCGGCACATTTGGTACACCTGTTAGGGGGGTCTGCTCCAGTATCAAAGCCAAGTGCGGCCACTATCCTCGGCTCATTGAAAGTGAACCAGTTCTTAATTCGATCTCCATAAGTCTTGAAACAAAATTCGGCATAGTCCGCGAATATGTTCCTACAAAAAAGGATGGAAAACTTTTAATGCCGCCTGACCCTTGTAAAAACTGTGATGAACATGCAAGTTACATACTTACATGTATCAACAATTATACATATAAATTACATAGTATTACATATATATATAATTCAAATTATCTTATGTTCACAATGGAAATTGAGAACTCAGTAGTGGCCAATAATTTTGGTTCTGATAGAATCTTGGAAGAAAAGACCTTTCTTCTTCTTAATATACAGATATGTAGTTCCCCTGCATATCATGTATTATAAGTGATGAATTCATGGCTAACTATATTCAGAATGTTGGCAGGGTCCCATATATATTATCCATATGTAATTACTCCAAATGGCAACGCAGTACCAATATAAAGGAAAAGCAAATTTAGTGCAACTTACACGATCTTTGGGCTTAAGAATCCTTCATACTTCTTCTGAAGCGCGAGAGGGATATCATAGTGATTAAGATTGACATAAGGAGTAAGCCCTGCTCAGTTTTGACAGAAACATTAAGACATGAACGCACTTACGTTCGCACAAACACTTTCAACTGAAAATGTCGAATTATTCTGTTTGATACTTTGATACCCTACCTTTCTTAAGGACGTAGTCTATCAGATTGTTGTAATACGCCACACCTTCTTTATTGACTGTTCCCTCCCCATCTGAATCAACCAAAATGCATCAGTGAAACAAACAGAGAAACAGCTCAGGCAGGTGCTATGGCTAGAGTCAGATTTCATGTACAGTACCTGGGAAGATCCTGGACCATGAGATTGAAAACCGATACGCATCGAAATTCAGGCTCTTCAGGAGGTCAACGTCTTCCTGCAGTGGCATAATTAAGGGCACCCAAACATGAGTCTGACGATAATCTATCTATTCTTCGCTCAGGACAGTTTTCAGAAATTAAACAAAACAGGATTTCAGAAACGGAGGTGGCGGACGTTCGATTCTCGTGTGCTCGTACTAGTACCTTGTAGCGATGGTACTCGTCTGTGGCCACATCTGCATTCGCGTTTTCCGCGATGTTCCCTGCTCGTGGCAGCACCCAAAACAAGAAGACGATGTTAGCTTCGCGGAATTCGTAAGCTTCTTGAGACACGGGTGTCAGATGCTCTTTCTCCCTCGCCGGAAGCACATACACCCCAGCTATTTGAGCCGATCGGTAGCTGCAATGCCTAGGATCTAGTTCAATTAGCTGGTGATGCGTTGCGTACCGGGCGTGTGGACGAAGGGGTCCCAGATGGAGGGCCCGCGGCCGCCTCCGGTGGCCATGCCCTCGACCTGGAACGCCGACGTCGCCGTCCCGAACACGAACCCCTTGGGGAACGCGGCGCGGCTCAGCCCGCCAGTGTCCACCGCGGCGCGGGCGCCGTCGCCGAGCAGGACGACGACCAGCAGCAGCAGCAGTAGCAGCGGCGGCGGCGGGAGGCCGCGGGCCGACGGAGCAGCCGCACTCATCAGTTCCAACAAGCAAGCGCGAGCAGCAGCAGCGGCGGCGGCAGCTCAGTCTCACTCTCGCCGGTGGAATGTGGAGTGAGCACTTTCTATCTGACGACTGTGGCTGTGCACGTGATGGGTCCTAACTTTTTTGCCGGTGGTCGGTCCATCGTCGGGGCTACCACACTGGGTCTGTGAGCTGATTTGGACGCACCGGGGGTGGGTCGGGTCTGGGCTGGATTGGAACGGCTGGGATGGCTGTCGCAGAGTGCGTGCGATCTACCGATCGGATCGGTCTGGCTGGGTGGACCTGCTGCTGGCCAGCCAGCTTTGCAGCGGCGGAATTCGCGGTCCGTGCCATTTTTTCCCTCACGAATCACGACGAATTGAGCGTGCTCCTGTCTCTCGTTGCCTCGTTGTCGTCGTCGTTGGTCCCGGGCTGTTGTACACTACTACAGGCTACCGCCTCGCTCTTTGTTGAACAACGCCAGCCTGCAGCCACAAACTATGAGAAAGACTAGAGTCCAGGTAAAAAAAAAAAAAGACTAGAGTCGAAAGCACACAAAAATTACACAAAAATTGACACAAAAAATAAGAAGGAGCTTTATTGATTTTAATGTGTTCACGTACAATGATTACTCCTCTATATATACACTAAATGGATAAGAATATCCACATGGCCTAACCTAGCCTGGTAGAGGCCTTACCGATTGGGCCCCTACCGGCCCAGTTTTTCAACACTCTCCCTGAGTATCTTATCTGTATAATCATGTCCCAAAATTCCAAAAAACCCAGCGGGGAAAATATGGAGAAACGCACATGATATACCTCTTGCTATGTTGCACGAATTGCCTCATTAAAAACCTCATGTGAGAAACTTCATAAAAACTCACTAAGGAAAAAAGAGTACAATTCACTTAACTATAAAATTAAATACTCAATCATCGGGATCGAGATTTCAGCGATGAGTTTGTGAAGATTCTTCCCCTGAACCTTGCATCTCTCTAAGTCTCATCATGCCAATTCCACGAACACATCTCTCAAAAGAAGATGCTCGCAATGACTTAGTGAACAAATCAGCGAGATTTTCACATGACTTGGTATGCAAGACTTTTACTTCGTTTTTTGCAGTTCATGTGCATAGAAGAACTTTGGGTTTATATGCTTTGTGAGATTGCTCTTCACGTAACCCGTCTGAACTTGTGCAACACAAGCAGCATTATCTTCATAGATAATTGTTAGGGTTCGTACGGTGTTCAGCCCACATGACATCTGGATGTGGCTGACTACTCATCGAAGCCATACACATTCTCGTGATGCTTCATATAATATTATGATTTCCGAGTGATTCGTCGAAGTTGACACAAGCGTTTGCTTAGACGATTTCCAGAAAATCGCTGTTTCACCACAAAGGAAAACATATCCAGTCTGTGACTTGGATGTGTGCGGTCCGAAAGGTACCCAGCATCTCCATAGCCTACAACAGATAGGTCTTGGTTCTTTTGGTAAAACAAGCCAAGGTCTTTGGTCCCCTGTAGGTACCGAAATATGTCCTTAACGCCTTTCCAATGTCTCTTCGTAGGCTTAGAACTATACCTAGCAAGCAGATTGACGACGAATGCAATGTCCGGCCGTGTATAATTTGCGAGGTACATAAGTGCGCCAACTGCACTTAAGTAGGGGAATTCCGGTCCCCGAATTTCCTCCCCCTCTTCTTTAGGCCTGAACGGGTCCTTGTCTTGCTGCAAAGATCTTCCGACCATCGGGATCTTAGAAGGATATGCTTTGTCAAATACAAATCGTTCCAACACCTTCTAGGTGTAGGCCGACTGGTGAACTAGAATCTCAGCAGGGGAATGCTCAAGTTGCAGACCCAGGCAGAACTTAGTTTTGCCTAAGTCTTTCATCTTGAATTCCGACATCAGGTAGGAACTCGCTTCCTCAATATCGTCAGGTGTACTGATTATATTCAAATCGTCCATGTACACCGAGATAATACAAAAACCATCCTGAGATCTCCATATAAAAACACATGGGCAATCTTCATTGCTCGCGTAGCCCTTCTGATGAAGGAAATCGCATAAACGATTATACCACATCCTACCTGACTGTTTTAGTCCATACAATGACTTCTTAAGATGAACACTGTATACGCTCTTGTTTGCTCTATCCTGGTTCGGGACAGGGATACCTTCTGGTACTTTCATGTATATGTCTGAATCCAAGTTACCATATAGGTAAGCGGTGACAACATCCATCAGTTTCATTTTTAAATCCATGTTTACTGCCATTGAGATCAAATATCTAAAGGTAATTCCATCCATGACCGGGGAGTAAGTTTCCTCAAAGTCGATACCTGGTCGCTGAGTGAAACCTTGAGCAACGAGCCTTGCTTTGTACCGTACTACTTCATTATTATCGTTTCTCTTCCGAACAAAAACCCACTTATGGCCAACGGGGCGAATGTGGGGAGGAGTTAGACAAACAGGTCCAAATACCTCTCTTTTGTTTAACAATAATAATTCAACAGTGATTGCCTTCTGTCAATCTTTCCAATCCGGCCTTTTCTTACAATCAGCGAGCGTGTTAGACTCAGGGTTAATATCTATGATTGAGGCAATTTTATTGGCAAAATTAATGTCGACATTTGCCATGGCTCGGTTGTATGACTCGCCCGAATTAACATAGTTAATGGTCATTTCGTCATGGAGTGCATCAGGCACGTCCTCTTGCTCCACCGGATTTCCCAATCCAGGGGCTAGATCCTTTAGCTTTCCCGCTCTGATGTGTGTGCAGACAACTTTGCTGGGTATTTCCGATATAGGAAAATTCAAATCCGGAATTTCGTGCACTGAAATGTTCGTACTTGTGCCAGGTCTCAACTGGCTCCCCTCAATAGGGGCAGACTGTAATAAATCTTTCTTATCTTTTTTCTTCGGGAGTCCCCGGGTACTTGGTATTTGAGAAACCGGATTCCGCGTCCTCTTAGGCCTTGGAACGGGAGCAGGTATACCATCATTTTTCTTCGGTATTTCAACCCTTTTCGATGCATTGCGTGCATGCACATGCGACTTTGTCACAGTCTTTAAATCACTAAAATGATCATGTAGTTGATTTGCTAGGGAGTGCAAATCTAGTATCTTTTGGACTTCTCAATTAGACTCAATAGTGTGCGGGTCATGAGCGTGGATCCCGTGGCTTTCCACGTGATTTCTCGACTTTTGTCATCAAGGGGTTGATTACCTCCCCCCAAAGTCGGAAAAAGATCCTCGTCAAAAATACAGTCAGCAAAACGGGCCGTGTGACAGTCACTTGTCAAGGGGTCCAAGAACCTGATTATGGACACAATCTCATAACCAACGTATATCCCCGACTTACGAAGTGGTCCCATTGCTAATCGTTAGGGTGGTGGTATAGGTACATATACCTGGCAGCCGAACCTACGTAGGTGGGAAATTTTCGGTGCCTGCCCTTGCGCGAGTTGAATATGAGAGTGGATATTGTAGGCCGATGGTCGAAAGTTGATGCATTAGCAGAGTGTAACACCGGGTGTCCCCAACATGTAGTTGGTAAATTACAACCCTGTAGGAGTGGTCGGGCAATGAATTTAATTCTTTTAATCAATGCCTCTGCAAGTCCATTTTGAGTGTGGACATGCGGTACAGAGTGCTCAAGTTTGATTCCTGTTTCCATGCAATAATCATCGAATGCCTTTGAAGTAAATTCTTCTGCATTGTCCATTCGAATAGACTTTAAACGATAATTAGGAAATTTATTTCTTATTTGTATGATCTAGGAGATCAACTTTGCAAAAGCATGGTTCCTTGTTGACAACAGGCAAACATTGGACCATTTAGAGGAAGCATCAATAAGCACCATAAAGTACCAAAATGGCCCTGAGAGGGGCTGAATTGGACCACATATATCCCCTTGTATACGTTCCAAGAACGAGAGGAGTTCATCCTTCACCTTTAGGGGGGACGGTCTAATGATCAATTTCCGCGTAGCGCATGCGGAGCACACGAAATCATCGGGATTCGGGAAATTTTTCACATTAACATTATGACCATTCGAGTTGTTAATTATATTTCTCATCATCCTAAGACCGGGGTGGCCTAACCTATCATGCCAAAGGCAGAATAGTTCAGAGCTTCTAATGACAGTCTTAAGGGTAGTGTAAATAGGTGGTGCTACTATCTTAGTGTAGTATAGCCCAGTAGCTAATGAAGGGAGTCTTTCGACAACATGTTTACCATTTTTGTCGCGCTTGGTAATGAGTAGTAACTCCTTTCCATTCTCATTATCATCGGTCTCTACATGGAAACCATTTGCGCGTATGTCTCTAAAACTCAAGAGAGATACGAGTCGACTCCGGGTACAACAATGCCTCTTCAATGGTCAGAGTTGTTCCATTCGGGAGTATGATAGTTGCTCTTCCGGAGCCAACTACATTCGGACCGCAGCCAGCGATCGTCATTATGTTACCAGGGTTTTTGGTAATAGACTCAAAGTACTTTGTTTCTCTCAAGATGGTATTTGTGGTGCCGCTATCAGCAAGGCACGTTTCCTCCATCTGGGCGCCACACGCATTCTAAAATATAGTGTCTAATTAATATAATGGAGCGAGGAAGATGTTACATCAAATAAGTAAAACACATGAACATTTCAGAACATAACACAACCATCTCATATTAAATTATGGAATAAATGAATGAAATAAATGTCATCCAATCGCTAGAATCAAATAAATGTTTTGCTCTCATAGAGCTTACAACCATATCGAAAGATTGTATCAGATTATTTGCGGAAAGAAATCATGAAGTAAATAACAACAAAAAGGAGCTCAGGTGGATTCTGCAAAGAAACCATCAATCTCAGCTACTATCTCAAGATCGCTGAGCTTCTCTTCATTGGCTATCATCATCGAGGCAGCAGAAATGTCTAGCTGGGGCATGGGAGGGGGCACGATGTGCTCAACCTCCATGGACATAGTGGCGTTCGTGGGAACCGCCAAAGGTGATGCCACATGTGCTACGTCATGCGCCACTACGGGCGCGACGTTGTGCACGGGCGCCGCTCCGGGCGCCAGTGGTGCCTCAACCTGGACGAGGTGTGCCTCGCGCGCCTTCTTGTTGGCCTTGAACGCGTCGACGACATGCTTGAGGGCCACATACTGCATGGAGAAGTGATTCTTGGAGCCACAGCGGAAGCAGTCCTGGGGCCTTGCCTCACCCTTGCCCTCCTTGCGTTGCTTGGCCGGGTTGGAGGAGTTGGGGCCCTTCTTGCCCTTCTTGCCTCGCCTCTTATGGATGGGCTTGTGCACCTTGTAGGCGCCGGCATTAGCTTCATGACTTGGGCCCCCCGTTGCGCGGAGAAGTTCTTTTTTGAGAACATTATCCTGCGCCTCGACCACTTGGAGAGCATCAATAAGCACTGCATATTCCGTAAATCCTTCCTGGCGATAGTTTCGCGAGGACTGGATGTTTGAGGGTGGAATGTGGAGAGAGTCTTGTCTATCTTTTTGTTGGGGAGGTGACCCCGGATAGGGTAAAGACGGGGAAAAACGGAAGGGTGTTCCCCGACTAGTTTCTGAGTTACAGTCTGAGTCGGCCAAGATAGGAAAGGGCAGGACCCTTATGATAATGGCAAGGCATTACCCGGCCGAGATACTGAGTAAGTCGGCTGGGTTAGCCCGAGTAATCTTAATGCAGGTGAAGGACAAGCCGAGTTACGCGAGGCAGGGCCGAATGATACGAAGCTTGCAGCAGAAGGAGAAGCCTAAAGTCAAACTCTAGTCGCAGGCTAGGGAGAATCTGAGCGGAGCCAAGCACAAGGGACAAAGGCGCAGAGCAACAGATGGGCAGAAGGAGGTCACAGAGGTGACAGTCCTGAAGCCCGAGGCACGCAGGAGGGCCCCTCGGGAACCTTGCCGTCATTAGAAGGGCGACAGGGAAAGGAGGCCGCCGAACTACTATGTTGGGAGAAGCATATTCCTCGAATATGCTTGCCACGTCATCCCTAAAGGAACCCAAGGCTCTCCTTTATAAGGGGAGGCTTGGACCCTGAGGAGGGCATCGGCTCATTTGGTACCGTTAGGCTGGTAAAGTTCTTCCTTTCTCCTTGTAAACAGCTCAAGGAGCACTTGTAGCCCAAGGAAGGAGAAATAAAGATCTTTGCCTTAGTCATTTGTGTGTAGAATCAACTACATCTTCCCTCCCCAGATCCCTCTAGCATCCATTGGCCCATTCTTTAGCCTACCCATGGCATCTGCCGTGCCACCACCACGACAGTTGGCGCCCACCGTGGGGCCAGTAGCGGTGCTAGCCGGAGTCATGATTCGGACGGGAAACTTAATCAACACTGGCGAGCGCATTGTCTCTGGCTTGGTCCGGAGATTTGATCTCTGTGACTACGTTAGCGACAACGCAGGCAGCTTCAAGGGAAAAACTCCTCCGCGCAACGGCATCTTCATCAACTTGGGCATGCACCAGATTTACGTCGGCGTCGACATCTCCGGCGTTTATCCTCACCAGGTTGTGGTTGCAGGAGAACCTCCCCTTAGCGCCGCGAGCAGTCCGCGCGGAGCGCGCCCTGTCAGCAGCATCGAGGTGATGGTCGCGGCCGGGGTGCAGGCGGGAGTAGCAGGCGCAGGATCAAGTAGAGACCCGGCGGCGGGCGTGCAGGTCGCGCCCAGGCAGACAGCTCCACCACCCACCGAGGTAATCCCTTCGGTGGCCAACCAGGCCGAGGTGCAAGAGACAACCCCGAAGGCACCAAGGGTAAGAGGGCCACCTCTGGAAAGACCAGAAAACATTCTTCAGGCAACCATAGATAATCTGACTAAATCTGTAGCGCCGATACTTGATCCGGCAAATGCTCAGGCAGAGTTGGAAGAAACCAGGCAAAAGGTGTTGGTAGAGGCAAAAAAGGTGTCGGCCTTGCGAGAGTCCTTAAACAGGACCCTGCGAGAGTATGCCAAAGCAAACAAGCTTGATGTCACCCCCAAGCGGGTCGACGAGTTGAGATTAAGAGGAAAGAACCTCATGGACGATATCAACAAGGAGCATGATGCTCATAAGGCAGAATCAGTTGATTTAGGCTTGCCGAGGTATAGTACCCCGACAAAGAACCTGAGAGCGGCAAATGCCGCAGCATTAGAGTTAGAAGGATTAACCGTCGAAGCCCGGCAGAAACAACAAGAAAGAGTGAATGAGATGGTACACATTGCGAATCAGCAGAATGAAGAAATGCTCAGAGCAGACCCAGCGAGGCCAGGGGCCTCGCGAATGGTTCACTAGGCCGGAGCAGCACCTGCCTTATCTGTGGCAGCAGCATCCTCACCCGGAAACAATGCACGAAAAGATAGAGCGGTAACTTCGGGAAAAAGAAATAAGCAAATTGTTCCATATGATCCGGCGATAGCCGGAAAAGCAAACGAGAACAGAGGCAATGGAAGCCGAGGTAACAATGGCGAGAGAAATCCCGGCCGTGCTGAGAAAGGCGGCGGAAGCCGAGGCAATGGAGATCTCAGCAGAGGAGAACACGGAAGAGGAAATCACGAGAACAATATCCCGGTCGAAGGAAGGAGAGAACCGTCGCTCAACCCACAGCCGAGGCATGAACCTCGGCAGGAAAGAGAAGCGAGACCAGCTCGCCACAATCAGGTGAATGAAAGGTACAATGATGGTTATTCCGAGATGGAATATGCGATCCATGGTGGAAATAACCACTATGGAATGCAGGAGAGAGTTCTGTACAGAGATTTGCCGTCAAATGATGCCAGAGTAAAGCTAGACCGGCTATACCGATCCGAGTTGCTGGAAGAACAAGGTCCTCCGGGTCCGACATGCTTCGGACCATGGATCATGGGCGAACCGCCTGTGCTGAACTTTCAGCTGGCAAGAGGCACAAAAACATATAATGGGAGCACCAAACCACATGATTGGTTGATCGATTATGCCACTGCTGTAAAAATAGCAGGTGGAAACTTACGATGGGCAGTGCGGTATGTCCCGCAAATGTTGGAAGGACCAGCTAGAGTATGGCTGAATAATCTGCCAGCAGGCAGCATCAACTGTTGGTTGGATTTTGAAGAAATGTTCGTTAGCAACTTTACCAGTACTTACAAGAGGCCAAACAGGCCGCAGCAGCTAGCCATGTGCAAGCAAAGGCCGAATGAGACGGACAAAGAGTTTTTAACTCGATGGTGTAACCTGAGAAATTCATGTGAAGGAGTTATAGAATCACAAGCAATAGCTTGGTTCGCTCAAGGATGCCGCTATGCCAGTGGGTTATGGCAACGACTGCAAAGAGATATGCCAACCACATTGGCAGAAACAATCAGAATAGCGGATTCCTATGCATTGGGAGATCCGACGCAACCAGAATTAATGTCGACAGATCATCGGGAGCATCAAGATCAATATGCAAGAGATGTGGCCGGGTCATCCAGGCGCAATGACTTCAGAGGAAGAAGAAGAGAAGAGAGACCGGATTATAGATATGGTTCAGCCCAAGTGGCAGCAGTAGTGCAAGATCAGCCGAGTCACGGAAATACTCAACGGCAAAAGAATGGTCCTCAGCAATGGACACCAAGGAATAAAGGAAAAAGACAGTGGACACCAGAACAAAAGAAGCAATGGCAGGAGAGGCCGAAGTACACGTTTGAGTCTATGTTAGATCAGCCGTGTAAATTTCACACGTCAAACCCAGCCAGGCCAGCCAACCATACGACCCGCCAATGTGCATGGATGAAAAATGCAATGGGTAACCCCGCAGGCATACAGGCAGCGCCTCTCCAGGCACATCAGCAGCAGCAGCCACTGTTGACTAGAGCAAATGCACAGCAACTGATGTTACCACCTCCTCCCCCGAGATATGAAAACTCGGACCGGAGGGATGCGGTGCATCAAGTGATAAACCAAGGTCCGGATGGAAGGACAAATCCAGGAAATAATGTACGCAATGATTACAGAGAACATCATCAGAGTGTGCAGCGCCGGCATATGGAAGTAAATGCAGTTATGCCGGCAGTACCAAGATATGTGCCTTGGTCGGATCAAGAAGTAACTTGGAGCATAAAGGATCACCCCAAGATAATGCCGAGTCCGGGGTCGTATGCGCTCGTGTTAGATCCGACATTTGTCGGACCAAGGATTAATGTGAAATTTTCAAAGGTACTCATTGACAATGGGAGCAGTATCAATATCATGTACAAAGATACAATGCATAAACTCGGAATATCGCAGAACATGCTGCAGTCCACGAGGACCGCTTTCCATGGGATAGTACCAGAGCTTTCATGCGAACCCATTGGTAAGGTTTGAGTGGATGTGTTATTCGGCACCAGAGATAACTGCAGAGCAGAAAACTTAGAGTTTGAAGTGGTGGATCTAGAGAGTTGTTATCATGCTCTACTCGGACGGCCAGCATTGGCCAAATTCATGGGCAGCTGCCATGTAAGTTATCTGAAAATGAAGTTACCCGAACCACAAGGGGTGATAACAGTAGCAGGGGATTACAGGAAGTCAATGGAGTGTGCTTCAGCCGGGTCAAATTTGGCCGAATCATTGGTAATAGCAAGGGAAAAAGAAGGATTCAGGAGGTAGCAGCCCTCGCTCAGTCGGCACAGCTGAATATGCCGGCATTAGCCAACCCACATGGAAGTGTCTCCTTTCAGCCGACTAAAGAAACAAAAAAGTTCCAGATAGATGAGCAATTCCCAGAGCGCACCGTCACTATTGGTGCCGGCCTAGATGCTAAATAGGAAAGCGAGCTCACCAACTTCCTCCGTGAGAATCGGGATATCTTTGCATGGTCAACTCAGGATCTGCAAGGTGTGCCGAGGGAGTTGGCTGAGCACTCTCTGAATGTAAGGCCAGGAGCAAGGCCGGTGAAGCAACCTCTCCGCCGCTTCGCCGAAGACAGGAGAAAAATAATAGGGGATGAAATAGCTCGGCTCCTTGCGGCCGGGTTCATCATGGAGGTGCTATATCCGGATTGGCTATCAAACCCGGTGCTAGTAGAAAAGAAGAAGGATGATCCAAATGTAGCCATTGTATGGCGAATGTGTATCGATTACACGAACCTGAACAAGGCATGTCCAAAAGATCCTTTTCCTTTACCTAGAACAGACCAAGTCATTGATTCGACCGCTGGTTGTGAACTATTATCATTTGTAGATGCATATTCTGGTTTTCACCAGATACCGTTAAATCCAGCCGATCAAATAAAGACTGCATTTATTACCCCGTACGGGGCTTATTGCTATCGCACCATGCCATTCGGCCTGCGCAACGCAAGAGCGACGTATCAGAGATGCATGCAAAAATGTCTACATGACCAGATAGGGAAAAATGTATAAGTATATGTGGATGATGTGGTTATCAAAACCAAACAAAGCAAAACACTACTGGATGATATCCGGCAAACTTTCGCGAACCTGAGAAGGTTCCGAATGAAGCTTAACCCGGAAAAATGCACATTTGGTGTGCCAGCGGGAAAATTGCTCGGTTTTCTCGTATCTAGCCGAGGTATAGAGGCCAACCCAACTAAGATAAAAGCAGTGGAAAGGATGGAATTGCCAAGATGTCTAAATGACGTACAAAAGTTCACAGGTTGTTTAGCCTTGCTCAGACGATTTGTATGTCGGCTGGGAGAGAAAGCACTACCAGTTTATCAGCTGATGAAAAAATTGGATAAGTTCATTTAGACTCCACAAGCAGACAATGCATTTCATGAATTGAAAAAGATGTTGGTCACAGCACCCGTCTTGGCTTCTCCATTATCGAAAGAGCCTATGTTACTTTATATAGCAGCCACCAACAGAGTAGTGAGCGCTATGATTGTGGTGGAACGAATTGAAGATGATAAATCAGTACAAAGGTCGGTGTATTACCTAAGCGAGGTACTATCAGCCTAAAAACAAAATTACCCACATTATCAGAAGATGGCATATGGGGTGTACATGTCAGCAAAGAAACTTAAACATTACTTCAAAGAGCACCCCATCAAGGTGATTTGTGAAGCACCCATAGCCGACATATTAAGCAACAAATATGCAAGTGGCCGAATAGCAAAATGGGCAATTGAATTATCACCTTATGCTCCGCAATTCGATAGGAGAGATGCAATCAAATCTCAGGCTGTGGCCGACTTCTTCGTAGATTGGGCCGAGGTACAATATGAGCCACCATTACCAGATCCGAATTATTGGACGATGCACTCTGACGGTTCCAAACTAAGAAATGGTTTGGGGGCAGGAATAGTGTTAACCTCGCCAAAAAGAGACCAGCTGAGATATGTGCTGCAAATACATTTTGCCGCGTCAAACAATGTAGCCGAATATGAAGCACTAGTCCATGGATTGAAGGTGGCGAAAGAGATTGGCATACGCCGAATCTTGTGCTATGGAGATTCAGATCTAGTAGTACAACAAGTCTCAGGAAATTGGGATGCGTTGGATGATAATATGGCCTTGTATAGGTTTCATGTGCAAAAACTCAGTGGATACTTCAATGGATGTGAATTTCATCATATACCTCGGGCAGAAAACGACGCCGCAGATACATTGTCAAAACTTGGATCAACCAGACAGTCAATTCCCCCAGGTATCGCCCTAGAGCACCTGAGTAAGCCATCAATAACACCGTCTGAGTCCGAATCCATTTTTATTCCGGCAAAATCAAGAGAGGATAATGTGCCGATGGAAATTGACAAGCAATGTAACCCGGAATTTCCAAAGATAAAGCCAGGCGATGCAAGGATGATTATGGAGACATCCGAGGTAGTCATGTCAGCAGAAAATATGGAAATAGATAGTGAGACTCCACCAGAGAAAATCACACCTACATGGGCGCAACCCATATTCTCTTTCCTTAGAGATGCGGTTTTGCCGAATAACGAGATATTGGCAAGACAAACAGTGAGAAGAGCTAAAGCCTATACAATCATAAGCAACGAGCTGTATAAAAGGAGTGTCACAAGTGTGTTGCAAAGATGTGTGAGCTCGGCGGAAGGCCAGGAGATCCTCCTAGATATACATCAAGGAGAATGCGGACATCACGCCTCATCCTGAGCTCTAGTGGCCAAAGCAGTCAGGCATGGGTTTTATTGGCCAACAGCGTTGAAAGAGGCCAAAGAACTAGTCGAAAAATGTAATGGTTGCCAAAGATATGCCAGCAAAATACATATGCCTTCGTCCGAGTTAAAGACAATACCAATTACTTGGCCATTTTCTGTATGGTGCTTAGATATGGTGGGAGCATTTAAGCCGGCCCGAGGCGGAATGGCCCACATATTAGTCATGGTGGACAAGTTCACAAAATGGATTGAAGTAAAACCAATAAAGAAATGTGATGGGCCCATAGCAGTGAAATTCCTCAAAGATATTATCTTAAGATATGGGTACCCACACAGTGTTATTACAGACAACGGTACAAACTTTGCAGAAGGAGCCTTCGCTAGATTCTGTCAAGAAAAGCACATAAGACTAGATGTCGCCTCTGTGGCTCACCCAGCGTCCAATGGGCAAGTAGAAAGATCTAATGGACTAGTACTGTCCGGAATAAAACCACGACTCGTCGAACCGCTGCAAAGGTCGGCAGGATGTTGGATTGAAGAACTACCAGCAGTACTATGGAGCCTCAGGACTACCCCAAACAGATCAACAGGTATACACCATTCTTTCTAGTGTATGGGGCAGAAGCTGTGCTTCCAGCCGACATAATACATGACTCGCCAAGGGTTACCCAGTATACAACCGCTGAAGTAAATGAGGTAGCTCGGCAAGATGATGTCGATCTGCTAGAAGAAGCCAGAGAGCTGGCGTTATCAAGATCAGCTATCTATCAGCAGGACTTGCGACGATATCACAGCAAGAAGGTGAATCCAAGAGTGTTCAAAGAAGGAGATTTAGTTCTCCGGCTGGTGCAACGCACGGCCGGCATGCACAAGCTATCTCCATGGGAAGGACCATTCATTGTGAGCAAAGCATTGCACAATGATGCGTATTACCTAATCGATGCTCAATCACCAGGAAAGAACAGGACAGACAAAGCCGGAGAAGAATCAAGAAGACCATGGAACGTAGCCTTACTTCGTCCATTTTACTCGTAGGAGTCATCCTTGACATATTGTAAAATGGTGCTTCAGGAGGGAGCACCAACTATGTATTGAACCTCGGCGTCCAGAGCAGTGACTCGGGGACTGCCATATGTTGTTTTTAAATTTCATGTTATGTATCAAACCTCGGAACCTTGAGCAGTGGCTCGGGGATTGCACTATGTTATTTTTAAGTATGGTTTATGTATTAAACCTCGGCGTCCAGAGCAGTGACTCGGGGACTGCCACATGTTGTTTTTAATTTCATGTTATGTATCAAACCTCGGCACCTTGAGCAGTGGCTCGGGGATTGCACTATATGGTTTTTAAATATGGTTTATGTATTAAACCTCGGCACCTTGAGCAGTGACTCGGGACTGTCCTATATTGTTTCTAATTTTGGTTTATATATTAAACCTCGTTGCCTTGAGCAGTGGCTCGGGGACTACCCTACGTTATTTCTAAGTATGGGTTATCCTTTGTCGCAAGAGTGGGTATCGAACTTCGTCTGCCAGAGTGATATTATTTCGCTCCCCCCAAATACGGTCTTCAAGGTTTACACCTAGATTAATAGTACAAACCACAGTGGTCAAGTGGCAAAGTTTATCAAAGTCAGGAAATATTGCACGCCAAACTACGGGAGCACAAAGGCAAATATATACTCCAAACTCAAGAAATTGAAGGCCGCCAAACCAAGGATTCGGACAAACAAGACTAGTTAAACAAAGTAATAATGATTACAACCATATATGTCTCAGCGGCACACGGCAAAAGAAATTCATACCGCACAAAAGACGGACAAATGTTCCACGTACATCATACGCCCGGCATACCAGGGGTAAGAAATGACTTAGAGGTTTTTAGCTGGAGAAGCAGTGACTTGGTCAGGGGCTGGGAACTCCGAGGTAGGTGGAACTTCGGCCGAGGTTGCCTCGCCCTCCACAGACCCAGGAGCGACTTCGGAGGAAGCCCGAGGCTGCTGAGGAGCGTCAGCTTGCGCAGTGGAATGCCCAGTACCTTTGGAGGAGGATCGCACGTCGCCGTTACCATCTGAGCTCGAACTGGAATCACCAGAAGTAGCCGAGTCACCCTCATCTTCTCCCTGTTCAGTTGAGTTGTTATCCGAGGCATCCTCAACTTCGACCTCGTCCTACGGGTTAGGAAGGAAACTCGGACCTTCATTCCAGTTATGCACGTCGGCATACTCAACAAGCTGGAAGGCATGAGCTTGCCGGATAGCGACAAAGTCTGGGTCCTCAACCCAACGGGAACCAGTGCGCAAATTTCTCAAAATATCAAGAGAAATATCTTCATACCATGACATGATGACAGTGAGAGCCATATCAGCACCAGCTCGTCCGGTCGATTCCCTCCAAAGACTTAGTTGTCTCTCAGATGCCATTAATCTTTCCACCAACAATTTGACCTCATCAATATTAGGAGTCCCAGAAGTATTCGGCCAGAGAACATGGTAGGCTCGGATAGTTGCCTGCACCAAATCCCTGCCCATAATCTTCATCGGACCAACTGCAGCGCCAACAACAACCAAGAAATCTTCCATCGAGTACTCCGAGTCCGCATCAACAGGAACACCTCGGCGCACACGAGCACTAATCACTGCTTTAGAGCTCACGGGCTTAGCTTCTGGAAAATGGTCTGTGCAAAACACGACTGCATCAGTCAGCAGTAAGAAAGGGAAAAATATAACTCGGCCGCGGTCAGAAGCTTACGATGAATATAGCTCAGCATTATCTGAAGATCTTTAGCCCAGTCAATCTTGCTCTTCTCAAACCGAGTGATCTCCTCATTCATCCCCCGTGTCTTCAGTTCGGCAGCCTCGAGGAGCTCTTTATTTTTCTGCAATTGCAGAGCTAGCCAATTTTTCTCCTCGGAGAACTCCTGGTCGACCTTTTCTAATTCAGACTTCTGAGAGAGCTTAAGGGACTCCACCTCGGCACGCAAGCAAGCTATCTCGTCATCTTTATCCTAAAGATGTGCCGAGTGAGTAGCGCTTTGTTCTAAAAAAAATGCAGCATCACATCAGGCATGGGCATGCAATCTTAGTGAGATGCTGCAAAGTTTTGTAACTCGGCTTTACCAAAGCCAAAAGAGTTAAAAGAAACTTAGTGCACATTTCAAAGGGGAGTATATAAAGCAAAAGAGTAACTAACCTTCCAGGGCCTTGACCTTCTTCTCAAGACGGATGTTAAGATTATTGATGTTCCCTGTTTACCAACAAAGTGAGCCAACATCTCATGTACAAAAAAATAAGAGTTTCGGAGATGACGCTAGAGTTTGTCGACTTACCAGCTTTCTTCACCACAGGAATAACCTTCTCATACTTTTCTTGCAATTTTCTATGCGCAAAAAGCAGCCTTTGGAATTCGGCGGCCCGCCAGTCATGCGCAACCTAAGCAATAAAGCAAATAGTAAATGGATATTCAAATCTAAGACAGATCCGAGTCAAGCAAAACTTAACCCGGATCTAGGTGGCTGGATATTCGAAGCTAAGACAGATCCGAGTCAAGCAAAACTTAACCCGGATCTAGGTGGCTGGATATTCGAAGCTAAGACAGATCCGAGTCAGGCAAAACTTAACCCGGATCTAGGTGGCTGGATATTCGAAGCTAAGACAGATCCGAGTGAATCAAACCTTAACCCGAATCTAGGTGGCTGGATATTCAAAGCTAAGACAGATCCGAGTCAACCAAAACTTAACTCGGACCTAGGTGGCAGGATATTCAAGGTTCAGACAGACCCAACTCAAGCAGGATTTAATGCAAATCTAGTTGGATGGAGGTTCGAACTCTAAGATAAAACTGAACTAAGTAAAGCATCATAAAACTTCCAAACGAATAACAAGTTATTCGGTTGCAAGCTTCGGGGACTAGAGTATATATAATATCATCCGGAGAACTAATCAAAACTCCATAAAAACAATTACCGCATTCATCTTGTCACTTTCAAGAACGATCTTGGCAGCCTGATGTAGACGGCTGCTGATATCGGAGAGTTGAAACGGCTGGCTGCTTGGATTACCCTCGAACTGATCGGCAGCATTCCATTTGTTGGCATACTCGACCAACGAGTCGAGACTGTTACCACTCTCCGTGCGAGTCAGAACTTTACCTCGGACATGTTGGGTAACAACCGCCGCCGCCGGACTCTTGTGAAGAGCAAGCTGTCTATCAGCGGCCGGGGTGACACTGCTCTTGGCAGAGGAAATCCCCTTGCGCAGTGCATCAGCAATTGTAGGCTGAGATGAGCTGGCAAATCCTTTCTGAGAGGGCGAAGGCTTGGTAACAATGACCTTTCTTGCCTTAGGAGAGGCGTCAGTAGGAGCCGATACCTCGGCACTTGGAGCAACGTCCTTGGGAGCCGGAGGGATTACGGTTGCAGAGGGCACCGGGATATCGATATCCTTGGCTGGAGTTGGTGTCGCAGTAGAGACCGCGGGGGTCGGAGGAATCTCAACAGAAACTTCGGGGTTCACGGAGGAGGAAGCAGGTTCGGTAGGAATATCTGTGGGCCGAGATGTATCGGCATCAACAGGAGAAATCTCAGGCGCATCATGGCAAGGTGGCGTCTGATTCGGAGCAGGAGAAGAAGCAACGCGAGCAGGACTCGGAACTCTGGTATCCTCAGGAGGCGGAGGAGAAGGCGGCCGAGTCGTACGACTCGTCATGCTGGGACCGCTGGGCTTAACAGAGAGAGGAGCCCTGCAAAGACAGAAGAGGTCAAGTTAGAAGGGAGAAAGAGAGAAACAAGAAATACAAACAAAAGTAACTCACCCAGTAACCCCGGGCATAGTTTTACGCTTCGGAGGGTGCTGGGCTGACTTCTTTATTCGCTTCCTGGGAGCAGCTTCGGAGGCATCAGATGGAGCTCTGCGTTTCCCCGAGGTAACGGGAGGCCGGGAGGCAAGAGGCTCGACGTTGTGAACCTGACCGAACGGATTAGCTGATAAAATAGAAGCCGGAAATGCATACGAGATTGGCATTGCGGCAACTACCTCTAGAACTTGGACCTCGTCCGAATCACCTTCCTCCTCCTGGGTCGGGGCCTTGCCGCGAGCGCGAGCCGGAGAGAGATCCGACTTAGGAACGAACTCTTCTGAGTCCGGCTCCCCGTTGTCCGGTGTATTCCGACCCGCAGGCCACGGGAGTGTCAAAACCTCGGCGTCCTCAGTCTTCTGCTCCTCAAACCTCTGCAGGACAAGAAAGAGAAAAATTAGCAAAAAGAGTCACGGACGCGATTAGGAAGCAAAACACAAAGGCATAAACTCACCTCGGGAGGGGGATGCTCGCGGGTGAACGGCTTCAACCCCCAGGCCCAGTCCTACGGCATCTCCGTCTTAAAGATATCCCAGACACGTTTGAAGATGAGGTAGTTGTCCAGCTCCACCGTCGAGACTCGGTTGGGATCGAGAGGACCGCTAATATAGCAGAGCTTGTGTGTGCGTTTCTGGAAGGGGCAGATCCGGCTGCTGATGAAGGTAGTCATCAGATCCTCACCGCGTAGCCCGGAGCGGAACAGTTCCTTCAGCCGAATCTCAAAAGCCTCGGCCAGAGCATGACTCTTCTTCGGATTATAGGTCCACTTCTGCTTGGAAGGGGTGCCGATGGAAAAGGCAGGAAGCCGAATCTTATCCTCATTCCCAGAGTTCTTGACATAAAAGAATGACTTATGCCACTTTTTGCATGATTCTAAACCTGCGACGCGAGGAAATTTGGATTTCCTCCGAGGTGTGATTGACGCGGCACCACATTGGGTAAGCAGCTTCTCGGAGGGATGGAGAGATTTGTCTGGGACAACGTTGGATCGAATCTGAAAAAACTTTGACCAAACATGCACAGATGGCCATAGGCCGAAGTATCCCTCTGAGGCACAGATGAAGGAAGAAAGAGAGGCAATGGCATTAGCAGGCAGGTGATGCGGCTGTAGGCCGAAGTAATCAAGGAATTCCCTAGCAAAATCACTGAGGGGCAGACCAAACTCGCGAGCAAAATGTGACATGAAGACTACATACTCGCCCTCCATAAGAACGGGAGAGGATTCGCTGCCGGGTAAGCAACAAGCTACCCCGGCAGGAATCCGACGAGTTCGGATTAGCCACTCAATCTCTCGACGGGTGGCAGAAGAGCCCTTCCACGAGCCACGCTCGGGCCCAGAGGCAGCATCGTCATCCTCGATAAGGGCACCGCTGACAGAGCTCGACATGGGGTCGCCGGAGAAATTTACGGAGGAAGAACTAGCGGCGGAGGGAAAATTAGAACCGCACGGCCCCGTCGTGATTCTACGCGGAAACGGCGGCGGAGCAGCGAAGGAGCTACCGCGCAAAAACGAAAGGGAAACAGAGGAGTCTAGAGGAGAGCCTAGGTGATGGGATCGGAAGAACTCACTGGCGACGACGCCGGAGCAAGCGAACTGGGACGAGGCAGACGCAACAGTGCGGCAGGGTCCTCGCCGTCGGAGATCCAGATGAACGCACGGCGGCGGAGTCGCGAACGGGCGCAGAAGCCAGAGGAAGAAGAAGGGCACAGGTGAGCGGAGGGGGAAAGTGAATCTCCCAGCCCCGCGAGGTAGTGGGATCGGGGGTGTTGCGGTTGACCGTGTAGATCGTGTGCGCCGCATGACCGCACGCCGCTAAGCGGAATCGCACCAAGGGCCACAGGGTGGAAAAGAAGGTCACGAACCCCAACGGAAACGGCACGCGAGGCGTCGCAGCACCGACGCGACAGGCGCAGTAGTAACTGTAGCCTGTCAGTAAATACTGTAGAGGAACAAAAAACTAGAGAAACAATGATGAGTATGACACGTAGGACGAGGCGTACACGAGAAGATACGATGATACCTCGAACGAGAAAAAGATAACTCGGAAACAATGCAGAACGAAAGTCGTGAAACTGATACAGCCCGGCCGAAGTTGTCGACGGGGCCATACCAGCTTCGAGGACTAATGTTGAGGAGGTGACCCCGGATAGGGTAAAGACGGGGAAAACGGAAGGGTGTTCCCCGCCTAGTTTCCGAGTTACAGTCTGAGTCGGCCGAATCCTGTAGAGGTCGGCCGAGATAGGAAAGGGAAGGATCCTTATGATAATGGCAAGGCATTACCCGGCCGAGATACTGAGTAAGTCGGCCGGGTTAGGCCGAGTAATCTTAATGCAGGTGAAGGACAAGCCGAGTTACGCGAGGCAAGGTCGAATGATACAAAGCTTGCAGGAGAAGGAGAAGCCTAAAGTCAAACTCTAGCCGCAGGCTAGGGAGAATCTGAGCGGAGCCAAGCACAAGGGACAAAGGCGCAGAGCAACAGAGGGGCAGAAGGAGGTCACAGAGGTGACAGTCCTGAAGCCCGAGGCACGCAGGAGGGGCCCTGGGGAACCTTGCTGTCATTAGAAGGGCGACAGGGAAAGGAGGCCGCCGAACAACTATATTGGGACAAGCATATTCCTCGAAGCGTAGAGACAAATTGTGTAGAAGTGACAAACAATTACACATAGTTCATTGTAAAGCGTTACATTGATACTAGGTTTGTCACAAGATACAAATTAAGTTTATCTCAATTTAAACTATGGGTGGCACAATGTAATGGAAAGGAGATTCCATGATGGATTTAGATGAAATCCATAGTTAAGACATTGTGACGAATACTACAACAAAAAGGCTAAGTATATGACTGCTATAGTAGCAGCAAAGGAGGGAATTTGTGTCAAGTAGTTTGTTATCAAACTAAGGTGTGGTTTGCAATGGGCTAACACTAAAGATATATTGTATGACAATAGTATCAACGTGTTTTAACCCCAAGGAACTAAAGGTCTCACCGAAAGACCAAATTTATACAATGCCATCTCATTGGAGAATGAGTGATGCGTGAAGACGCAAAGACATGGAAATACACACGGACCTGAAGCGTCAGATCCGTAGATTATGTTAACCACTTGCAATTGCGTATATGGAACACCGGAAAGCCATAAGTGTTCAATATGCAAAGTTCTCAAACTAGATTATTGTCTCTAGTGCAAGTGGGAGACTGAAGGGAATATGCCCGAGAGGCAATAATAAAGTGGTTATTATCGTATTCCTTGTTTATGATAAATGTTTATTTTGCATGCTATAATTGTATTAATACGGAAACGTTAATACATGTGTGTTTAATAAACAAACAGAAAGTTCCTAGTTATGCCTCTCTTATAAACTAGCTCGTTGATTAACAAGATGATCAAGGTTTCCTGATCATGGACATTGGATGTTATTAATAACGGGATCACAACATTAGTGTAATGGTGTGATGAACATTCATCCGAGGTATAGCATTACAATCAAAGTCATTGAGTTTATATTGCTATAACAACTTACGAAGTGATCCTAATCCTTAGACCATGAGATCATGTCAATCACTAACACCGGAAGAGTTTCTTGATAACATCAAACGTCACACCGTAACAGGGTGATTATAAAGATGGATTCAGAACTAATAAAGTGTTATGTTGAGGCCCATGGATCGAGAGTGGAATTTGTTCATCCCGATGACGGATAGATATGCTCTGGGCCCTCTCGGTGATATCACATTGATTAGCTTGCAAGCAAGTGATTTGATCACTAGAATGTTATATCACGGGAACGAGAAAAGAGTGCATGTCGGTAACGAGATCAAACTAGGTATGGAGATACCGATGATCGAATCTTGGACATGTAATATATCGCGAAACAAAAGGATTAAGATACTAGCGTAAAAAGGTTCCGACGAACATAAGAAAGTCATCGTTGAATGTGTGGGAGTCAGTATGGGTCTCCAGATCCCGCTTCTGATTATTGATCTGAGAGGGGTCTCGATCATGTCCGCATTATTCACGAACCATAGGGTGACACACTTAAGAGACACCGACATCCAATTGAAGCAAAAGTTTCGTGCCGAAAGAATGAACAAGCGCAGGAATTTATTTCACTAGATACCGAAACAGGTTTTCGGGTGAAATTGCATAAAGTGGTTATGCATGCGAAATAGAATTCTAGCAAGGGGTTATTTGTGAATGTTTGTCATTAAAGTAATTGACAAAATTCTGAATAAAATAAAAGAGTTTTATTTAATGAGAGTTTGCATTAAATTTGGTGGAAATTTAATGGGAATTTGAGTGGGTTTTTGAGTGGAGAAAATTGAAGGGCCATTTTGTGAGTGGAGTGTCCACCCACATGAATGAGGGAGAGGTGGGGGCACCCTCCATGGCCGGCGGCCATGCCCCCTTGGGCTGCCCCCCCTCCCCTATATAAGGAGCCCCTCCTCTCACTTCTCACTCACACCTCCTCGTGAATGATCTCTCTCCCCCTCTAGAATTTATCCCCATGGTCTCGGACTAGCGAGATACATGTTTCCGGTGGCTATTCGGCAAGAAAGAGTTGTGCTTCCGCTGCATCGCTGGAGCAAGGAGGCGGAGGTTGCTCGGTGCCTCGAACGTGTGTGTCAGCACAGATGCGCTGCTGATTTGCGGCGCTAGGACTTCCTCTCGATCTTGAGATCGGCAAGAGATCGTCTACATAAACCACGAGTTGAACTCGTTAAGCTTTGTCGGTCTTCAAGGGTATGTTCTCTATGGATATACATCCGCCCGTTGTTTGTATCTAGTAGATAGATCTTGGTATATAGTTCACATCGTAGGAAATTTTTTGTTTTCTATGCTGCGAACCCTACAGTGGTATCAGAGCCGGATCTATGCGTAGATACTTTGCACGGGTAGTACACATATGAGTATGTGGGCGATGATGATCATTTTATTGCTTCTTAGTTGTACTTTGGATATTGGTGGCATAGTGGGATGAAGCGGCCCGGACAAACTTTACATGTCCTCGCACATGAGACCTGTTCCACGCTTGACATGCAACTAGTTTTGCATAAGTGGCTAGCGGGTGTCTGTCTCTCCTACAATAGTCAATATCTAATTTGCAACGAGTTGTCAACAATCTGGTTATCCTCGTTGTGGTTCATGTTCGTAGGTAAGAACGGTTCTATCTTCGAAAGCCCTAAGCCACGTAAAACTTGCAATGGATAAATTAGAGGCGTCTAGTTTAGATTGTTGCTGGGCTAGTGTTATGATATGGTGATGTTGTAAGTAGAAGTATGAGATGATACTCTTACAACACACATAGCGTGTAAGTTCCATAGACCTTGGCCTTACACATAAAGGTATGATAGAGATCATACCACGGTGCACATGATGGAGATCATATGCGGGAACCATATCATTTCACTTATAAACATGTGATGTTTTGATTGCATCTTATATTGCTTGTTTGGCGTTTTATTAGCATAATAAGATGATCCCTCATTTATATATCAAGATAAGAATGTGTTCTTCCTTAAGTATGCACCGACAATGTTTCGTTGCTTCAAGACATCACGTGATGATCAGGTGTACTTGAATCCACGAGCATATCTCGGGTGTAAGACAGTTACACACGCGAATACTAAGGTTCTTACTTGGCGAGCCTAGCATGTACAGACATGGCCTCGGAACACGGACCGAAAGGTTAAGCATGAGTCATATGTTTTTGATATGATGACCATATGGATGCTCGCCTTTGAAGCTACACCGACTCACGTGATGATCGGACTTGGTGTAGTGAATTTGGTTCATGTAATCACCAAAAAGACACGAGGGATGTCGTTTTTGAGTGGGAGTTCATTTCTAATTTGGATTAGTAGAACTCAATTTATCATAAATTAAATCAAAGTGAATTTGCATAATTTGTTGTAGTCATTGGCATTCGTTCACCACCTTATGCATAGTTGTAATTGAGATAATAGAACTATAGAATTCTGGATATATACTTTACGAACTGGTATCGTATTGTGTTGAGTGTCAATCTAAAGTTTCAAGTCCTATTGCAAACTTTCAGCAAACTCTATTTACTCCGTGAAATTTAATAGTTGGTATTAAATCAAGAGTAACAATTCCAGTGTTAGTATCTTAAGTATCATATTTGCCTCCATGATTCTTGATTTAAATATCAAGATTATCTAGGAGCTGAAAGAATTGTTTCAGAAACCATCATGTGTGGTAGATATAACGATATCTGAAACAATGTTTTGGTTGCAATATGATAGAGTATAATATATGTTCACATATTGGATGAGAATTTACGAAGGTTGGAGATGCTAGACATCCTAATCATCCAAAAGGGTTTTGGAAAGTAATGTTATACTCACGATTCGCCTTTATAAGCTACAGTAGCTTGATCATGAAAGTCGTCATGATAAGAGTGAATAGAAGATGTATGTAAAGTGTTTACTACACTAAAAGATTACTAAAGAATGGATTTTAAAAGAATACCGATCATTTTGATGATGGTGATCTACTTCAAAGTGCAAGTCCAAAGGTATTATTATTTGAATATACACGCTTTGGACTATGTGTCATGTATATGGCGCCACTTTTGATGTTGATAGATTCTTTTAAAAAGGAAAAGGAAATGCTGAAAGAGAATCTATAAAATATATTTGGCAGAAAAGAAAAGATTGTAAATATCCAATTTAGGTATATGGATGATATACATGTTATGGTTGTATTCTTTGCTTGTTAAACAATGTGGTTCTTGGGTATTGGATACCGAATTGGTTGGTATGAAATTTCATACGGAACGACGCAATTCATAAACCACAATGGCCTAAATAACTAGCAAGAGAATATGTGATGATGTTCATCGAAAACAAACAAACCGTTGTTTGTATTTCTCGTTGACATCAAAGCTTGACTTCAAGATTTGTTTTAATAATTGTTATTTAAATCAGGTATTATGAGAACAAAGGTTGTTCAAATAATTACCATATTCCATATAAGATGGATGATTTACAAATCTAGTTGGAGAAATCACATACATAAAACCTAATGCTAAAATGTCGCAAGACAAATGATTGAAAGATCACTTACGAAGTGACATCACAATTATATTGGAAAGAGAACATGAAGAATCTCCATATTCATGGATTTTTGGAGTCTTTGATTTGATCAAGTGACGCTTGTGAGACTTTCCACGTGATAATTAAAACTTCGTTCAAAGGCCAAAGAAGAACGAACGACTAAAATATTGGAATTTATACATATCGATGTATGTATTCCATTATGTGTAGTCATAAGCGATGAATTTCAACTGCATATTCTTTCTCCGGAAATTTGAGTGAATGTTCACTTAATGAGAAAGAAGTATGAAATATTTGAAAATGTTTCAAAGACTTTCAAGATGAAGTGAAAAATCATTGTAACAAGAAAAATAAATGGTTTATGATTTTATCATAAGGGATTTATTTGAGTTACAAGTGTAACAAGAAAAATAAATGAATTATGATTTTATCATAAAAGGGATTTATTTGAGTTACAAGTTTAGCAAAACACCTAGATTTACATATCCCGAAACACCATAGGAATATGGAGTGTTTGAGATTTGTAATGAAACCTTGTTTGACATGGTTGGATCAAAGGTGTTATTTATAAAACTGCCATTATGTTTTAAAAGATTAAAGCTTTAGAGACTACCACTTTTACACTGAAAAGAGCTCCATATTGATCCGTTGAAATGACACCATGGAAGTTATGGTTTGGGGTAAAACCCAAGTTGTCATTTCTTAAATTTTGGTATGCTAAACATAAGTAAGATGTTTACAACCGAAGTCGGATGAGCATGTCTTTGTAGGTTATTTCGAATAACAATTGGTTATTCCTCCATAACACCAAGGACAAAAGGGTTTGTTGCTTGAAACGTGAAGTTTCTTGAAGAAGGAATTTTTCATAAATGTTAAGTGGGAGGACAATAGAACTTTGATAAGGTTAACGAACCTTAGCTATATATGCTGAGTTGCGCGGCGCCGGAAAATGTTCCGGAGGCTGCCATAATGCTCATAGCTTATGTGCCTCAAAGGTTGTGGTCACGGAGATCTAAGTTCTTATCGAACCAAGTCGGTCGGATAAACACTCAAATACTAAGATTTGAGAGTAAATCATTATTGTTTGACAATGATGAACCGACTATATGCAAAGAAGCGATGATGGGCCCTGGCTCCGTCAAATGGCTTGAAGCCATAAAATCCGTGATAGTTCCATACACGAGAAATCAAGTTTTGAACTTGGAAGACCCTCCGGAAAGGTGTAAAAACCTATCGGTCGTATTTGGATCTATAAAGAAACAGACATGGATGTTTCACATCTATGAAATAGTCGACATGTCGTAAAGTATTTTACGACAATGTTCAAGGAGTTGACTATGACAAGATTTGATCTTTCATAGCGATATTTAGTCTGGACGGATTAAAGTAGCAACCACTACATATAATAGAATGGTTACCTAGGACGTGTACATGACACGATCCAAAGGGTTTTGTTAATTCAAAGGATGCTAAAAAGGGCATGCAAACTTCAATGGTTGAAGTAAGCATCGCGGAGTTGGAATCTTCATCGTGATGAAAAGGAGTTTTCATCAAGAGACGATGAAGATGCTTGCATTTGCAAGAAATTAAGTGGGAGCGCTGAGACATATTTCTAATACATTATGTGGAAGACATCTTGTTGATTAGAAATAATGTATTATTTATTGACAAAGGTTAAAGAATTTCATTTCGATGAAATACTTAGGCAAAACCCGAATATTTAGCGTGAATGTCTATAGTGGATAGACTGTGACGCCAATATGGTTGTGCCAAACGTACATATATGAGATATTGAAGGAGTTCAATATAGAAACGACAAGAAACAGTTCTTGTTGCATGGAAAGGAATTGAATCAAGATTCAAGTGTATCGACACTTGATAAGTGAAACAAGATTCAAGTGCTTTGACACTTGATGAGTAAAATCACAAGAATGATTTGATCAATCATACCATGATATGTACACATCCAGATATGTCATATGCTCTAAGTGTTATGAGCATATACCAGAATGAATCATAAAATGATCATTGGACAATAGTAAGGATATTCTTATGATCTTTTGGAAGAACTAAGAATATATTTGTGTAGAAGTGACAAACAATTACACATAGTTCATTGTAAAGCGTTACATTGATACTAGGTTTGTCACAAGATACAAATTAAGTTTATCTCAATTTAAACTATGGGTGGCACAATGTAATGGAAAGGAGATTCCATGATGGATTTAGATGAAATCCATAGTTAAGACATTGTGACGAATACTATAACAAAAAGGCTAAGTATATGACTGCTATAGTAGCAGCAAAGGAGGGAATTTGTGTCAAGTAGTTTGTTATCAAACTAAGGTGTGGTTCGCAATGGACTAACACTAAAGATATATTGTATGACAATAGTATCAACGTGTTTTAACCCCAAGGAACTAAAGGTCTCACCGAAAGACCAAATTTATACAATGCCATCTCATTGGAGAATGAGTGATGCGTGAAGACGCAAAGACATGCAAATACACACGGACCTGAAGCGTCAGATCCGTAGATTATGTTAACCACTTGCAATTGCGTATATGGAACACCGGAAAGCCATAAGTGTTCAATACGCAAAGTTCTCAAACTAGATTATTGTCTCTAGTGCAAGTGGGAGACTGAAGGGAATATGCCCGAGAGGCAATAATAAAGTGGTTATTATCGTATTCCTTGTTTATGATAAATGTTTATTTTTCATGCTATAATTGTATTAATACGGAAACGTTAATACATGTGTGTTTAATAAACAAACAGAAAGTTCCTAGTTATGCCTCTCTTATAAACTAGCTCGTTGATTAACAAGATGATCAAGGTTTCCTGATCATGGACATTGGATGTTGTTAATAACGGGATCACAACATTAGTGTAATGGTGTGATGAACATTCATCCGAGGTATAGCATTACGATCAAAGTCATTGATTTTATATTGCTATAACAACTTACGAAGTGATCCTAATCCTTAGACCATGAGATCATGTCAATCACTAACACCGGAAGAGTTTCTTGATAACATCAAACGTCACACCATAACAGGGTGATTATAAAGATGGATTCAGAACTAATAAAGTGTTATGTTGAGGCCCATGGATCGAGAGTGGAATTTGTTCATCCGATGACGGATAGATATGCTCTGGGCCCTCTCGGTGATATCACATTGATTAGCTTGCAAGCAAGTGATTTGATCACTAGAATGTTATATCACGGGAACGAGAAAAGAGTGCATGTCGGTAACGAGATCAAACTAGGTATGGAGATACCGATGATCGAATCTCGGACATGTAATATATCGCGAAACAAAAGGATTAAGATACTAGCGTAAAAAGGTTCCGACGATCACAAGAAAGTCATCGTTGAATGTGTGGGAGTCAGTATGGGTCTCCAGATCCCGCTTATGATTATTGATCTGAGAGGGGTCTCGATCATGTCCGCATTATTCATGAACCGTAGGGTGACACACTTAAGAGACACCGACATCCAATTGGAGCAAAGTTTCATGCTGAAAGAATGAACAAGCGCAGGAATTTATTTCACTAGATACCGAAACAGGTTTTCGGGTGAAATTGCATAAAGTGGTTATGCATGTGAAATAGAATTCTAGCAAGGGGTTATTTGTGAATG
Organism: Avena atlantica; assembly: GCA_910589765.1. Classification (NCBI taxonomy): domain Eukaryota; kingdom Viridiplantae; phylum Streptophyta; class Magnoliopsida; order Poales; family Poaceae; genus Avena; species Avena atlantica. Next base: position 366,832,459 of record OU342736.1, read on the forward strand.
TTTGTCATTAAAGTAATTGACAAAATTCTGAATAAAATAAAAGAGTTTTATTTAATGAGAGTTTGCATTAAATTTGGTGGAAATTTAATGGGAATTTGAGTGGGTTTTTGAGTGGAGAAAATCGAAGGGCCATTTTGTGAGTGGAGTGTCCACCCACATGAATGAGGGAGAGGTGGGGGCACCCTCCATGGACGGCGGCCATGCCCCCTTGGGATGCCCCCCTCCCCTATATAAGGAGCCCCTCCTCTCACTTCTCACTCACACCTCCTCGTGAAGGATCTCTCTCCCCCTCTAGAATTTATCCCCCATGGTCTCGGACTAGCGAGATAAATGTTCCCGGTGGCTATTCGGCAAGAAAGAGTTGTGCTTCCGCTGCATCGCTGGAGCGAGGAGGCGGAGGTTGCTCGGTGCCTCGAACGTGTGTGCGAGCACGGATGCGCTGCTGATTTGCGGCGCTAGGACTTCCTCTCGATCTTGAGATCGGCAAGAGATCGTCTACATCAACCACGAGTTGAACTCGTTAAGCTTTGTCGGTCTTCAAGGGTATGTTCTCTACGGATATACATCCGACCGTTGTTTGTATCTAGTAGATAGATCTTGGTATATAGTTCACATCGTAGGAATTTTTTTGTTTTCTATGCTGCGAACCCAACATCTACCGTGCCACCACCACGATAGTTGGCGCCCACCATGGGGCCAGCAGCGGTGCTAGTTGGAGTCATGATCCGGACGGGAAACTTCATCAACACTGGCGAGCGCATTGTCTCTGGCTTGGTCCGGAGATTTGATCTATGTGACTACGTCAGCGACAATGCAGGTAGCTTCAAGGGAAAAACTCCTCCGCGCAACGGCGTCTTCATCAACTTGGGCATGCACCAGATTTACGTCGGCGTCGACATCTCCGGCGTTTATCCTCGCTAGGTTGTGGTTGCAGGAGAACCTCCCCTTAGAGCCGCGAGCATTCCGCGCGGAGCGCGCCCTGTCAGCAGCGTCGAGGTGATGGTCGCGGCCGGGGTGCAGGCGGGAGTAGCAGGCGCAGGATCAAGCAGAGACCCGGCGGCGGGCATGCAGGTCGCGCCCAGGCAGACAGCTCCACCACCCACCGAGGTAATCCCTTCAGTGGCCAACCAGGCCGAGGTGCAGGAGACAACCCCGAAGGCACCAAGGGTAAGAGGGCCACCTCTGAAAAGACCAGAAAACATTCTTCAGGCAACCATAGATAATCTGACTACACCTGTAGCGCCGATACTTGATCCGGCAAATGCTCAGGCAGAGTTGGAAGAAACCAGGCAAAAGGTGCTGGTAGAGGCAAAAAAGGTGTCGGCCTTGCGGGAGTCCTTAAACAGGACCCTGCGAGAGTATGCCAAAGCAAACAAGCTTGACGTCGCCCCCGAGCGGGTCGACGAGTTGAGATTAAGAGGAAAGAACCTCATAGACGATATCAACAAGGAGCATGATGCTCATAAGGCAGAATCAGTTAATTTAGGCTTGCCGAGGTATAGTACTCCGGCAAAGAACCTGAGAGCGGCAAATGCCGCAGCATTAGAGTTAGAAGGATTAACCGGCGAAGCCCGACAGAAACAACAAGAAAGAGTGAATGATCTGGTGCGCATTGCAAATCAGCAGAATGAAGAAATGCTCAGAGCAGACGGGATGGTGGTGTTGGGGGCCGTCTGGGTCCCCGCACTTAGCGCACCCTTAATGCATCGGCCCTTGAGGATGATCTCCACGTCCGAGGCCCAAGTCAGGTAGTTCAACCCATCCTGGGTCAACTCCGGGAACTCACGGCTCACGATTCCGGTCATCTGCAATTTATGCAAAGTGTGTAAGATTACAGCAGGTAATCAGTTGTATAAATGAGATAATCAATACAATTATTCAAATATGACGGTGTTCCAAAATTTAAATTAAAAACTGTACAAGTTAACTATGAAATACAAAGTATTAAAATCATGCGATAATTAATAAATGCAGCAAAACACAGTATAAAAGCTTGTACAAAAGATATGGTATAATGCACGCATTCAAAACATGAAAAACGGTCTGAAAATGGATTTTCGAGACTATTTTTATGTTTGTACGCGTTTTTCCTTTTTTTTTTTAGGTCGGAAGCGGGCCAAAAACTGAAGCAAAATGGGCCAAAAACAGCCCAACTGTAACATCCCAGCATTTAGGAACCAACGAAGGATAGATTTAGGAATCTGTGAAAATTCATGCATTCATTTGTGAAAATGTGGGTAAATTTTTTGCCAAACAAAAACCTAAAGTGATCAAAGTTTCTATCATGCTTTGAGATTAGGTATAGTCTTGAAGGATGATTGTTATAGACTTTGATATGATCTTTGTGGATTAGAGTGTTTTAGGTATAGTCTTGAAGGATGAGTGTTTGACTTATAATTTAAAAGGATTTAGAATTATGTTTGAGTATTATGCTTTAGTCAAGAGTTAATAATTAGTAGTTCAAACTTTATATAAAGAAAACAATTAAGAATAAGAATCTTGATTTCAAAATTTTATTCAATAAATAAGTTACACAAATGTAACTTATGGAAATGAGCAACAATCTTTACAATAGTAATTAAATAGAAGAATAATATTTCTTTATTGAATAATAGTACAATCTTTATTACAAAAGAATAAAAATAAAATTACAAAAGAATAAAGAAATATTACATAAGACTATTCTACAAAGAAAAAGAAAACCTAGACTAAAGTCTTGAATTTCCAAGTCTGGTACCTGCAAAACAAACACAAACAAAAAGAAAGAAAGTTAAGGTTAAAATTATATTACTCTCAAAATTGACAGTGAAGTGCACTATTCAAGATTTCATCATTGAGTAATCTTTTAAAGGGGCAAGTTTCACCAATATGGAAGAATATATCTTTCATAATTTTAAGCCATAAGTCAAATAAACAACAAGGAGGGTCAAGTTTCACCAGCCAAGTAAGAGTAACCAGATAAAGGTAACTTCATATCCAGAGCATATCCACAAGGTGTGCAGCAGACACACAAGCAACACACACACACCAAACTGCATGGTGTGTGTTGTCAGCCCAGTAGCAACAGCTCAAACACATAAAACTATTAGCACAACCGTGGGCAAGCCAACCCACACCATTTCCTGCTTCTTACACACCAAGCCCGGCAGCTAAACCAAATCAAAGCCAAGCAAGATCACACCAATCACAACCTTGATAATCTCACCAAGATGGTGACATAAGGAGGGGTAGATCAGGTGGATAGCAAGGACAAGATCAAGCCACCAGGACCAGGAGGTGGAGAGCTAGATCAAGGACAAGTCCAAGACCTGGAAGTACCAGGAGGAGCACCAGATCAAGCTAGCCACAAGATCAACCACTTGCAACCACAACATCAAATGAGTGTGGCGAGTAAAATAGACCATCACATGATCTATATGTCTAAGATTAGACAAGCATTCATGATTTGTCTCATACTCAAATTCTCAGAAAACACCCAAGTGGGGTGATGTAACATCCCAAAAAATTTCCTATTTTGGAATGTTATAAATAAAATCAATAGCTTGATTGATTGTTTGACTTTGTTGAAAATTCTCAAAGAGAAGAAACTTTTTGAATAGAAAATCCTCTCAACCTTAAATTCAAAATCTTATATTCTTTTGTTATGACCTAAGTAGCCATATAAGCAAAAGGGCATGGATTGATTATGGATTGTAGAATTGGTGTGCAAGATTTTCAAAATGAAAATCATGAAGCATTCATAAGCATTTCATTACATCCATGCAAAGTTCTCGCAAACTGAATCCAAATCCTGGTATCTAAATCCTATAGTTGATTCGCCTAAATGTGCCTAAAGGTAATTAAATTGACTTTATAAAACCCACTGTTGCTAAGGCATAAATTATTGATAATTATGGCCTAAAGAGATCCAATTGATATTATAAAAATTTTAGAAACAAAATTGAGCTCATTTGGAGCTATTATGAAAAAGTTATGGAATAAATACAAACACATAAAGATATAAATAAAATGAAATATACAAGGATTTATAAACTCACTACTTCCAAACTAGTAAAAAAGATTACAAATTTGATCCTATAATGATCTATTCGATTTTAGAAAATTTTAGAAACAAGAATCATGTCATTTGGAGTTCGTATGCAAAAGATATAAAGGAAACAAGTAAATAGAAAAATAAAAAGAAAAAGAAAAGGAAAAAAAACTAACGGGCCGGCGGCCCAGACCGACCGAACCAGCCATTACGTGGAGGGATCGATCCCAGCGCTTTAAAAGTCGTGCGAAAACAGTTTTTGACAAACCTATGTCTATTCAAACTGCTATATCTTTTTATCTACAACTCCGAATCGACTTCCGTTTGTTTGTACTTGTTCCCTACTCCAAGACCTATCTCTAAACCATCCTAAATCTCCATATAAACTCGTGGAGCTACAGCTGTACGAGTTTCTATTCCCGAAATCCCGAATCTACACATGCCCGAATCTTATTTCGCTTTTTAACCCATCTAGACTTCGTTGTTTGCCTTCGGCCAAAAAAGAAAGTTGTAGAACTCGTCGAAATCTTTCAATCCCGACAAACCTGACCTATTTTCATCCACCACAGCCGGAGAATTTCGCATCGCAATATTTCAGATCTGACGGTGTAAATCCAAGATGTACTCGCGCTCGTTTCTTCAAATCCAAATTCTTTTGGTGAGAAGGTAGGACTAATGATTACCCACAACTTTCATGTTCTAAGTTTTTCAATTTGACCTACGGATTTGTCTCTCTAACCCAGATCTGTTTCTTGTCTATTCTGAGCCAAAATCGGGTCAATCTCCTCTCCTAACCAGTGGATCTCATCCCAACGGCCAGGATTAGATCGATTCCTCAAAGGGGTACGAGCCAACCGGATCTCGCCACGTGTCAATATCAGGTCAGCATCTAATCCCAGTCAGCATGCAAAGTCAACATGTCCAGTCAGCGGAATATTCTCTGGAATATTCCGTTCAAATTTAAAATTGCACATTATAGATCTAACTTGTAAAATTTATTAGAAATTCAAACAACGTACAAAAATTGCATATAATATATCAAATTGAAGATAATTTTACGTAGAATCATGTTATCAGAATAGATCCAACCTTTACAGTACGTACATACTGTAATGATTTAATTAGTTTTAATGGTATTTTAGGTTAATAAATTCATAGAAAATTATCTGTAACTCCGAAAAATATGAACAATATATCAAATTGAAGTTACTATAATGTAGATTAATAATATCTGGTTGGATCTAGCATTTGCGGATTATTTACCCCGTAGTGATTTAATTAGTTTTAATGGCTTTAGAAATCATTAAATTCATAGCAAATTATTTGCATATCACAAAAATATAAATAATATACCGATGGAAAGATGGTTCCATGTAGATAATCAATATGCAATTAGTTCAGCCTTTGACTGTAAGGTTTTCCCGTGAAGATTTAAATGGTTTAATGGCCCATTTAGAGTAATAAGTTCATAAGAAAATAAATACTGCTCAGAAAATTACAAATAATATGTGCCTGGAATCACAATTCCGTGGAGATTACAGATATAATTTTAGTTTGATTTTAGGCAAGAGAAACTGTATGAATCATTTAAAACCCATTAAACACTATTTAAATCATACAAAAAGATCTATAACTCCGATTAGGGTGAATCCAACGCCTACTGGTTTGTATTAATGTCCTCTATCCAGTAAACCCAAGAAACAAATTTAATTCGACAGTTAGAACATGCGTTACAACAAAACTATCAAAACTCTTATATTGGCAAGTAATTATTAATAACAAGTACCCTATTGCTTTAATTGATCTCATACATGCATCATATGATCTATTAATGCTCAGATAACTAAATGTAAGCATTGTAACATATTAAACCATCATGCATGTTTTTGATCATCCTTGTTGTGTTTGATATGTTTGCAATTGTTCTGATTGGAACTACCTTGTCCTCGTATTAGATTGTTCGGAGAGTGCGATTGATACGGAAAAATACAATCAACACCCATATTATCAACATAAGGCAAGTTACACCACTTGTTCATAACTTTTGTCCCAGTTTTGATTCTATGCGTGTGATCTTCAAAATTCTGTAGTATGCATGTGTAGGATGTTCTAGTAGAAATTTCTTTAGTATTATTTTGCAAGTGCGATGATTTTGTAGTATGCCATGAGTAGCTCTATACTTAGGATTTAACCTCCTAATAGGTTACCCCTGTTTTTGCTAAGTACTGCTTGCTATGCTATATATATAAAGTACCGTTGGGGGGCTCAAAAGACAAGAAAATTTTCTAAGTATAAAGGCTCTCTTGAGCGATCTTTTCTTCTCAAAGCCACTTCAAAATAAAACTAAGTTTTCTTCTGGGCGGAATGGTTTTCGGGTCAACGAGTGAGATTTTGGTGGAGGACGGCTGCCCAGGAATCAAAGAAGTCTGCCATGTTTCAGAATTTAGAAGCTTCCAGTGCAACCACAATACATATGGGCTCTGTCTTGGCCTAGTACTTAGTGGGAAACCTCACCTGGGTACCAACATTTGGAGGTTCTTGGCACGGTTGGATCCAGAAGGTAGAGGGGCTACTAAGGGAAAGCCTTGCCATGGTCTTGTCTGTAAAAGGACTTGATCGTGGATTGTGGGTAAAGTGCACCAACTCTCGAGAGTATTGCAATCTGATCGATCAGCCGTGTTCACGGAAATAGAACAACATTGAGCATCTGAAGGGTGGAGCCTCTGAAGGATCTTCCTCTCTTTTTTCTAAACAAAGTTTTGAAACCCCATGGCGTGAGTAATGTCGCCAATGGGTGGGATTTTGGGAACTTGGTGCGTAATATCCAAGTGTCACTTGGTGAGTAATATCCAAGTGTTTGGTTGTTTGGACACTTGGTGAGTAATATCCTCGTGTGCCATTCGACCCTATTTTATCTAAGCAAATGTTTACAAAGTAGGTTAAAACTCTCTCTCTCTTTTCTCCATACTTAGAGAAAATTAGCTTTATGCAAATGAACTCCAAATCCTAAACTAGCCTTGCATGTAGAGTTAGTCTTTCCTTCCTTGGTGTAATTTGCCAATACATTCAAAGTATTGACCCAACTTGTTGGCTCCACGTTTCATGTGCAGAATTTCGGAGATCGTTGAAAGGTGCGCTAGGATCGCGGGTCTTCACTCAACCTGCCTCTGGCATTGATGGGACTCCAAGTTGTATTTATATCACTTATGTTGTAATAATGTAAACTCTGGATTATTCGATTCATGTAATAAAGACTTGTGTTTTACATGATATTTCATGGACTGTGAGTGCTAGCTATTGATCCAGGGACTAGCATGTTAATCACAGGGACTTAGGATCTCACTTGATCCGAGGTCACTACAGATGGTATCAGAGCATAAGTTGACTGTAGATCGTGACCCTAGACATGGAAAAACCTTAGGACAAATATTTTCTAAGTTATTTCAGAAAAATCTCACACTTCTCATCATCTACCTTTGGGGTTTTAAAATTTCTTAAGTCTCTTCTTTTCAACATTAGAAAATGACCACTACACACTTCAAGAGGAAACTTTTCTCAAGATTACCTTTTCAAAGAAGATCATCTCAATGTTTTGATTAAGTCGGGACTTGAAGACCTCCATGAAAGATGTTCCAAGACTGAAGCTACGAGATTAAATACTTCAAAGGACTTAAAGTTAATGTTATTAACTAAAGAACTCGAAAGATTGAAGATTATGAAGAACATGAAGACTATCAAGAGCACGAAGACTTTTGAAGACTCGAAGCCTCGAAGTTTCCAAGTGACCTATTAGGAACCAAACCTGAATAAGATTTCGCCAAATGTAGATGCGACAAATTGTTTGCTATCTTGTATGGTTTATTACCTTAGCTAATGAAAACCTATTTTATAAATAAAATTGCTTGTATGGGTTATTCTTCTTCTTCCATACTCTATTCATTCCTACTCTAAACCTTGGTCAACTCGACAGATGGACCATATCAATAAGAAGGACAAGGAACTTAACTTCACCAAGCGTAAGAGCCACACCGATGCAAATAAGTGGATGCACCAGGTTGAAGAAAGAATGAAGAATGCCAACATTGAAGCCAATAGAATGGTTCATTATGCCACCCAATTCCTAAAAGACGAGGCTGCAACCTAGTGGGAGATGCAACACGCCATTAATGATCATAAAGGGATGATATCTTGGGGAGAATTTAAAGAGGTTCTACCACAATCTCGTCTCGTCACTCGTATACCAAAAACCCAAGAAGTTGAAGTCCCAAAACATTTAGCTTGCACGATTTGTGGAGAAATAGGACATATCACCAAGGAGCATCATGATCAGCGCCCCTACTATGAAGGAAGGCACCCATCAGAAGAATGTCCCACCTCTCAAGTTACATGCTTCCTGTGCGAAGGGACCAATCACAACCCCACTCAATACACCTCTACCCGGTGGTACATCAACTGAATCAGCAAGTCAGAGACGGAATGCGCCAAGACCTCATGAAGCTCTGCGAGGACACGACAAAGACAAGGGATGGATTCAAGACTCTAGACACCGTACCCAAAGTCATCACTTCGCAATACTCGACATATGAAAGGAATGCCCATTTTCCCCAAACTGGCTCAAGGAAACGATCAAGGCTTCCAAATGTTGAGGTAGAGCATGAAGAACCACAAGATGGGATGTCCTTGCCAAAAAGGAGGAAGGATCTAAGCAAAGTCCTATGCTTCCAGTGTCACAATCCTGGGCATTATGCTGATAATTGTCCAAAACATGTGAATGTAGCTGGAAAGGATAAAAACGACGATGGTAATAGTAATAGAGGCAGTAGCATGAAGAAGCCCAAGAAAGATTCTAGCTAGGTGACATGCTATAAGTATGGTGAAATAGTGTATTACGCGTTAGATTGTCCTCGGAAAAAGGAAGAATGGCAGTGGCAAAGGAAATGTCAACGGAAAAAAATCCCAATCCGTCCATCAGTCTACGATTAATTATGTTAGTATGAGTTAAGCTTACAAATCAGTTTACCAGGAGAACCCAACAATTAAAATCTTTTTAAGGGTGGTAGTACCCTAGTGTGAACCAAACCTATTTATTGCTAGCTTTCTCGAATCTCGAGGACGAGATTCTTTTTAAGGGTGGTAGTCTGTAGCATCCCAAAAATTTTCCTATTTTGGAATGTTATAAACAAAATCAATAGCTTGATTGATTGTTTGACTTTGTTGAAAATTCTCAAAGAGAAGAAACTTTTTGAATAGAAAATCCTCTCAACCTTGAATTCAAAATCTTATATTCTTTTGTTATGACCTAAGTAGCCATATAAGCAAAAGGGCATGGATTGATTATGGATTGTAGAATTGGTGTGCAAGATTTTCAAAATGAAAATCATGAAGCATTCATAAGCATTTCATTACATCCATGCAAAGTTCTCGCAAACTGAATCCAAATCCTGGTATCTAAATCCTATAGTTGATTCGCCTAAATGTGCCTAAAGGTAATTAAACTGACTTTATAAAACCCACTGTTGCTAAGGCATAAATTATTGATAATTACAGCCTAAAGAGATCCAATTATATTACAAAAATTTTAGAAACAAAATTGAGCTCATTTGGAGCTATTATGAAAAAGTTATGGAATAAATACAAACACATAAAGATATAAATAAAATGAAATATACAAGGATTTATAAACTCACTACTTCCAAACTAGTAAAAAAGATTACAAATTTGATCCTATAATGATCTATTCGATTTTAGAAAATTTTAGAAACAAGAATCATGTCATTTGGAGTTCGTATGCAAAAGATATAAAGGAAACAAGTAAATAGAAAAAGAAAAAGAAAAAGAAAAGGAAAAAAAACTAACGGGCCGGCGGCCCAGACCGACCGAACCAGCCATTACATGGAGGGATCGATCCCAGTGCTTTAAAAGTCGTGCGAAAACAGTTTTTGACAAACCTATGTCTATTCAAACTGCTATATCTTTTTATCTACAACTTCGAATCGACTTCCGTTTGTTTGTACTTGTTTCCTACTCCAAGACCTATCTCTACACCATCCTAAATCTCCATATAAACTCGTGGAGCTACAGCTGTACGAGTTTCTATTCCCGAAATCCCGAATCTACACATGCCCGAATATTATTTCGCTTTTTAACCCATCTAGACTTCGTTGTTTGCCTTCGGCCAAAAAACGAAAGTTGTAGAAATCGTCGAAATCTTTCAATCCCGACAAACCTGACCTATTTTCATCCACCACAGCCGGAGAATTTCGCATCGCAATATTTCAGATCTGACGGTGTAAATCCAAGATGTACTCGCGCTCGTTTCTTCAAATCCAAATTCTTTTGGTGAGAAGGTAGGACTAATGATTACCCACAACTTTCATGTTCTAAGTTTTTCAATTTGACCTACGGATTTGTCTCTCTAACCCAGATCTGTTTCTTTTCTATTCTGAGCCAAAATCGGGTCAATCTCCTCTCCTAACCACTGGATCTCATCCCAACGGCCAGGATTAGATCGATTCCTCAAAGGGGTACGAGCCAACCGGATCTCACCACGTGTCAATGTCAGGTCAGCATCTAATCCCAGTCAGCATGCAAAGTCAACATGTCCAGTCAGCGGAATATTCTCTGAAATATTCCGTTCGAATTTAAAATTGCACATTATAGATCTAACTTGTAAAATTTATTAGAAATTCATACAACGTCCAAAAATTGCGTATAATATATCAAATTGAAGATAATTTTATGTAGAATCATGTTATCAGAATAGATCCAACCTTTATAGTACGTACATACTGTAATGATTTAATTAGTTTTAATGGTATTTTAGGTTAATAAATTCATAGAAAATTATCTGTAACTCTGAAAAATATGAACAATATATTAAATTGAAGTTACTATAATGTAGATTAATAATATCTGGTTGGATCTAGCATTTGCGGATTATTTACCCTGTAGTGATTTAATTAGTTTTAATGGCTTTAGAAATCATTAAATTCATAGCAAATTATTTGCATATCACAAAAATATAAATAATATACCGATGGAAAGATGGTTCCATGTAGATCATCAATATGCAATTAGTTCAGCCTTTGACTGTAAGGTTTTTCCGTGAAGATTTAAATGGTTTAATGGCCCATTTAGAGTAATAATTTCATAAGAAAATAAATACTGCTCAGAAAATTACAAATAATATGTGCCTGGAATCACAATTCCGTGGAGATTACAGATATAATTTTAGTTTGATTTTTAGGCAAGAGAAACTGTATGAATCATTTAAAACCCATTAAACACTATTTAAATCATACAAAAAGATCTATAACTCCGATTAGGGTGAATCCAACGCCTACTGGTTCGTATTAATGTCCTATATCCAGTAAACCCAAGAAACAAATTTAATTCGATAGTTAGAATAGGCGTTACAATAGAACTATCAAAACCCTTATATTGGCAAGTATTTATTAATAACAAGTACCCTATTGCTTTAATTGATCTCATACATGCATCATATGATCTGTTAATGCTCAGAGAACTAAACGTAAGCATTGTAACATATTAAACCATCATGCATGTTTTTGATCATCCTTGTTGTGTTTGCTATGTTTGCAATTGTTCTGATTGGAACTACCTTGTCCTCGTATTAGATTGTTCGGAGAGTGCGATTGCTACGGAGAAATACAATCAACACCCATATTATCAACATAAGGAAAGTTACACCACTTGTTCATAACTTTTGTCCCAGTTTTGATTCTATGCATGTGATCTTCAAAATTCTGTAGTATGCATGTGTAGGATGTTCTACTAGAATTTTCCTTAGTATTATTTTGCAAGTGCGATGATTTTGTAGTATGCCATGAGTAGCTCTATACTTAGGATTTACCCTCCTAATAGGTTACCCCTGTTTTTGCTAAGTACTGCTTGCTATGCTATATATATAAAGTACCGTTGGGGGGCTCGAAAGACAAGAAAATTTTCTAAGTATAAAGGGTCTCTTGAGCGATCTTTTCTTCTCAAAGCCACTTCAAAATAAAACTAAGTTTTCTTCTGGGCGGAATGGTTTTCGGGTCAACGAGTGAGATTTTGGTGGAGGACGGCCGCCCAGGAATCAAAGAAGTCTGTCATGTTTCAGAATTTAGAAGCTTCCAGTGCAACCACAATACATATGGGCTCTGTCTTGGCCTAGTACTTAGTGGGAACCTCACCTGGGTACCAACATTTGGAGGTTCTTGGCACGGTTGGATCCAGAAGGTAGAGGGGCTACTAAGGAAAGTCTTGCCATGGTCTTGTCTGTAAAAGGACTTGATCGTGGATTGTGGGTAAAGTGCACCAACTCTCGAGAGTATTGCAATCTGATCGATCAGCCGTGTTCACGGAAATAGAACAACATTGGGCATCTGAAGGATGGAGCCTCTGAAGGATCTTCCTCTCTCTTTTCTAAACAATGTTTTGAAACCCTATGGCGTGAGTAATATCGCCAATGGGTGGGATTTTGGGAACTTGGTGCGTAATATCCAAGTGTCACTTGGTGAGTAATATCCAAGTGTTTGGTTGTTTGGACACTTGGTGAATAATATCCTCGTGTGCCATTCGACCCTATTTTATCTAAGCAAATGTTTACAAAGTAGGGTAAAACTCTCTCTCTTTTCTCCATACTTAGAGAAAATTAGCTTTATGCAAATGAACTCCAAAGCCTAAATTAGCCTTGCATGTAGAGTTAGTCTTTCCTTCCTTGGTGTAATTTGCCAATACATTCAAAGTATTGACCCAACTTGTTGGCTCCACGTTTCATATGCATAATTTCGGAGATCGTTGAAAGGTGCGCTAGGATCGCGGGTCTTCACTCAGCCTACATGTGGCATTGATGGGACTCCAAGTTGTATTTTTATCGCTTCTGTTGTAATAATGTAAACTCTGGATTATTCGATTCATGTAATAAAGACTTGTGTTTTACATGATATTTCATCGACTGTGAGTGCTAGCTATTGATCCAGGGACTAGCATGTTAATCACAGGGACTTAGGATCTTACTTGATCCGAGGTCACTACAGGTGAATCCATCACTGAAGTTTTAAACACTAAAAGCAATCAAAAAACTATAAAGATCCAATTGAGATCTCAGGACAACATCATTGATCCTAGATGTCAAGCTATATCTAAATTTCAGGAATAAATATAGCCAAGATTTGAACTTCTAGGCATACCTCTTAAATAGGAGTAGCACCTTAGAATTTCATCTTATGGATCCATATAATTTATAAAGCTTACAATCATTTTTCCAACTTTTACTAATCAGTAGCTGGTATCACTACCAGAACCAATCCATGAGAAACAAAAAGATAAAGGCTTAATCCCTAAACCTCAGACCAACATCATGGGTTCTAGGGATGCAAGGAAAGAGAATTCCACTGATCTATAATGCCAAGCTAATTTTAAGCTTGAACAAAACCAAACCAAGAAATAGAATCTAATCTTATGTGCCATACAAGGATGAAGTCACAAGAACAATTCTAAACTAAGCAGGTTGAACATTCAACTTTCACAGTTACACTCATAGCTAACTATAAAATCATTTTCCTGACATCACAGGAATCATAATCAGGAAAATCCATATACATATCTTCACTGTAAGAGACCATTTGATCTCAAGCTATATATTCTTAAGCCAACAGTACTAATACAGTGACTTCATCACACAACACTCACTGTCATTAACCAAGTAATGACAGTGGTGAGCTATTAAACCACTAGATTTCCCAAGTTCTAGAGCAACCTTACAATCTGAACCATATCAAAATTAATCCATAGAATCATCTAATAAACCACTAGCATCACCACAGCTAATCATAAGCAGCAAGCCACAGCTAACAACCACTTATCATGCTTAGGGACCATCAAAACTTGATCCAACTCATCAGATATCTAATCCACGGAGGGGTATGAACCCTAAGCAGAACAAACCATCTTAATCAGGACAGAACACTAACCAGGAATTGTCATTATCAACACATAGCATAGGATGACCTAGCACAGAGGACAAGAGGGGAAGAAGAACAACTCACCTATGGTCCTCGCTGAAGAGTAGAACAGGAAGCAGAGGAGGCCGACGAACACGGCGGCACAGGGGGCACCCCCAAGGGGGCGCTGCGACCCACACCACGCTGAATGCGGTGACCATAGCCACGCCTGGGGGTGAGGAGCATCGCCACGGCACATGACAGCAGCGGCGGCGGCAGCACCAACACCACCCCAAACCCTACGGTTCGGAACAGAATCGATCTGGCCATAGGAGGGCTCCAGGTCCAAATCATATTGGACAGAAGGGTGAAGCAGGGTTTACAACCACCCTATGCACCACGGCAGCAGCGAGGAAGGTCCACGGCGGCGCGAATCTTTGGCGGTAGCATCGCTGACCACGGGGTCGCTGGAGGAGAAGAAGAGAGGTAAGATCAAGGGAGAGACAGAGGGTGAGTTGGGCTAATTAGGCCAAGACCCCTTTGGGGTGTTGTTTTGACTTTGCCCTACTGGGCCATAAGGGCCCAATAAACCCAAACAGTCAGCCCAAATCACTTAAATCCTATTTTAATAAATGGGAAAAGACCAAAATGCCCCTGAACTTAAATAAATTCTATAATATAAAATAAAAAATCCAAAAACTATAAATAAAATATTTTTGGATTCACAATAATCCAAACTATCCAAATAAATTAAGAGATAAAATTTTAGGCATAAGTTTTATTAAGAATTTTGAAATATAAATATTCCTTATGGAATTTTACAAAATTATTGAAAGTTGATAAAAATAAATAAAAATTACTTTCATTATAAATTAATACTATAGTATTTTAGAAAAATACTAAACAAATATTTGATAACAATTTTTGGATTTAAATGATAATTCTTAAAGGAATTATTAAATTAATAAAATTCAAATAAAAGGAAATAAAATAAAATAATACAATATTCAATTAATATTAAAAATTAATATTTATAAATTCTTTATTATGAAAAAGAATTTTTATAATTTAAATAATGGGGGACAATACACATAAAATTAAATAATGCATTACATTACTTTGCATAATCATTTTGCTTCTTTAAATATTGTCCTTACCGGGCAATAATGATGTTTTTGTAGACATAGAAGCTCAAGGTCCAGTGCAAGCATCAGACTTCACTACCTTGCAATCACAAGGCAAGTTCATCACTTGCTCATGTCCTTTGAAGAGTCTTTATCAAAGTATTTGCGAATTGTGTGTTATCATCTATATTATAGAAAAAGAAAACAATATTTTATCAAGTTACTAAATCTTAGATATCATCCTAAGTGATGATATGATGGAGCAATAGAACTTATGGTTCTAATTGCAATAATGATGAACAATTAGGGATTAATAACCCATGACATCAGTGATTCTAGCACGTATATTACGCGTTAACCATGAGATTTGGAATGTGACGGAGAAGTCAGCTGTATCCTTTTCCTCTTATATGGAGGCAATACGACCTTAACGTGACATTGTGATTCCTTGTGCGGATCCAACATATGGGTGGGCACCCTTATGCCCCACACTTTTGGTGTCTAGATTATCTATGAATGGTGTTTAGGGATATAGTCCATGTAAATGGTACTATTCCGGGCATCACTAGGTGATAGATTCTTCGGGAACTCATTAGGGTTTTAGCCTGTCCGAAAGGGGGCTTAACGGAGGTGAGCCAGCCCCGAAGGATCATGCAGACATATGAGGTCGCGGAGAGGGCAGTGATTGGTGTGGTGACCCATCATACCACTGCATGTGTAGTACACTATAGTCTTTGACATGACATCCACAGAACACCGTTCCGTAAATATCACATCCCTCAGAGTGGTACAACAGAAACATTGCGGGTCCATATTACAAAAGTACACATTATTATTATTACAATATCGGAAGTTCAAGACTTCCAAAAGATCCAACTTACAAACCAAAATATAAAGTGTTCAGCGGAAATTTAAAAGTAGCAACTCCGACTAGAAGTGGGGCTCAACAACTTATTCTATAGAGTTTATGCTGCTCGGCTTCGTTAGTTACTACTAACTAGACCCTTAAGTGGACTCGTTCTCATCAACACCGTAGCGGATCTCGTAGTCCACACCTTGAACTCCTCCGGATAGATCAGGTTCCTCGTAGAACACGTCTTCTTGGCATTCGGCTGCATACATTGGCACGTCTTCGGGATCCTCAGAGTCTAAGCAAGGAATCAAAGGAAAGGATGAGTAATAACATTACCCAACAAGTTCAGTATATGCAAGGTGGGAAGTTTGATGCTCTAACTACCACCTCGGATTATAAATCCTTGGCACTATGCAGTTTTTGTAAATCTTTCTTCAAAGGTTGATTTTATTCCGAAAACTATGACAATCAGCCTTCACAGGTTGACCAGAACTTTCATGGAGTTCCTTTCCTACCGCGTTCGTAGCTCCTTCCCGGAACAGGGAGTAACAAGTTACAGTTATTACACTCTGCAGAGGTGCGTTACTTTACCCATGAGAGATCAACTCCTTGTTGCACAACCGGGCATACTTTCCCGTCCACGATTCCATGATGTGGGGCCCAGTAGTTGGTCCAAGCCAATCACTGCCCCCTTCGCAACCCCGCATGCCTCCTTGGTGTACACCATGCCCACATAATGAATTACGGCAATGGTTTGTACAAATCGTTTGATGCTAGAACTATCATGGGACATTGAGGGTTCCCACCCATATGCTGCATATCCTCTACGAATTACCGATTAATATGCACGCTACGAGGATAACAGCCACGACATGCACATCTAGCTTCATGCGAGAGGAAGAAGATACAGCTGACTTCTCTGTCCCATTCCAAATCTCATGGCTAACGCGTAATATACGACGCTAGAATCACTGATGTCAGGGGTTATTAAGTCCCTATTGGATCATCATTGTTGCAATTAGAACGCTAAGTTCTATTGCTCCATTATATCACCACTTAGGATGATATCTATGATTTCTGTATTTATGAAAATAATATTTTCTTTCTTTTATATCATATATGATAACACACAATTTGCAAATACTTTGATAAAGACTCTTCAAAGGACATGAGCAAGTGATGAACTTGCCTTGTGATGGCAAGGTAGTGAAGTCTGATGCTTGCACTGGACCTTGAGCTTCTAGTTCTACAAAAACATCATTATTGCCCGGTAAGGACAATATTTAAAGAAGCAAAATGATTATGCAAGTAATGTAATGCATTCTTGAATTCTATATGCATTTTCCCTATATATGGTGCTTTTTAATAAAGCATTTATAAATATTATCCTTTTATATTTATTGCATATATTGAATTACTTTATTTTATTTCCCTTTTATTTGAATTTTATTGATTTAATAATTCTTTTAGGAAATATTAATTATACATTAATTTTATTACTAAATATTTATTTAGTATTTATCAAAAATACTATAATATTAATAAATAATGAAAGTGATTTTTAATTATTTTTATCACCTTTCAATAATTTTGTAAAATTCCATAAGGAATATTTAAATTACAAAATTCTTATAAAAATTTGAATGTCCAAAATTTTATATCTTATTTTATTTGGATAGAGTGGATTATTGTGAATCCAAAAATATTTTATTTATAATTTTTGGACTATTATTTTATTTTCTATAACTTTATTGAGTTCAGGGGCATTTTGGTCTTTTCCAATTGATCAAAAAGATTTATTAAGCAACTTGGGCTTATTGGGCCAGGGTGGCCCAATAGGGTAGGGTCAAAAGATAACCCCAAAGGGTTTTGGCCCACCCAGCCCACTCTGCCTCCCTTCTCTCCCTCGACCTTATCCCCTCCTGCTCTGACTCGCCCCTGTGGCCGGCGATGCCGCCACCGTCGATTATTGCCGTCGTCGGCCCTTATGGCAACCGTCGTGGTGCGAGGTGGGGTTATCGATGACGCTTGTTCGTTCTATCCACTTGGATTTGACCCTGGGGCCTCCCGTGGTCAGTTCCACCCCATTCCCGAACCCTAGGGTTCGGAAAAGATGTTGTCGCCGCCGCCGCGATCCCGCCTGCGGTGGTGTGCTGGTCTCGTGCGCTACTGCGGCCACCACCATGGCTGGTGCAGGTTGCAGCGCCCCTCTGGGTGCTCCCTGTGCCACCGCGGTTCGTCGGCCCCTTTGCTTCCTCTTTAATTTGTCAGCGAGGACCTCGGGTAAGTTGTTGTGGTGGTATTTATACCTGCTACTGCCATGATTCTCCCTGTGTATTTAGTGGCTTTCATGTCGAGTGATTATGTGATGGTTGAGTTCATCTCTGGACTAGAGTTTTTGCTCTGATTAGGATTCATAATCCCCTGTTGATCATATCTATGATGCTTTAGATCTAGTGTTGATCATATTTGATCATGGGAAAAGATTGTTTGATGTGATTGATGATTAATAGTAGCTTTGTTGCTGCTAATTGCCTGTCAGGTTAATTCTAGTGGTAATCCACCATGATCCATGCTAGTGTATCAATGAAATCCTTGATTAGATTATGTTGTTGATCTAAGAGTTTACTTTAATGTCAGATTGCTGATACTGACAGTAGTTGCTTACTGCAATTATACTATTGGCTTGTCTGAGATTATACTCACTGAATCAAATCATTGCTTGCAATGATTTTTGTGGATGTATGAGTTTAAGATTGATTTCTGGCACTTGGCTTTAGGAAAATTATATGTAATGGTTTGTCCCTTTTCCTGTGGGAACTAAGCAAAGATGATTTTAGCTCATTAAGAACTTGTCCTTGTGATACCATTGTATTCTGGCACACAAGTGATTGGGTTTTTATTTATAGCTTAGCTTGATCATGCTTGTGATTAAAACTGATAAGATGATATGAAAGCTTTCTTATCTTGCCTGCCTATGATGTTGGTCTCAGGCTCTAGGATTTAATTCCTAGATTGTTGGGCAATAATTTGTTTGAAACTTATAGGATTAGAGGTGCTACTCTCTCTTCTGAGAGATGTGCCCTGATCTGTTAAGATCAAATGAAAATGATCTAAGTTGCAAAAATAATACTAAACCTAGTGATGCTGGTCTGAGGGTTTAGTGTTTGTGGTTGAGCTTGATTTCTTATCCTTATACTTGAAATCTCTAGGATATATTCACCCCTTTTGGGTGCATATTGAGAGATCATTCATAAAGCAACACATGCTTTTGTTTAGATATTCTGATGAAAGCATGTGATGGTTTTGTGAGGCCCACCACAGATTCTGATGTGGATGTAGTAGATTGATGATCTGGATCTTGATCTGCTTTTGCTGGGCTCCTGAGCTTGCTCTTGAGCTTGCCTACTCCTCCTAGCTCCTGGGCTTAACCTTGCTGTCCACCAGATCCATCCCCCTCCTTATGTCACCATCCTGGTGATGTTTGGGTTGATCTGGGTGGTTAGTTTTGGCTGTTGTTCTTGGTTTGCTTGCTATTCACCCTGGCTGTGCTATGGTGTGGTTGTTGGAGATATGCCCTAGAGGCAATAATAAATGTAGTTATTATTATATCTTTGTGTTTATGATAAATGTTTACATTCATGCTATAATAGTATTAACAAGGAAACATTGATACTTGTGTGATTTGTAAACTTAATTTGAAGTCCCTAGTATAGCCTCTATACTTCACTAGCTTGTTGGTTGATAGATGATTGTGGTTTCCCTATCATGAACATTGAGATGTTATCAACAACAAGATCATATCGTTAGGAGAATGATATGGTGGACATACTCCTATAGATAAGCGTAGCATAAAGATCAAGTCATTTCAATAGTTCAATTGCTATATGATTTCTGATACACAGTAACCTAATTCCTTCGACCATGATGTCGTGGGAATGGTCACGGCAGATGCTGCAATCGGCAGCGAGTAGTAGAACGAGGGGCAAGGGCGGCCAGCCATCTGCGGTGCGAGATGAGGGCAAAGACACAGGGTTTTACCCAGGTTCGGCCCCCCGGAGGGTAAAGACCTACTCCTGCTAGATTGTATTATGGAGGTGTTACAATGGGCGAGCTCGGCGGCTAGGCGGCGAGTCGCTTGGGTGTATGAGGGAACGTGTCTCTACTCATCCCATAGGGAGGTTTATATAGGCTCACCTCTCCTAGGGTTTACATATCTCAACCGATTCGGTTACAGCTTCAATAGTCGTTTTAACCTAGTCCGCCTGGGCCTATCTACTCGCCTGGGCCTTCAGCTTCCAGTTGCTCGGTACCTTGCTGGGCTTTAATCCACTCGCCGTTCTGCAGGCCCACTCGCCAGCTCACGGGCCAGTCGGAAACGCCCTGCTGGGTATACCCCAGTAGGCATATCCCCATCAGTAGTCCCCGAGGCCGTCGTCGATTGGGCGTAAGTGGCTGCTGGCAGTCGGAGTACACGGCTTCAGAGTAGGCATCCAGTCGAATCGTCGGCGGGCTCCTGTATAAAGGAGAAAATCCGGTGAACCAAATCGTGGCTTGGGCGAGTCGAGTCGGCAGGACGCGGTCATGGTGATTGACCTGGCGAGCCGAGTGGCTGGAGTTGGACCGTCAGGCGTGGTCAAACTAGCCGTTGGGGTAATCCAACGGTAACTTTCGGCGTAATCATCACGCGGTAACGGCCCCCTGATTTGGCGGGTAACTCCCGCTACATAAGAGGAATGGCAGGCAATCATGGAGCCAACTGCCCACCACTTCTTCCGAGTGCGCGCATTTTCCTTCCTCCGCTCCGCGATCCAATGGACCCGAAATCCTCCGACCTTCAACCAACCTTTCGGCCATGGCCCTTTCCATCGAACCATGGGGAAGGTCCAAGTGCACGAGGGTGCAGCTAGCCTCTTTCGAGGAGGCCGGGATCCTGCGAGCCGGCTGTTGGCGTATCCCCGCAGCCGGAGAAACGACCCCAAACCCGCGAGAGAGGGAATTCGTCTGTTTCACCAGTCATCTCGAGCGGGGGCTAGAGTTTCCCACGTCTTTGTTTTTCCGGCGCTTTTGCACCTACTACGGGATCCAGCCTTCAGATCTGGGTCCCCACAGCATCGAGCAGCTCGCCATCTTCGTGGCGTTCTGCGAGTGCTACTTGGGCTGCCGGCCCTATTTTCCCTTGTGGCAAGATCTGTTCCACGGACGGATCAGCCGCGAGGAGGCAGGCGGCCCAATGCTAGCCGCGGGCGGCTTGACGTTCCAGCTCAAGTCCAAAGCTTCTTTCTTTGATCTGATGCTACCCGCCAAGGCAGCGAGCGACTAGAAGAAGTCGTGGTTCTACGTGGCCGAGGCGACCCCGGAGGACGAGGTGGCGATCCCGCGGTACTCGGCCAATCGTTCCGAGCCGCGCCATCTTCAAGTCGGCAAGCTCCCCGACGACCAGCGGATGGTCGTTGACGAGATGCTCCAGACCATCCGTGGTCTAAAAAAGAAGGGCCTTCAGACGATAAACTTGTACAATTGCTGGCTTGGGCGACGGCTCGTTCCACTCGCCCAACGTGACCACTATATGTACCAGTACACAGGCCGGGGAGACTCGACGAAGGCCTGCCTCGACGAATGGAAGCTGGAGGATTATCTCCCAGCGTTGAAGAAGATCACCCAGGCGGTATACCTGGATGCGCAGGCCGGGGTTGCCCCCTACACCGTGAAGCGTCCGGCTCCAACGGTAATTTCTTTACCTTGTTCGCAGTCGCAGTGTATGCAGTCGCGGTAATTCCGATTCTGTTTTGTATTCATCGCAGCTATTCCAAGTGGTGGAAGGGTGGCTCCCACCTTCGGATGATGAGAGCCCGGGGCCATCCGCCCTGGACATAAGCGAATCGCCACCCGCGAAGGGCAGCGAGGACGACGGGGACGAGTCCGAAGAGGAAGTCGCCCCGCTGGTCCGAAAGACCCGCGGGCAACGTCAGAACGAGATCGAGGCGAGCAGAAGCCTTGAACGTCATGATGACGACGACGAGCTCCCGGAGACCACCTCGCGCCGTCAAGCCACTCCATCGAAGAAGAAGAAGAAGAAGAAGAAGGAAAGGGAGGCGAGGGCCCACCCGAAGAAGAAAACGAAGCCGTCGAGGACGGCCTCACCGCCGCACTCGGCGAGCAGCTCCGATGCTCCCAGCCCAGCTGGTGACGGCGCACCCCCAACGACAACCACGCTGGACACGGCGACCGTGGAAGTGCCACTGGCCTCAATGCCTCCGCCATTCGCCCCAGTCTCTGGGCTGGGGGAGGCTCCGGCTGCGGCGACTTCGCCTCGCAAGGAGGTTCCGGCTGCAGCGGCTTCGCCCCGCAAGGAGGCTCCGGCTGTAGCGGCTCCAACTCGCGAGGAAGCTCCCGCCGAGGATGTCCCAGAGGCGCCGGCCGCGGCCTCAACGACGAAGAAGCCGTCCGTGTCTTGGGCACGCGACGTCCTAGAACTGGGGCTCAGTCGCCGACTGGGCCCTGAACTAGAAAAACCGGCCGGCCTTCGTACAGGGCTACGTTTCATCCCAGTCGCCAAGTGAGTGCGCTCACCCTTCCTCATTTTCCATAACTATCTCAATTGTCTTTGTTGACTCGATTAATGCGCAGGACCGGAGTGAAAAGGATGGGCCATCCGACCGGGGCCACGGTACCCTCCGCCGCTAACGAGGAGGATCCTTCCCGTAAGAGGAAAGCGGACGAGGTCGTCGCCTCAGCGGATGGCAGTAAGAAGGCCAAGGGCGACGACATCGTCACTATCTCTGACGACACGGCGGCCGCGCCGGCCGGGCCCGCGGTGGAGGCAGCCGCGTCTACGAAGGAGGGCGCTTCCTTGCCTGGAACGGCGGAGGCGACTTCCTTTGGAGCGGGTGCCTCTATCGCTACCTTCCCCCGCTTCGTGACCAAGGCGGCCACGGCGAGCGGGGCTGCGCCCTCGAGCCTCGCTCCGGGGACCGCCGATGCTGAAGTCGACCAACATCGTGGGCACACGCCAGCGTTACTCGCGTCCGTGGACGCGATACAACTCCATGGCATGCTTGGCGCAGCCATCCAGGTACATCCAGTCCCCGAGGATCAGGTCGGTGCTTTGCAGTGGCTTGATTCTTATAATTTCTCGTCTTTTATTTTCGTATCCAGTCCACGAGTGCGCACGCGCTAAATTTTAGCGGGTGGGCACTTAGGAATTTCTTGATCGCCAGTCCCGAGTGCGCACTCGCTGAATTTCAGCGGGTGGGCACTTCGGAAGTTCGTTTCAACTAAATTTTTCGATGATGTGCAGGGTCTGCAGCTTGAGTCGGCGGACCGATTGGCCGCGAAACAGCACGCTGAGAAGGAGCTGGCCATCGTCCAGGAGGCGAACAAAGGTCTTCAGGCTGTTGCTGCGAAGGCAGAGGAAGCTCGCCAGGGGCTTGTCCCCGCTGGTGAGTTGGTGGCGGCGCGATCTGCTTTGGGTGCCGCTGAACAACGGATCGCCGACCTCGAGCGCGGACTGTGGGAGGCGAGAGAAGAAGCGAGCTCGGCGGACGGGCGAGCTAAGGCCGCCATCGCGGCCGCAGAGGAGGATCGCAAGATGTCGGAAGTCCTTATTGCTGGGCTTCAGGACGACCATACGTCGCTTCAGTGCTTCATCACGGGACTCGCCCGCCCGTTGCTTGGTGAGTGCATCTTCCCTTTCTATTAGTTGTGATTTTGTGGTGTCCGTCGTACTCATCATTGTCTTCTTCTCGCAGGTCGCATCATTGATAGCGAAGAAGAAGCAGGCTCGCTCGACGCGAGGCAGTGCGTAAGCATGCTCGTCGACTCGGCGACGCTGTCGGCGACGTGCATCCGCGCCTACCTCCAAGAAATATCGCCCACGGAGGTGATTCCCAGCGACCTCGTTGAGGTGTGGAAATATTTGGAGAAGGCCCCCGCGGTCGTTGAGTTCATGACGCGGTCGGCGTTTCGGCGTGGAGCGTCGACAGCACTGAGCCTTGGACTCGCCCACTTCCCCGAAGATTTCGACGTTGACGATGTGACGAGTGGGTATCCATCGTCGACTGGCGCGGTGGATCTGTCCGAGGTTCTCAAGTTGCAAGAGCGTGCCGCCACGTACTCGGAGCGCGTCTGGGCGATGGGCGACCTCCTTCCCTACCAGGAAACGGTCGTCGCGCCGAACGACCCCGAGCCGCCGCATCGTGACTTCAAGGTCGAGCAGCCTTTTCGCGCGGCGATGGCGGGTGAACTGACGACGTATCCATCAAACCCGTATACCGCGTTAATCCATAATCGCCGGGATGCTGGCGAGTCGTCACCGAAGCCTGTAGAGTAGGGTAGTTTGCCTTGAAGCGTTAGCAGCAGTTCTGCCACGCGGGCATATTTTGTAACATAAGACAAAGCAATATGCGATTGAATGGGACGTCGTGTCTATTTTGATATTTATTTGTGTGTTTTGGATTGATTTTGGACGAGTCCCCGAGCGCGTCCGCCCTTTTGTGGGGTTTACCTCGTATATGATGTGTGTTGTTATCATGTGTTTTGTTGCTTTGGTCGACTCGCCCGAGCTCGGAGAGCCAGTCGCAAGGCAACTCCCTTGAGTGCTCTGTACTGTACCGTTTTCTCGTACGCGAACGAAGTCGGGTGGCCGAGTCCCCGAGCGTGGTACTTGGTAGTTCTAGGCGCGACTCGAGGGTGGTTGAGGACTTAGCGCGTTGGTGTGAGCGCGTCACTCCTGCCTGGCCCGTAGGGTCAGTCGCTTGGCGAGTCCTGGGCATGCTCTCTTACTTGGCGTTTTCCCTGACCGCTCTTGACGAACTGGTATTCAGTCCCTGAGCGTGGTAGTTAGCCGTTCGAGTCTCTATGCCGAGGATGCGGAGGACCAAGGTCGCTGTGAGAAGCGAGGGCAGTTGTCTTGGCTCGTAGAACCAGTCGAGCTAGGCGACTCCAATGGGGCTCCGGGTTGGCGTTTTTCGTGGACGATGCAAGACCCGAAGTGATTCGGTGCTCTTACACCGCACTACTTAGCCGTGCCGATCGCTGTACCAAAGGTTGACTTCTGCATTTTAGCATACCGCTGTTATTACGAGTGCGAGTGGCACAAGTCATGGAGAGTGGGCGCAATTTGCGGTAACCGTTTCTTTTATTTCATAGCGACTGGAGAGTACATGTGTGGGGTTCTAGGAATAGAACTTCTGGAGGAGGTTTACATTCCATGGTCGCTTGACGTCGAGCTCGCCGTTCCCGCGGACGTCGATGAGGTAGTAGGCGTCGTTGCCGAGTACGCGCCCGATAGCGAATGGGCCTTCCCACGGGGGGGAGAGCTTGTGCATGCCCTTCTTGTCCTGGATGAGGCGTAACACCAGGTCGCCTTCCTGGAAGGTGCGGGATTTCACCCGTCGGCTGTGGTAGCGGCGGAGTCCTTGCTGGTAGATGGCGGTGCGTGACCGAGCGAGGTCGCGTGCTTCGTCGAGCTGGTCGACCCCATCTTGGCGGGCCAGCTCGTTTGCAGTCTCCGTATAATGGACGACTCGCGGCGAGTCGTGTTCGAGGTCGGTGGGCATGACTGCTTCAGCGCCGTAGACCATGAAGAAGGGAGTGAATCCCGTCGATCTGTTAGCCGAGGTGCGGATTCCCCAGATGACGGAGGGCAACTCTTCGACCCAGCACCCAGCGGTGCGCTCGAGTGGTACTTGGATTCGCGGCTTCAGGCCGTGGAGGATGCTTTGGTTGGCCCGTTCCGCCTGGCCGTTGGACTCCGGGTGGGCGACTGACGCGAGGTCGAGCCGGATGTGGTGCTCTTCGCAGAATTCGGCCATGGCTCCCTTGGCGAAGTTTGTGCCGTTGTCCGTGATGATACTGTTTGGGAACCCGTAGCGATATATGAGCTCGCGTAGGAATTTAGTGGCGGTCTTCCCGTCGCATTTCCGGACTGGCTTGGCCTCCACCCACTTATTGAATTTGTCGATGGCGACTAACAGGTGGGTGTAGCCAGAGGGGGCTTTCTTGAAGGGGCCTACCATGTCCATGCCCCACACGGCGAATGGCCAGGTGATGGGGATTGTTTTGAGCGCCGAGCTCGGTACGTGCGTCTGATTAGCGTACTTCTGGCACCCGGCGCATCGCTGGACGATGTCGACGGCGTCGGCGTGTGCGGTGGGCCAGTAGAAGCCGTGTCACATAGCCTTGGCGACTAGGGAGCGAGCGGCGGCGTGGTGGCCGCAGTCACCTGAGTGAATGTCGTGGAGGATTTTGCGTCCTTCAGCCGGTTGGACGCAGCGTTGCAACACGCCGGTGACGCTGCGCTTGTGTAGCTCGTCGTCGATGATGGTGTATGACTTGCATCGGCGAGCTATCATTCGAGCGTCTGTCTCGTCTGCTGGCAGGGTGCCGACTTCCAGGTAGGCGATATAGGGCTTGGTCCAATCGTCTGGCTCGGTGATGAGTGCGACCAAGGCTGCCTCTGGTTGGAGTGGGACTCCGATGTCGATCTCCCTCGGGGGAGAGACTGATGGTTTGGAGATTGTGTCGAGGAACACGCCGGCGGGTGGTGCGAGTCGAGCCGACCCGATGCGAGAGAGGGCATCGGCCTCCTCGTTTTTCCGCCTGTCGATCCACTCGACAGAGTAGCCGGTGAAGTGGCCGCCATACTTGTCCACCGCTTGGCGGTACGCCGCCATGGTAGGGGAGACGGCGTCGCAGGTGCCGGCGACTTGCCCCGCGACGAGGTCGGAATCTCCGTAGCATCGGAGGCGATTGACGTTCATCTCCTTGGCGGCTCGCATGCCGTGGAGTAGGGCCTCATATTCAGCCATGTTGTTGGTGCAGGGCGTGAAGTCGAGGTAGAGGATGTAGCGGAGCTTGTCGCCCTTTGGTGAAGTCAACACTATCCCTGCTCCTGCACCATCCGCGTTCTTGGAGCCGTCGAAGTGCAGGCTCCAATAATGGAGGTACGGCAGCTTCTCTGGCTGCTGGGCCTCCTCCCAGTCGGCGATGAAGTCTGCCAGCGCCTGCGACTTAATCGCCTTTCGTGGCTCGTATTTGATGTTGTGGACGCCGATCTCGACGGCCCACTTGGTGACCCGCCCGGTCGCCTCGCGATTGCGGATGATGTCTTGCAGTGGTGCTGAGGAGACGACCGTGATCGGGTGCTCCTGGAAGTAGTGCGGCAGGCGCCGCTGAGCCCTGAAGACCGCGTATACTAGTTTTTGGTACTGTGGGTACCGCTGGCGCGACTCGGTGAGGACCTCGCTGATGTAGTACACCGGCCGCTGAACCGGGCGCTCCTTTCCTTCCTCTGGTCGTTCGACGACCATCACAGCGCTGACGACGCGCTCGGACGCCGCGACGTAAACCAACATAGGTTCTTTGTCAGTGGGGCGGCTAGTAGTGGTGCGGCGAGTAGCACCTTTTTGAGGTCGCAGAGCGCGTCGTCCGCCTCCTTGTCCCACTGGAAGGTGGGGTTCTTGCGCATCAGGCGGTACAGGGGCATCGCCTTTTCGCCTAGGCGGGGGATGAAGCGACTGAGAGCCGCTACTCGCCCGGCCAGCTTCTAGACGTCGCGCAGGCACTCGGGTTTGCCGAGCCGGGCGATCGTGTCGATCTTTGTTGGGTTCGCCTCGATCCCTTGTTTGGAGACGACGTACCCCAGTAGTTGTCCGGCGGGTACACCGAAGGTGCACTTGCCTGGGTTGAGCTTTATCTTGTACCTTCCCAGGTTGGCGAAGGTTTCCGCCAGGTCGGCGAGTAGGTCGCCTTGGCGGGCGGACTTCACGACCACGTCGTCGATGTAGACGTGGATGTTGCGGCCAATTTGGCTCGCGAGGCATTCTTGCATGCACCGCTGGTAGGTTGCCCCGACGTTCTTGAGACCGAAGGTCATGGCGGTGTAGCAGAAGGCTCCGAATGGCGTGATGAACGCCGTCTTCTCCTCGTCTTCGACAACCATTTTGATCTGGTTGTACCCAGAGTAGGCGTCGAGGAAACATAGCGACTCCGAACCCGCGGTTGAATCGATTATCTGGTCGATCCGCGGGAGGACGAACTGCTCTTTTGGGCAGGCGCTGTTCAGGTTTGTGTAGTCGATACACATTCTCCAGGTCCCATTTTTCTTCTCGACCAGGACTGGGTTTGCCAGCCACTTGGAGTACTTGATTGGCCGGATGAAGCCGGCAGCGAGTAGACGCTGCACTTCCTCGGCGATTGCTCGACGGCGTTCTTCATTGAAGGGCCGTAGCGACTTCTTGACAGGTCGCACTTTGGGGTCGGCGTTTAGTTTGTGCTCAGCGAGCTCCCTAGGGACACCGGGCATGTCGGAGGGTTTCCATGCGAAGATGTCCCTGTTCTCACGGAGGAACTCGATGAGCGCGCCTTCCTATGCTGGGCTCATGCCTGTCCCGATCGTCACCGTCTGGCTGGAGTCGCCTGGGACCAGCTCGACGGTGCGAGTGTGCGTCGTGGCCTCAAAGGTTGAGGTGTTCGCGCCTTCTGAGTTGGGCTTCTTGAGTATTGTGGGGTCGTCATTGTTGACCCCGCTCGCGTATTTGGCGAGCTCGTCGGCGTGATTGGTCTCTGCCGTGATGACGGCGTCGGCGAGCTCGGCTCCTTTGGCCTCGCACTCGGCGGCCATGTCGGGGTCGCCGTTAATGGTGATGACGCCGCACGGCCCGGGGAGCTTCATCGCGTTGTACGCGTAGTGGGGCGCTGCCATGAATTTAGCGAACGCCTGGCGCCCCAGGACACAGTGGTAAGGGCTGTCGAAGGGCACCAGCTCGAAGACGATCCGCTCGGTGCGGAAGTTTGCCAGTGTGCCGAAAGTGACTGGCAGCGTGACCTTGCCGATCGGATACGCCTTCCGACCGGGGACGATGCCGTGGAACGTGGTGTGGGTCGTCTCGATCATTGACTGCGGGAGCCGCAGCCGCCTGAAGGTGTCGAGGTAGAGGATGTTGATGGAGCTACCGCCGTCCATCAGTGTCTTGGGGAGCCAGTAGTCGCCAACCTTGGGCTTGACCACCAAGGCGACTCGTCCTGGGTACTCGATGCACGGCGAGTGGTCTTGCCGGCTCCAGGTGATGGGCTGTTCCGACCAGTTCAGGAACTGGGGAACGTCTATTTGGGCCACCGCATTGACGGCGACGGCGCGGGCGATGACCTTCTTCTCGCGCTTCGTGTTGAATCCTGTGAAGGTGTGGAGCGAGCCGGCTACTTTGCCGAATTTTCCGCCATTTGGCGGGTCGTTGTCGGTGTCCTCCCGCGCTTGCCGTGCCTTCTCGATTTCCCTGAGGGTGTGGCAGTCGGCGGTGGTGTGCGTTGCGGTTCCCTTCCCTGCTATGGAACGCACACGGTTGGTTAAGGAGGGCCGCGGGATCGAACCTTGGCTTGTTCTTGTAATTGCCGCCATCGCGGCGTTGCCCTCCGTCGCGGCGGTAGCTCTTGGGCTCGCGCTGTGCGTGCCCGGCGTTGGCGACGAAGTCGACTCGCCCGTCATTGCGGCGCTTGCCAGTGAGGCGGGTGCCGCTGTAGCGTAGGTCGGTTCGGCGTCCGCTGTCGTTGCCGCCCGTGCGGCGTTGCCCTCCTGACTCGTCGTCAGTTTCCTGATTTGGATCTTCCTCGGCGTACCGTTTGGCGATCTCGAGGAGGTCGGGGATGTTGTCGAGTGTGCGGGAGTGTCGCTTGAGCTTGGCGACTAGAGGCTCGTAGCGGCACGAGGTCTTGAAGCAGTGGATCGCGGTGTCCGGGTGGATGCCGACCGCGTTGTACCAAAGCTCTTGCCACCGTTGGACCCAGTTGCGGGTCGACTCACGGGGTCCCTGGACGCATCGTTCCAGGTCCTCAATAGTGGTGGCGCGGGTGTAGGAGCACTCGAAGTGCCTGACGAAGGCGTCGCGCATTTCCACCCAGGAGTCGATACTGTCCTGGGGGAGAGTGTTGATCCACTGCCTGCACGTCCCCTCCATCATCAGGGGGAGGTAACGGGCGGTTGGTAGGTCAGTGTGACCCACGATCCCCATTGCCATGAGGTATGTGTCGAGCCAAACTGCGGGGTCGTACGAGGAGTCGTACTTTTCTATCTCCTTTGGCGCCTTGAAGTTTGGCGGGTACTTCTCGCCTTGGATCATTGGTCCGAAGCACTTGGGCCCGAGTCGACTGAGCGACCCCATAGGCTCGCCGTCGCGGCGATTAGTTAGGGTGTGCCACAAGTCGTCGGGCTGGCGTGCGAGCCAGCTTTGGTTGTTGATGATGTGGGTGCGGGCGTTGATGGGTTGTCCGTTAGCGGCGACGAAGTTGGTCGCCGGCCTGGGGTCGTTGGTGGAGAGTGCCGCGTTCGCGGGTCGGTGTTGGAGCTGCAGTGGCTCTGGTGGCGGGCAATTGAGGGTGTTTGCCGCCGCTGGGCGGCCGCTCTGCTTCCCGAGGAACGCGAGTATACTCGACCTTGCGAGTCGGCGCCCGCTTTTTGCTGCTCCACGGCCTTTGCGAGCAGGGCCCTGACGTACTGGATCTGTAGGGCGCCGTCGCCAGTGGCCGCGATGTTGTCGGCTGCTGCTCGGCCTGCCACGAGGTTGTCCATCGGGGTGGAGAACAGTGGGAGGCCGTTTGCGTCTCGCTCCCGTGAGGAGACAACTATCCGCGGTTGGTCCTTGGGAGGGTGCGGTTGGGTGGTGGTGGGGCACCCATCGCCGTCGATCCTGGCGGGGGCCGGGCGCTTCCTCCTGGTGGCGCGTTCTCGCAGATTGCGCGCTCGGCTATGCGGGCCGGGTCGTTTTCGTCGTCGAAGTTCAGGGCACGCCCTTGAACGGTGGGGTTCAAACGTGACCTGATCCGCTGCTGGTGGTAGCGCGGCAGCTCCTGCGCCGTCACCTGCTCGAGGCGAAATTTTTCGCGCTCGGCCTGCTCCTTGCGCACCGCCTCCGCCAGTTTCAGGCGGAGTTCCTCGACCTCCCTTGCCGTGGCGTTAGGAGGGATTGGGGTGGAAAAAGGATCCTCCGGCGGATCGGCGCCGGTGGCCATGTAAGCCGCGGCGTGGCGACTGGCTTCGTCGCGGAGGTCGGCGGAGTTCTCTGATCCGGAGTCGAATTCGAAGATCCCGAGGATGGAGGGGTCCTCGAAGTCTCCCGCGTTGGAGACCTGGGCGATGGAGCCCGCGGACGAGGCCGCGGTGATGGATCCGGTGAGTGACGCCGGAGCCGCCGAGTCGGCATCGTCGGTGAGGGCCGCATCTTCTGCGGCCGCTGAATTCCCGGCCACGTTGCTGTGGGCCGAGTTGTACTCGGAGGCGAGGCGGTGGATCGTGCGGACCTGGCTCTCGCAGAGCCGATCGCGTGGAGGAGACTCGCGGATGCGAGCCGAGTCCTTCGAGATGATGACGTCGGTGAGGCCGACGAAGAGGCTGATCGAGCCGATTGGCAGGATCACGCTGTGCGTGACGGGTCGCGCCGCCGGGACGTAGCTTCTCGGCAAGATCTGGAGCAGCTCGCCGATCGCTATCATGCGGCCGGTGGCGGCCGTCTCGTTGATGGGCAGATTGGATCTCGCCGCAGAACACCGGCCAGACCGGCCAGGCCCCACGGTGGGCGCCACTGTCGTGGGAATGGTCACGGCAGATGCTGCAATCGGCAGCATCTGCCGAACGAGGGGCAAGGGCGGCCAGCCATCTGCGGTGCGAGATGAGGGCAAAGACACAGGGTTTTACCCAGGTTCGGCCCCCCGGAGGGTAAAGACCTACTCCTGCTAGATTGTATTATGGAGGTGTTACAATGGGCGAGCTCGGCGGCTAGGCGGCGAGTCGCTTGGGTGTATGAGGGAACGTGTCTCTACTCACCCCATAGGGAGGTTTATATAGGCTCACCTCTCCTAGGGTTTAAATATCAAAACCGATTCGGTTACAGCTTCAATAGTCGTTTTAACCTAGTCCGACTGGGCCTATCTACTCGCCTGGGCCTTCAGCTTCCAGTCGCTCGGTACCTTGCTGGGCTTTAATCCACTCGTCGTTCTGTAGGCCCACTCGCCAGCTCACGGGCCAGTCGGAAACGCCCTGCTGGGTATACCCCAGTAGGCATATCCCCATCACATGAGATCATGCATATCACCTTTACCGGATGGATGTTTTGATGACATCAAACACCACACCGTAACTGGGTGGCTATAAAGGTGGCATTGAGTGTTCGGAAAGTATTGGTTGAGACACATGGTTCAAGAGTGGGATTTGTCCATCCATATGACGGATAGATATACTCTGGGCCCTCTCGGTGGAATGTCATCCAATTAGCTTGCAAGCATGTGACTGGCTCACAAGGGATCACATATCACGGGAACAAGAAAAGAGTACTTATCGGTAACGAGGTTGAACTAGGTATGCAGAGATACCGACGATCATAACCTCGGATAAGTAAACTATCATGAGACAAAGGGAAATTGGTATCGTATGTAAGTGGTTCATTCGATCATAAAGTAATCGTAGAAATATGTGGGAGCCATATGAATTTCCAGATTCCTCTATTGGTTATTGTTCGGAGAAGTGTCTCGATCATGTCCGCATAATTCACGAACCGTAGGGAGACACACTTAAGGATTCGACGTTGTTTTGAGTAGTTATGGTATTATGAGAAAGATACCAAATGTTGTTCGAAGTCTCGAATGGGATCCGGGATATCACGAGGTGATCTGGAATGGTCCGGAGAATAAGATTCATATAAGGAAAGTCCCGTTTCGGAGTTCGGAAATGATTCCGGTGTTTTCATCGGGAATGTTCTAGAAGGTTACGGAATGTCCGGCACTCCGGGGGGAAGGGGTACATAAGTGTGTCATATCAAGTTGGTATGATTGCATCATGTACTAGGTGTCTTCGCTGTCCGAAATAAAGGGTTTATTCAAATCCTAGTTTGAAAAGTCAAACGGCTAGTTTGAAAAGTCAAACGGCTAGTTTTCGGAAAGAGGAGAAGGAGGTTTGGTTGAGGCCGATTTGGGGGAGGGTTCCTCCCTTGGCCGGCGCACCACCAAGCCGACTTGGGGAGGGACTCCCCTCCCCTTGGCCGGCCCTCCCACCTATAAAAGGAGGGGCAGGGCCCCCTCCTCTAGACACACAAGTTCCTATCCTCTAATCTCCGGTTTAGAGCCGTTTTGGTTTAGAGCTTCTAATTGCCCTAGCCTTCGGTTTAGAGCCTTCTAATTGGTGTGTCTAATCCCTAGACCACTAATAGCCCTCTCATACTCCACCATACTCGCTCCGGCTTAAGGCGAAGCCCTGCGGGATCTCCCCTCTACTTCCGGTACCACGCCGTTGTGCTGCCGGAATCGCGAGGAGAGTGATACAACCTCCGCTGCCTGCTGGAACAAGGGAGAGGAAGGTCTTCGTCGAGTACCGAACGTGTGACCGACTGCGGGAGCGCTGCCGGAACGCAGCGCCGGAAGGATCGTCTGCGCGATCTTGAGATCGGAGAGAGTACGACTACATCACCCACGAGAATCCGCTCTCGTTAAACACTTTGGAATCTTCGAGGGTAAGTTATTCTATCGACTCGTTGCTACAATCTAGTAGATAGATCTTGGCTTGTTTGTTTGTATGTGATAGAAATTTTTTGTTTTCCATGCTACGAACCCCTACAGTGGTATCAGAGTCGTGCCCATATGTAGATCTGTTGCACGAGTAGAACACAATGGTCATTGTGGGCGTTGATGCTTTTATTGTCGATTGCTTCTTGTGTACTTTGCATCTTGCGGTATGTTGGGATGAAGCAGCCCGGGCTAACCTTACATGACATCGTTCATGAGACTTGCTCCACGCTTGACATGCAACTTGTATTGCATAAGTGGCTTTGCGGGTGCCTGTTTCTCCTAGCATAGTTAAGATCCAATTTACAACGGGTGATTAACAATACTAGTATCAATGTTGTGGTTCTTGTTCGTAAGTTAGAACGACACTTATTGAAAGCCCCAAACCACGTAAAATATGCAAAGAAAGTAGAGGCGTCTAACTTTGTTTTGCAGGGGTGTGCAGTGATGTGATATGGCCATGATTGTGATTATGTATGCAATGTTCCTTATTGTAAGTTGGCAACCGGCAGGAGCCATATGGTTGTCTTTAATTTATGTTAAGACCCGCGTGTCTATTCAAAGTAGTTGTAATAGTTGAAGCCGGTGGACGACAACCATGGAGAGGCGTCATTGACCTTGATGCAATGCCGGTGATGATGGAGATCATGTTTGTGCTTGAAGATGGAGATCGGAAGCACAAAGAAGAAAGGCCATATCATATCACATATATACTGAATTGCATGTGATGTTAATCCTTTATGCATCTTGTATTGCTTGGTAGACGACGGTAGCATTATAAGATGATCCCTCATGCACATGAATTTCAAGTCATAAAGTGTTCACCCTTAGTAAGCACCGTTGCTAAAGCTTGTTGTTTCGAAGCACCATGTGATGATCGGGTGTGTTAGATTCCGCAAGTGTATACAACGTGAGCAAGCCAGATTTGCTCATGCAGAAACTAAGGTTTGATCTTGACGAGCCTAGCATGTACAGACATGGTCTCGGAACACGGATCACCTAAAGGTAAAGCATGAATCATATAGTAGATATGATGAACATGACGATTGTTCGCCATTGAAACTATATCAATCTCGTGATGATCGGTGTTGATGTGGTGGATTTGGTTCGTGTGATCACTAAAACAATGTGAGGGATATTGTTTTGAGTGGGAGTTCACCTAGATTAACTTTATTAATTAATTTGAACTCAATTTGTCATAAACTTAGTCTAAACTATTGCAAATATGTTGTAGATTAATGGCAGCCCCTACCATCAATTTTAATGCGTTCCTAGAGAAACAAAAGTTGAAAAACAATGGAAGCAACTTCGCGGATTGGTTCCGCAATTTGAGGATTGTCCTCACAGCTGGTAATTTGACCTATGTGCTGGATGCACCGCTGGGTGACCCACCTGCAGATGATGCTCCCGATGAAGTAAAGAATGTTTACCTCGCTCGGAAGAATCAGTACTCCATAGTTCAGTGTGCTATCTTGTATGGTTTGGAATCAGAGCTTCAGAAAAGGTTTGAGGATTCAGACCCATATGATATTGTCGAGGATCTCAAATTGATTTTTGAGACTCATGCGGCAATTGAAAGCTATGAGGCTTCTGAAAAGTTCTTTAACTGCAAGATGGAAGAGGGCAGCTCCGTCAGTGAGCATGTGCTTAAGATGTCTGGGCACGCAAACAAACTTCAAAGCTTGGGTATAGTGATCCCTAATGCTTTGGGGATTTACCGTGTCCTCCAATCACTACCACCAAGTTACAAGAACTTTGTGATGAACTACAACATGCAGAACATGAACAAGACGTTGCCAGAACTCTTTGCCATGTTGAAATCTGCAGAAGTGGAGATCAAGAAAGAGCACCAAGTGTTGTTGGTCAATAAGACCACCAAATTCAAGAAGGGCAAGTCTAAGCAAAAGGGACACTTCAAGAAGGGTGGTAAGAAAGTTACCACGCCGGCGAAGAAGACCAAGGCTGGACCTAAGCCTGATACTGAGTGCTTTTACTACAAGGGAGAAGGTCACTGGAAGCGGAATTGCCCAAAGTACTTGGCGGATTTGAAGAACGGCAACATCAAGAAGAAAGGTATATCTGATATACATGTTATTGATGTGTATCTCACTAGTACTCATACTAGTGCCTGGGTATTTGATACTGGTTCGGTTGCTCATATTTGTAACTCGAAACAGGTGCTGCAGAATAAACGGAAGCTAGCGAAGAACGAGGTGACGATGCGCGTGGGAAATGGATCAAAGGTTGATGTGATCGCGGTCGGCACGCTACCCCTTCATCTACCATCGGGATTAGTTTTATACTTAAATAATTGTTATTTGGTGTCTGCGTTGAGCATGAACATTATATCGGGATCTTGTTTATTGCGAGACGGTTACTTGTTTAAGTCCGAGAATAATGGTTGTTCGATTTATATGAGTAATATGTTTTATGCACATGCACCTTTGATAGATGGTCTATTCTTATTGAATCTCGATAGTGGAAATACACATATCAACAACATTGAGGCTAAACGTTTGAAATCAAGCGATAATTCGACCTATATGTGGCACTGTCGTCTTGGTCACATTGGAGTGAAACGTATGAAGAAACTCCATTCCGATGGACTTCTTGAATCACTTGATTTTGAATCACTTGAAAGATGCGAAGCATGTCTGATGGGTAAAATGACTAAGACTCCATTTTCTGGTATGATGGAGCGAGCTACGGACTTATTGGAAATCATACATACCGATGTGTGTGGTCCAATGAGTGTAGCACCGCGCGGTGGTTATCGTTATGTTCTTACCTTCACGGATGACTTGAGTAGATATGTGTATATCTATTTCATGAAACATAAGTCCGAAACTTTCGAGAAGTTTAAGGAATTTCAAAGTGAGGTAGAGAATCAACGTAACAAGAAGATTAAATTTCTACGTTCTGATCGTGGAGGTGAATATCTAAGTTACGAGTTTGGCGAGCATTTGAAGAAATGCGGAATACTTTAACAATTGACACCGCCGGGAACACCACAGCGTAATGGTGTGTCGGAACGTCGTAATCGAACTCTCTTAGATATGGTTCGTTCTATGATGTCACTTACAGATTTACCGCTATCATTTTGGGGTTATGCATTAGAAACAGCCGCATTCACTTTAAATAGGGCACCATCTAAATCCGTTGAAACGACACCGTATGAATTATGGTTTGGGAAGAAACCTAAATTGTCGTTCCTTAAAGTTTGGGGATGCGAAGCCAATGTAAAGAAGTTACAGCCGGACAAGCTTGAACCCAAAGCGGAAAAATGCGTCTTCATAGGATACCCGAAGGAAACTATTGGGTATACCTTCTATCATAGATCCGAAGGCAAAATCTTCGTTGCCAAGAATGGATCCTTTCTAGAGAAGGAATTTCTCTCGAAAGAAGTGACTGGAAGGAAAGTAGAACTCGACGAGGTTGTCGAACCTTCTCTCGAAATTGCGAGTAGCGCAGCACCGGAAGAAGTTCCTGTGGTGCCTGCACCAATAAGAGAGGAAGCTAATGATGGTGATCATGAAACTTCGGTTGAAGTTACTACAGAGCCTCGGAGGTCAACGAGAACTCGTACCACTCCAGATTGGTATGATTCCGTTATGAATGTCATGTTGGTGGACAACACCGATGACCCCGAGACATATGAGGAAGCGATGATGAGCCCAGATTCCAATAAATGGCAAGAAGCCATGAAATCCGAGATTGGATCCATGTACGAAAACCAAGTATGGACTTTGGTGGACTTACCGGATGGCCGAAAGGCTGTCGAGAACAAATGGATTTTCAAGAAGAAAACAGATGTTGATGGTAATGTTACTGTCTATAAAGCTCGACTTGTCGCAAAAGGGTTTCGACAAATTCAAGGAGTTGACTACGATGAGACTTTCTCACCAGTAGCGAAGCTAAAGTCTGTGAGGATTATGTTAGCAATCGCTGCATATTATGATTATGAGATATGGCAGATGGATGTCAAAACAGCATTCCTCAATGGAGACGTTGATGAAGTGTTGTATATGATGCAACCCAAAGGTTTTGTCGATCCTAAAGATGCTAACAAGGTATGCAAACTTCAACGATCCATCTATGGATTGAAGCAAGCATCCCGAAGTTGGAATCAATGTTTTGATAAGGTAATCTAAAGTTTTGGTTTTATACAAACTTATGGAGAAGCTTGTATTTACAAGAAAGTGAGTGGGAGCTCTGTAGCATTCTTAATACTATATGTGGATGACATATTATTGATTGGGAATGATGTAGACCTTCTTAATAGTGTCAAGGAATATTTGAATAATAGTTTTTCAATGAAGGATCTTGGCGAAGCAGCTTACATATTAGGCATAAAGATTTACAGAGATAGATCGAAACGCCAAATATCATTGTCACAGAGTACATATTTGGACAAAGTTCTAAAGAGGTTTGGAATGGAAGAAAGCAAGAAAGGGTTCTTGCCCATGTTTCCCAATACGACCTTGAGTAAAACTCAAAGTCCGACATCAGCAGAAGATAGAGAAAGGATGAGTAAGACTCCCTATGCCTCAGCCATAGGATCTCTAATGTATGCCATGCTATGTACTAGACCCGACATTGCATATGTTGTTAGTTTAACTAGCAGATATCAAAGTGATCCAGGAGTGGATCATTGGACAGCGGTCAAAAACATCCTTAAGTACTTGAGAAGAACTAAGGATATGGTTCTTTCTTATGGAGGTGATGAACAGCTCGTTGTTAATGGTTACACCGATGCTAGTTGGAACACCGATCTGGATGATTCTAAATCACAATCCGGATACGTTTTTATTTTGAATGGTGCAGCAGTTAGCTGGAGGAGTGCAAAGCAAAGCGTTGTGGCGAGATCTTCAACTGAATCGGAATACATGGCTGCTTCGGAGGCTTCACAAGAAGCGATATGGATGAAAGAGTTCATTACAGAGCTGGGTGTGGTTCCTAGTGCGCTGGACCCAATGTCAATCTACTGTGATAACATGGGTGCCATAGCCAATGCGCAAGAACCAAGGTCACACAAGAAGCTGAAGCACATCAAGCTACGTTTTCACGCTATTCAAGAACATATCCAAGATGGGGATATAAAGATTTGCAAAGTACACACAGATCTGAATGTGGCGGATCCGTTGACTAAACCTCTCCCGAGGGCAAAACATGACCAACACCAAACTGCCATGGGTGTTCGGTATATTACCATGTAATCTAGATTAGATGACTCTAGTGCAAGTGGGAGACTGTTGGATATATGCCCTAGAGGCAATAATAAATGTAGTTATTATTATATCTTTGTGTTTATGATAAATGTTTACATTCATGCTATAATAGTATTAACAAGGAAACATTGATACTTGTGTGATTTGTAAACTTAATTTGAAGTCCCTAGTATAGCCTCTATACTTCACTAGCTTGTTGGTTGATAGATGATTGTGGTTTCCCTATCATGAACATTGAGATGTTATCAACAACAAGATCATATCGTTAGGAGAATGATATGGTGGACATACTCCTATAGATAAGCGTAGCATAAAGATCAAGTCATTTCAATAGTTCAATTGCTATATGATTTCTGATACATAGTAACCTAATTCCTTCGACCATGAGATCATGCATATCACCTTTACCAGATGTATGCTTTGATGACATCAAACACCACACCGTAACTGGGTGGCTATAAAGGTGGCATTGAGTGTTCAGAAAGTATTGGTTGAGACACATGGTTCAAGAGTGGGATTTGTCCATCCATATGACAGATAGATATACTCTGGGCCCTCTCGATGGAATGTCATCCAATTAGCTTGCAAGCATGTGACTGGCTCACAAGGGATCACATATCATGGGAACGAGAAAAGAGTACTTATCGGTAACGAGGTTGAACTAGGTATGCAGAGATACCGACGATCATAACCTCGGATAAGTAAACTATCGTGAGACAAAGGGAAATTGGTATCGTATGTAAGTGGTTCATTCGATCGCAAAGTAATCGTAGAAATATGTGGGAGCCATATGAATTTCCAGATTCCTCTATTGGTTATTGTTCGGAGAAGTGTCTCGATCATGTCCGCATAATTCACGAACCGTAGGGAGACACACTTAAGGATTCGACGTTGTTTTGAGTAGTTATGGTATTATGAGAAAGAGACCGAATGTTGTTCGGAGTCTCGGATGGGATCCGGGATATCACGAGGTGATCCGGAATGGTCCGGAGAATAAGATTCATATAAGGAAAGTCCCGTTTCGGAGTTCGGAAATGATTCCGGTGTTTTCATCGGGAATGTTCTAGAAGGTTCCGAAATGTCCGGCACTCCGGGGGGGGAGGGGTACATAAGTGTGTCATATCAATTTGGTATGATTACATCATGTACTAGGTGTCTTCGCTGTCCGAAATAAAGGGTTTATTCAAATCCTAGTTTGAAAAGTCAAACGGCTAGTTTGAAAAGTCAAACGGCTAGTTTTCGGAAAGAGGAGAAGGAGGTTTGGTTGATGCCGATTTGGGGGAGGGTTACTCCCTTGGCCGGCGCACCACCAAGCCGACTTGGGGAGGGACCAACACCAAACTGCCATGGGTGTTCGGTATATTACCATGTAATCTAGATTAGATGACTCTAGTGCAAGTGGGAGACTGTTGGAGATATGCCCTAGAGGCAATAATAAATGTAGTTATTATTATATCTTTGTGTTTATGATAAATGTTTACATTCATGCTATAATAGTATTAACAAGGAAACATTGATACTTGTGTGATTTGTAAACTTAATTTGAAGTCCCTAGTATAGCCTCTATACTTCACTAGCTTGTTGGTTGATAGATGATTGTGGTTTCCCTATCATGAACATTGAGATGTTATCAACAACAATATCATATCGTTAGGAGAATGATATGGTGGACATACTCCTATAGATAAGCGTAGCATAAAGATCAAGTCATTTCAATAGTTCAATTGCTATATGATTTATGATACATAGTAACCTAATTCCTTCGACCATGAGATCATGCATATCACCTTTACCGGATGTATGCTTTGATGACATCAAACACCACACCGTAACTGGGTGGATATAAAGGTGGCATTGAGTGTTCGGAAAGTATTGGTTGAGACACATGGTTCAAGAGTGGGATTTGTCCATCCATATGACTGATAGATATACTCTGGGCCCTCTCGATGGAATGTCATCCAATTAGCTTGCAAGCATGTGACTGGCTCACAAGGGATCACATATCACGGGAACGAGAAAAGAGTACTTATCGGTAACGAGGTTGAACTAGGTATGCAGAGATACCGACGATCATAACCTCGGATAAGTAAACTATCGTGAGACAAAGGGAAATTGGTATCGTATGTAAGTGGTTCATTCGATCGCAAAGTAATCGTAGAAATATGTGGGAGCCATATG
Source organism: Avena atlantica (assembly GCA_910589765.1). Lineage (NCBI taxonomy): Eukaryota > Viridiplantae > Streptophyta > Magnoliopsida > Poales > Poaceae > Avena > Avena atlantica. Next base: position 366,873,366 of record OU342736.1, read on the forward strand.
AATTTCCAGATTCCTCTATTGGTTATTGTTCGGAGAAGTGTCTCGATCATGTCCGCATAATTCACGAACCGTAGGGAGACACACTTAAGGATTCGACGTTGTTTTGAATAGTTATGGTATTATGAGAAAGAGACCGAATGTTGTTCGGAGTCTCGGATGGGATCCGGGATATCACGAGGTGATCCGGAATGGTCCGGAGAATAAGATTCATATAAGGAAAGTCCTGTTTCGGAGTTCGGAAATGATTCCGGTGTTTTCATCGGGAATGTTCTAGAAGGTTCCGAAATGTCCGGCACTCCGGGGGGGAAGGGGTACATAAGTGTGTCATATCAAGTTGGTATGATTGCATCATGTACTAGGTGTCTTCGCTGTCCGAAATAAAGGGTTTATTCAAATCCTAGTTTGAAAAGTCAAACGGCTAGTTTGAAAAGTCAAACGGCTAGTTTTCGGAAAGAGGAGAAGGAGGTTTGGTTGATGCCGATTTGGGGGAGGGTTCCTCCCTTGGCCGGCGCACCACCAAGCCGACTTGGGGAGGGACTCCCTGTAGGGGTTCGTAGCATGGAAAACAAAAAATTTCTATCGCATACAAACAAACAAGCCAAGATCTATCTACTAGATTGTAGCAACGAGTCGATGGAATAACTTACCCTCGAAGATTCCAAAGCGGTTAACGAGAGCAGATTCTCGTGGGTGATGTAGTCGTACTCTTTCCGATCTCAAGATCGTGTAGACGATCCTTCCGGCGCTGCGTTCCGGCAGCGCTCCCGCAGTCGGTCACACGTTCGGTACTCGACGAAGACCTTCCTCTCCCTTGTTCCAGCAGGCAGCGGAGGTTGTAGCACTCTCCTCGCGATTCCGGCAGCACGACGGCGTGGTACCGGAAGTAGAGGGGAGATCTCGCAGGGCTTCGCCTTAAGCCGGAGCGAGTATGGTGGAGTATGAGAGCGGCTTTAGTGGTCTAGGGATTAGACACACCAATTAGAAGGCTCTAAACCGAAGGCTAGGGCAATTAGAAGCTCTAAACCAAAACAGCTCTAAACCGGAGATTAGAGGATAGGAACTTGTGTGTCTAGGAGGGGAGCCCTGCCCCTCCTTTTATAGGTGGAGGGAGGCGCGCCTGGGGAGGGGAGTCCCTCCCCAACTCGGCCTCAAGGAGGGCCGGCGGTGGGAGGAGGAACTCCTCCCCCAAGTCGGCTTCAAACTTCCTTCTCCTCTTTCCCACTTCCCAAAATAGCCGTTTGACTTTTCAAACTAGCCGTTTGACTTTTCAAACTAGGATTTGAATAAATCCTCTATTTGGTACAGCGATGACACTTAGTACATGATGCAATCATACCAACTTGATATAACACATTCATGTACCCTTCCCCCCCGGAGTGCCGGACATTCCGGAACCTTCTAGAACATTCCCGATGAAAACACCGGAATCATTCCACAACTCCGAAACGGGACTTTCCTTATATGAATCTTATTCTCCGGACCATTCCGGATCTCCTCGTGATATCCCGGATCCCATCCGAGACTCCGAACAACATTCGGTCTCTTTCTCATCATTCCATAACTACTCAAACAACGTCGAATCCTTAAGTGTGTCTCCCTACGGTTCGTGAATTATGCGGACATGATCGAGACATTTCTCCGAACAATAACCAATAGAGGAATCTGTAAATTCATATGGCTCCCACATATTTCTACGATTACTTTGCGATCGAATGAACCACTTACATACGATACCAATTTCCCTTTGTCTCACGATAGTTTACTTATCCGAGGTTATGATCGTCGGTATCTCTGCATACCTAGTTCAACCTCGTTACTGATAAGTACTCTTTTATCGTTCCCGTGATATGTGATCCCTTGTGAGCCAGTCACATGCTTGCAAGCTAATTGGATGACATTTCACCGAGAGGGCCCAGAGTATATCTATCCGTCATATGGATGGACAAATCCCACTCTTGATCCATGTGTTTCAACCAATACTTTCCAAACACTCAATGTCACCTTTATAGCCACCCTGTTACGGTGTGGTGTTTGATGACATCAAAGCATCCATCCGGAAAAGGTGATATGCATGATCTCATGGTCGAAGGAATTAGGTTACTATGTATCAGAAAGCATATAGCAATTGAACTATTGAAATGACTTGATCTTTATGCTACGCTTATCTATAGGAGTATGTCCATCACATCATTCTCCTAATGATATGATCCTATTGTTAATAACATCTCTATGTTCATGATCAGGAAACCATGATCATATATTAACCAACAAGCTAGTTTAACAAGAGGCTTTACTAGGGACTCTTATTTTAGTTTACAAATCACACAAGTATTAATGTTTCCGGTTAATACAATTATAGCATGGTATGTAAACATTTATCATAAGTGTGAAGATATGATAATAACCACTTTATTATTGCCTCTTGGGCATATCTCCAACAGTCTCCCACTTGCACTAGAGTCAATAATCTAGTTTCAAACCTTTGTGTATTCAACACCTATGGCTTTCCGGTGTTGTATGTACACGATTTCTAGTGGTCAACTGATCTCCGGATCTGACACTTCCAGGTCCATGTGTAATTGCATGTCTTTGCGTCTCTACGCATCACTCATTCTCTAATGAGATGGCTTTGTATAAATTTGGTCTTTCGGTGTGACCTTTAGCTCTTTGGGGTTAAAACATGTTGATAATATTGTCGCACAATATATCTTCATAGTATTATCCCACTGTGAACTACACCTAGTTTGATAACAAACTACTTGACACAATTGCCCTCTTTTGCTGCTAAAATAGCAGTCATATACTTAGCCTTTTGTTGTAGTATCTGTCACAATGTCTTAACTTTGGAACTCATCCAAATCCATTATGGAACTCACTTTCCATTATATTGTGCCACCCTTAGTTTAGATTGAGATAAACTTAATTTGTACTTTGTGACCAAGCTAGTATCAATGTAGTACTTTTACAATGAACTAACCATCTATTTGTCACTTCTACAAATATTATACTCTTAGTTCTTCCAAAAGATCATAAGAATATCCTTACTATTGTCCAATGATCATCTTACGAATCATTCTGGTATATGCTCACAACATTTAGAGCATAGGACATATCTGGATTTGTACATATCACAGTATGATTGATATAAACACTCTTTGTGATTTCATACATCAAGTATCAATCTATACTTGAATCTTTGTTTCACTTACAAAATGTCAATACACTTGAATATATCATCAATATTGAACTTATTCAATCCTTTCTGTGCGACAAGAACCTTTATTGTAGTTTCTATATTGAACTCATTCAATATCTCGTCTATGTACTTCTGGCACAACCATATTAGCATATATTGATGCCAAATATTTGGGTTTTGCCTAAGTCTTTCATCAGGATGAAATTCTTAATATGTGTTAATAAAAGATACATTATTTCCAATCAACAATATGTCTTTCACATAATGTATTAGAAACATGTCTTAGCGCTCCCACTTAATTTCTTGCAAATGCAAGCATCTTCATTGTCTCTAATGAACTTTTAAACTCCTTTAACAGTTTCATCATAGTGAAGATTCCAACTCCGCAATGCTCACTTCAACCATTGAAGTTTGCATATGCTTTTAGCATCCTTTGAATTAACAAAACCCTATGGACCGTGTTATGCACATGTCCTAGGTAACGATTCTATTAGAAGAACTTGTTTTGTTTATTCAACTACCATATAACAAATTTATATGTAGTGGTTGTTACATTAATCCGTCTAGACTAAATATCACTATGAAAGATCAAATCTTGTCATAGTCAACCTTTGAACATTGTTGTGAACTCTTTCCCAATATGTCGACTATAGATGTGAAACATCCATGTCTATTTCTTTATAGATCCAGACACAACTGTAAGGTCTTACACCTTTCTCGAGGGTCCTTCAAGTTCAAAACTTGATTTCTCGTGTATAGAACTATCACGGATTTTTATGGCTTCAAGCCATTTGACGGAGTCAGGGCTCATCATCGCTTCTTTGCATGTAGTCAGATCATTATTGTCAAATAATGATTTAACTCTCAAATCTTGGTATTCGATTGTTTATCCGGCCTACTTGTTTCAATAGGAACTTGGATCTCCGTGACCACAACCTTTGAGGTACGCGAGCCATGAGCATTGTTGCTAACTCCAGAACACTTTTCGGCGCTGCGCAACTTTGCACATATAGCTAAGGTTCTTTTAACCTTATCAAGTTCTATTGTCCTCCCACTTAACTTTTCACAAAAAATTCCTTCTCAAAGAAACTTGACGTTCTAAGCGACAAACACTTTTGTCTCCGGTTTTTATGGAGGAATACTTAACATTTATACAAAGACAGGTTCATCCGACTTTGGTTGCACCCATCTTTCTTATGGATAGCATACCAATGTTTTAAGAAAGGACTACTTGGGTTTTATCCCAAACCATAACCTTATATGGTGTCATTTCAACGGATTATGATGAAGCTCTTTTCAGTGGAAAAACGGTAGTCTCTAAAGCTTTTAATCTTTAAAATATGATGACAGTTTTAAGATTTTATACCTTTGATCTTACCATGTCAAACAAGGTTTAATTACATTTCTCGAACGCTCCATACCCTTATGGTGTTTCGGGAAATGCAAATCCACGGAACGATTCCTTAAATCTTAGGTATTATGCTAAACTCTGTAACTCAAATATCTTCCTTTATGATCTTTATCATAAACTGTTTATATTCTTGTTACAATGATTTTGCACTTCATCTTGAAAGTCTTTGAACTTTTCAAATGTTTCATACTTCATCCTTATTAAGTAAATATTCATATATTCACTCAAATTTTCGGAGAAAGCAAATGAAGTTGAAATCCATCGCTCTTGACTACACATAATGGACTTCGTACAACAATATGTACAAATTCCAACATGCTAGTCTTTCGTTCCCTTTTGGCCTATGAACGAAGTTTCAATTATCTCTAGGAAAGTTTCACAAGTGTCATTTGATCAAAATCAAAAGACTCCAAAATTCCATCCACATGGAGTTTCTTCATGTTTTCTTTCAATATAATTTAAACGGCGATGTCACTTCCTAAGTGATCTTTCAATCAATTCGTCTTTCGACATCTTTAGCACTAGTTTTATGGATGTGATTTCTTCAACGAGATTTGCGAATCCATCTTTTATGGATTACGGCAATTATTTGAACAACCCTTTTGTTCTCATAATACCTGATGAAACAAATCTTTGAAGGCAAGCTTTGATGTTCAATGAGCAACACAATAACCCTTTATTTGTTCTCGATGAACATCATTACATATTCTTTTGCTAGTTACTTAGGCCATTGTAGTTCATGAATTGTGTTGTTTCGTATGACGATTCACACCAACAAATTCAGTATCAAATACTTGAGAACCACATTGTTTAATAAGCAAAGAATATAGCCATAACATGTATATCATCTATATACTTAAGCTGAACAATTCTAGTCTTTTCCTTTCTGCCATATACTTATGAGATTTTCTTTCAATATTTCCTTTTCTGTTTGAAAGAATCTATCAACATCAATAGTGGAGTCATACATATGACACATAGTCCAAAACGTGTATAGTTAAATACCAATGTCTTTGGACTTGCACTTTGAAGTATATCACCATCATCAAATGTTTGGTGTTCTTTCAAATTCTTTTTTTTAGCAATCTCTTGGTGTAGTAAACAGTTTACCTACATCAATTATTCATCCTTATCATGGAATCGTCCATGATCAAGCTACTTTTAGCTTATAACGATGAATTACGAGTATAATGTTGCTATCCAAAACCTTTTGGAGGATTAGGACAACAAGTGTCTCCAACCTTTTTCAAATTCTCATCAAAATATGAGAACATGAACTTTGCCATATTATACTCTATCATGTTGCAACCAAAACTTCATTTCAGATATCACAATATCTTCCACACACCATGGTTTCTGAAACAACTCTTTCAGATCCTAGATAACCTTGATATTAAGAGAATCCTTTGAATATCAAGAATCATGGAGACAAACATGATACTTATATACTAACACTTGGAATTGTTACTTTTGATTTAATACTAATTATTAAACTTCATGGAGTAACCCAAACTTACTGAAAGTTTGCAATAGGACTTTAAACTTTAGATTGACACTTCAAAACAATACGATACCAGTTCGTAAAGTAACTAACCAGAATTCTATAGTTCTATCATCTCAATTATAACTAAGCGCAAGGTGGTAAACGGATGCCAATGACTACAACAACTATGCAAATTCACTTTGATTTAGTTTATGATAAATTGAGTTCTAATTAATAATTAAATTAATCTAGGTGAACTCCCACTCAAAACAATATCCCTCACATTGTTTTAGTGATCACACGAACCAAATCCACCACATCAAAACCGATCATCACGAGAGTTGATATAGCTTCAATGGCGAACAATCAACATGTTCATCATATCTACTATATGACTCATGCTCTACCTTTCGGTAATCCGTGTTCCTGAGGCCATGTCTGTACATGCTAGGCTCGTCAAGATCAAACCTTGGTTTCCGCATGAGCAAATCTGGCTTGCTCACGTTGTATACACTTGCAGAATCTAACACACCCGATCATCACGTGGTGCTTCGAAACAACAAGCTTTAGCAACGGTGCTAACTAAGGGTGAACACTTTATGACTTGAAATTCATGTGCATGAGGGATCATCTTATAATGCTACCGTCGTCTACTAAGCAATACAAGATGCATAAAGGATTAACATCACATGCAATTCATAATATGTGATATGATATGGCCTTTCTTCTTTGTGCTTCCGATCTCCATCTTCCAGCACGAACATGATCTCCATCATCACCGGCATTGCATCAAGGTCAATGACGCCTCTTCATGGTTGTCGTCCACCGGCTTCAACTATTACAACTACTTTGAATAGACACGTGGGTCTTAACAAAAATTAAAGACAACCATATGGCTCCTGCCGGTTGCCAACTTACAATAAGGAACATTGCATACATCATATATAATCACAATCATGGCCATATCACATCACTGCACACCCCTGCAAAACAAAGTTAGACGCCTCTACTTTCTCTGCATATTTTACGTGGTTTGGGGCTTTCAATAAGTGTCGTTCTAACTTACGAACAAGAACCACAACATTGATACTAGTATTGTTAATCACCCGTTGTAAATTGGATCTTAACTATGCTAGAAGAAACAGGCACCCGCAAAGCCACTTATGCAATACAAGTTGCATGTCAAGCGTGGAGCAAGTCTCATGAACGATGTCATGTAAGGTTAGCCCGGGCCGCTTCATCCCAACATACCGCAAGATGCAAAGTACACAAGAAGCAATTGACAATAAAAGCATCAACGCCCACAATGACCATTGTGTTCTACTCGTGCAACAGATCTACATATAGACACGGCTCTGATACCACTGTAGGGGTTCGTAGCATGGAAAACAAAAATTTTCTATCGCATACAAACAAACAAGCCAAGATCTATCTACTAGATTGTAGCAACGAGTCGATGGAATAACTTACCCTCGAAGATTCCAAAGCGGTTAACGAGAGCAGATTCTCGTGGGTGATGTAGTCGTACTCTTTCCGATCTCAAGATCGTGTAGACGATCCTTCCGGCGCTGCGTTCCGGCAGCGCTCCCGCAGTCGGTCACACGTTCGGTACTCGACGAAGACCTTCCTCTCCCTTGTTCCAGCAGGCAGCGGAGGTTGTAGCACTCTCCTCGCGATTCCGGCAGCACGACGGCGTGGTACCGGAAGTAGAGGGGAGATCTCGCAGGGCTTCGCCTTAAGCCGGAGCGAGTATGGTGGAGTATGAGAGCGACTTTAGTGGTCTAGGGATTAGATACACCAATTAGAAGGCTCTAAACCGAAGGCTAGGGCAATTAGAAGCTCTAGACCAAAACGGCTCTAAATCGGAGATTAGAGGATAGGAACTTGTGTGTCTAGGAGGGGAGCCCTGCCCCTCCTTTTATAGGTGGAGGGAGGCGCGCCCGGGGAGGGGAGTCCCTCCCCAACTCGTCCTCAAGGAGGGCCGGCGGTGGGAGGAGGAACTCCTCCCCCAAGTCGGCTTCAAACTTCCTTCTCCTCTTTCCCACTTCCCAAAATAGCCGTTTGACTTTTCAAACTAGCTGTTTGACTTTTCAAACTAGGATTTGAATAAATCCTCTATTTGGTACAGCGATGACACTTAGTACATGATGCAATCATACCAACTTGATATAACACATTCATGTACCCTTCCCCCCCGGAGTGCCGGACATTCCGGAACCTTCTAGAACATTCCCGATGAAAACACCGGAATCATTCCACAACTCCGAAACGAGACTTTCCTTATATGAATCTTATTCTTCGGACCATTCTAGATCTCCTCGTGATATCCCGGATCCCATCCGAGACTCCGAACAACATTCGGTCTCTTTCTCATCATTCCATAACTACTCAAACAACGTCGAATCCTTAAGTGTGTCTCCCTACGGTTCGTGAATTATGCGGACATGATCGAGACATTTCTCCGAACAATAACCAATAGAGGAATCTGGAAATTCATATGGCTCCCACATATTTCTACGATTACTTTGCGATCGAATGAAACCACTTACATACGATACCAATTTCCCTTTGTCTCACGATAGTTTACTTATCCGAGGTTATGATCGTCGGTATCTTTGCATACCTAGTTCAACCTCGTTACTGATAAGTACTCTTTTCTCGTTCCCGTGATATGTGATCCCTTGTGAGCCAGTCACATGATTGCAAGCTAATTGGATGACATTTCACCGAGAGGGCCCAGAGTATATCTATCCGTCATATGGATGGACAAATCCCACTCTTGATCCATGTGTTTCAACCAATACTTTCCGAACACTCAATGTCACCTTTATAGCCACCCTGTTACGGTGTGGTGTTTGATGACATCAAAGCATCCATCCGGAAAAGGTGATATGCATGATCTCATGGTCGAAGGAATTAGGTTACTATGTATCAGAAAGCATATAGCAATTGAACTATTGAAATGACTTGATCTTTATGCTACGCTTATCTATAGGAGTATGTCCATCACATCATTCTCCTAATGATATGATCCGGTGTTTAATAACATCTCTATGTTCATGATCAGGAAACCATGATCATATATTAACCAACAAGCTAGTTTAACAAGAGGCTTTACTAGGGACTCTTATTTTAGTTTACAAATCACACAAGTATTAATGTTTCCGGTTAATACAATTATAGAATGGTATGTAAACATTTATCATAAGTGTGAAGATATGATAATAACCACTTTATTATTGCCTCTTGGGCATATCTCCAACACTCCCCTCCCCTTGGCTGGCCCTCCCACCTATAAAAGGAGGGGCAGGGCCCCCTCCTCTAGACACACAAGTTCCTATCCTCTAATCTCCGGTTTAGAGCCGTTTTGGTTTAGAGCTTCTAATTGCCCTAGCCTTCGGTTTAGAGCCTTCTAATTGGTGTGTCTAATCCCTAGACCACTAATAGCCCTCTCATACTCCACCATACTCGCTCCGGCTTAAGGCGAAGCCCTGCGGGATCTCCCCTCTACTTCCGGTACCACGTCGTTGTGCTGCCGGAATCGCGAGGAGAGTGCTACAACCTCCGCTGCCTGCTGGAACAAGGGAGAGGAAGGTCTTCGTCGAGTACCGAACGTGTGACCGACTGCGGGAGCGCTGCCGGAACGCAGCGCCGGAAGGATCGTCTGCGCGATCTTGAGATCGGAGAGAGTACGACTACATCACCCACGAGAATCCGCTCTCGTTAAACACTTTGGAATCTTCGAGGGTAAGTTATTCTATCGACTCGTTGCTACAATCTAGTAGATAGATCTTGGCTTGTTTGTTTGTATGCGATAGAAATTTTTTGTTTTCCATGCTACGAACCCCTACAGTGGTGTAGTGGAGTGATGCACTGAGGTGCTTCTCCACGGCTGTGCTGTGGTTTTGTGATCCTCGCTGTGCTTGTGTGGTCGACAGCACACCATCTGCATGCTTGTGTGTGTGCAGTCTGTGTGCCTGCTATGCACATATGGATAGGTTCAGAAAGTTTGAACTTACTATTACCAATCTACTTTTACCTTGGCTGGTGAATTGGTCCCTTTTGGCTGTCATTTGCATTCTGGCTTGAATTTATGAAAGATGAAATCTTTCATATTGGTGAAACTTGCCCCTTTTTAACATTTCTCAATGATGAGTTTGTCAAGTGCACCTCACTGACCTATCTGAGAGAAATATACTAACACTAATCCTATTTTGTTTCCTTATTTATTCTCTGTTTTGCAGGTACAAAGATAAAGATGAAGATTTAGTGTAGTTTTAGATATAGGATAGTTAGTAGATATATAAATGTAATTTTCTTAATCTTTTGTAATTTTCTTTTATAATACTTGTAATCTTTATTTGCTTCATTTGTAATAAAGATTATATATTTATTAATAAAGAATATTCTTTTTCTTTATCCCTTTTTGTAAATTTTGAAGTTTTGAATAACTTCAGTAAGTTCATTCTTTGTAACTTATTTATGTATATAAAATGAATTTCATATACAATATTGTTTTTAGATAAGATTTAAGTTATAATACCTTTTTCTTAATTAATTTAAGATTCGAATCTTATATCAAAATCATTTAAATTATAAAACACTTAAGTTTTACAAATCCAAACTCATTTCAAAATACACATAATTCCTTTAAGATCATATCAAAGTTTATAGCAATCCTCCTTTAAGACTAAACCTACTCTCAAAGTAAGAAAGAAACATTGATCACTTAAGGTTTTTATTTGGAGAAAATTTTACCCACATTTTCTCAAATGAATGCATGCAACAATACATATTCCTAAATCTATCCTTCGATTGGTCCTATATGCTGGGATATTACAGACTTCCCCCCTTAAATTAAACTTCATCCCAAAGTTTATGGAGATGTACCTGAATAGTTCTGGATAAGGTTTTCTTAAATCCTCTTCCTTATCCCATGTGGCTTCTCTCTCAGGGTGATGTTCCCATTGTACTTTGCAATATTTGATTGCTCTGTTCCTCAATCTTTTCCAGTTTTCTTCCAGAATCTTACAAAGATTTTCAATATAAGTTAGGTCTGCTTGTAGTTCTATCTCTTGATGTGTTATTGCATCATCTGGAACTTTCAAACATTTGCGAAGTTGTGACACATGGAAAACATTATGCACTTGAGCCAGTCTTGATGGTAACTCTAAAGCATAAGCTATAGTTTTGTTTTGACTCAATATCTTGAATGGTCTGTTGTATCTTGGGCTCAATTTCCCTTTAACTCCGAATCTTTTTACTCCTTTCATTGGACTTACTTTCAAATAGACCATATCTCCTACTTCTGGATGCCATGGTCTTCGGCTTTGATCCGCATAACTTTTCTGCCTGCTCTAGGCTATTTTCAGTCTATCCCTGATCTTATCAATGATGTCTTGTCTCTCCTTGATATAATCTGGTGTAAATTCTTTGCTGCTTCCAGGTTCATACCAACATATTGGTGATCTACACTTCCTTCCATACAGAACCTCATATGGAGCTGCCTTCAGACTACTCTGATAGCTATTGTTATAAGAAAATTCTTCCAAAGGTAGGTGATCTTCCCATGTTCCTCCAAAATCTAGTGCACAAGCTCTCAACATGTCTTCTAGTATTTGATTAGTTCTTTCAGTTTGACCTCCTGTCTCAGGATGATATGCCGTGCTGAAATCTAACTTTGAACCAAGTGCTTCATGCAATTGCTTCCAAAATGCTGAAGTAAACACTGATCCCCTATCCGTTACGATCTTTTTGGGTACTCCATGCTTACTTACTATCTCTATGACATACACGTCAACTAACTTCTCGGCATTATCCTTTTGATTCACTGGAATAAAATGTGCACTCTTAGTAAGTCTGTCCACTATTACCCATATCATATCCTTCCTTTTTGGTGTCATAGGTAATCCTATGATAAAATCCATGCCTATTTCCTCCCATTTCCATTCAAGAATGTCTAAGGGTTGTAATGGTCCTGCTGGATTTTGGTGTTCAGCTTTCACCCTTTGACAAGTATGGCATTCAGATACATATTTAGCAATCTCCCTCTTCATGTTATTCCACCAAAATAGTTCTTTCAAATCCATATACATCTTAGTACTCGCTGGATGTATAGAATATGGGGTATCATGTGCTTCTTTGAGTATGACATTTCTGATCTCAATCACATCTGGAACGCATAGACGATCTTGGAACCATAAAGATCCATAATCTCCAAGGCAAAAAACTGACCTTTGCCCTTGAGATATCCTCTGAATTTCCTCAGCGATAAAAGGATCTTCTTCTTGTCGTCTAAAAATTTATTGCTTAAGATCACTGTCCTGCTCTGCAACTACCTGCATAGTCGCTAATCCTCCAAGAACTTCTGTCCTGCTGAATTGAAGTTCTAACCTTTCCAAGTCCATTTGTAACTCTTTTGGTAACTCTCTATTGCTTGGCTGACTATCTGCACTCTTTCTGCTTAAAGCATCTGCTACAGCATTTGCTTTCCTTGGGGTGTAATTGATTGTTAAATCATAATCCTTGATTAATTCCAACCAACGTTTCTGCCTCATGTTCAATTCCTTTTGAGTGAAGAAGTACTTGAGACTTTTATGATCAATGTATAACTCACATCTGGCTCCATAAAGAAAATGCCTCCATCCTTTCAGCGCAAAGACTACTGCTGCTAACTCTAAATCATGAGTTGGGTAGTTAATTTCATGTGGTTTCAATTGTCTTGAACCATAAGAAATCGCTTTCCGATCTTGCATTAATAAACAACCCAAACCTTCTTTAGATGCATCACAATATACAGTGAAATCCTTCCCTGTTTTAGGAACTGCTAAGATTGGAGCTGTGGTTAATCTAGTCTTCAACTCTTGGAAACTTGCTTCACACTTCTCATCCCACTTGAATGGTGTATTATTCCTTAATAATTTAGTCATTGGTCCGGCTATTTTGGAAAAACCTTCAATGAATCTCCGATAATAACCAGCCATTCCTAAGAAACCTCGAATTTGCTTCACATTGGTCGGTGCCTTCCACTCTAGTACCGACTGAACTTTAGATGGATTCACAGCAATCCCATCCTTACTGATCACATGACCGAGGAATTCTACCTCATCTAACCAGAACTCACACTTACTGAACTTAGCATAAAGCTTATGTTCTCTTAAAGTCTGCAATAATATTCTCAAATGGTCCGCATGCTCTTCCTTATCCTTGGAATATATCAGAATATCATCAATAAAGACGATGACAAACTTATCCAAATATGGCATGAAAATCTTTTTTATCAGATTCATGAATATTGCCGGTGCATTGGTCAAACCAAATGGTACTACCAGATACTCATGGTGTCCATACCTTGAGACAAATGCTGTTTTTGGAACATCTTCCGGCTTGATTTTGATATGATGGTATCCAGATCTTAAATCGATCTCTGAAAATACTCCAGCTCCTTTCACTTGATCAAACAAGTCTTGAATTCTTGGTAAAGGATACTTATTCTTGATAGTCACGTTGTTCAGATTTCTATAATCCCTACACATCCGTCTTCCACCATCTCTCTTATCCACAAAGATTACTGGTGTTCCCCATGGAGATACACTTTCCTATATAAATCCTTTTCTTGCTAACTCATCAATTTGCTCCTTGAGTTCTTTCAACTCCTTGGGTCCCATTTTATATGGTGCCTGAGCTATTGGTGTTGTACTAGGTATTAGGTCAATTGTGAACTCTATCTCCCGGTCTAGTGGCATTCCTGGTAACTCTGTTGGAAAAACATCTTGGAATTCATTAACTATAGGGATCTCTTCTAATTTAACTTCTTTCATTGAATTCAACTGCAGATCCACCATGATATGATTGTGTTTATCTGCCTGGTAAACTATCCTTGCTCCACTTGGAGTTTTGATTGAGACCGTTTTCTCCTCACAATTAATCTGAGATCCGTGTTCCATCATCCAATCCATCCCCAGCACTACTGCAATTCCCTTCAAAGGAATCACATAAAGGTCTGCGAAATATGTACAGCCACAGATCGAGATAACCTGATCTTGTTTTATGTGGCGTACAATCACATTCCCTCCTGTCGTAACTACGGTCATAGGACGTTCTAACGTTGCCCTTCTAATCCCGAACTCATCACAAAATTCTTCAGAAATGAATGAAGTAGTTGCACCAGTATCAAATAGAACTTTGTCGGGATTGGTAAGGATATTGAGCGTACCTATCACTGCATGGTCCGAATTATCCACCTCCTCGAGGGTTGCACAGTTCAGTTTTCCGGTTGGTCGGTTTCTCTTGTCATTGCTGTTCATGCCATTGTTTCCCCCTTTATTGGGATGTCCATTTCCTCCACTAGCTTGTCCTCCTCCCTTGGTAGGCCATCCTCCTGGGGGTTTGCTCGGACAATCTGGCTTGATATGCCCCTTCTGGCCAAAACCATAACAGATCACTACAGGCTTCTTGCACTCCCTCTGGAAATGCCCTAGAATTCCACAGTTGTTACAGATAACATTCCTTCTCGGATTAGATTGATTTCCACTACTTCCCTTGTTATTGTTATTGTTGTTGCCATTATTCCTATTTCGAGGTTTGAACTCCAAATTAGGTTTAGGTTTGCTTGCCTGAATTCTCTTGGTTTCCTTCTTGTCTCTTTTCCTCCGATCCTCTTGGACATTCGTGTAGTCATATTAAAAGGTAATGGCTGCATCCAACAACTGCTGATAAGTTTGCTTATTGGCTAGCCTTAGCTGCATCCTCACAAACGGATTTAATCCACGCAGGAAACGCTTCTTCCGCTTCTCTTTAGTGTTAACATCCTCCTCAGCATAACGAGACAGTTGGCTAAATTCCCGGATGTACTTCATGACACTAGTATATCCTTGCTGAAGCTCCTCAAATTCTCTCCGCTTCAATTCCATCACACTCTCTGGAACATGATATTCACGGAATCTCTGCTTGAACTCCTCCCAGGTAAACTCCCTACCTGGTTGTTGCATGGCTAACTGATTTTCCCACCAAGATGCTGCAGGTCCAGTCAGCAGATGAGTTGCATACCTCAATTTTTCCTCGTGATTGCAACCTACAGTTTTCAGCTTCCTTTCAGTATCTGCTAGCCAGTCTTCTGCATCCATTGGTTCAAGAGCTGATGCAAAAGGTAATGGTCTTGCATTCTGGAAATCAGAAAAACTCACTCCTCCTCCTTCAGGTGCCCTCTGATTTGCTCGTCCCAGCAGATCTTCCATGAACTTGTTCTGGTTCTCTTGCATCATTTGCATGCATTGCATAAAGTTCTGCTCCATTAACGACCTCATTGGTGGTGGTGGTAATGCTCCTTGATTTGCTGCATCGGCATCGGCCTTTTCCTTGGCCTAGCTTTCCATCCGCTACTGCTCAGTTTCCATTTCTACACCCGTATCCATGACCCCCTAGTCCTGCATCATAAAGCGAATACTCATAATTACATCATGCACATGTGTTCTGAGCTCGACTTTACGCACAGAACTAGTCACACAACGAAGATCCAAAGAAAATCCAAATGTGCATTTCACATATTATACATAATATCATAATGATACAAAGTCATTACAACATATACCATATAGGTATATTCACACAACTACCGTATTCATCTCACTACCTTATTCCTTAAAGTACAATACACAGTGCTTGATACTGTTAACTACTATTCTCTTTCTAGTAGTAACTACGCTCATCATACATGCCTGATGTCCAACCGTGATGACGTGTTGTCCGTCGCACAGTTTGTGGAACAAATGGCCTTCCAGAAGGAACATACTCTGTATCTGAAGTATCAGGGATTGAGTCATTACTCAACCTGAGCACATTGACTCCCTCCAGCTCGGCTGAAAAGTCTTCAGAAACATATTCAACATTATCTCCAGCCTGCATCTCCTGAGCTTCATCTCTAGAGTTGTCAACAGGATACGCAAATCCTGTTGCTCCCCAGGTTCTCTCGTGGACAAGATAATTGAATACTAGATAGTGTATATTCCCTGGGCTTTGAGAAGATGTTGATGATTTAAACACTCTCTCCTCAGGATCTTCTTCTTCATCCTGATCATCTATTGACATGGAATTTCTACTCCCGTTATTAGGATTCATCCTTGCACCCATCCAACTAGATTGTCCAACATTTCTGTCAGAACCATCTGTGTACTTCTGGTGTTCATGAGATCCATTATATGATCCCATTCTCCATCCATCCGAGTTCTCAATAGGAAGTTCTGAGTCAGAACCGTTCTCTGAGCCCTGTGGTACTGCATACCGCATATCTATAGTAGGATCATGTGTAGGTTCAGGTCTTGGTGAATAAGGATATGGTATAAAAGATTCTGGATCTATAGGTATATCCTTAAAGATAGGTGTTGCACTACTACCTGCTTCTTTCTCTAGCTGGAATGCTAACTTCTTCCTCCTTTCTGGATAAGTTAGATCCTCTAACATGTCATTTTTGTCTTCAACAATCGCATGATGGGTCTTATAAAAAGACACAACGAGTGTTCGATATCTATCCATAAACTTGGAAGCTAACATAGGATGCTTCTTAACCAAAGTAAGATGATCCGGTATAGGCTCCGAGTCTATATAATCATGAGGTATCACAGAGAATGTGCTACCTTCTAACTCCTTAGTTTTCTGCTCCCGGATATTAGCTATCGCCTCCATAACAGCAACATGATAAGCTGCTAAATGACTCCTACCTTCTCCTATGGGTAGATCGTGATATAATCCAAGCTTCTCTGGAAGTTGGATACTCACACGATACTTGGATAACATCCGGCCATCTAGGTAAGTGATAGTGTTCACTGGAATTCTGGTTGGACAATTAAAGAGCTTTAAAACTTGACGGAGTTGGTCTGTAAATGATCATTGATAATCATCAAGAGTCTCCTCTTTCCTTACCAAAGTCTGTTTTGGAAACTTTGGTGCCATATCTCTGTATATCAGAAAAATAATTTTGATTAGTATCCAATGGCATATTGCATCATAACAAAGAATTATCGCACTAAAATATATAACGGAATATTCTCATTTGAATACCCATTATATTACTTTTAGAGAATTCTTTATCGTTGCCAAATCACCTACAGATAATACCCTTTACTAGGTTTCCAACCTAAGGTCAAACCAATTTGCTCTGATACCAACTGCGGTGACCCAGCATACCACTGCATGTGTAGTACACTATAGTCTTTGACATGACATCCACAGAACACCGTTCCGTAAATATCACATCCCTCAGAGTGGTACAACAGAAACATTGCAGGTCCATATTACAAAAGTACACATTATTATTATTACAATACCGGAAGTTCAAGACTTCCAAAAGATCCAACTTACAAACCAAAATATAAAGTGTTCAGCGGAAATTTAAAAGTAGCAACTCCGACTAGGAGTGGGGATCAATAGCTTATTCTATGGAGTTTATGCTTCTTGGCTCCGTTAGTTACTACTAACTAGATCCTTAAGTGGACTCGTTCTCATCAACACCGTAGCGGATCTCGTAGTCCACGCCTTCAACTCCTCCGGATAGATTAGGTTCCTCGTAGAACACGTCTTCTTGGCATTCGGCTGCATACATTGGCACGTCTTCGGGATCCTTAGAGTCTAAGCAAGGGATCAAAGGAAAGGATGAGTAACAGCGTTACCCAACAAGTTTAGTATATGCAAGGTGGGAAGTTTGATGCTCTAACTACCACCTCGGATTATAAATCCTTGGCACTATGCAGTTTTTGTAAATCTTTCTTCAAAGGTTGATTTTATTCTAAAAACTATGACAATCAGCCTTCACAGGTTGACCAGAACTTTCATGGAGTTCCTTTCCTGCCGCGTTCGTAGCTCCTTCCCGGAACAGGGAGTAACAAGTTACAGTTCTTACACTCTGCAGAGGTGCGTTACTTTACCCATGAGAGATCAACTCCTTGTTGCAAGACCGGGCGTACTTTCCCGTCCACAATTCCATGATATGGGGCCCAGTAGTTGGTCCAAGCCAATCACTGCCCCCTTAGCGACCCTGCATGCCTCCTTGGTGTACACCATGCCCACATAATGAATTACGGCAATGGTTTGTACAAACCGTTAGATGCCAGAACTATCGTGGGACGTTGAGGGTTCCCACCCACATGCTGCATATCCTCTACGAATTACCAATTAATATGAACGCTACGAGGATAACAGCCACGACCTGCACATCCGGCTTCATGCGAGAGGAAGAAGATACAGCTGACTTCTTTGTCCCATTCCAAATCTCATGGCTAACGCGTAATATACGGCGCTAGAATCACTTATTTCAGGGGTTATTAAGTCCCTATTTGATCATCATTGTTGCAATTAGAACGCTAAGTTCTATTGCTCCATTATATCACCACTTAGGATGATATCTATGATTTATGTGTTTATGCAAATAATATTTTCTTTATTTTATAGCATATATGATAACACACAATTTGCAAATACTTTGATAAAGACTCTTCAAAGGACATGTGCAAGTGATGAACTTGCCTTGTGATGGCAAGGTAGTGAAGTCTGATGCTTGCAATGGACCTTGAGCTTCTAGTTCTACAAAAACATCATTATTGCCCGGTAAGGACAATATTTAAAGAAGCAAAATGATTATGCAAGTAATGTAATGCATTCTTTAATTCTTTATGCATTTTCCCTATATAAGGTGCTTTTTAATAAAGCATTTATAAATATTAGCCTTTTATATTTATTGCATATATTGAATTATTTTATTTTATTTCCCTTTTATTTGAATTTAATTAATTTAATAATTCTTTTATAAATTATTAATTATACATTAATTTTATTACTAAATATTTATTTAGTATTTTTCAAAAATACTATAATATTAATAAATAATGGAAGTGATTTTTATTTATTTTTATCACATTTCAATAATTTTGTAAAATTCCATAAGGAATATTTAAATTACAAAATTCTTATAAAAATTTGAATGTCCAAAATTTGATATCTTATTTTATTTGGATAGAGTGGATTATTGTGAATCCAAAAATATTTTATTTATAATTTTTGGACTATTATTTTATTTCTATAATTTTATTGAGGTTAGGGGCATTTTGGTCTTTTCCAATTGATCAAAAATATTTATTAAGTAACTTGGGATGGCCCCTTGGGCTTATTGGGCTAGGGTGGCCCAATAGGGTAGGGTCAAAAGATAACCCCGAAGGGTTTTGTCCCACCCATCCCACTCTGCCTCCCTTGTCTCCCTCGACCTTATCTCCTCCTCCTCTGACTCGCCCCCGTGGCCGGCGATGCCGCCACCGTCGATTCTCGCCATTGCCGGCCATTCTGGCCGCCGCCGTGGTGCGAGTTGGGATTGTCGACGATGCTCGTTCATTCTATCCACTTGGATTTGACCCTGGGGCCTCCCCGTGGTCAGTTCCACCTCATTGTTGAACCCTAGGGTTCGGAAAAGATGTCGCCGCCGTCGCGATCCCTCCTGCGGTGGTGTGCTGGTCTCGTGCACTGCTGGGGCTGCTGCCATGGCAGGTGCAGGTTGCAGCGCCCCTCTGGGTGCTCCCTGTGCCGCCGCGGTTCGTCGGCCCCTCTGCTTCCTCTTTGATTTGTCAGCGAGGACCTCGGGTAAGTTGTGGTGGTGTTTGTCCCTGCTACTGCCATGATTCTCCATGTGTATTTAGTGGATTTCATGTCGAGTGATTATGTGCTGGTTGAGTTCATCTCTGGACTAGAGTTTTTGCTCTGATTAGGATTCATAATCCCCTATTGATCATATCTATGATGCTTTAGATCTAGTGTTGATCATATTTGATCATGGGAAAAGATTGTTTGATGTGATTGATGATTAATAGTAGCTTTGTTGCTGCTAATTGCCTGTCATTAATTCTAGTGGTAATCCACCATGATCCATGCTAGTGTGTCAATGAAATCCTTGATTGGATTATGTTGTTGATCTAAGAGTTTACTTTACTGTCAGATTGCTGATACTGACAGTAGTTGCTTACTGCAATTATACTATTGTCTTGTCTGAGATTATACTCACTGAATCAAATCATTGCTTGCAATGATTTTTGTGGATGTATGAATTTAAGATTGATTTCTGGCACTTGGCTTTAGGAAAATTATATGTAATGGTTTGTCCCTTTTCCTGTGGGAACTAAGCAAAGATGATTTTAGCTCATTAAGAACTTATCCTTGTGATACCATTGTATTCTGGCACACAAGTGATTGGGTTTTTCTTTCTAGCTTAGCTTGATCATGCTTGTGATTTAAACTGATAAGATGATATGAAACCTTTCTTATCTTGCCTGCCTATGATGTTGGTCTGAGGCTCTAGGATTTAATTCCTAGTTAGTTGGGCAATAATTTGTTTGAAACTTATAGGATTAGAGGTGCTACTCTCTCTTCTGAGAGATGTGCCCTGATCTGTTAAGATCAAATGAAAATGATATAAGTTGCAAAAATAATACTGAGCCCAGTGATGCTGGTCTGAGGGTTTAGTGTTTGTGGTTGATCTTTATTTCTTATCCTTATACTTGAAATCTCTAGGATAGATTCACCCCTTTTGGGTGCATATTGAGAGATCATTCATAAAGCAACACAATCTTTTGTTTAGATATTCTGATGAAAGCATGTGAGGCTTTTGTGAGGCTCACGACAGATTTTTTTATGTGGATGTAGTAGATTGATGATCTTGATCTTGATCTGGATCTTGATCTGCTTTTGCTGATGCATTTGTGAGGCTCACCACAGCTTGCCTGCTCCTCCTAGCTCCTAGGCTTGACCTTGTTGTCCACCAGATCCATCCCCCTCTTTAGGTCACCATCCTGGTGATGTTTGGGTTGATCTGGGTGGTTGGTTTTGGCTGCTGTTCTTGGTTTGCTTGCTCTTCACCCTGGCTGTGTTGTGGTGTGGTGTAGTGGAGTGATGCACTGAGGTGCTTCTCCACGTGATGAGGTTTAATCTCGTCAATGCCCATTGTTATGGACTTGGGTTTTGGAGAAGATAGGAATGCTGGAGATCGCGGAACGGTTAGCAAACAAGCAACACGGGGACACGAGGTTTACCCAGGTTCAGGCCCCGGAGGGAAAACCCTACTCCTGCTTGTCTGCTCTGATTATGGTGGAACCGAAGGTTACAGGGGTGCGCAGATGCAATCTGGCATGGAGGTGTGTATGCGGAAGATTGTGAGAGATGCCTAGATCTGTAGATCTATTGTGGCGTCTATTGTATCGTATGTCGTGTCCTCCTCATTGGACCCTCCTAGCCTTTATATATGGGGAGGCTAGGTCTCAGGTACCGATACGAGTAGGTTACAAGTTGTATTCAAACTCTAGTCTTGAGCTTTCCTTGTCTTGTGCACTTGGATTTCGTGTCCATATGGGCTTCATAGCAGCCGAACCATCATAGGCGTCATGGACCCTGGCAGGTAGTCGAGTGGGCCTTCTGTCGGGCTGGACCAGGTATGCTGATGTCGTGTACCCATAGGGTATAACCATGTCAGTAGCCCCCGAGTGTTCAGTCGAATCGTAGATTCGAGTGAGGACTCTTCAATCTTTTGGGTGCAGCTGTTTCTGTTTATCAGAGAATGATTTTAGTGTGTAGGGATTGTTGATGCGTGTGCCTGACTCTCCTGATGGACCAGGGTCAGTTAACTGTCTTAGGACAAAACAACACGATCTTCTTTAGATTCGAGTCCCTCGACTCGAACCCGGAACAGATGCTGGCGTAATTCGACTCAGGCTGTTGAGGGCTTACAGGAGTAGAATCCCAGTAGTTTTCGAATGATGTACCCAACTCTTCCATCGGGATTTTCATCGCGCCTGTTGGCACGGATTATTACTAGCAGAGCGCAGTCGCGTGCGTTGCCAGGCCATCAGATGGTATCTATAGGTCTTATCTTTGCGTCGCAGACGCAGCATCCGAAATTTTATCACCATGGAGGTGTTTTGGGTGGCCAAGGAGAATGTTACTCACTTAGCGTTGGTTGGGGCAAAGTTGCCGAAAAGTTTTTACATTCTGATCCGAAGGATCGTAGTCGAAGAATTCATAGGGTGCGCGACCAGCGCTCCCTATGGGAGTAGCCCCCGAGTGTCTGTTCGAGTCGTAGACTCGAGCAGAGAATTTAATTCGATCGTTGTTGACTTTTAGGTCTGTAGAACACAAATTTTTCGGATGCTTGACTCCATCCTCCCTATGGGAGTAGCCCCCGAGTCCGTAGTGGAGTCCCAGACTCGACATAGGACTCGAAGAACAACTTTGCACTGTGATGTCTTGATTATACTTCGAGTGCGCGGCCAGCGCTCCTGATAGGAGTAGCACCTGAGTGTCTGGCGGAGTCGTAGACTAGGGCAGAGACTCGAGTCTTGTATCATGTAGTTGTATCCGAAAATCTCGTGGGCATACCGCTGACCCGAAAGTACATCGGGTGCGCAACCAGCGCTCCTGATAGGAGTAGCCCCCGAGTGTCTAGTCGAGTCGCAGACTCGAGTGGAGACTCATGCGAGGAGAAACCACTGAACCGGAAGTGCATCGATTCAGCGTCTCATCCATAAGGAGCCAAGAATCGATGATGCAGTCGGAGTTGACGTGGCGAAGTCGTGCGGCGTTTAGCCGAAAGGACTCGACGTTGCAGATGAAGTTGACGCTGTTTCTTCTGTCGGGTGTGCGACCAGCGCTACTTTTGTCGATGATTGATATGATCACCCGAGGAATGCTTTGACTCGGGTCTTGGCGTCTGTTGACGTGACTGGCGCTGGTCGACTCCGTTGGAGGACCCGATAGAATAGCTCGGCGCATTTGACATCCTTGTAAGCTGCAGAAAAACATGACGAATTGTGAAGTACTTGTATCATGTAAAAAATAGTTGCATGTCGGCTTGTATAGTAAGATTCTTGTGTCGATCGAGTCGACACTTTTGTACTGTATGCTAGGCCTTTTCGTTAGCCTGATTACCCTTAGTCTCAGTACCTTGCCGAGGCACTCGGAGTTCAAGGATTCGACGATCAGGCAGAATCAGCTACTCGGGCTGTCGCGTATAAGGTGCTCGAGTGCATGGAGCCGATGGAACATTAGGTTACTTGAAGAGGGCGCAGCCCCCGAGTGTTTCGAGTGCGAGTTAAAAAAGAAATCAGCTCTAAATAGAGGAAAACTTAGCTTTATTGGTTGATGACGTGGACGAAGTTGATGTGACCGCGGATGTAGTCGACGCGGTAGCAGGTCACGCGGCGGACGTAGGCGGACCGCACTCGTATCAACGACGGGTTCCTGGGGTCGATGGCGGAAGCGAGTTCCACATCCGAAGTCTATTGCAATCTAAGACCACACTAGGTCATCGCATTCGAAGAATGTAGCAGGCTTCTAGAGCCGAAGGCCGCGGCTGGTCGATGAAGCGGAGGGAGCCCCCGAGCCGTTGGAGCCGAAGATCGTAGAGGATGACTGGAGTCGAAGGAGCTCCTGATTCGCGGTTGCTGAAGCTGATACAACCGGTCACCGCAATCGAAGATCGCATTTGGTCGCCGAATCCGAAGGATGCAGCGGGTCACCGCAGTTGAAGACCGCAGAGGATCATCGCACTCGAAAACCGCAACAAGTTGATGGTCGCGAGTCGTTTGGCCAAGTGGGCGCAGCCCCCGAGCGTGGAGTTGGTGTGGTCGAGGCGGCGTCCGATAGCCGATGCGGTGGACCGGAGTCAACATGAGAGCGGGTCGCCGAGGCCGATGGTTGCAACATTTTGCTGCAATCGAAGATCGCAGAAGGTCGACGTATTCGAAGAGTGCACTAGGTCGTCGGGGTCGGAGACCGCAACGGATCGTCGGAGTCGGGGACTGTATCGGATCGCCGGATTTTTTTTATCATCCAGAGTCTTTTAATTTTGGCTGATCTGAATTGGATGCGTCCGTGAAGGACAAGGCTAGCTGGCTTTGATTGGAAATAAATAATATTCGGTCTTTGAGTTGCCCACGCCCGGTTAACACGAGCACGTAAGGTTGGTTCTAATTTTTTCTTTGGCCCTTGATGCGTGACTGATCGATCGGTCTGATGTGCAGTCTTTTTGTTTGATCAGATTTGGGACCCCGCCTCTTGCGTGCGCTCGAGGCTGCGGATTCGATGGATATTCTGAATCCACGTAATCCCGTGCGTGCACTAAGTTACTCCATGCCAGGTAGCTTCTTTTGATCCAAATAAACTAAGTCCTGCCACGAGCGGTGCAATCCTGCCATCACATAGGATCGAGCCTGAATTTTCGCCGATGATGGATGTCTGGTTTGCATGTGAATTTTCCTTGAGATTTTCCATCGATGACTTTTCTTGGGACTTGATCCGTATGAATATTGCTTCTCTAATCGGTGGTCTGATTCCTGCTTATCAAAAGCGACGAGTCTGTCGGCCTTTCTCGAGTTAAAGTCGAGTGCACACGATCTCGATTTTTGTCGAACCCGGTGATCCAGGCTTTTGGACAGTATGCTCGAAATACTCCTCATCCGGGTAGATCCAAACGGCAGAGTGAAAGTGAAGCGCCGACATTGAGCCCCCGTGATGACCGCATTGCCGATGAATATGAACAATTAGATGCGATCTGCCCGACTGCTAACGGCGATGGAGCCAAATTGGATCCGATCTTCAAGGGTAATCGAGTCGTAGACTCTTGGTGATGAGACCGTCACGATCGCACAATCAGCGCCCCCAGTCCCCACGAACGGCGCCAATTGACGTGGTTTAATCTCGTCAATGCCCATTGTTATGGACTTGGGTTTTGGAGAAGATCGGGATGCTGTAGATCGCGGAACGGTTATCAAACAAGCAACACGGGGACACGAGGTTTACCCAGGTTCAGGCCTCGGGAGAGAAAACCCTACTCCTGCGTGTCTGCTCTGATTATGGTGGAGCCGAAGGTTACAAGGGTGCGCAGATGCAATCTGGCGTGGAGGTGTGTATGCGGAAGATTGTGAGAGATGCCTAGATCTGTAGATCTATTGTGGTGTCTATTGTATCGTATGTCGTGTCCTCCTCGTTGGACCCTCCTAGAGTTTATATATGGGGAGCCTAGGTCTCAGGTACCGATACGAGTAGGTTACAAGTTGTATTCAAACTCTAGTCTTGAGCTTTCCTTGTCTTGTGCGCTTGGAGTTTGTGTGCATATGGGCTTCATAGCAGCCGAACCATCATAGGCGTCATGGACCCTGGCAGGTCGTCGAGTGGGCCTTCTGTCGGGCTGGACCAGGTATGCTGATGTCGTGTACCCATAGGGTATAACCATGTCACCACGGCTGTGTTGTGGTTTTGTGATCCTGGCTGTGCTTGTGTGGTTGACAACACACCATCTGCATGCTTGTGTGTGCGGTCTGTGTGCCTGCTATGCACATATGGATAGGTTCAGAAAGTTTGAACTTACTATTACCAATCTACTTTTACTTTGGCTGGTGAATTGGTCCCTTTTGGCTGTCATTTGCATTCTGGCTTGAATGTATGAAAGATGAAATATTTCATATTGGTGAAACTTGCCCCTTTTTAACATTTCTCAATGATGAGTTTGTCAAGTGCACCTCACTGACATATCTGAGAGAAATATACTAACACTAATCCTGTTTTGTTTCCTTATTTATTCTCTGTTTTGCAGGTACAAAGATAAAGATGAAGATTTAGTGTAGTTTTAGATATAGGATAGTTAGTAGATATATAAATTAATCTTTTATAATTTTCTTTTATAACACTTGTAATCTTTATTTGGTTCATTTGTAATAAAGATTATATATTTACTAATAAAGAATATTATTTTTCTTTATCCATTTTTTTAAATTATGAAGTTTTGAATAACTTCAGTAAGTTCATTCTTTGTAACTTATTTATGTATATAAAATGAATTTCGTATACAATATTGTTTTTAGATAAGATTTAAGTTATAATACCTTTTTCTTAATTAATTTAAGATTTAAATCTTATATCAAAATAATTTAAATTATAAAACACTTAAGTTTTACAAATCCAAACTCATTTCAAAACACACATAATTCCTTTAAGGTCATATCAAAGTTTATAGCAATCCTCCTTTAAGACTAAACCTACTCTCAAAGTAAGAAAGAAACATTGATCACTCAAGGTTTTTATTTGGCAAAAATTTTACCCACATTTTCTTAAATGAATGCATGCAACAATACATATTCCTAAATCTACCCTTTGATAGGTCCTATATGCTAGGATGTTACAATTGGCTTAGACCAACTATTGGGCCCTACATCATGGAATTATGGACGGGAAAGTACGCCCGGTTGTGCAACAAGGAGTTGAACTCTCATGGGAAAAGTAACGCACCTCTGCAGAGTGTAAGAATTGTAACTTGTTACTCCATGTTCCGGGAAGGAGCTGCGAACGCAGCAGTAAAGGAACTCCATGAAAGTTCTGCTCAACCTGTGAAGGCTGATGGACCTAGATTTTTCATAATAAAATCAACCTTTGAAGAAAGATTTACGAAAATTGCATAGTGCCAAAGAGTGATAGTCCGAGGTGGTAGATAGAGCATCAAACTTATTACCTTGCATATAATGAATTTGCTGGGTAACACTGTTACTCATCCTTTCCTTTGATCCCTTTCTTAGACTCTGAGGATCCTGAAGACGTGCCAATGTATGCAGCTGAATGTCAAGAAGATGTGTTCTATGAGGAGCCTGACCTGTCAGGAGGTGTTCAAGGAGTGGATTACGAAATCCGCTATGGTGTCGATGACAACGAGTCCAACTAAGTATCCTAGTTAGTAGTAACTGACAGAGCCGAGCAACATGAACACTATAGAATAAGCTGATGAGATCAACTCCTAGTGAGAGTTGCTACTTTTAAATTCCGCTAAAAACACTTTATATTTTGGTTTGTAAGTTGAATCCTTTGAAGTCTTGAACTTCTGGTATTGTAATAATAATAATGTGTGAATGTTTGTAATATGGACCCGCAATGTTTTTGGTGTAACACTCTGAGGGATGTGATATTTACAGAACGGTGTTCTGTGGATGTCATATCCACGACTATAGTATACTACACATGCAGTGGTATGCTGGGTCACCGCAATTGGTATCAGAGCAAATTGCTTTGACCTTAGGTTGGAAACCTAGTAAGGGTATTACCTGTAGGAGAGTGTAGCAACGATAAAGAATTCTCTAAAATAAATATAATGGGTATTCAAATGAGAATATTCCATTATATTTTAGTGCGATAATTCTTTGTTATGATGCAATATATTATTGGTTACTAATAAAAATATTTTTCTGATATACAGAGCTATGGCACCAAAGTTTCCAAAACAGACTTTGGTAAGGAAAGAGGAGACTCTGGATGATTATCAAGGATCATTCAAAGACCAACTTGTCAACTTTTAAATATTTTTAGTTGTCCAACTAGAATTCCAGTGAACACTATAACCTACTATGATGGCCGGATGTTATCCAAGTATCGTGTGAGTATCCAACTTTCAGAGGAGCTTGGATTATATCACGATCTACCTATAGGCGAAGGTAGAAGTCATTTAGCAGCCTATCATATTGCTGTTGTGGAGGCGATGGCTAATATCCGGGAGCATAAAGCCAAGGAGTTAGAGGGTAGCACATTTTCCGTGATACCCCATGATTCTATAGACTCGGAGCCTGTGCCGGATCATCTTACTTTGGTTAAGAAGCATCCTAAGTTAGCTTCCAAGTTTATGGATAAATACCGAACACTTGTTGCGTCTTTTTACAAGACACATCAAGTGATTGTCGAAGATAAAAATGACATGTTAGAGGATCTAACTGATCCGGAAAGGAGGAAGCAGTTAGCAATCTAGTTGGAGAAAGAAGCAAGTAGTAGTGCAACACCTATCTTTAAGGATATACCTATAGATCTTGAATCTTTTATACCATATCCTTATTCACCAAGTCCTGAACCTATACATGATCCTACTATGGATACGAGGTATGCAGTACCACAGGGTTCAGAGGATGTTTCTGATTCAGAACTCCCTATTGATAATTCTGATGGTTGGAGAAGGGGATCATATGAAGGATCTCATGAACACCAGATGTCCATAGATGGTTCTGACAGAAATGTTGGACAATCTAGCTGGATGGGTGCAAGAATTAACCCTAGTAGTAGAAATGCCATGTCGATAGATAATCAGGATGAAGAACAAGATCCCGAGGAGAGAGTGTTTGAATCATCAACATCTTCTCAAAACCGAGGAAGAAGTGTTTCCTGCGTGGATTAAATCCATTTGTGAGGATGCAGTTGAGGTTGGCTAATAAGCAAACTTATCAGCAGTTGCTAGATGTAGCTATTACCTTCGAAGATAACTACAAGAATGTCCAAGAGGATAGAAGGAAGATAGCTAAGAAGGAAACCAAGAGGATACAAGCAAGCAAGCCCTAGCCCAATCTCGAATTCAAACCAAGGAATAGGCCCTATAACAACAACAATTCCAATCGGAGTGCAAATCCAAACGTAAAGAATATTATATGCCACAATTGCAAACTCCGAGGGCATATGAGAAGGGATTGCCCGAAACCAGTAATTGTATGCCATGCTTGTGGTCAAAGAGGTCACATCAAGCCCAATTGTCCAAGCAAACCACAAGGAGGTTGGCCGGTTCGAGATGGAAGGCAAGCCAGTGGAGGAAATGGATAGCCCAATAAAGGAGGAAATAATGGCAAGAACAACAATATCAAGAGGAACAGACCTACCGGGAAGCTGAACTGTGCAACCCTCGAGGAGGTAGATAATTCGGAGCATGCAGTGATAGGTATACTCAATATCCTTACCAATCTTGACATAGTTATATTTGATACTGGTGCAACTACTTCATTCATTTCTGAAGAATTCTATGATAAGTTCGAGATTAGAAGGGCAACGTTAGAAAACCCTATGACCATAGTTACGACATGGGGGAATGTGATTGCACGCCACATTAAACAAGATCAGGTTATCTCGATCTGTGGTTATACATACTTTGCAGACCTTTATGTGATTCCTTTGAAGGGAATTGCGGTAGTGCTGGGGATGGACTGGATGATGGAAAACTGTCTCAATTAAAACTCCAAGTGGAGCAAGGATAGTTTACCAAGCAGATAAGCACAGTCATATCATGGTGGATCTGCAGTTGAACTCGATGAAAGAGGTCAAATTGGAAGATATTCCTATAGTAAATGAATTTCAAGATGTTTTTCCAGCAGAGCTACCTGGAATGCTACCAGATCGGGAGATAAAGTTCACTATTGATCTAATTCCCGGTACAACACCAATAGCTCAAGCACCATATAAGATGGGACCAAAAGAATTAAAAGAACTCAAGGAGCAAATTGATGAGTTAGCCAGAAAAGGGTTTATCCAGGAAAGTGTATCCCCATGGGTAACACCAGTAATCTTTGTGGATAAGAGGGATGGTGGAAGAAGGATGTGTGGAGATTATAGAAATCTAAACAACATTACTATCAAGAATAAGTATCCTTTACCAAGGATTCAAGATTTGTTTGATCAAGTGAAAGGAGCCGTAGTATTTTCAAAGATCGACCTAAGATCTGGATACCATCAAATAAAAATCAAACCTGAGGATGTTCCTGAGACAGCATTTGTCTCAAGATATGGACACCATGAGTACCTGGTAATACCATTTGGTTTGACCAATGCACCAGCAATATTCATGAATTTGATGAACAAAATCTTCATGCCATATTTGGATAAGTTCGTCATAGTATTTATTGATGATATTCTGATATATTCCAAGGATAAGGAAGAGCATGCTGATCATTTGAGAATAGCATTACAGATTTTAAGGCAACATCAACTTTATGCTAAGCTTAGTAAATGTGAATTTTGGATAGATGAGGTAGAATTCCTCGGCCATGTGATCAGTAAAGATGGAATTGTCGTAAATCCATCTAAAGTTCAGTCAGTACTAGAGTGGACTGCACCAACCAATGTGAAACAAATTCGAGGTTTCTTGGGGATGGCTGGTTATTATCGGAGATTCATTGAAGCTTCTCCAAAATAGTTGGACCAATGACCAAATTGTTAAGAAAGAATACACCATTCAATTGGGATGAGAAGTGTGAGGCAAGTTTTCAGGAGTTGAAGACTAGGTTAACAACAGCTCCAATCTTAGCAGTTCTTGAAACAGGGAAAGACTTCATAGTATACCGTGATGCATCTAAAGAAGGTTTGGGTTGTGTGTTAATGCAAGATCGGAAGGTGATTGCTTATGGTTCAAGACAATTGAAACCACATGAAGTCAATTATCCAACTCATGATTTAGAGTTAGCAGCAGTAGTCTTTGCACTGAAAGGATGGAGGCATTTTCTTTATGGAGCCAGATGTGAGTTATACACTGACCATAAAAGTATTAAATATTTATTCACTCAAAAGGAGTTGAATATGAGACAAAAGCGTTGGTTGGAACTGATCAAAGATTATGATTTAACAATCAACTATACTCCAGGGAAAGCAAATGTTGTAGCTGATGCTTTAAGCAGAAAGAGTGCAGACATTCAGCCTAGCAATCGGGAGCTACCAAAAGAGTTACAAATGGACTTGGAAAGATTAGAGCTTCAATTCATTAGAACATAGGTTCTTGGAGGATTAGCTACTATGCAGGTAGTTGCAGAGCAAGACAGTGATCTTAAGCACGAAATTTTTAGACATAAAGTAGAAGATCCTTTCATTGCTGAGGAAATTTTGAGGATATCTCAAGGGCAAAAATCAGTTTTTCGCCTGGGAGATTATGAGTCTTTATGGTTTCAAGACCGTCTTTGTGTTCCTGATGTGACTGAGATTCATGATGTCATACTCAGGGAAGCACATGAAACACCATATTCTATACATCCAGGAAGTACTAAGATGTATATGGACTTGAAAGAACTATTCTGGTGGAATAACATGAAAAGGGACATTGCTAAATATGTATCAGAATGCCATACTTGCCAAAGGGTGAAGGCTGAACATCAAAGTCCAGCAGGACCATTACAACCTTTGGAAATTCCCGAATGGAAGTGGGAGGAAATATGTATGGACTTCATCACAGGATTGCCCATGACACCTAAACGGAAGGATATGATATGGGTAATTGTGGACAAACTCACTAAAAGTGCACATTTTATTCTGGTAAATCAGAAAGATAATGCCGAGAAATTAGTAGAAGTTCACATCAAAGAGATAGTAAGTAAGCATGGAGTGCCCAAAAAGATCATAACTGATAGGGGATCCGTGTTTACTTCAGCCTTTTGGAAGCAATCACATGAAGCACTTGGTTCCAAATTATATTTTAGCACAGCCTATCATCTAGAGATAGGAGGTCAAACAGAAAGAACAAATCAGATACTAGAAGACATGTTAAGAGCTTGTGCATTAGATTTTGGAGGTACATGGGAAGATCATCTACCATTGGCAGAATTTTCCTACAATAATAGCTATCAGAGTAGTCTGAAGGCATCTCCATATCAGGTTCTGTATGGAAGGAAGTGTAGATCACCAATATGTTGGTATGAGCCTGGAAGCAGCAAGGAATTTGCGCCAGACTATATCAAAGAAAAACAAGATATCATTGATAAGATTAGGCATAGACTAAAAATAGCTCAAAGCAGGCAGAAAAGTTATGCTGATCAAAGTCGAAGATCATGGCATCCAGAAGTGGGAGACATGGTATATTTGAAAGTAAGTCCAATGAAAGGGGTGAAAAGGTTCGGAGTTAAAGGAAAATTGAGTCCAAGATACATCGGACCATTCAAGATACTGAGTCAGAATAGGACTATAGCTTATGCTTTAGAGTTCCCATCAAGATTGGCTCAAGTGCATAATGTTTTCCATGTGTCACAACTTCATAAATGTTTGAAAGTTCCAGATGATGCAATCCCACATCAAGAGATAGAACTATAAGAAGACTTGACCTATGTTGAAAAACTCTGTAAAATTTTAGAAGAAAACTGGAAAAGGTTGAGAAATAGGGCAATTAAGTACTAGATACAGTGGGAAAATCACCCTGAAAGGGAAGCCACTTGGGAGAAAGAAGAGGATTTAAGAAAAGCTTATCCAAAACTATTGAGGTACATCTCAACAAACTTCAGGACGAAGTTTAATTTAAGGGGGGAAGTCTGTAACATCCCAGCATTTAGGAACCAACGAAGGGTAGATTTAGGAATCTTTGAAAATTCATGCATTCATTTGTGAAAATGTGGGCAAATTTTTCGCCAAACAAAAACCTAAAGTGATCAAAGTTTCTATCATGCTTTGAGATTAGGTATAGTCTTGAAGGATGATTGTTATAGACTTTGATATGATCTTTGTGGATTAGAGTGTTTTGGGAAATGAAATTTGAATTTAAAACTTGAGTGTTTGAATTTAAAACTTGAGTGTTTTGGGCAAATTATGTTTGAGTATTATGCTTTAGTCAAGAGTTAATATGTCACATCCCAAGATTTTCCAAATCTTGTAATGTGAAAAATAATTAAACAAAATAAACAATTGTTGATTTTTAGGGTGAGAAGAAACTTTTTGATTCCAATTGGAAACATCAAAACCTATTTTGGTCAAATAAAATCCTAAAGGGATTTAAAAAGATAAACAATTAATAAATAAAGTTTTAATAGTTGGAATCACTATTTTTGGATCTTTAAATAAAAAGATATAATTTTGATAAGCAAAGTTGGAATTATAAATAAGGATTATTTTTAAAGAGCCAAATTAATCTTGTCCAAGCTTTTGAAATAAAATATTTTGTTTGATAAAAATAGTAAAGGTTTATTTAAATAAAACCATGGGGATTTATTAATATCCAATTTTATTTAAGTAAAGGCTTTTCCCATTTTTAAATAAACACTAAAACTTGTTAAAATATTTTAAATAAGATTTCCAAAGTGTTTTGTTGTTCAATGAAACCTACTGAAAAGGTTTGGTATTATTTAGATTTCAAATAGATTTTTTAAATAAATTAAATCCTATTTGAATTAAAGACTAAGGTATATTTATTTAATTATTAATAGATCCTAAAAGAATAAAAATTATTTTATTTTGGACTTTGGAATGTGTTGGTAAACATAACTAAAATCAACACAAAGTTTGGTGGTGGTTTGATTTGATTTGGTGTTTGAATTGTTTGAAATAAAATCAAAACAGAAATTCAAATTGGAAAAAGAAAAAGGTTCACTATAAAAAAAATGAATCTAACCCAACCCAGCGAACAGGCCCAGCAAGCCCACTCGCAGCCCATCTTTTTCCCCCGCAGTGAATCGTTTTCTCACGCGCAAATACACCCCCTCAGACGCTGACAGCAGGACCTCACCTAACCTTCCCCACCTCACTGACGAACAGACCCCACGCCACCTCATCGTCGTTCTCACCCGCGACCAAGTCCCCCACACCGTTTCGGCGATGAATGCCATTTAATTGGCTTAACCCCGCGAGTAAATCTCCCAGGTGATCACGCGCCTTAAAACGCCACACTCTCCTCTACCTTTTCCCCCAAACACCGCCTCCTCTCTGCCACCGGTCTTCTCCAACCGCGAGCTCAAAACCCTCTGCTCCAACGAGGTTCCCTGACCAATTCCGGCGCCGTCCAGCCGCGCCTCACCTCCCACTACGCGCAGACTTGCTCCCCACCTCCTGGTGCATCTTCCAGTGCAGCTAGTTAGCCCGCGCGAGCACCGTAGCCTCGGATTCATCATCACCCGAGCGCCGCCGCCGTCTGCCATTTCCTCCTCCGAGTTTTCCCAGTAAGTACCAACCGCCCCGTGCCCTCTCGTTGATGCTCCCATGATCCCTGATGCCATACGCGTCTAACCATGCCTTTGTTTTGCCTCGGCACGAAATGCAGCCTCACCTCCAACGACAAACAGAGTCGTCCGACGCCGCTGCACACTCCGGCGAGCAATCCCCTCCGTTCCTGAGCGCCCCTCATCAAGCAGACCTCACCTTGAGCTTCGCCACACCTCTGCGAGCACGGTGAGCACATCCGTTACCCCTCTTGCTTCCTGTAGTCGCCGCGACGCCGTAGCCAGAGCCAGCGCCGCCTGTCGCCACCGCCAGTGCCGCCCACCTTTGGCCAGCAGCTGTGCACCGTAGGATCTAGATCTAAGCGTCACGATAGATTCACTTAGCGAACAGGTATGGTGCGATCTGAGCCGTGCTATACACTTTAGATCTAACATCCCATAGAGCTCGATCCACCTGAAGCGGTATGGACCTGTAGTATTATGACGCGTGGCACTAGTTTCGATTTAAAAACAGAAAATGTTCTATTAGATTTGCAAACTTGCAAAATTCATAACTTTAATTCTACACGTCCAAATTTTGCAAATTTTATATCAATGGATTCCGAAGAACAAGTATTTTGCAACCATGCACTTTGTTTAATGTTTTTTTTCTGGAAAATTGGTTGAATTTGCAGAAACCTGTGTAGGCTTATTTTGAATATAAAAATTGTTCTAGATATGTTTTTGAGATGAAATCTTTGCAAAATGGTTTTTTGAGAACCTACTGACCCTAGGAACCAACTTATGGCTTTAAAAATGTATTATGTGAAGTTAAGGAATAAATATTGGAGTTAGAGCATTTCTAGTCAAATAAAAATATTGTTTATAGTTTAGAAATGATTTTTGAATAAAACCTTTGGGAAATGTTTTGATTCAAACCTTTTGACCCTAAACACCAAGTTTTGAGATTAAGAACATATTTTATGAACCATATAAAGTTATTTCTTGCTAAAATATATTTTCAACTACATAAATATCACTTTAGCATAATATTTGGAATATGAGATAAAACCTTTTGCAAATGGTTTTAACACTTTTGTAAATGACCACTTTGAGCTTTAAAATGTTTAAATCCTAGTAGAAACCACTTTTCTAAATAAAACTATCTTTTGCATGCTTGCATGCATTGCCTTGTTTCCATTATTTTATGTGTGATAAATTGCTTGAATGCTAGTTGAATTTGTGTTTGCTTGATTGAATTGTAGTGAAGTTAGAAGAGTGTGATATTTGCAAGATCAAGAAGTGAACCATCATTCTCTACTAAAAAGTCAAGTGACACTATCATCCATGTCCTACTATTTTCATTGCACTTAGTGGATTTTTGTAACATGCATGGAAAGGACTACTATGTTTTATGCTATGCTAAATCCTAATAGGATGCCTTTATATATTCCTTAGTGAAAACATTGTAGTTGTAGTATGCTTAGCCCTGCTATATATTTGGGATGGGATTCATGATATGAAAATATGAAGTGTTGGAAAGATATATGTTTTATATAATAAAACAAGTACTCAATGAACCACCTGGGTGGACAAGGATACTCAAGTTTTGGACAAGGTGGCAACAAAGGGAACCATGTTTATACGGGTATCTTTTTGTATGTGCACTAGAAGAAAACCACCCAGGGACTTAGAGATTGAACATGTTTCTCGTACAGTGGCTTCCGTGTACAGCCACATGCTAAATGGGCTCTGGCTTAGTCAACTACATAGTGGAAGACCCATGCATTGGCATCTTCAGGTTAACTAGAATTGTGTAAGGGAAATTTATCCCTACATTGCTGCCTGGTTGATAAGCTAGCATTGTGTATTGGGAGGACTCCTATGGAAAGACTTTGTCACATTCTTGATCTGCCAGTACTCCATTTTGGTGAGTACTTATCCAGCGGCCACTGGTGGCGTCAAGACGAGATTGTGTCATGTGGGTAAAGTGTACAACTTCTGCAGAAGATCAAAAATTCTAAGTAATTAGCCGTGTCCCCGATTATGGACAATTCTGAGCAACTAAGGCCTGAAGCTATGGAAGATCTCGACATTCCAATTTTCTCAAAGTAAAACTTGATGGTGACAACAAGGGATTAGAAGCGCTTGGAGTTTTCTAAGGAGTTCAGAAAGATTTGACAAAAGATCAAAACTATTTTGAAAAGATAGATAAAACTACATTGCTTTCTGCAAATGAGCCTAAACCCTACTTAGCCAAATATGCATGTATTGATAGGATCCACTTAATTCTACATAGTAGTGAAACTTGCCAATACAATTCAAATGTATTGACCCTTGTGGCTGCAAGTTATTATGTTGCAGGTTTGTTTGATGTTAGTGAAGTGTGTTGAATAGGATTACAAGTCTACAACCAACATGATTGCCTGTGGCACTTTGAAGATGAAGGACCCCATGCTTTTGTTATAATCTGCTGCATTGTAATGAGATATCCAAATGAGCTATGTAAGATGTAATAAATTATTTTATTTCTGGTTATAAAGTTGTATTAAGACCTTTGTTTCTTGATATTACATCTTAACTGTGGATGCTAGCTATTGATCCAGGGACTAGCATTGTAAACACAGGGATCTCTACCTTATTAAAGGTTGGGAACCTTACAGATGGTATCAGAGCACTGTGTTGCCTGTAGGATTGTAACCTTAGGATTGGACAAAACCCCTTAGAAAAATAGGAGATGTGTTTGATCCAAAACGTATTTACAAACAAACTTGTAAACTCTTTCCTCAACCTTTTGGTATTGATTCTACATCCTTTCCTTTTCAACTTGATGGACAAATCCTTCACCATGACCATTGACTTCAACCTTAGTTCCACCAAAGATTTCAACCTAGACATCACTAAGGACTACAAGTGAGAACCAAGAGACATTAGACTGCCTACCAAAGACATTGATATCAAGTTAGAGTATGGATCATATTGACCTATGAGGTATGATTTTACTAAGTTATTTATTTCAAGAAAACTTGTTGTTTCCTTCAACTCATGAGTTAAGCTCATAAGTTGTTAAGTGAATAGTTGCTTGTTGATTGTTTGATTGTTTGATTGAACTTGGTTGTTTTGAGTTGTGTGTTAGAACTTCTTAAAACCTATCCATCATTACTCATCCCTATCAAACCAACAGATGCCTCCCCGTCGTGCCAACCCCAACCAAAACAACAACATCACTCCTGAGATGCAGCAGATGATGACAGCTCAGACACAGCTGATGCAGGAGATGACCACGTTCATACATTATCAGAACAACAACAACAACAACAACAACAACAACAACAACAACAACAACAACAACAACAACAACAACAACAACAACAACAACAACAACAACAACAACAACAACAACAACAACAACAACAACAACAACAACAACAACAACAATCAGAATAATCCTCCAGCTCATGACATGCTCACCAGGTTTCTGAAACTTAGGCCTGCAAGGTTCTCTAGAACAACTGATCCAATGGAAGCCAATGATTGGTTACGTTCGGTGAATAAGGACTTAGTGACTGTTGGCTGCACCGACGAAGAAAAAGTTAGGTTTGTAGCATTTCTACTTGAAGGACCAGCAACAACATGGTGGGACAACTTTCAGATCACCACCCCCCTTGAGGATGTGACTTGGGATATTTTTGAGGATGGTTTCCGTACAGCTCACATCTCACCTAGAGTGATGCACTTGAAGAAAAAGGAATTCCACAATCTGAAACAGCGTCACCTCAGTGTGGTTGAGTATATTGAAGAATTCAACAATCTGGAACGCTATGCACCGGATGAAGTTGATACAGATGCTAAGAGAAAGGAGAAATTTCTTGAAGGACTTAATGATGAGTTGAACCTGCAGCTAGCTGTTTCCTATGTCCCAACTTATCAATCACTCTATGACAAAGCCACCATTTTGGAAAACAAGATGAATCAAGTTGAGAATAGAAAGAGGAAGCATAAAATCAAGTATCACTCAGGATCATCACAAAAGAAGCATTCATTCAAAAAGAGCAAGGAAGATTCCGAACCACATCAGTATCACCACAACAACAATGGAAGTGATAATAATGGAAATGATATTGATAATGGAGATGACCTTGGTCAGAACCAACATGACACCTTCAGGAAGAAAGACATTAGCCAGTTGCAGTGCTATAATTGTAAGGAACTTGGACACTATGCATCAGACTGTCCTGAGAAGAAAAAGAAAAAGGATACTAGAAGATCCAATGGAACTGACTCCAATGTGACCCAGAAAGGACATGTGAACCACATTGACATGGATGGAAACTTTGAAGAGATAGAAGAAGTGGATGTCAGGAACTAGTTAACTCAGAAGAGTCAAATAAAGATTCCTTGTCTTGATATTAAGTGTTGAACCCATAGTCAAGTGAACCATCAATGTAATCCTATGAGACTTTATTTTAAGGGTGGTAGTACCCTGATTGCTTTGAAGCCAACTTGTAACCCTAGCCTTCCCAAATCTCGGGACGAGGTTTCTTTTAAGGGTGGTAGCCTGTCACATCCCAAGATTTTCCAAATCTTGTAATGTGAAAATAATTAAACAAAATAAACAATTGTTGATTTTTAGGGTGAGAAGAAACTTTTTGATTCCAATTGGAAACATCAAAACCTATTTTGGTCAAATAAAATCCTAAAGGGATTTAAAAAGATAAACAATTAATAAATAAAGTTTTAATAGTTGGAATCACTATTTTTGGATCTTTAAATAAAAAGATATGGTTTTGATAAGCAAAGTTGGAATTATAAATAAGGATTATTTTTAAAGAGCCAAATTAATCTTGGCCAAGCTTTTGAAATAAAATATTTTGTTTGATAAAAATATTAAAGGTTTATTTAAATAAAACCATGGGGATTTATTAATATCCAATTTTATTTAAGTAAAGGCTTTTCCCATTTTTAAATAAACACTAAAACTTGTTAAAATATTTTAAATAAGATTTCCAAAGTGTTTTGTTGTTCAAATGAAACCTACTGAAAAGGTTTGGTATTATTTAGATTTCAAATAGAGTTTTTAAATAAATTAAATCCTATTTGAATTAAAGACTAAGGTCTATTTATTTAATTATTAATAGATCCTAAAAGAATACAAATTATTTTATTTTGGACTTTGGAATGTGTTGGTAAACAGAATTAAAATCAACACAAAGTTTGGTGGTGGTTTGATTTGATTTGGTGTTTGAATTGTTTGAAATAAAATCAAAACAGAAATTCAAATTTGAAAAAGAAAAAGGTTCAGTATAAAAAAACGAATCTAACCCAACCCAGCCAACAGGCCCAGCAAGCCCACTCGCAGCCCATCTTTTCCCCCCACAGTGAATCGTTTTCTCACGCGCAAACACACCCCCTCAGACGCTGACAGCAGGACC
This sequence comes from Avena atlantica, assembly GCA_910589765.1. Classification (NCBI taxonomy): domain Eukaryota; kingdom Viridiplantae; phylum Streptophyta; class Magnoliopsida; order Poales; family Poaceae; genus Avena; species Avena atlantica. The sequence continues at coordinate 366,912,580 of OU342736.1, forward strand.
CCACCTAACCTACCCCACCTCACTAACGAACGGACCCCACGCCACCTCATCGTCGTTCTCACCCGCGACCAAGTCCCCCACGCCGTTTCTGTCGGCAATGAATGCCATTGAATTGGCTTAACCCCGCGAGTAAATCTCCCAGGTGATCACACGCCTTAAAACGCCACACTCTCCTCTACCTTTTCCCCCAAACACCGCCTCCTCTCTACCACCGGGATGCTCCAATCGCGAGCTCGAAACCCTCTGCTCCAACGAGGTTCCCTGACCAATTCCGGCGCCGTCCAGCCGCACCTCGCCTCCCACTGCGCGCAGACTTGCTCCCCACCTCCTGGCGCATCTTCTAGTGCAGCTAGTTAGCCCGCGCGAGCACCGTAGCCTCAGCTTCGTCATCACCCGAGCGCCACCGCCGTCTGCCATTTCCTCCTCCGAGTTTTCCCAGTAAGTATCGACCGCCCTGAGCCCTCTCGTTGATGCTCCCATGATCCCTGATGCCATACGCGTCTAACCATGCCTTTGTTTTGCCTCGGCACAAACTGCAGCCTCACCCCCGACGACAAACAGAGTCGTCCGACGCTGCTTCACACTCCGGCGAGCAATCCCCTCCGTTCCTGAGCGCCCCTCGTCAAGCAGACCTCACCTTGAGCTTCGCCACACCTCTGCGAGCACGGTGAGCACCTCCGTTACCCCTCTTGCTTCCTGTAGTCGCCGCGATGCCGTAGCCAGAGCCAGCACCGCCTGTCGCCACCGCCAGCACCGCCCACCTTTGGCCAGCAGCTGTGCATCATAGGATCTAGATCTAAGCGTCACGATAGATTCACTTAGCGAACATGTATGGTGTGATCTGAGCCGTGCGATACACTTTAGATCTAACAGCCCACAGAGCTCGATCCACCCGAAGCGGTATGGACCAGTAGTATTATGACGCGTGGCACTAGTTTCGATTTAAAAACAGAAAATGTTCTATTAGATTTGCAAACTTTCAAAATTCATAACTTTAATTCTACACGTCCAAATTTTGCAAATTTTATATCAATGGATTCAGCAGAACAAGTACTTTGCAACCATGCACTTTGTTTAATGTTTTGCTTCTAGAAAATTGGTTGAATTTGCAGAAACATGTGTAGGCTTATTTTGAGTATAAAAATTATTCTAGATATGTTTTTGAGATGAAATCTTTGCAAAATGGTTTGTTGAGAACCTACTGACCCTAGGAACCAACTTATGGATTTAAAAATGTATTATGTGAAGTTAAGGAATAAATATTGGAGTTAGAGCATTTCTAGTCAAATAAAAATATTTTTTATAGTTTAGAAATGATTTTTGAGTAAAACCTTTGGGAAATGTTTTGATTCAAACCTTATGACCCTAAACACAAAGTTTTGAGATTAATAACATATTTGATGAACCATATAAAGTTATTGCTTTGCTAAAAGATATTTTCAACTACATAAATGTCACTTTAGCATAATATTTGGAATATGAGATAAAACCTTTTGCAAATGGTTTTACCACTTTTTTAAATGACCACTTTGAGCTTTAAAATGTTTAAAGCCTAGTAGAAACCACTTTTCTAAATAAAACTATCTTTTGCATGGTTGCATGCATTGCCTTGTTTCCATTATTTTATGTGTGATAAATTGCTTGAATGCTAGTTGAATTTGTGTTTGCTTGATTGAATTGTAGTGAAGTTAGAAGAGTGTGATATTTGCAAGATCAAGAAGTGAACCATCATTCTCTACTAAAAAGTCAAGTGACACTATCATCCATGTCCTACTATTTTCATTGCACTTAGTGGATTTTTGTAACATGCATGGAAAGGACTACTATGTTTTATGCTATGCTAAATCCTAATAGGATGCCTTTATATATTCCTTAGTGAAAACATTGTAGTTGTAGTATGCTTAGCCCTGCTATATATTTGGGATGGGATTCATGATATGAAAATATGAAGTGTTGGAAAGATATATGTTTTATATAATAAAACAAGTACTCAATGAACCACCTGGGTGGACAAGGATACTCAAGTTTTGGACAAGGTGGCAACAAAGGGAACCATGTTTATATGGCTATCTTTTTGTATGTGCACTAGAAGAAAACCACCCAGGGACTTAGAGATTGAACATGTTTCTTGTACAGTGGCTTCCGTGTATAGCCACATGCTAAATGGGCTCTGGCTTAGTCCTACATAGTGGAAAACCCATGCATTGGCATCTTCAGGTTAACTAGAATTGTGTAAGGGAAATTTATCCCTACATTGGTGCCTGGTTGACAAGCTAGCATTGTGTATTGGGAGAACTCCTATGGAAAGACTTTGTCACATTCTCGATCTGCCAGTACTCCATTTTGGTGAGTACTTATCCAGCGGCCACTGGTGGCGTCAAGACGAGATTGTGTCATGTGGGTAAAGTGTACAACTTCTGCAGAAGATCAAAAATTCTAAGTACTTGGCCGTGTCCCCGGTTATGGACAATTCTGAGCAACTAAGGCCTGAAGCTATGGAAGATCTCGACATTCCAATTTTCTCAAAGTAAAACTTGATGGTGACAACAAGGGATTAGAAGCACTTGGAGTTTTCTAAGGAGTTCAGAAAGATTTGACAAAAGATCAAAACTATTTTGAAAAGATAGATAAAACTACATTGCTTTCTGCAAATGAGCCTAAACCCTACTTAGCCAAATATGCATGTATTGATAGGATCCACTTAATTCTACATAGTAGTGAAACTTTCCAATACAATTCAAATGTATTGACCCTTGTAGCTGCAACTTATTATGTTGCAGGTTTGTTTGATGTTAGTGAAGTGTGTTGAGTAGGATTACAAGTCTACAACCAACATGATTGCCTGTGGCACTTTGAAGATGAAGGACCCCATGCTTTTGTTATAATCCGCTGCATTGTAATGAGATAGCCAAATGAGCTATGTAAGATGTAATAAATTATTTTATTCCTGGTTATAAAGTTGTATTAAGACCTTTGTTTCTTGATATTACATCTTAACTGTGGATGCTAGCTATTGATCCAGGGACTAGCATTGTAAACATAGGGATCTCTACCTTATTAAAGGTTGGGAACCTTACATAATAATTAGTAGTTCAAACTTTATATAAATAAAACAATTAATAATAAGAATCTTCATTTCAAAATTTTATTCAATAAATAAGTTACACAAATGTAACTTATGGAAATGAGCAACAATCTTTACAATAGTAATTAAATAGAAGAATAATATTTCTTTATTGAATAGTAGTACAATCTTTATTACAAAAGAATAAAAATAAAATTACAAAAGAATAAAGAAATATTACATATGACTATTCTACAAAGAAAAAGAAAACCTAGACTAAAGTCTTGAATTTCCAAGTCTGGTACCTGCAAAACAAACACAAACAAAAAGAAAGAAAGTTAAGGTTAAAATTATATTACTCTCAGAATTGACAGTGAAGTGCACTGTTCAAGATTTCATCATTGAGTAATCTTTTAAAGGGGCAAGTTTCACCAATATGAAATAATATATCTTTCATAATTTTAAGCCATAAGTCAAATAAACAGCAAGGAGGGGCAAGTTTCACCAGCCAAGTAAGAGTAACCAGATAAAGGTAACTTCATATCCAGAGCATATCCACAAGGTGTGCAGCAGACACACAAGCAGCACACAGACCAAACTGCATGGTGTGTGCTGTCAGCCCAACAACAACAACTCAAACACACAAAACTATCAGCACAGCCGTGGGCAAGCCAACCCACACCATTTCCTGCTTCTTACACACCAAGCCCAGTAGCTAAACCAAATCAAAGCCAAGCAAGATCACACCAATCACAACCTTGATCATCTCACCAAGATGGTGACATAAGTGTAGGGGTTCGTAGCATGGAAAACAAAAATTTTCTATCGCATACAAACAAACAAGCCAAGATCTATCTACTAGATTGTAGCAACGAGTCGATGGAATAACTTACCCTGGAAGATTCCAAAGCGGTTAACGAGAGCAGATTCTCGTGGGTGATGTAGTCGTACTCTTTCCGATCTCAAGATCGCGTAGACGATCCTTCCGGCGCCACGTTCCGGCAGCGCTCCCGCAGTCGGTCACACGTTCGGTACTCGACGAAGACCTTCCTCTCCCTTGTTCCAGCAGGCAGCGGAGGTTGTAGCACTCTCCTCGCGATTCCGGCAGCACAACGGCGTGGTACCGGAAGTAGAGGGGAGATCCCGCAGGGCTTCGCCTTAAGCCGGAGCGAGTATGGTGGAGTATGAGAGAGCTATTAGTGGTATAGGGATTAGACACACCAATTAGAAGGCTCTAAACCGAAGGCTAGGGCAATTAGAAGCTCTAAACCAAAACGGCTCTAAACCGGAGATTAGATGATAGGAACTTGTGTGTCTAGAGGAGGGGGCCCTGCCCCTCCTTTTATAGGTGGGAGGGCCGGCCAAGGGGAGGGGAGTACCTCCCCAAGTCGGCTTGGTGGTGCGCCGGCCAAGGGAGGAACCCTCCCCCAAATCGGCCTCAACCAAACCTCCTTCTCCTCTTTCCGAAAACTAGCCGTTTGACTTTTCAAACTAGCCGTTTGACTTTTCAAACTAGGATTTGAATAAACCCTTTATTTCGGACAGCGAAGACACCTAGTACATGATGCAATCATACCAACTTGATATGACACACTCATGTACCCCTTCCCCCCCCGGAGTGCCAGACATTCCGGAACCTTCTAGAACATTCCCGATGAAAACACCGGAATCATTTCCGAACTCCGAAACGGGACTTTCCTTATATGAATCTTATTCTCCGGACCATTCCGGATCACCTCGTGATATCCTGGATCCCATCCGAGACTCCGAACAACATTCGGTCTCTTTCTCATAATACCATAACTACTCAAAACAACGTCGAATCCTTAAGTGTGTCTCCCTACGGTTCGTGAATTATGCGGACATGATCGAGACACTTCTCCGAACAATAACCAATAGAGGAATCTGGAAATTCATATGGCTCCCACATATTTCTACGATTACTTTGCGATCGAATGAACCACTTACATACGATACCAATTTCCCTTTGTCTCACGATAGTTTACTTATCCGAGGTTATGATCGTCGGTATCTCTGCATACCTAGTTCAACCTCGTTACCGATAAGTACTCTTTTCTCGTTCCCGTGATATGTGATCCCTTGTGAGCCAGTCACATGCTTGCAAGCTAATTGGATGACATTCCACCGAGAGGGCCCAGAGTATATCTATCCGTCATATGGATGGACAAATCCCACTCTTGATCCATGTGTTTCAACCAATACTTTCTGAACACTCAATGCCACCTTTATAGCCACCCAGTTACGGTGTGGTGTTTGATGTCATCAAAGCATCCATCCGGAAAAGGTGATATGCATGATCTCATGGTCGAAGGAATTAGGTTACTATGTATCAGAAAGCATATAGCAATTGAACTATTGAAATGACTTGATCTTTATGCTACGCTTATCTATAGGAGTATGTCCATCACATCATTCTCCTAATGATATGATCCTGTTGTTAATAACATCTCTATGTTCATGATCAGGAAACCATGATCATATATTAACCAACAAGCTAGTTTAACAAGAGGCTTTACTAGGGACTCTTATTTTAGTTTACAAATCACACAAGTATTAATGTTTCCGGTTAATACAATTATAGCATGGTATGTAAAATTTTTATCATAAGTGTGAAGATATGATAATAACCACTTTATTGTTGCCTCTTGGGCATATCTCCAACAGTCTCCCACTTGCACTAGAGTCAATAATCTAGTTTCAAACCTTTGTGTATTCAACACCTATGGCTTTCCGGTGTTGTATGTACACGATTGCTAGTGGTCAACTGATCTCCGGATCTGACACTTCCAGGTCCGTGTGTAATTGCATGTCTTTGCGTCTCTACGCATCACTCATTCTCTAATGAGATGGCTTCGTATAAAATTTGGTCCTTTGGTGTGACCTTTAGTTCTTTGGGTTTAAAACATGTTGATAATATTGTCGTACAATATATCTTCACAGTATTATCCCGTTGTGAACTACACTTAGTTTGATAACAAACTACTTGACACAAATGCCCTCTTTTGCTGCTATAATAGCAGTCATATACTTAGCCTTTTGTTGTAGTATCTGTCACAATGTCTTAACTTTAGAACTCATCCAAATCCATTATGGAACTCACTTTCCATTATATTGTGCCACCCTTAGTTTAGATTGAGATAAACTTAATTTGCACTTTGTGACAAAACTAGTATCAATGTAGTACTTTTACAATGAACTAACCATCTATTTGTCACTTCTACAAATAATATACTCTTAGTTCTTCCAAAAGATCATAAGAATATCCTTACTATTGTCCAATGATCATCTTACGAATCATTCTGGTATATGCTCACAACATTTAGAGCATAGGACATATCTGGATTTGTACATATCACAGTATGATTGATATAAACACTCTTTGTGATTTCATACATCAAGTATCAATCTATACTTGATTATTTGTTTTACCAAATGTCAATACACTTGAATATATCATCAATATTGAACTCATTCAATCCTTTCTGTGCGACAAGAACCTCTCTTGTAGTTTCTATATTGAACTCATTCAATATCTTGTCTATGTACTTCTGGCACAACCATATTAGCGTCTATTGATGCCAAATATTTGGGTTTTGCCTAAGTCTTTCATCGGGATGAAATTCTTAATATGTGTTAATAAAAGATACATTATTTCCAATCAACAATATGTCTTCCACATAATGTATTAGAAACATGTCTTAGCGCTCCCACTTAATTTTTCACGAAAAATTCCTTCTCAAAGAAACTTGACGTTCCAAGCGACAAACACTTTTGTCTCCGGTGTTTGTGGAGGAATACTCAACATTTATACAAAGACAGGTTCATCCGACTTTGGTTGCACACATCTTTCTTATGCATAGCATACCAATGTTTTAAGAAAGGACTACTTGGGTTTTATCCCAAACCATAACTTTATATGGTGTCATTTCAACGGATTATGATGAAGCTCTTTTCAGTGGAAAAACGGTAATCTCTAAAGCTTTTAATCTTTAAAATATAATGGCAGTTTTATGAATAATACCTTTGATCTTACCATGTCAAACAAGGTTTAATTACATACCTCGAACGCCCCATACCCTTATGGTGTTTCGGGAAATGCAAATCCACGGAACAATTCCTTAAATCTTAGGTATTATGCTAAACTCTGTAACTCAAATATCTTCCTTTATGATCTTTATCATAAACTATTTATATTCTTGTTACTATGATTTTGCACTTCATCTTGAAAGTTTTTGAACTTTTCAAATGTTTCATACTTCATCGTTATTAAGTAAATATTCATATATTCACTCAAATTTTCGGAGAAAGCAAATGAAGTTGAAATTCACCGCTCTTGACTACACATAATGAACTTCGTACAACAATATGTACAAGTTCAAATAAGCTAGTCATTCGTTCCCTTTTGGCCTATGAATGAAGTTTTAATTATCTCTAGGAAAGTTTCACAAGCGTCATTTGATCAAAAATCAAAAGACTCCAAAATTCCATCCACATGGAGTTTCTTCATGTTTTCTTTCCAATATAATTTAAACGGCGATATCACTTCCTAAGTGATATTTCAATCAATTTGTCTTTCGACATTTTTAGCACTAGGTTTATGGATGTGATTTCTCCAACGAGATTTGTGAATCATCCATCTTTTATGAATTACGGAAATTATTTGAACAACCCTTTTGTTCTCATAATACCTGATAAAACAAATCTTGAAGGCAAACTTTGACGTTTAACGAGCAACACAATAACCTTTTATTTGTTCTCGATGAACATCATCACATATTCTTTTGCTAGTTACTTAGGCCATTGTAGTTCATGAATTGTGTTGTTTCGTATGACGATTCACACCAACAAATTCAGTATCAAATACTTAAGAACCACATTGTTTAATACGCGAAGAATATAGCCATAACATGTATATCATTTATATACTTAAACTGAACAATTCTAGCCTTTTCTTTTCTGCCATATATTTATGAGATTCTCTTTCAGTATTTCCTTTTCTGTTTGAAAGAATCTATCAACATCAATAGTGGAGTCATACATATGACACATAATCCAAAGCGTGTATAGTTAAATACCAATGTCTTTGGACTTGCACTTTGAAGTATATCACCATTATCAAATGTTTGGTGTTTTTTCAAATTCCTTTCTTTAGTAATCTCTTGGTGTAGTAAACATTTTACCTACATCAAATATTCACCCTCATCATGGATTTATCCATGATCAAGCTACTTTTAGCTTGTAATGGTGAAACGCGAGTATAATGTTGCTCTCCAAAACCTTTTGGAGGATTAGGACAACTAGTGTCTCCAACCTTTTGCAAATTTTCATCAAAATATGAGAACATGAACTTTGCCATATTATACTCTATCATGTTGCAACCAAAACTTCGTTTCAGATATCACAATATCTTCCACACATCATAGTTTCTGAAACAACTCTTTCAGATCTTAGATAACCTTGATATTAAGACAATCCTTTGAATATCAAGAATCATGGAGACAAACATGATACTTATTTACTAATACTCGGAATTGTCACTCTTGTTTTAATACCAATTATTAAACTTCATGGAGTAACCAGAACTTTACTGAAAGTTTGCAATAGGACTTTTAAACTTTAGATTAACACTTCAAAACAATACGATACCAGTTCGTAAAGTAACTAACCAGAATTCTATAGTTCTATCATCTCAATTATAACTAAGCGCAAGGTGGTAAACGGATGCCAATGACTACAACAACTATGCAAATTCACTTTGATTTAGTTTATGATAAATTGAGTTCTAATTAATAATTAAATTAATCTAGGTGAACTCCCACTCAAAACAATATCCCTCACATTGTTTTAGTGATCACACGAACCAAATCCACCACATCAAAACCGATCATCACGAGAGTTGATATAGCTTCAATGGCGAACAATCAACATGTTCATCATATCTACTATATGACTCATGCTTTACCTTTCGGTGATCCGTGTTCCTGAGACCATGTATGTACATGCTAGGCTCGTCAAGATCAAACCTTAGCTTCCGCATGAGCAAATCTGGCTTGCCCACGTTGTATACACTTGCGGAATCTAACACACCCGATCATCACGTGGTGCTTCAAAACAACAAGCTTTAGCAACGGTGCTAACTAAGGGTGAACACTTTATGACTTGAAATTCATGTGCATGAGGGATCATCTTATAATGCTACCGTCATCTACTAAGCAAAACAAGATGCATAAATGATTAACATCACATGCAATTCATAATATGTGATATGATATGGCCTTTCTTCTTTGTGCTTCCGATCTCCATCTTCCAGCACGAACATGATCTCCATCATCACCGGCATTGCATCAAGGTCAATGACGCTGCTCCATGGTTGAGGTCCACCAGCTTCAACTATTACAACTACTTTGAATAGACACGCGGGTCTTAACAGAATTTAAAGACAACCATATGGCTCCTGCCGGTTGCTGACTTACAATAAGGAACATTGCATACATCATATATAATCACAATCATGGCCATATCACATCACAACACACCCCTGCAAAACAAAGTTAGACGCCTCTAATTTTCTTTGCATATTTTACGTGGTTTGGGGCTTTCAATAAGTGTCGCTCTAACTTACGAACAAGAACCACAACATTGATACTAGTATTGTCAATCACCCGTTGTAAATTGAATCTTAACTATGCTAGGAGAAACAGGCACCCGCAAAGCCACTTATGCAATACAAGTTGCATGTCAAGCGTGGAGCAGGTCTCATGAACGATGTCATGTAAGGTTAGCCCGGGCCGCTTCATCCCAACATACTGCAAGATGCAAAGTACACAAGAAGCAATCGACAATAAAAGCATCAACGCCCACAATGACCATTGTGTTCTACTCGTGCAACAGATCTACATATAGACACGGCTCTGATACCACTGTAGGGGTTCGTAGCATGGAAAACAAAAAAATTCTATCGCATACAAACAAACAAGCCAAGATCTATCTACTAGATTGTAGCAACGAGTCGATGGAATAACTTACCCTGGAAGATTCCAAAGCGGTTAACGAGAGCAGATTCTCGTGGGTGATGTAGTCGTACTCTTTCCGATCTCAAGATCGCGTAGACGATCCTTCCGGCGCCACGTTCCGGCAGCGCTCCCGCAGTCGGTCACACGTTCGGTACTCGACAAAGACCTTCCTCTCCCTTGTTCCAGCAGGCAGCGGAGGTTGTAGCACTCTCCTCGCGATTCCGGCAGCACAACGGCGTGGTACCGGAAGTAGAGGGGAGATCCCGCAGGGCTTCGCCTTAAGCCGGAGCGAGTATGGTGGAGTATGAGAGAGCTATTAGTGGTCTAGGTATTAGACACACCAATTAGAAGGCTCTAAACCGAAGGCTAGGGCAATTAGAAGCTCTAAACCAAAACGGCTCTAAACCGGAGATTAGATGATAGGAACTTGTGTGTCTAGAGGAGGGGGCCCTGCCCCTCCTTTTATAGGTGGGAGGGCCGGCCAAGGGGAGGGGAGTCCCTCCCCAAGTCGGCTTGGTGGTGTGCCGGCCAAGGGAGGAACCCTCCCCCAAATCGGCCTCAACCAAACCTCCTTCTCCTCTTTCCGAAAACTAGCCGTTTGACTTTTCAAACTAGCTGTTTGACTTTTCAAACTAGGATTTGAATAAACCCTTTATTTCGGACAGCGAAGATGTTGGGAATATGCCCTAGAGGCAATCATGTATGATGATATTTCCCATTGTATTCATAAAGTTATTAAGTAGTCCTTGTATAAACATCTGATGTGTATCATTGAATATGTGATTCAGTTGTGGAACTATGCATTCATGTTGTTTGTACTAAATATCCTTGGTCATTGAGGTTGTGCTGGACACACAACTTAGACCAATGTGAAAGTTGGCTTGATGACTCGGTTCCACTTGTCATGGGCATGGAGATGCTATTCCAACTTACACAGACTAGGCTAAAGAGTTTAGCGAGTCGGATTGACCCATATTGAGGTACAACGAACTAAGCTGTCATTTGTATATCTCAATCAATGTAATCCTTAGACCTGAGGTTGTTGCATAGTCCGAGTTGAGGATCACCGACTTAGGTTCTGTCAAACGCTGATCCGTAACTGGGCAGTTATAAAGGCAGGGTTCGGGTCGACTGAGAATCAAGCTGCGTGATGTGAATAACCAAGATGGGATTTTGCCCCTCCACTCGGAGAGATATTCTCTGGGCCCTCTCGTGAGATATGATTCGGAAAGCATGGCCATGCACGACTCGGTTAAGTGTTAACCGAGGCGATCGGCTAAGAGTTAGTCGGGTGAATCACTTATCTCGGATCGAGAAGAGAGTTGGACTATTTAAGGGATGACATATATTCGCCTATAGTCTGACAAGGTATATCGTGAGGCAAAAGGGACTCAGACGTAAGTCGCATTGGAAAGGCAAGTCGTCATGACTCTTTGGTACTTGGGAATCGGTATGTTCTGCTAGGAGCCGATGCCGATTGATCGATTGTGAGTTGGACTCAAATCGTGTCCAAGTAACCATGAGCCTGCGGGGTCACACACTTAAGAGCGGGAGCAGGTTCGGATTGGATCCGAATCATATAATCTGGTTGGGTTGGACCTAAACCAGATTAGGACTGAGTTAGTGAGTTGGACTCACGGTGACTAGTTTTATATGGGCTTTAGTGAATGGGTCGCGCGAGCAGAGCCCACGTTCACTCCCTATATATAGTGGAGCACAGTAACCCAGAAAGGTTAATCGTTGTTCGGTTAGGTCATTCCATGTGTTGGAAACCCTAGCTCCACAGCAGTCCAGCCGCCGTAACGAACCTAGCAGTTCGCCGCCGGTGCTCCTCCTTGTACGTGTGGATACCAGCAGAGGTGCTGTGCGATCAGCACCAGGACGATCGGATCGTGAGGACTGCACTGCATCAACTGACGCGCTTCACCAGTAATCCGCAACCGCGCGTCTAGTGGTAAACCTCGTGGCCTTCTACCTCAGCTAGGTCTTGGGATCACCACGTTAAAGGAAAAGTTTTTGTTTTATCTCTGCGTGGCCCAACAGAAGACACCTAGTACATGATGCAATCATACCAACTTGATATGACACACTCATGTACCCCTTCCCCCCTGGAGTGTCGGACATTCCGGAACCTTCTAGAACATTCCCGATGAAAACACCGGAATCATTTCCGAACTCCGAAACGGGACTTTCCTTATATGAATCTTATTCTCCGGACCATTCCGGATCACCTCGTGATATCCCGGATCCCATCCGAGACTCCGAACAACATTCGGTCTCTTTCTCATAATACCATAACTACTCAAAACAACGTCGAATCCTTAAGTGTGTCTCCCTACGGTTCGTGAATTATGCGGACATGATCGAGACACTTCTCCGAACAATAACCAATAGAGGAATCTGGAAATTCATATGGCTCCCACATATTTCTACGATTACTTTGCGATCGAATGAACCACTTACATACGATACCAATTTCCCTTTGTCTCACGATAGTTTACTTATCCGAGGTTATGATCGTCGGTATCTCTGCATACCTAGTTCAACCTCGTTACCGATAAGTACTCTTTTCTCGTTCCCGTGATATGTGATCCCTTGTGAGCCAGTCACATGCTTGCAAGCTAATTGGATGACATTCCACCGAGAGGGCCCAGAGTATATCTATCCGTCATATGGATGGACAAATCCCACTCTTGATCCATGTGTTTCAACCAATACTTTCTGAACACTCAATGCCACCTTTATAGCCACCCAGTTACGGTGTGGTGTTTGATGTCATCAAAGCATCCATCCGGAAAAGGTGATATGCATGATCTCATGGTCGAAGGAATTAGGTTACTATGTATCAGAAAGCATATAGCAATTGAACTATTGAAATGACTTGATCTTTATGCTACGCTTATCTATAGGAGTATGTCCATCACATCATTCTCCTAATGATATGATCCTGTTGTTAATAACATCTCTATGTTCATGATCAGGAAACCATGATCATATATTAACCAACAAGCTAGTTTAACAAGAGGCTTTACTAGGGACTCTTATTTTAGTTTACAAATCACACAAGTATTAATGTTTCCGGTTAATACAATTATAGCATGGTATGTAAACATTTTATCATAAGTGTGAAGATATGATAATAACCACTTTATTATTGCCTCTTGGGCATATCTCCAACAATAAGGAGGGGTAGATCAGGTGGATAGCAAGGACAAGATCAAGCCACCAGGACCAGGAGGTGGAGAGCTAGATCAAGGACAAGTCCAAGAACTAGAAGTACCAGGAGGATCACCAGATCAAGCTAGCCACAAGATCAACCACTTGCAACCCCAACATCAAATGAGTGTGGTGAGTAAAATAGACCATCACATGATCTATCTGTCTAATATTAGACAAGCATTCATGATTTTTCTCATACTCAAATTCTAAGAAAACACCCAAGTGGGGTCAATCCATCACTGAAGTTTTAAACACTAAAAGCAATCAGAAAACTATAAAGATCCAACTGAGATCTCAGGACAACATCATTGATCCTAGATGCAAAGCTATATTTAAATTTCAGGAATAAATATAGCCAAGATTTGAACTTCTATGCACACCTCTTAAATAGGAGTAGCACCTTAGAATTTCATCTTATGGACCCATATAATTTATCAAGCTTACAATCATTTTACCAACTTTGACTCAAGAATCTGTAGCTGGTATCACTACCAGAACCAATCCATGAGAAACAACAAGATAAAGGCTTAATCCCTAAACCTCAGACCAACATCATGGGTTCTAGGGATGCAATGAAAGATAATTCCACTTATCTATAATGCCAAGCTAATTTTAAGCTTGAACAAAACCAACCCAAGAAATAGAATCTAATCTTGTGTGCCATACAAGGATGGTGTCACACGAACAGTTCTAAACTAAGCAGGTTGAACATTCAACTTTCACAGTTACACTCACGGCTAACTATAAAATCATTTTACTGACATCACACGAATCATAATCAGGAAAATCCATATACATATCGTCACTATAAGAGACCATTTGATCTTAAGCTATATATGAATTCTTAAGCCAACAGTACTAATGCAGTGACTTCATCACACAACACTCACTGTCATTAACCAAGTAATGACAGTGGTGAGCTATTAAACCACTAGATTTCCCAAGTATTGCTTCTAGAGCAACCTTACAATCCGAACCATATCAAAATCAATCCACAAAATCATCTGGTAAACCACTAGCATCACCACAGCTAATCATAAAGCAGCAAGCCATAGCTAACAACCTCTTATCATGCTTAGGGACCATCAAAACTTGATCCAATTCATCAGATATCTAATCCACAGAGGGGTTTGAATCCTAAGCAGAACAAACCATCTTAATCAGGACAGAACACTAACCAGGAATGGTCATTATCAACACATAGCATAGGATGACCTAGCACAGAGGACAAGAGGGGAAGAACTACTCACCTATGGTCCTCGCTGAAGAGTAGAAGAAGAAGCAGAGGAGGCCGACGAACACGGCGACACGGGGAGCACCCCCAAGGGGGGCGCTACGACCCACACCATGCCGATGCGGCGCCCATAGCCACGCCTGGGGGCGAGGAGCATCACCATGACACATGACAGCAGCGACGGCGTCAGCACCAACGCCACCCTAAACCCTAGGGTTCAGAACGGAATCGATCTGGCCACAGGAGGGCTCCAGGTCCAAATCGTATTGGACAGAAGGGTGAAGCAGGGTTGACAACCACCCTATGCACCACGGCGGCGGACAAGAAGGTCCACGGCGGCGCGTATCGCCGGCGGTAGCATCGTTGACCACGGGGTTGGTGGAGGAGAAGAAGAGAGGCGAGATCGAGGGAGAGACAGAGGGTGAGTTGGGCTGATTAGGCCAAGACCCCTTCGGGGTGTTGTTTTGACTTTGCCCTACTAGGCCACAAGGGCCCAATAAACCCAAACAGTCAGCCCAAATCACTTAAATCCTGTTTTAATAAATGGAAAAGGACCAAAATGCCCCTGAACTTAAATAAATTCTAGAAAATAAAACAAATCCAAAAATTATAAAAAAATATTTTTGGATTCATAATAATCCAAACTATCCAAATAAATTAAGAGATAAAATTTTAGACATATAAGTTTTATTAAGAATTTTGAAATATAAATATTCCTTATGGAATTTTACAAAATTATTGAAAGTTGATAAAAATAAATAAAAATCACTTTCATTATAAATTAATATTATAGCATTTTAGCAAAATACTAAACAAATATTTAATAACAATGTTTGGATTTAAATGATAATTCTTAAAGGAATTATCAAATTAATAAAATTCAAATAAAAGGAAATAAAATAAAAGAATAAAATATTCATAAATTCTTTATTATGAAAAAGTATAAAATATTATGAAAAGAATAAAAGAATAAATTCCTTATTAAAAATTAAAGATGAAAATTAATATTCATAAAAGAATAAAAGAATAAAATATTCATAAAATATTAAAAATTAATATTTATAAATTCTTTATTATGAAAAAGAATTTTTATAATTTAAATAATGGGGTTCAATACACATAAAATTAAATAATGCATTACATTACTTTGCATAATCATTTTGCTTCTTTAAATATTGTCCTTACCGGGTAATAATGATGTTTTTGTAGACATAGAAGCTCAAGGTCCAGTGCAAGCATCAGATTTCACTACCTTGCAATCACAAGGCAAGTTCATCACTTGCTCATGTCCTTTGAAGAGTCTTTATCAAAGTATTTGCGAATTATGTGTTATCATCTATATTATAGAAAAAGAAAACAATATTTTCTCAAGTTACTGAATCTTAGATATCATCCTAAGTGATGATATGATGGAGCAATAGAACTTAGGGTTCTAATTTTAATAATGATGAAAAATTAGGGATTAACCCATCACATCAGTGATTCTAGCGCGTATATTACGCGTTAACCATGAGATTTGGAATGGGACGAAGAAGTCAGTTGTATCATTTTCCTCTTATATGGAGGCAAGACTACCTTAACGTGACATTGTGATTCCTTGTGCGGATCCAACATATGGGTGGGCACCCTTACGCCCCACACTTTTGGTATATAGATTATCTGTAAATGGCGTTTAGGGATATAGTCCATGTAAATGGTACTATTCCGGGCACCACTAGGTCATAGAGTCTTCGGGAACTCATCAGGGTTTTAGCCTGCCCGAAAGGGGGCTTAACGGAGGTGAGCCAACTTAGAAGGATTATGCAGACATATGAGGTCGCGGAGAGGGCAGTGATTGGCTTGGACCAACTACTGGACCCCACATCATGGAATTGTGGACAGGAAAGTACGTCCGGTTGTGTAACAAGGAATTGATCTCTCATGGGAAAAGTAACGCACCTCTGCAGAGTGTAAGAATTATAACTTGTCACTCCCTGTTCCAGAAAGGAGCTGCGAACGCGGCAGGAAAGGAACTCCATAAAAATTCTGGTCAACCTGTGAAGGCTGATGGTCATAGATTTTTTATAATAAAATCAACCTTTGGAGAAAGATTTACGAAAATTGCATAGTGCCAAAGACTGATAGTCCGAGGTGGTAGATAGAGCATCAAACTTCCTACCTTGCATATAATGAATTTGCTGGGTAACGCTGTTACTCATCCTTTCCTTTGATCCCTTGCTTAGACTCTGAGGAACCCGAAGACGTGCCAATGTATGCAGCTGAATGTCAAAAAGATGTGTTCTACGAGGAGCCTAACCTGTCAAGAGGTGTTGAAGGAGTGGATTACGAAATCCGCTATGATGTCGATGACAACGAGTCCAACTAAGTATCCTAGTTAGTAGTAACCGACGGAGCCGAGCAACATGAACACTATAGAATAAGCTGCTGAACTCAACTCCTAGTGGGAGTTGCTACTTTTAAATTCCGCTGAAAACACTTTATATTTTTGTTTGTAAGTTGAATCCTTTGAAGTCTTGAACTTCTGATATTGTAATAATAATAATGTGTGAATGTTTGTAATATGGATCCACAATGTTTCTATTGTACCACTCTGAGGGATGTGATATTTATAGAACGGTGTTCTGTGGATGTCATATCCACGACTATAGTATACTACATATGCATTGGTATGTTGGGTCATCGCACCAACCACGCAGGCTCCGCATGGGCCGACCCACCCCACCACGCCTGCTCCCTAGTGGGGTGGCGTCGGCAGCCAGCAGGAGCGGGCGTGGGCGACCGGCGGCAGCAGCGCGCGATCGGCCGGCAACAGCGCGCAGTGCATGCATGCATGGAGAGCAGCAACACGCGAGGCCAGCAGCAGCGCATGCCAGGCCAGCATGCACGACAGCAATCAACACTCACTCGCATGCAGGAGTCCAGCATCAGCGCGACCAGCGGCTCGCGGTGGCGTGCGACTGGTGTACGGCGGCGGCTTGCAGCGACACACGGCGTGAGCGGCGCGCAGCGCGCGGCCAGCAGTACAGGTGGCCAATGGCAGCGGCACATCAACGTGTGGGCGAGCGGCGCGCAACGCGCAGCCAGGAGTACGTCTCAGTGCGGGCGAGCGGCGTGTGCCCAGCAGCCACGACGGCCAGCAGGGCCAGTGCGGGCGGCGTGCGGCTGTGCAGGCGTGGCCCGGTGCGGTGGCGTGCGGTGGCTGGTGGCGTGCGGATCCGGTGCGGTGGCGTTCAGCGTTTGTGGCCAGCGGGTCCTGCAGCGGCTAGCGGCGCAACGAGCGCGGCCAGTAGCGGCCAGAAGGGCTAGGTCGCGGGCGGCGGCGCAACGAGCGCGGCCAGTAGCGGCCAGAAGGGCTAGGTCGCGGGCGGCGGCGCATCGAGCGCGGCCAGCAGGGCGGGTCGCGAGCGTCTTGGCCATCAAGGTCATCGCTGCACCTAGAGATGAACAAGAACGATCGAAAAAATACTCAGATAATATCCGATCTACTAAGTAAATCGGCGTGATCTACACAGCAGATGCTCGCGGCGGTACTGTGACCAGCCGAATCATCTGTACCGTCTCCCTATAATACAGTCAACAAATTCCTGATCCAAGAGTGATTAAATCGACATTGGCCGGCGATAGCAGGTCAGATCGACTTTCGGGGAAAAATCCGTACCATAGGTGTGATCTAAAATATGTGTTGAACGCAAAAATTGTAAGAAAATCATGTAACGAATCCATTTTTGTGGTTACTTTGGGATTAACTTCAACAAAAGCCTGCGTAATGCAGGCTCGACGATGGCTTCATAGAGAGACACGTGCTGATGACATGTTGAATAACCCCTGCCGGCTGCTCCACAAATAAGAAAGAAGACTAAAGTTGAAAGCATACAAAAATTACACAAGAATTGACACAGAGAACAAGAAGTCTGGTGTGTTCATATACAATAATTGCTTATATATATATATATATATATATAGACTAAAGAAGATAATGATGTCCACATAGGCGCCTGGTAGAGACCCTGGTAGAAACCTTAGTGATTTGGCCCTACCGATACAGTTTCCAACACTCTTATCTAAAGAGACGGTATAGATCGGCTGAAATGAGATCTGGATCGATTAAGATGCTGTTGGCGTCCAAACTCAAGACGGTGACATGGGCCTCAGTCAACGACCCGAGGCCCAAGAAACTGACACAGCCCAACCGCAAATACATGGATTCAGCCAAAACGCAATGTGTTTTTCTGTTTGCACTAAACAATTAGGAGCAGTTAAATTAGACCAATGTCCCGTTTCGCAACTTTTTTAAGTACTTCTCTCGATTCATATTAATTGACTTTAGTTTATCAAAATTTGGATGAATCTATATACTTCCTTCGTCACAAAATAGATGTCTCACATTTGTTAAAATTTGAATGAATCTAGACGCTATTTAGTATATAGGTTCATCCAAATTTTGATAAATCTAAGACATCTATTTTGGAACGGAGTGGATACTAAATAGTGTCTAGATTCATTCAAATCTACACAAATTTGAGTCAATTAATATGGACCGGAGGGAGTATTCAAAGAATACTTCAGTTTTCTAGACATAATGAAGTATCAAATTCTTTATAACGTTGGCTCCAAAGAATATTGTGGCTTTAAAAACTGAAGTATCCAAAAAATTACAGTATTTTTGACGTTTTGGAAACTTCAACCATGACCTTATTTTCTTTTGTCAAAATAGAGAAAAACACTCGCTGGTGCCCCTTCCAAAACACCAGCAAGATCCACAGTCTTATGCATGCTTGCATGAAATCAGTGGCCGATGTCACTTGCTGTAGCCGACCAGGAAACATGGGCTTTGGATCATAGTTTTATGTGTGCTTGCATGCAATCAGATGCCTTTGAGAGCTTATACGTATCTATGCAATAATAATAGTACTTCCTTCGGTCCATATTAATTGACTTGGATTTGTCAAATTTTGGATGAATCTATATAGTAAATAGTGTCTAGATTCATCCAATTTTTAATAAATCCAAATCAATTAATATAGATCGGAGACAGTACAAAAATGGTTTGATCCAACTTACGAAAAAACAATGCATGAAGTAGCCATGCAAGCATCTACCGGTCAAAAGAAACCATACATACAACATAAAAATCAATCAAAAAAACGGTACATAGCACTTCCTAAACGCCTTGGTTTTTGTCAAAACTAAGAAATACTATAGTATGAAGAAACTGTAGTATTCCTCCCCGTGCAATGGAATACTTCAGTTTAAGAAAAACTTTGTTGCCAAACTAGGCCTTAGGGTTTCTCTACTACTAGCTCCGGTGATTGGCGATCGTCGGCGGTAGGAAGGTTTCCCCCACACCCTGAACCTCGATCGTCTCCCTCCTAACACCGCGATCGCTCGGGATGAACAAGGGGTCGACTAGCTTGACTACCCGACCTTGGTGGGTTTGCGTTGTGTCCTAGGTTTTTTGATTGGATCGGGGTATGGTGGCATCTCCGGGCAAGGGAGAGGCTAGGGGCTCGGAGGGGCGAGTTTTGGTTTCGACGGTGAGCGAGATGGGAGTGTTTCGCTAGGAGGTGAGCGAATATCTACCGCGCTCTTTTCCGCTGCTCCCGCATGCGCCGTCGTCGGCCTCGCTCGTGCGGAGGAGCGTTGCTTTTGCATCACGTGGGCATACGACGAGGTTGACTCAGTGGAAATGCTTAATTTAGACGTTGTCGATGGGCCTAGCCGCGGACTGCTTTATAGAACCTTCCGTAGGCTACCAAACGTATCCTAAATTCACTTGACCATCTAAAGCATCAGGTAGCATCTTGGACTTCGAAAGAGCCGAACTGGAGGAGGGAAGAATTTTCTAAGTCGCCAGTTCCTTGAAAAATGAGTCTTTTCGTTTCACATTTATCCAAGAAAGCGGCTTCTGTCCCAAAAATTTATTTCGAGAAGCCATCTATTGCTTCGAAATGTCCGAGTCAGCGTGCAGTGTAACAGTGGAGTGTGGAGCGCCCGGACGGCACACAGCCAACGCGGATGTTTTAAGGGAAGCCGCGGCACCCCGAATGCATAGCCAATAGAACAAGTACAATCCAGCTAGCACCGATGGTGAACTGGGTGAAAGTGTACAGGAAGCACGTGCTGGCCCTCGTGGCCAAGCACGCCGGACTGCGGCAGCACGCCGTGGACGTCGACGACGCCGGCACGGTCATCAACTTCTGGCTGCCCAGGCACAAGCAGGCACAGGAAGAGAAAAAGAAGCAGATCACCAAGCACCCCGTCGTGCTTGTGCACGGCTTCGCTGGCGACGGCATCATGACTTGGTGGCTCCAGGTCGGCGCATTGTCCCGGCGCGGTTACGACGTGTATGTCCCTGACCTGATCCACTTCGGCGGCTCCACATCACCGTCGCCCGACCGCTCCGTGGGCTTCCAGGCACGGTGCCTCGCGGCGGCGCTGCAGAAGCTCGGCGTTGCCGCGTGCGACGTGGTCGGGTTCAGCTATGGCGGCCTCGTGGCGTTCGAGATGGCGGCGGCGCACCCGGACCTGGTCCGTTCCGTCGTCGTCTCCGGCGCAGGCACCTCCTTCACGGACGCCGCGGTCGACGCCATGCTGGGGAGGTTCGGCGCCAAGACGATCACGGAGCTGATGCTGCCGGAGTCCGTCGAAGGGGTAAGGTCGCTCTTATCCATCGCCCTGCACATGAAGCTGTGGTTTCCCCGTCGCTTCCTCGAGGACTTCCTCAAGGTCAGTACGTACGTTCACCTTCTGACCAGTAGAGAATCAGAAGAAGAATCAAGCGTGTATGTTCACGGGTCGATGCAGGTGATGTTTACCAACCGTAAGGAAAGAGGTGAAATGCTTGAAGAGATGGTGATCAGGGAAAAAAGGCCGACGCCTGCTTTTCACCAGGTAATCAAAACTATCGCCAATTCTTGAGTTTTTGCGATTAGTTGCGAGTGCCTTCGTCGGCACCTACTTTCAGAACATCTATGTTGATCTTAGAAGTTTAAGAGAAATCATAATAATATACGCACACTCACGAAGTTAGGTTAGTACTAAGTAGTACTCCCTCTGACAGTGGCCCATATTAGTTGACTTGGATTTGTTTAGATTTGAATGTATCTAGCACTAAACTGTCTAGATACCTTCAAATCTAGACAAATCCAAATCAACTAATATGGGTCAAAGGAAGTAGTATAAAATATGTTCATTTGCAAAATGTTCAAATAAAGACAATCTTGATAGGCATCATCACACGTCTCTGAACGATCGATTTGCATGCAGAACATATTTCTGCTATGGGGTGAACATGACAGCTTCGTCCCCATAGAGGATGCCAACAATCTGAAAGAGTAAGTAAACCTCCAGCTGTTTCCTATGAAGAACCTTCAGATCATCATCATAGCTATGTATGGTCATGCACAGTTAGTTAGCGTTAATGATGTGGTCGATACATGCAGGGAACTGGGCAAGAAGGCGACATTACGAAGCATAAGCAAGGCGGGGCATCTAGCCCACCTGGAAAGACCTCTCATTTACAACCGCTGCCTCACGGAGTTCCTCGCTCATGTCAATGCCCAATCCTCCTGACCAACTTTGGGTCAATGAATAAACAATAAACGACTAGCCCTCCATTAGATTTCCTCATCGAAAAATACCTGCTACCTCCATTCCGGTTTATAAGGCAAATACGTATTTTAAGAAAATAGTTTGATCGTAAATTTGGTTAACAAAATACAAACTATATTTATATCATTAGATTCATATTTAAAATATGCTTCCAATGATATAATTTTGGTGACATATAATTTATATTATTAAACAAATTTACAGTCAAACTATTTTCTCGAATTACGTCTTTATCTTATAAACCGAAATGAAGGTAGTACGACTGTTTTCAATTTTGCGGGAGGGTCCATCTAAGTCAACGGTGATATAACCGATTCTGAAAAGTGCAATTTCTACCCAGTGAAAAGAAACTTTTCTGAATAGCTTAAGACTTGAGAAAAACATTTACTCAATTAAGATGCAATGGAAAAATTTAGCCAAGAGCTCGTTTATCCTGCCCTTTGTGAGGACTATTTTTGGATGCAATGGAAAAATAAATCACCATTTGTGAACACACATTAACATGGGCATCATACATAATATGTTGGGTTCACCCAAGGATCAATCACGTCAAATAGACGAACACGACAAGCTCAAAATACTTTAGCCAAGAGCTCGTTTATCCTGCCCTTCTCAATATCTCACGGTACAATCTATCCGTAACCTGTTGTGTTTATATACACGAACATGCCACTTTTGTTTAGGTGGCTGATTCGTGCCGAGACTTTATTCGATCCGTAAATTGTAATAATTTGTAAACTGAGCTACGGATGAATAATTCGAGTTAATAAGTTAATAAAAGCCCCATGCATTAGTTCAATGCAAAGAGAGGCTGGTGCACAAAGACACGAACAGGCCACGCCAAACGACTCGAAGTAAGGGCATCTCCACCGGGCTGATCCAACTCGTCCGAGCGTGTCCGAATGCTTCTGAGTGAATTGACGGACAGCTGCGCGGCGGCCCAGCGGTGTGACCCATCCGAACAAACGCGCGTGGACAGATCTATCCATGCATCAAATTTGGGCCTCGATTGGGTCGGCCTGGACAGCATGCTTATCCTCGCGCGTCCTCCCTTCACCTTTGGCGGTTCCCTCCCGCCAGTGCCACACAAACCACTCCACTTCTCCCTCCAAAAACCCTCTCCCTGGTAGGATCGGGAGGGAAGGCGATGGATCCCGCTGCCATGGCCGATGTTGCACCCTCCGGCATTCCCGTCTCCAAGAAGCACGGCCGTCCGAAGAAGCTTGGCAAGGACGGAGTAGCATAAAGTTTAGTTGGACAAGCGCGCTAGTCAGCGGGTAGTGGCGAGAGTTCAACTCGTCGCTGCCAAGCTCGAGAAGGAGCACCGGGAGGAGAACGAGCGATTTCTCGCCGCGCAGGACAGGGTCAATACCGATGTAGCACCCCGAGAAAAACACTACTAGAAAATCGCCTGTTGTTTATATTTTGTGCATCATCATGACGTCATGCATATTTTTCTTTTTCATAAAACTATTTCGTAAAATCCTATGTTGTTTTCTAGTTAGTCCTCTCCTTTAATTTTAAATTAAAGCCTCGGTCGGTTCAGATCTTGTATTTGTCTAAAAAGTATTTGCAAAATGTTTTTTAATAAAACAAATAATAAAATGTTTTTCCGGGGAGGCCGCCAGCCTGCCAGGCCAAAGTCCCAGCTAGCAAGAAGACTACAACCCCTGAAACCCTAGACCCCCTAACCCTAACCCTAAACACCACCACACCCACCTACCCTCTACACTACACTCCCTGTCGCCGCCACCACACCCTGGACACACACACACCAGCCCGCTCGCCAACTCCCCTCGCTCGTTTCCCTGGCCCCACACCCCATCCCACACGGTCGCAAACCCCCGCTTGATCCACCCACCGACCGCCAGCTCCTAGACCCCATCACCCCACACCCCAGCAGGCCCCACCCCCGTTTTGTCCGCCCCGTCCTGCACCCACCTTCCCCACCCTGCCTCGCGTGACCCGCGCCTCCCCATCGCGCACCAACCGCCGCCGCTGCCGCTGCATGGCATCAGCCCGGCCTCCCGCGTCGTTCCCCGCTCGCTCCCGGCCCTCCGCCGCCATTCCGTAGCTCACCCCTCCTCGGCCTCAAGCTCCGGCGCTGGCCGTACCTCTCCTCTCCGTCTCGCGCGATTCGTCGCAGACCGGAGCTCCGTGTCCGGCCGCCTCGGACCACCACAGCACCGTCGGCCTCAGCTGTCGCCTCCTCTTCATCATCGGCCGCCTCTCTGGCTCCATCGCCGGGTACCCGGCCCCTCCAGCGCCCCTCCGTCCTGCCGCCGCCCTTCTCCCCCGTTGCCGCGCAAGCCCAAGCCGCCTCTGCTGCAGCAGTGCTTCACCGCCAGCCTTCCCAGCAGAGCGCTGCCGGCCGCCTGGGATCGCCTGCTCGCCCGGTGCCCCGTGCCTTCCTCTATAGCGCGCGCACGCCTTCCACGAGCCCCACGTTGCCCTCCTCTCCGCAGCAGGGACGAGCACCTGCCGCCTCATGTTCGAACCCACCTCCTGTTCCAGGCGAGCATCCTGCCTATGTGCGTTTTTAGTTGATGCATGTTTTTGATCCTGCCTTGTGCGGTGCCTCAGGTACTAGTGGTGTTTCGATGGTGGCTGTGATGTGATGGATGCAACGATGTAGTGTCCCCCGAAGGTCGATCTGAACATCAATTTCTTCATGAAACCCGATTTCGGAGTTCGAAGTCCGAACCCAAACTTTTCCAAACGACAAGTTCTCCCTCACGGATCCAAAGACCTCGATCCTAAAGATCCGAAGACCTCCGAACTCGAACCCTTGCAACCAAGATCGTCGACCCCATGTGTGACCCTCTTTTCCGTGACCCATATTTTATAAATGATATTACTTGTTGCATTCAATTGTTCATGTCGTATACATATTGTGTGTTTGGGGGCCTTATGCAGATTCACCTAAATTAAATATGGAGACCATGTGCAGACTTTTCTAGTCTAATATTGGTCTCATTTAAATTTGTGCATCGAACCGGTGACATATTTTGCCTTGTTAAGACAACATTTAAATTTTGGGGTACCTAAACAACATGAACCGTTTAATTAAATGTCGGTTATATTTTGGGGTACCTAAGACAACATTGATGCGAGTGTCGACCCGATCTTCGGATGAACCTTCGACAATGTTTTTCAGGCGAGCATTCTCCCCCTTTCTACCTATCTTAATTTTATAGTATTTATATCCTCATATTGATCTATTGCTATCTATGTTGTGATGCTCTAGTTTTCGTACCCGTGATATCCCTTGCAGCCCTTATATTGCCATGGACACATCCTATTACCTGTTGTTTGGTAGATAGTCGGTCTTGCGAGTCGTAGTTGCTTGCACAGGTGATGTGTTGCGTCGTCGATCTTCCATAGTTGTTGGAGTAATGCTGCATGTTTAATATTGGAGATGACCATGGCTTTAATTACCGTTTAATAACTAAAATTGAAGAAGGTAAATAATGCAGAGGCATAGGTGGACAATAGATGTTATTTGGTTTTTAACCGTCCACTTGTGTCCCGTAGGACCCCGAGTACTTGATACCTGTTCTTTGAATATTCGCACTATCCGCATGTGGGACCATGAATCCCCCTAACCCTAGCTTGAGTCATATTTAATTCCTTGGGGCCACAAGTAGTTTGGGGCTTTATTACTATCTTGTACTTATATCATGCTTTACTGCTTTATTTACGATTGCGCGTGGAGCGCCTGTACTGTTTAGGAACAAATGTGGATTGTTTTCGCGGTATCGACAAGCCCAGTCACACTTTCGGGTTCCCAGTTGTTTACAACCATTGTCACAAACCTCTGGGTCCGTCTCGGAGCTGGCCAACTTCGTTGCGGGTAGCTTAGTGGGGTGGACCCCTGAAATCAAATATGAATCTTGCGAATGTTCTATCGTGATGCCTCGTTGGGTTTTCATTTGGTTTTTCTCGAGGTTGATCGTGCGTGTGTTGCTATTTGTGCCCCTGCAGGGTAAAACTTTCTGAAAGCCGTGTCTGCAGTTATGGACGACTTGAAGCACAGTATCTCAATCATATACAACTATAACTAAAGTAGTGCTATAAATTTGACTTTATAATGACTAGTAATCATCTTCACTATAATGGAATGGCTAAATAAAAGTGCCAACAATTGCTGGTTTGGGTTGTCACCTGTTACCATTGTATCTGACTAGTAAGTATTGCAACTACAACGGAATGGCTACATAAAAGTTCCAACAACTGCTTGGTTTTGGGATGCCTCATGCTATATGTATCTGACTAGTAAGTACTACAACTACAACGTAATGGTTAACTAAAACTGCCCACTGCTTATTATATCAGGATGACTCATGCTATCTATATCTGACTAATAATTTCCGCAACTATAGCGGAATAAATAAAACTGCCAACTGTGTGAGTTCCTCGGTTGACTTCCTCGTTTGGTCTCGAGGGGGAAATACCAGGATGGGTATGCTTGGTGATAGTTTCAGGTTGGATCCGAATAGGTCTTTCTTATCCCTATCTGATAGCTGCCAGTTGTATCGAGTCTCTATAGGTTGTTTAGTGCATGCTGCGCTGCCGCTTCAGTCCACCATACCTATGTAGGCGAGGACCGCCAAATTCTAGTCTCGCCGTGTACTGGCCTCAGTACTGACCGCTCTCTTTTTCCTTCGCCCTTTGTCGGCACCCCTTTTGTTAAGCAGGTTTTGAGATCGACGTCGTTAGCAGGGTTACCCTTCCGGCTTGTCCTGGGCAGGGTTATGGACGCCATCGGTTATTCTTCAGGGCTCTTAGCTTAATTTGCACTTGTCCGTAGTCGGACATTGTATCGTTTTTAAGGTGATTTGGATCTTTGTATTGTATATCTCTATTCTTGACTCATGGAGTCGCTGTTGTATATATCTGTTCTGTGGGTTCTATCGTGGGCTATTGTGTAATGGTATTACTTCGTTTTCCACCCGCACGAAAGTGCCTGGTGGGCACCTTTGAATCGTTTCTATGCGGGTTTGGCGGGAATCGCTGAAACTTGCATATGGTCAATTCTGAGGGTGTTACAGAGTCGTACCAGAGCTCAACAGTTGTGATACCCCACTGGTTCAGCCTGTAGGGTAACTTATCTATCGGACGTCGTAGAGTGTCAAAACTATTTTGAAAAAAAATCGGTTGGATTATATCTGATTAGGTCTGCTTTTACTCCTTACCCCTCTGTTATTCTCCTCTTACCTCTGCATGTTTTGAATCTACCCTCTGACCCTTTTTTTCGAGTCTAAGAATTCTCGTGGATGGGTTTCTGTCGTACCTTTAGGGTTTGCTTCCATCCTTTTGTAACGGTGCTTCGACATCCGGTCTTCATGCTATCTTAGGAATCTTCCTCTGCTGTATCTTTTAGTGGACCGAAAATCCACTATTTTTTTCTGTGTATCTTTTGGTGTTATCTAACGCGACGACCTCATCTGCGTCAGATCTGATGAAGATCCTACGTCATCCTTTTGTTTCTGAATCTCGATTGATGAGAGCTTCAGTCTGATTCCGAGAGTTGGCTGCATAATTTCCATATTCATGTGCAGAGTAATGCTTTGGGTGCGCGATAGACTGATCACCATCCGACTACTCTTATCATTCGCTCCTTATATTGAATGGTGGATTGGTGCAATTTTACTCCTTCCAAAGAAGTTAAAGGTGGCCTTATCTTTTGAGACCTCGACCTTCATCTTTGTTTTCCCGGAGTGTTCTCTCGACGAACGTGAGCCACACCCTTTGTTGGTGGTGTAGCCAATTTTAAAACGGAGAAAGAATCACTGTTAGTGGTGTCGTGAAGATCTACACGAAGAGAGAAGATCCTCATCGTCGGCCTTCTTCCCCTTACCAGGAGGCGGATCTCGAGGGCGAGATCCATTGTTAGTGGTGTCGAATTGTAGCACCCCGAGAAAAACACTACTAGAAAATCGCCTGTTGTTTATATTTTGTGCATCATCATGACGTCATGCATATTTTTCTTTTTCATAAAACTATTCCATAAAATCCTATGTTGTTTTCTAGTTAATCCTCTCCTTCAATTTCAAATTAAAGCCTCGGTCGGTTCAGATCTTGTATTTGTCTAAAAAGTATTTGCAAAATGTTTTTTAATAAAACAAATAATAAAATGTTTTTTGGGGGAGGCCGACAGCCTGCCAGGCCAAAGGCCCAGCTAGCCAGCAGCCTACAACCCCTGAAACCTTAGACTCCCTAACCCTAACCCTAAACACCACCACACCCACCTACCCTCTACCCAACACTCCCTGTCGCTGCCGCCACACCCTGGACACACACACCAGCCCGCTCGCCAACTCCCCTCGCCCGTTTCCCTGGCCCCACACCCCATCCCACACGGTCGCAAACCCCCGCTTGATCCAACCACCGACTGCCAGCTCCTAGACCCCATCACCCCACACCCAGTGGGCCCCACCCCCGTTTGGTCCGCCCCGTCCTGCACCCACCTTCCCCACCCTGCCTCGCGTGACCCGCGCCTCCCCATCGCGCACCAACCACCGCCGATGCCGCTGGATGGCATCGGCACGGCCTCCCGCGTCGTTCCCTGCACATTCCCAGCCCTCCGCCGCCATTCCGTCGCTCACCCCTCCTCGGCCTCAAACTTCGGTGCTGGTCGTCCCTCTCTTCTCCGTCTCGCACGATTCGTCGCAGACCGGAGCTCCGCGTCCGGCCGCCTCGGACCACCGCGGCACCGTCGGCCTCTGCTGCCGCCTCCTCTTCATCACCGGCCGCCTCTATGGCTCCATCGCCGGGTACCCGACCCCTCCAGCGCCCCTCCGTCCTGCCGCCGCCGTTCTCCCCCGTGGTCGCGCAAGCCCAAGCCGCCTCTGCTGCAGAAGTGCTTCACCGCCGGCCTTCCCAGCGCAGCGCTGTCGGCCGCCTGGGACCGCCTGCTCGCCCGGTGCCCCGTGCCTTCCTCTATAGTGCGCGCACTCCTTCCGCGAGCCCCACGTCGCCCTCCTTTCCGCAGCAGGGACGACCACCTGCCGCCTCATGTTCGAACCCACCTCCTGTTCCAGTGGGGTGCCTCAGGTACTAGTGGTGTTTCGATGGTGGCTGTGATGTGGTGGATGCAACGATGTAGTGTCCCCCGAAGGTCGATCTGAACATCAAGTTCTTCATGAAACCCGATTTCGGAGTTCGAAGTCCGAACCAAAACTTTTCCAAACGACAAGTTCTCCCTCACGGATCCGAAGACCTCGATCCCGGAGATCCGAAGACCTCTGAACCCGAACCCTTGCAACCAAGATCGTCGACCCCATGTGTGACCCTCTTTTCCGTGACCCATATTTTATAAATGATATTACTTGTTGCATTTAATTGTTCATGTCACATACATATTGTGTGGTTTGGGGGCCTTATGCTGATACACCTAAATTAAATATGAAGACCATATGTGGGCTTTTCTAGTCTAATATTGGTCTTATTTAAATTTATGCATCGAACCGGTGACATATTTGCCCTTGTTAAGACAATATTTAAATTGTGGGGTACCTAAACAACATGAACCGTTTAATTAAATGTCGGGACCCCGGTTCCGCTTAATATTGTCTAATTGTATCGCATTTTTGCCATGTCACGCATCATACATGCATCATGCCCGATCTTTTGCTGTAATATTAAATAGTGCATCCGGTGTTTCTTCTAGTGCTTTGCTTCTTCACGGATTAGGCCGATGATTTGATGCGAGTGTCGACCCGATCTTCGGATGAACCTTCGACAATGTTTTTCAGGCGAGCATTCTCCCCCTTTCTACCTATCTTAATTTTATAGTCTTTATTTCCTCCTGTTGATCTATTGTTATCTATGTTGCGATGCTCTAGTTTTCATACCCGTGATATCCCTTGCATCCCTTATATTGTTATGGACACATCATATTACCTGTTGTTTGGTAGATAGTCGGCCTTGCGAGTCGTAGTTGCTTGCGCATGTGATGTGTTGCGTCGTCGATCTTCCACAGTTGTTGGAGTAATGCCGCATGTTTAATGTTGGAGATGATCATGGCTTTAATTACCGTTTAATAACTAAAATTGAAGTAGGTAAATAATACAGAGAAACATGTGGGCAGTAGATGTTATTTGGTTTTTAAACGTCCACTTGTGTCCTGTAGGATCCCGGATACTTGATATCTGTTCTTTAAATATTCGCACTATCCACATGTGGGACCATGAATCCCCCTAACCCTAGCTTGATTCATATTTAATTCCTCGGGGCCACAAGTAGTTTGGGGCTTTATTACTATTATGTACTTATGCCATGCTTTACCGCTTTATTTACGATTGCGCGTGGAGCGCCTCTACTGTTTAGGAACAAATGTGGAATGTTTTTGCGGTATCGACAAGCCCAGTCACACTTTCGGGTTCTCAGTCGTTTACAGCCATGGTCACAAACCTCTGGGTCCGTCTCGGAGCCGGCCAACTTTGTTGCGGGTAGCTTAGTGGGGTGGCCCCTGAAATCAAATATGAATCTTGTGAATGTTCTGTCGTGATGCCTTGTTGGGTTTTCATTTGGTTTTTCTCGAGGTTGATCGTGCGTATGTTGCTATTTGTGCCCCTTGTAGGGTAAAACTTTCTGAAAGCCGTGTCCGTGATTATGGACGACTTGGAGCATAGTATCTCGAGCATAGACAACTATAACTAAAGTAGTGCTATAAATTTGACTTTATAATGACTAATCCCTCCGTTTTAAAATATAAGATGTTTTAGGTTTGTGAAGAAAATGTATCTACACTTGTTTTAGTGTCTAGATTCACTCCAAACCTTAGTGAACCTACGTACTAAAAGTAGTCTAGATACATTTGCTTCACAAATCTAAAACTTCTTATATTTTTAAACGGAGGGAGTAGTAATCAGCTTCACTATAATGGAATGGCTAAATAAAAGTGCCAAAAATTGCTGGTTTGGGTTGTCACCTGTTATCATTGTATTTGACTAGTAAGTATTGTAACTACAACGGAATGACTACATAAAAGTTCCAACAACTGCTAGGTTTTGGGATGCCTCGTGCTATATGTATCTGACTAGTAAGTACTACAACTACAACAGAATGGTTAACTAAAACTGCCCACTGCTTATTATATCAGGATGACTCATGCTATCTATATCTGACTAGTAATTGCCGCAACTATAACAGAAAGAATAAAACTGCCAACTGTGTGAGTTCCTCGGTTGACTTCCTCGTTTGGTCTCGAGGGGGAAATACCAGGATGGGTATGCTTCGTGATAATTTCAGGTTGGATCCGAATAGGTCTTTATTATTCCTATCTGATAGCCGCCAGTTGTATCGAGTCTCTATAGGTTGTTTAGTGCATGCTGCGCTGCCGCTTCAGTCTACCATACCTATGTAGGCGAGGACCGCCGAATTCTAGTCTCGCCGTGTATTGGCCTTAGTACTGACCGCTCTCTTTTTCCTTCGCCCTTTGTCAGCACCCCTTTTGTTAAGCAGGTTTTGAGATCGACGTCGTTAGCAGGTTTATCCTTCCGGCTTGGCCTGGGCAGGGTTATGGACTGTTGGAGATATGCCCTAGAGGCAATAATAAATGTAGTTATTATTATATCTTTGTGTTTATGATAAATGTTTACATTCATGCTATAATAGTATTAACAAGGAAACATTGATACTTGTGTGATTTGTAAACTTAATTGGAAGTCCCTAGTATAGCCTCTATATATCACTAGCTTGTTGGTTGATAAATGATTGTGGTTTCCCTATCATGAACATTGAGATGTTATCAACAACAAGATCATATCGTTAGGAGAATGATATGATGGACATACTCCTATAGATAAGCGTAGCATAAAGATCAAGTCATTTCAATAGTTCAATTGCTATATGCTTTCTGATACATAGTAACCTAATTCCTTCGACCATGAGATCATGCATATCACCTTTGCCGGATGGATGCTTTGATGACATCAAACACCACACCGTAACTGGGTGGCTATAAAGGTGGCATTGAGTGTTCGGAAAGTATTGGTTGAAACACATGGATCAAGAGTGGGATTTGTCCATCCATATGATGGATAGATATACTCTAGGCCCTCTCGGTGGAATGTCATCCAATTAGCTTGCAAGCATGTGACTGGCTCACAAGGGATCACATATCACGGGAACAAGAAAAGAGTACTTATCGGTAACGAGGTTGAACTAGGTATGCAGAGATACCGACGATCATAAACCTCGGATAAGTAAACTATCGTGAGACAAAGGGAAATTGGTATCGTATGTAAGTGGTTCATTCGATCGCTAAGTAATCGTAGAAATATGTGGGAGCCATATGAATTTCCAGATTTCTCTATTGGTTATTGTTCGGAGAAGTGTCTCCATGTCCGCATAATTCACGAACCGTAGGGAGACACACTTAAGGATTCGACGTTGTTTGAGTAGTTATGGTATTATGAGAAAGAGACCGAATGTTGTTCGGAGTCTCGGATGGGATCCGGGATATCACGAGGAGATCCGGAATGGTCCGGAGAATAAGATTCATATAAGGAAAGTCCCGTTTCAGAGTTCGGAAATGATTCCGGTGTTTTCATCGGGAATGTTCTAGAAGGTTCCGGAATGTCCGGCACTCCGGAGGGGAAGGGGTACATGAATGTGTCATTGCAAGTTGGAATGATTGCATCATGTACTAAGTGCCATCGCTGTTCCAAATAAAGGATTAATTCAAATCCTAGTTTGAAAAGTCAAACGGCTAAATTGAAAAGTCAAACGGCTAAATTTGGAAAGAGGAAAAGAGGAGGAAGTGGGAAACCGAGTTGGGGAGGGAATCCCTCCTCCAACCGGCGGCGCCCCCTCCAAGCCGAGTTGGGGAGGGACTCCCCTCCCTCCCCTTGGCCGCCGGCCCCTCCACCTATATAAGGAGGGGCAGGGCTCCCTCCTAGTACACACAAGTCCCTCACCTCAAACCCTAGAAGCTGCAGCCCACCATAGCCGCCGCCGCCCCCTAGGGTTTTGCCCTAGCCGCCGACTTGGGGGTCCCCGGAACCCTAGCCGCCGGCTCTAGCACCCCCTCCTTGGTGTGTGTAAACCCTAGATCGCCGAGGAGCTCTCTCATACTCCACCATACTCGCTCCGGCTTAAGGCGAAGCCCTGCGAGATCTCCCCTCTACTTCCGGTACCACGCCGTTGTGCTGCCGGAATCGCGAGGAGAGTGCTACAACCTCCGCTGCCTGCTGGAACAAGGGAGAGGAAGGTCTTCATCGAGTACCGAACGTGTGACCGACTGCGGGAGCGCTGCCGGAACGCAGCGCCGGAAGGATCGTTTACGCGATCTTGAGATCGGGAAGAGTACGACTACATCACCCACGAGAATCCGCTCTCGTTAAACACTTTGGAATCTTCGAGGGTAAGTTATTCCATCGACTCGTTGCTACAATCTAGTAGATAGATCTTGGCTTGTTTGTTTGTATGCGATAGAATTTTTTTGTTTTCCATGCTACGAAACCCTACAGTGGTATCAGAGCCGTGTCTATATGTAGATCTGTTGCACGAGTAGAACACAATGGTCATTATGCGCGTTGATGCTTTTATTGTCGATTGCTTCTTGTGTACTTTGCATCTTGCGGTATGTTGGGATGAAGCGGCCCGGGCTAACCTTACATGACATCGTTCATGAGACTTGCTCCACGCTCGACATGCAACTTGTATTGCATAAGTGGCTTTGCGGGTGCCTGTTTCTCCTAGCATAGTTAAGATCCAATTTACAACGGGTGATTAACAATACTAGTATCAATGTTGTGGTTCATGTTCGTAAGTTAGAACGACACTTATTGAAAGCCCCAAACCACGTAAAACATGCAAAGAAAGTAGAGGCGTCTAACTTTGTTTTGCAGGGGTGTGCAGTGATGTGATATGGCCATGATTGTGATTATATTTGATGTATGCAATGTTCCTTATTGTAAGTTGGCAACCGGCAGGATCCATATGGTTGTCTTTAATTTATGTTAAGACCCGCGTGTCTATTCAAAGTAGTTGTAATAGTTGAAGCCGGTGAACGACAACCATGGAGAGGCGTCATTGACCTTGATGCAATGCCGGTGATGATGGAGATCATGTTCGTGCTAGAAGATGGAGATCGAAAGAACAAAGAAGAAAGGCCATATCATATCACATATTATGAATTGCATGTGATGTTAATCCTTTATGCATCTTGTATTGCTTAGTAGACGACGGTAGCATTATAAGATGATCCCTCGTGCACATGAATTTCAAGTCATAAAGTGTTCACCCTTAGTTAGCACCGTTGCTAAAGCTTGTTGTTTCGAAGCACCACGTGATGATCGGGTGTGTTAGATTCTGCAAGTGTATACGACGTGAGCAAGCCAGATTTGCTCATGCGGAAACTAAGGTTTGATCTTGACGAGCCTAGAATGTACAGACATGGTCTCGAAACACGGATCACCGAAAGGTAAAGCATGAATCATATAGTAGATATGATGAACATGACGATTGTTCGCCATTGAAACTATATCAACTCTCGTGATGATCGGTGTTGATGTAGTGGATTTGGTTCGTGTGATCACTAAAACAATGTGAGGGATATTGTTTTGAGTGGGAGTTCACCTAGATTAAACTTTATTATTAATTTGAACTCAATTTGTCATAAACTTAGTCTAAACTATTGCAAATATGTTGTAGATCAATGGCAGCCCCTACCATCAATTTTAATGCGTTCCTAGAGAAAGAAAAGTTGAAAAACAATGGAAGCAACTTCGCGGATTGGTTCCGCAATTTGAGGATTGTCCTCACAGCTGGTAATTTGACCTATGTGCTGGATGCACCGTTGGGTGACCCACCTGCAGCTGATGCTTTTGATGAAGTAAAGAATGTTTACCTCGCTCGGAAGAATCAGTACTCCATAGTTCAGTGTGCTATCTTGTATGGTTTGGAATCGGAGCTTCAGAAAAGGTTTGAGAATTCAGACCCATATGATATTGTCGAGGATCTCAAATTGATCTTTGAGACTCATGCGGCAATTGAAAGTTATGAGGCTTCTGAAAAGTTCTTTAACTGCAAGATGGAAGAGGGCAGCTTCGTCAGTGAGCATGTGCTTAAGATGTCTGGGCACGCAAACAAACTTCAAAGCTTGGGTATAGTGATTCCTAATGCTTTGGGGATTTATCGTGTCCTCCAATCACTACCACCAAGTTACAAGAACTTTGTGATGAACTACAACATGCAGAACATGAACAAGCAGTTGCCAGAACTGTTTGATATGTTAAAGTCTGCAGAAGTGGAGATCAGGAAAGAGCACCAAGTGTTGTTGGTCAATAAGACCACCAAATTCAAGAAAGGCAAGTCTAAGCAGAAGGGACACTTCAAGAAGGGTGGTAAGAAAGTTACCACGCCGGCGAAGAAGACCAAGGCTGGACCTAAGCCTGAAACTGAGTGCTTTTACTGCAAGGGAGAAGGTCACTGGAAGCGGAATTGCGCAAAGTACTTGGCGGATTTGAAGAACGGCAACATCAAGAAGAAAGGTATATCTGATATACATGTTATTGATGTGTATCTCACTAGTACTCGTAGTAGTGCCTGGGTATTTGATACTGGTTCGGTTGCTCATATTTGTAACTCGAAACAGGTGCTGCAGAATAAACGGAAGCTAGCGAAGAATGAGGTGACGATGCGCGTGGGAAACGGATCAAAGGTTGATGTGATCGCGGTCGGTACGCTACCCCTTCATCTACCATCGGGATTAGTTTTATACTTAAATAATTGTTATTTGGTGCCTGCGTTGAGCATGAACATTATATCGGGATCTTGTTTATTGCGAGACGGTTACTTGTTTAAGTCCGAGAATAATGGTTGTTCGATTTATATGAGTAATATGTTTTATGCACATGCACCTTTGATAGATGGTCTATTCTTATTGAATCTCGATAGTGGAAATACACATATCAACAACATTGAGGCTAAACGTTTGAAATCGAGCGATAACTCGACCTATATGTGGCACTGTCGTCTTGGTCACATTGGAGTGAAGCGTATGAAGAAACTCCATTCCGATGGACTTCTTGAATCACTTGATTTCGAATCACTTGAAAGATGCGAAGCATGTCTGATGGGTAAAATGACTAAGACTCCATTTTCTGGTATGATGGAGCGAGCTACGGACTTATTGGAAATTATACATATCGATGTGTGTGATCCAATGAGTGTAGCATCGCGCGGTGGTTATCGTTATTTTCTTTCCTTCACAGATGACTTGAGTAGATATGGGTATATCTATTTCATGAAACATAAGTCCGAAACTTTCGAGAAGTTTAAGGAGTTTCAAAGTGAGGTAGAGAATCAACGTAACAAGAAGATTAAATTTCTACGTTCTGATCGTGGAGGTGAATATCTAAGTTACGAGTTTGGCGAGCATTTGAAGAAATGCGGAATACTTTCACAATTGACACCGCCGGGAACACCACAGCGTAATGGTGTGTCCGAACGTCGTAATCGAACTCTCTTAGATATGGTTCGTTCTATGATGTCACTTACAGATTTACCGCTATCATTTTGGGGTTATGCATTAGAAACAACCGCATTCACTTTAAATAGGGCACCATCTAAATCCGTTGAAAAGACACCGTATGAATTATGGTTTGGGAAGAAACCTAAATTGTCGTTCCTTAAAGTTTGGGGATGCGAAGCCTATGTAAAGAAGTTACAGCCGGACAAGCTAGAACCCAAAGCGGAAAAATGCGACTTCATAGGATACCCGAAGGAAACTATTGGGTATACCTTCTATCATAGATCCGAAGGCAAAATCTTCGTTGCCAAGAATGGATCCTTTCTAGAGAAGGAATTTCTCTCGAAAGAAGTGACTTGAAGGAAAGTAGAACTCGACGAGGTTATCGAACCTTCTCTCGAAATTGCGAGTAGCGCAGCACCGGAAGAAGTTCCTGTGGTGCCTGCACCAATTAGAGAGGAAGCTAATGATGATGATCATGAAACTTCGGTTGAAGTTGCTACAGAGCCTCGGAGGTCAACGAGAACTCGTACCACTCCAGATTGGTATGATCCCGTTATGAGTGTCATGTTGGTGGATAACACCGATGACCCCGAGACATATGAGGAAGCGATGATGAGCCCAGATTCCAATAAATGGCAAGAATCCATGAAATCCGAGATTGGATCCATGTACGAAAACCAAGTATGGACTTTGGTGGACTTACCGGATGGCCGGAAGGCTGTCGAGAACAAATGGATCTTCAAGAAAAAAACAGATGCTGATGGTAATGTTACTGTCTATAAAGCTCGACTTGTCGCAAAAGGGTTTCGACAAATTTAAGGAGTTGACTACGATGAGACTTTCTCACCAGTAGCGAAGCTAAAGTCTGTGAGGATTATGTTATCAATCGCTGCATATTATGATTATGAGATATGGCACATGGATGTCAAAACAACATTTCTCAATGGAGACATTGATAAAGAGTTGTATATGATGCAACCCAAAGGTTTTGTCGATCCTAAAGATGCTAACAAGGTATGCAAACTTCAACGGTCCATCTATGGATTGAAGCAAGCATCCCGAAGTTGGAATCAACGT
The DNA here is from genome assembly GCA_910589765.1 of Avena atlantica. Classification (NCBI taxonomy): domain Eukaryota; kingdom Viridiplantae; phylum Streptophyta; class Magnoliopsida; order Poales; family Poaceae; genus Avena; species Avena atlantica. Next base: position 366,950,304 of record OU342736.1, read on the forward strand.
TTTGATAAGGTGATCAAAAGTTTTGGTTTTATACAAACTTATGGAGAAGCTTGTATTTACAAGAAAGTGAGTGGGAGCTCTGTAGCATTCTTAATACTATATGTAGATGACATATTGTTGATTGGGAATGATGTAGACCTTCTTAATAGTGTCAAGGAATATTTGAATAATAGTTTTTCAATGAAGGATCTTGGCGAAGCAGCTTACATATTAGGCATAAAGATTTATAGAGATAGATCGAAACGCCAAATATCATTGTCACAGAGTACATATTTGGACAAAGTTCTAAAGAGATTTGGAATGGAAGATAGCAAGAAAGGGTTCTTGCCCATGTTGCCCAATACGACCTTGAGTAAAACTCAAAGTCCGACATCGGCAGAAGATAGAGAAAGGATGAGTAAGACTCCCTATGCCTCAGCCATAGGATCTCTAATGTATGCCATGCTATGTACTAGACCCGACATTGCATATGCTGTTAGTTTGACTAGCAGATATCAAAGTGATCTAGGAGTGGATCATTGGACAGCGGTCAAAAACATCCTTAAGTACTTGAGAAGAACTAAGGATATGGTTCTTTCTTTTGGAGGTGATGAACAGCTCGTTGTTAATGGTTACACCGATGCTAGTTGGAACACCGATCCGGATGATTCTAAATCACAATCTGGATACATATTTATTTTGAATGGTGCAGCAGTTAGCTGGAGGAGTGCAAAGCAAAGCGTTGTGGCGAGATCTTCAACTGAATCGGAATACATGGCTGCTTCGGAGGCTTCACAAGAAGCGATATGGATGAAAGAGTTCATTACAGAGCTGGGTGTGGTTCCTAGTGCGCTGGACCCAATGTCTATCTACTGTGATAACATGGGCGCCATAGCCAATGCGCAAGAACCAAGGTCACACAAGAAGCTGAAGCACATCAAGCTACGTTTTCACGCTATTCGAGAACATATCCAAGATGGGGATATAAAGATTTGCAAAGTACACACAGATCTGAATGTGGCGGATCCGTTGACTAAACCTCTCCCGAGGGCAAAACATGACCAACACCAAACTGCCATCGGTGTTCGGTATATTACCATGTAATCTAGATTAGATGACTCTAGTGCAAGTGGGAGACTGTTGGAGATATGCCCTAGAGGCAATAATAAATGTATTTATTATTATTTCTTTGTGTTTATGATAAATGTTTACATTCATGCTATAATAGTATTAACAAGGAAACATTGATACTTGTGTGATTTGTAAACTTAATTTGAAGTCCCTAGTATAGCCTCTATACTAGCTTGTTGGTTGATAAATGATTGTGGTTTCCCTATCATGAACATTGAGATGTTATCAACAACAAGATCATATCGTTAGGAGAATGATATGATGGACATACTCCTATAGATAAGCGTAGCATAAAGATCAAGTCATTTCAATAGTTCAATTGCTATATGCTTTCTGATACATAGTAACCTAATTCCTTCGACCATGAGATCATGCATATCACCTTTGCCGAATGGATGCTTTGATGACATCAAACACCACACCGTAACTGGGTGGCTATAAAGGTGGCATTGAGTGTTCGGAAAGTATTGGTTGAAACACATGGATCAAGAGTGGGATTTGTCCATCCATATGACGGATAGATATACTCTGGGCCCTCTCGGTGGAATGTCATCCAATTAGCTTGCAAGCATGTGACTGGCTCACAAGGGATCACATATCACGGGAACAAGAAAAGAGTACTTATCGGTAACGCGGTTGAACTAGGTATGCAGAGATACCGACGATCATAAACCTCGGATAAGTAAACTATCGTGAGACAAAGGGAAATTGGTATCGTATGTAAGTGGTTCATTCGATCGCAAAGTAATCGTAGAAATATGTGGGAGCCATATGAATTTCCAGATTCCTCTATTGGTTATTGTTCGGATAAGTGTCTCGATCATGTCCGCATAATTCACGAACCGTAGGGAGACACACTTAAGGATTCGACGTTGTTTGAGTAGTTATGGTACTATGAGAAAGAGACCAAATGTTGTTCGGAGTCTCGGATGGGATCCGGGATATCACGAGGAGATCCGGAATGGTCCGGAGAATAAGATTCATATAAGGAAAGTCCCGTTTCGGAGTTCGGAAATGATTCCGGTGTTTTCATCGGGAATGTTCTAGAAGGTTCCGGAATATCCGGCACTCCGGAGGGGAAGGGGTACATGAATGTGTCATTGCAAGTTGGAATGATTGCATCATGTACTAAGTGTCATCGCTGTTCCAAATAAAGGATTAATTCAAATCCTAGTTTGAAAAGTCAAACGGCTAAATTGAAAAGTCAAACGGCTAAACTTGGAAAGAGGAAAAGAGGAGGAAGTGGGAAACCGAGTTGGGTAGGGAATCCCTCCTCCAACCGGCGGCGCCCCCTCCAAGCCGAGTTGGGTAGGGACTCCCCTCCCTTCCCTTGGCCGCCGGCCCCTCCACCTATATAAGGAGGGGCAGGGCTCCCTCCTAGTACACACAAGTCCCTCACCTCAAACCCTAGAAGCTGCAGCCCACCATAGCTGCCGCCGCCCCTAGGGTTTTGCCCTAGCCGCCGACTTGGGGGTCCCCGGAACCCTAGCCGCCGGCTCTAGCACCCCCTCCTTGGTGTGTCTAAACCCTAGATCGCTGAGGAGCTCTCTCATACTCCACCATACTCGCTCCGGCTTAAGGCGAAGCCCTGCGAGATCTCCCCTCTACTTCCGGTACCACGCCGTTGTGCTGCCGGAATCGCGAGGAGAGTGCTACAACCTCCGCTGCCTGCTGGAACAAGGGAGAGGAAGGTCTTCGTCGAGTACCGAACGTGTGACCGACTGCGGGAGCTCTGCCGGAACGCAGCGCCGGAAGGATCGTCTACGCGATCTTGAGATCGGGAAGAGTACGACTACATCACCCACGAGAATCCGCTCTCGTTAAACACTTTGGAATCTTCGAGGGTAAGTTATTCCATCGACTCGTTGCTGCAATCTAGTAGATAGATCTTGGCTTGTTTGTTTGTATGCGATAGAAATTTTTTGTTTTCCATGCTACGAAACCCTACATGGAGGCCATTGGTTATTCTTCAAGGCTCTTAGCTCAATTTGCATCTTGTACGTAGTCGGACATTGTATCGCTTTCAAGGTGATTTGGATCTTTGTATTGTATATCTCTATTCTTGACTCATGGAGTCGTTATTATATATATCTGTTCTGTGGGTTCCATCGTGGACTGTTGTGTAATGGGATTACTTCGTTTTCCACCCACACGAAAGTGCCTGGTGGGCACCTTTGAATCGTTTCTATGCGGGTTTGGCGGGAATGGCTGAAACTTGCATAGGCTCGATTCTGAGGGTGTTAAAACCGACAAGCTGGCAGTGAATGCCGCCAAGCACGCCATTGACATGATGAAGCAGGAGGGGATGACCGCCGCTTTCAGTGGCACCATCGCTTTCGATGGCGCCGTCGCTCTTCCCGGCCTGGCCATGGCCGATGCGTCCTCTACCAGCTCTTTCACTTCCACGCCTAGCGGCCGGCTACCAGGCCTACACACACCTTCGCTTGGAGGCCACACTAGGATCGTGGCCTCGCTCTCCCGGTTCATCCATCCCCACACGGTGTTGTTGGAGATGTGAGAGCTCGCCATTGACCTCAATCGTACTCCAACGACCGTGGGCACAACCCTGGAGGCTTCGAAGAAGCGGCGCTCCATCTCCGCCGCGGACATGCCGGCGCCATTCAACCTGTTCGAGGAATGTCCGATGAGTCACCGACCGCCGACGACACAATATGATCGTGACATTTATTTGCCATTGCCTATATACTGCTCCCGTCGCTTTATCATGGCCAAATTGTGTGTAGGATTTCATGGCCAACGGTGCCGAGGACGTCATGCCTGACATGATCAATGAGGGTGGCGATGGCTATGCCGACGACGAAGAGACCCAGCAAGACACTCAATAAGATGCCTACAACATTGCGGATGAGGCATTGTTTAGAAACAATGGCGCTTCTATGGGCGAGGGGGTCATAGCCGCGTTGTTGGCTGCTTCACTTGCGACGTCAGCGTCACTTGTCGTCGGCAAAAATTTGAGCCAACGAACCTCGAGATACAACACCGACAAGGACAAGATCCTACGGAAGGCATGAATGGAAATTTCACAAGATTCACTATGCGGCGCCGAGCAAAAAGGCTTTGCCTATTTGGAAAAAGGTGGGAAAGTTCTTCCATGAGCATAGGAAATTCGGAAAGGACGCCTTCTATAGCGATCGAAGTGATATCTCCCTCTCCAAGCGATGGGACACCATCCATGCTGAGTATATCAAGTTCCAAGGCTCCTACGAGATGGTGATGAAAAGGAAAATAAGCGGCATGATGTCGGTTGACATGGTAAAACCTCTTCCTCTCTTTGTAGATGTCTTGCATATGCATTAAGCCATTGTTGGAATCCATATGTGTAGGTTATTAAAGCAATGGAGCGCTTTAAGAAGGTGAATGATAACAAGGCCTTCATGTTGTCCCATTGTTGGACGTTGATCAAGGACTGCAAAAAAATGGGAGACTAGCTATGCCCTTTGGAAAGATCTTGACAACAAGAAGAAGGGCAAGAGAAATGCTTCGAGGGGCGGTGTCGTCGACCTAGATGACGGAAATGATGAAGGCTTCATCAACCCTGTAGGCGACAGGACTGGCACCCGTGCCTGTCGGCTTGGAGGCCACAATGCTACGAAATCCAACATCGCTCGCCAGACTGGTTCCTTGGCATTTCAAGAGACCTTGATGAAGATCCTAGAGAATAAGGAGGAGGCCATCACCGAGAGGGAAGAGAGGCAGCGCAAAGAGAAAGAGGCCATCGCCAAGACCTTTGTCGAGCTCCAGACGAGGTCTATCGAGGCGGAGGAGGCCAACGCAAAAGCTAGGCTAATGGAGATCGAGGCCAGGGCGAAGGAGCCCGAACCCAAGGGCAAGGAGGTCGAGGCTTGGTCTAGGTTGGTGGACTCAGAGGCCAAGACCCAAGGAGGCCGAAGCCAAGATCATGGCCTAGGAGAATGCCATCATGCTCACCGACCTGGATACCATCGCCGACCCTGATCGCAGGCCTTGGGTCGCGAGTAGGCAGCAGACCATCCGGGTTCGCGATGCTTGAACGCCAATGACGACGATGAATGCCACTATTTTGGCAGAAGCTGCCATTTTTTGACATTATGTAAAATATTGCGCCCCTTTGCACATTTTAGATCAATTAGACACTTGTTGGCGATGCTTAAAGGACGATGGCACACGATCTATCATATTATTTGATAGTCAATTTGTGCGTTATTTATTTATCAATTTGAGTGTTTGAGCTGATTGCCAAATCCTTGGCCAGCAATGGCGCCAAGAAACACCGAGCTGACAAATGGGTCGTGCCGCTGAGCGCGGTTGGCCTGATATGCTGGACCACGACAAAAAAAAATAACCGTATTTCAATTCAAACAGATAGAAACGGACAATTTCGATCTGCCCGTTTAGATGCCCTAACACCTTAGCCCAACGCGTACATGACCAAGACGATAACTACCTAAGCTGACTAACATAGACTTACTGGAACACACACGTAGCTGTCCAACTCCAACACGTATAAGTAGGTAGGAAACTTAACATTCCCAGCTAAAACTAACTAGTAAGACTACTCAGACTTAAACTGTATTAGGGCAAAGATTGTGTCTAACAATCTCCTTCTAATTTTGACCTGTCGTTTTCGAGTACTCTTTTGGTCCTGACTCCTTGCATATTCGCGGCTTGTCGACTCACCTCGACGTATGATCCGGACTACTATCCTACCCGATCGCATCTAGCCGTTCAACGTTCAAGACTGGACACACCATCAGCCTGCTTCACGTCATTACTACTTTAACCGGTCAATGTCCCACTACACGCCGAGCTTGATCTCCTCACCGAGACACACAGATCGCCTTCTCACCTTGTCTTCGTGCACTTCGATCCTTGCCCCAAGGAAACTCTTCGAACGTGGCGTGTTTCAACTACAGACGAGCACTTGGTCATAAAAAGGACTCATGGACATGGCGTTGACTCAGCGTGCCAACTTGCACGACCATGACTCCTTTCCTCTTCTAACTTCCCAGTCAACAATCTTGATGGGACTCCCGGAGACACACCTCGGCACCACCTCGTCCCATCAACGATCATCCACCTTCGCCAAAGACGAACTTGAGAGGCTCCCGCCAATGATGTCCGCCACCTTGCTAACAACGGCTTGCTCACAGACTCATGCATGTCACTCCGAAAAACGACGATGGGCCGCCCCGAGACGCTAGTATGGGTCGCCGGTATGGATCGTCTCCCGGTGGCAAGCATGACTTCAAATTCTCAACCTTACTCTAATACCAATTGTTGTGTTTCACCAAAGGATCGATCACATCAAATAGACGAACACGACAATGCTCGAAAAAATTCTTCTAACACATGTGCTCCAATAATCACTCTAAAAATAAAAAACTATCATATTTATAAGTTTCAAAAGAATTAAAAATAATTTTGGACTTCACTAATCATATATCCTACAAGCATGCAAAATCGCAATAAGAAATTGTTTTATTATGGGATACACAAAAATGACAACGTGTCATTTTTTGGTAATTTGGAAATGTAAAACTGAGATTCACAGTTTTATCTTTTTTGTATAGCTCAAAATACACATTATTTTTAATTGATAGTTCGAAAGTTTTTGATGTACATGACGGGCTACACCCTGATTTGTTTTCAGAATATTTTGGAACTCATAAATATGATTTATGATTAAAAAAATTAGGATCACTCGTATCTATGTGCACCAAATCTCCACTCTCGATTTTCTTTGAGTTAGAGATATACATACCCAAATTATATATTACATATACCACAGGCATATGTAACTTGAGTACATATACATTGGATATGTATGTCTAGATACATGTAACTAGGCTACATATACCCTCAAATATGTCTAATGGTAAGTAAATCGAGGTACGGTGCCCAAACACTGGTGCGCCATTTGAGCTATACTACCTCCGTCCTCCCAAGACTTAAGGCCTATTTTTTTAAAAAAGTCAAATTATGTAAAGTTTGATCAAGTTTGTAGAAAATATATTAATATTTATAATATGAAATACATATTCTTTAATACATCATAAAACATATATTAACATGGCATCTATATAATATCATAGTTCTTGATGGTTTTTTCTAAAAATTTGGTTAAACTTTTCATAGCTTGACTTTTCAAAAAAAATATAGACTATGCCGGAGGAAGCATATATTATGTCACGGGGATGCACCTAACACCACCACGGCCCACCCCCAATCCCCCAACCCCCACCACCCACCACCCACTACCCACCACCCTATCTAAAAGCCATAACTACCTAACTATAATAGGGAGGGACATAGAAAGGAGGAGAGGCCATAACTACCTAACTTTTCATAGCTTGACTTTTCAAAAAAAATATAGACTATGCCGGAGGAAGTATATATTATGTCACTGGAATGCACCTAACACCACCACGGCCCACCCCCAACCCCCCAACCCCCAACCCCCACCACCCACCACCCACCATCCTATCTAAAAGCCATAACTACCTAATTATAATAGGGAGGGATAGAGAAAGGAGGAGAGGGCTTGGGAGCAATGGAGAGAGATAGGTCTCTTATCGTGGAACCCAATGCGCATCTTTAACAAGCAATATTCATTATTAACTCATAGGAGAGAGAGTATTTCAATATACTAGAATTATGGATAGCCGAACTCAACACAATGCAGGTGTTTCACAAATCATATTTTGTAGATACTCCTCCCTCTCATAATATAAGATGTTATTAGGACCAATATATAGATGTGGGAGGGAGTGTCACTGTCGAGATACTATATAGTACAAGAAACTAGGTGATATACATTTGATGCATATACTACGTTTAAAATACAAACAGCCGCGTTGCCCTTTGTTGTGAGACAGCTTCCCCTCCCTCGTGTCGCCACTAGCATCTAGCGTGCGCACGGGGGGGGGGGGGGGGGGGGAGGGGGCGCTGATGTGCACGGTCAGTGGAAAATGCGGGAGGTAAGGAGAGATATGGGATGATCATGAAAAATGTCTGATTGGATTGTGGATCTCGCTGCGACCCCAACGCCGATTTGGGTGAGTAATAGAAAACGGAGGAGAGGGATAGGATCTGAAGGATCCGGTAATGAAAAGAGACGGAGGAAAAATTGTCAGGGTTAGCGTTTAGTAGGTTCTTGTAATAAGGATTAGAAGGGTTTTTTTGTCATGGGAAGTTAACCTAAGTGGTATTTTCTCCGTTTAGAAATATAAAACATTTTAGCTTTATAAGTCTATACATAAAAGTTGTCTAAATACATTCGTTTCATAAAGCTAAAACGTCTCATGTTTCTAGATAGAGGGAGTACGAGCCTATGGACAAGCCAACAAAAACGTACGCTCCTACTGCCTACACGCTGCGGCGACACAAATTAAAACGCTGAACAGTACTATATCGTTTACAAAACACGATGAGCACTAACCGACAGGTATGCATGAACGAGGGACAAAGAGCTGGCCGTGAAGTAAATAAGACATTAATTTGTTATGACCTCCAGATCCAGTCCAGGGTGTTATTTTTCAACATGTTAACTAGGCGGCCTAGGAAGGGCTCAGGCTGGTCCTAGTGCTAGTATCATAAGGTGTATCATACATACCAACTTGGCAAAAATCTGATCTGACGTCATAATTAATGAAGAGAGAGGTGGTTAGAGTATCATAGCTAGATACCGTATCATAGCACGTAAAACTAGAAATCATAATGGCAAGTAAATCTTGTACACATATTTTACATAGAGATTTTACAAATTAATAATATACCACTGTTATGATACTACTATATGATACAATGCACTAGAGACATAGTATCATATACTAGTATTATATGCATGATACTAGTATTATGATACTCCAACTAGGACCAGCCTCAGTGGGGGTCAATGCCCCCACTCAAATCTCTGATTTGTAATAAAATCTTCACAATTTTATAAGAAAAATCTTTAAACTGTTAAAATTTATTAATAAGATGCCGCCCACTAAAACTTTCTGCTAGGCCCGCCCCTAAGAAAAGGTTCTTCTGTTAATTGTTATGATGCTCGTGTAGTTAAAATAGTTGGAGAGAAGAGTTTCTGGAACAATCCGCTTGCACTATGCCTTCGAATTAGAATTTTGAATCATTGCTTGATTTAGGAATTCAGAGATGGTTGGGCTTCTTCCAACAAGTCATGTATAAGATAATGACCTTGGTCATTTACCTTGAAAGTCATGTAACCTCGTTTGTGGTAACTTAGAGCATCCCCACTCGTCGGGCGAATCTAGGCCGAAATCCGGACCTTTTTTTGGCGGACGAAACGCGTTTTCGGCCTAGGTCCGCCGAGATTCTCACTCGCGTACCTAGGCCGAGTTCCCGGGTTCGGCGAAATATGGACGAATATAGGCGAATTTCATTAACTAGGGCAAGGGCGCACATATTACATCGAATTTAATAACTAGGAAAAGGCCGCCGCCGTGGTCGATGCTGGACGCTGCAACTATAGGCCGAGGCGGGGGTGGTTGCTGGCCTGGATGTGCTCCATGACGCTGGGAGAGTTCGCCCTGGACTTCTCCACCAGCGGCGGCGGAAAGCCACATTGTGACGCGGCGGCGGCGAGCCCGGCTGTCCGTCATGTCGGGCGAGTTTCTCGAGGCGCCTGTCGGCGAAGAACTGCCTCCAGAAGACCAGATTGCCAGGATCCTCGGCGAGATCCGGGTCTTGCATGGCGTCGATAGCTGCCTGGATCTCTCCGGCGAGGTCCTCGTCGGACGGCACCGGCGGAACAGGGATCCCGTCGGCGCTGAGTTGCCAGGCGAAGGGGAGACGAGTGTCCGGCGGCGCCGTATAGCACGCCTCGTGGAGCAGTCGGGCTTCCCACGGCTCCATCGTGCGTCGACCGAGAAATCTCTCGGCCATGGATTTTCGACGGAGTTGAGGAGGAAGAAAGGTGCGAGCGTCCGGAGTTCGCCGGAGTTGGGAGTGGTGTGAGAGACTGTGAAGAGAGACGGCGAGATGTACGCCTTTTATAGGCCGAGTTCGGCGGCGAGGGCGGGAGGGGTGTAGCGACGAGGGCGGGAAAAGGAAAACGGCGGAAATTATGGCGACGACTCGGCTTCTGTCGCTGACAGGCTGGTCCACTCGGCCAATTCGCTGCGTCCGGCGTTTCCAGGATGTATCCGGGATCCTGGGTTTGGCCTGGGTAGTCTGGAATAAAGTTGGCCCAAATCCAGACAAAAAGAGATGCCTGGATACGCGACTGAGCCGATTTTCGATGTCCGGACGCAATTTCGGCGTCCGGATCGGCCTTCTGGCCTTAGTTCTATGAAAGTTTTTTATGGAAATATCGGTAGTCCAGGTTTGTTATTTTTCTCGCAACTTGGCCACCTAAGATGATGGTGTACGCAATTTTTTTTATTTTTCCTGATTCTTTTGAATTACTTATGCTCTTTCCAAACCGTGGTCAAAACGGTGGGCACAACCGTTTTTGTCTAGGGGCAGCATCTTTCGTGACTGCCTGTGATGAAATGACACTTTGTGAACCTGGAAGTGATGCTTGCGAAAAAAAAAAGCAAACTATGCAGCACCTATAGTTCAATTTTTGCCCGATTCCTACTGAATCGGCACAATTGTCTAGAATATATAAAAAATCGCGAGAATGTTTTTACGGTGGGAATACATTGTAAATTGTACTTCCAAAATAGATGTCTTAGGTTTTTCAAAATTTGGATGAATGTACGTACTAAATAATGTCTAAATTCATCCAAATTTTAACAAATTTGAGACATCTATTTGGAGACGGAGGGAGTACATAAAACTAGGTCTTGCTATTTTTGCAAGGTGGTTTGGTCAGGTTATCAACCAGAATTTTGATAGGTGATTCACGAAAAAAAACATTTCAGGCGCTTAGCAAATGGAAACGACATTTTTCCCCTATCAAAAGGAACTTAATTAGTGTATAAGAACTGAAATGCGGATATTCTGTATTTTATGATTGAGCCCGTGAACTTGTAACCTAGAACTTCTTTTTTACCAGAAGAGTTGGGAATTTCTGCAATGCTATTGAAACTTGGTGTTACCTTGCATAAACCTAGCTTAGATAGGTATCGTGCATATGACTTGATTTCTAGTTTTACAGATTAGACGTTCACCTTTTGAACAATATCATAGTGCTAGTTGCTTAACTTGGAAATTTCCGTACCACTTTTTGATTGAATATTTTGTTTAATGTTCGTGGTTGCTAAATGCTTAAACTCTTGGTCCAGTAAATCACATAATTTATTATATAAACAATAACAATTGTTAAGTAAAGAATTGTTTCCTCCGTACCAAATTAATTGACGCAGATTTATCCTGGGCGTCAGTTAATTTAAGACAGATGGAGTACCATATTTTCTTGTCGGTGAATGGACTGTCTTCCCAAGCGGAAGAGCATGACGTAGTACTAGGGTGTCAATTAGCATTCCACCAAAATTCCACTTCTAGTTTATTTGCTAAAATCTAGTTTAAATTTACATAAAATTTAAGAAATAAATTAGAAGTGAGAACTTAGTGGGATCCCACCTGACACCCTACCTAGTACTCATTTGACAACTTCCCCGCGAACATGCTCATACTATCCATTCGAATGAGCACGGTGCTACTCTCGAAATAGGCTTCGTCCCGCTTTATAATAAAGCACACATGTGAGATCGCTACTGGGCCAAAAGAAAAGACTCAACACGATACAAACGAGCCCAAAGAAAAAAGAGAAAAAAGAAGAAAAGAAGAAAGCCCGACCCTAGCGGATCAACGAAAACAAAGGTGACTTGCAACCGCTGCGCCCTCCGGAGTAGTCCCACCACGATCCTAGCACTTGGATGTGTCGCGCACCAAGCAGCACCTCCAAGAAGGAAGCGACGACCACGACGCTGCTGGCCGAACTGGTCCTAGGGGTTTCCCCGGTATGCCATGGTAGTGGAGTAGAGGGTCAACCGACGCCCTTCAGGAAGGAGCAGCCACACCTGAAAGCGTCGCCGCGTCGGAGTCATAATGACAAGGATTTCGCCTGCCACCCAAGCACCACAAAACCAGACAAAACCAAAGTGTTCCACCATACTCGCCACCCACCAACATACGCCACCACGGTCTTGAGCCCACCAAAACCATGGAAAACACCGCGATGCCGGCCGGACTGAGAAGCAACCGTAGACAAGGGGCGGCAACACCACAACCTCGCAGGAGGGAACAACCTCCACCGCGATGGTTGTAGCCGTCCGGACACAGCGAGACGAGCACACCAGACCATTGGATCCGGAGGTTGGAAGCAGCAGCAGCCACCTGGGGGACTTCCTCCACTGCAGGGCGGGTGCCGACCGGATACGGCAGCCGGGACATACCAGGCCATGACAGCCCGGCCAGGCCCTGAAAGGCCCGTAAAGTCCCTGCCGCCACACTGCTGCACGTAGACAGCCGCCGCCGCAATCCTCTTTGTCGTCACCATAGGCCTGGCCGGACCCAAACAAGCCTACAAAGATCCCACCGCCACACTGCAGCAGGCAAGGTGTCATCGTGACCACCCTCGTCACGAGCCGATTGGCAGTCCCATCGGAGCCGGCGAGGCCGAGCCTGGCCCGCCTAGACCCAAATCTGGGCTGGCAGGGCACCTCCGGCCGAGCTCTGCCCAACCACCGTCACCACCAATCGATGGCTCCACCACGCTGCCTCCACCCAGCTGTCGACAAGAACCCCGCCGTCGTACCGGACCACCGCCGCCGAGGAGTACCTCCAGGATCTAGCCGGCCCCCGCGTCGTCCAACACCAAGAGGGGAAAGATCATGGTGCCCACTGCCACCGGCGCCGCGCGACCAAGGGCCGGGGCTGCACACAGGCGGCGGGGGGAGGGGGGGAGAGGGAAGGCGGGAGGGAGCGTGAGGGGAGGACGGAAGGGGCGCGGCTTGGCCGGTGCGAGGGGCGGTGCGGGTCGCGAGAGGAAGGAAGGTCGCGAGCCGTTTTCCTGTCTACTCCGAGGGACAAATGCAGCGCAGCACGGTGCTACTACAAGTCTCCAACACATGAGAATTACTTAGTGTAATATTGATGGCTTATATATGTAGCTACCATATTGCACTTTGCCTTTCTTTCGTTGGAAGTTGTGAACCCGAGTTTTGCTAGAGTTTCTTGTCTTTTGGTGATGTAAAAAACTAGTGGCTGTTATGAATAAATTACTTGTGTTGTCAAAACATGAATCTCTATGGATTATTATGTGATCATATTATGTAAATAACTTGTTTTATTCTCCAGATTGTATGATATTTTGTTAAATGCAAAATATTCTACTGTCTAATTTTATCTTTTCTCGAGTATTCCGTTGTATTTTGAAATGCCTCAGAAACATTTCGTGCAGCCAATAAGCATTCCTGACAGTCGTTTGTGATGGCCTTGCCGCCGGCTTTGTCCTCTTCTTGGACTCATGAGGCCCGTCAGGAAACACTATCAATGACAACCTTTCATGTATTTTTTTGTCAAATCTGACTAAATCTGAAAACTTCAACCGAATCTAACCCCTTTTTGAAACTAATTCGGAATCTAAATCTTGGGGTCGGCGCCATTTTAAATAGAGCCGAAGTTATACAGGTCGGCACGCACACGTCAGAAAACCGAACCGAAGGAGACCGGCTCCGTTTAAAACGGCGCCGACCTCCCTAGGTTGCCCCCTTGTTATCACATATTAACACGAAAATATGTTTGTGAACATATGGAGCCTAAAGCGATGACGCCGCTCACCCCACGCTCGCCGGCGTGCCGCGCCGCCGGCTGGTAGGGAGCCCCGCTCGCTAGCCAGCGCGCGCGCGTCGTCCCCCTAGGGCTCTGCTGCTCGCCGGCGCCGCCAGGTTTCCCCTTCCCTCCCGGCGAAAGCCGCTTCCTTGTAGGGTCCTCGACCTCGACAGGGGGAGCCATGGCGTCATCACCATCGAGCGCCGTGACGAAGCCGGCGGAGGACCTCCGTGGACGGTGCTGGGCGGACGTCGCCGACGAGGAAGAGGAGGCGGAGGCGGTGGCGGCGGAGGAGGCCCGCAGGTGCTCGCCCCCGGCGTCCCCCACGCTGGTGGATTACCTGGCGTCGGCGCGCCATGTCCGCTCTCCCCGGCCGAAGGCGAGTCTGCGCCGGACCCCTCCTCCGCCACCGGCTCCTCCCCGCGGTCGCCGGACCTCGCCGCCACAGGGGCCTCCTCGAGGACAGGGGGTTGCTGAAGCTCGTGTGGCGACGGAGGGAACACTGGGGTCCCCCCCGGAGATCCCTCCCTCGCCGGCGCCGGCGACGGCGACCTCCCCCCCGGCGGCGCCCTATCCCAGGGATGGGGCGACCCTGGTCGAATCCCCCGCGTCTGGGCCGTGGGTGGGGATTGGGCCCGTGGCCGGCCCAGTCCCGGTCCAGGCCTAGCGCGGGCAGGACGTGAGGTTGCGGGCCGCGTGGCCCGCCACAGGGGGTCGGTCGGGCCGGGGTGGGGCCGACGAGGGGATCCGACCCTTTAGGGTTAATTCCTGGTCCCACCGCGCCGTCGCGGCCTCTCGCCTCGTCTCGCACACCCCGACGCCGCCTCTCTGCTTCCCACAGACTCCCTCCGCCCCGCCGCCGGCCACCGCTTCGCCTCCCCCCGCCGCCGGCCACATGACGTACGCCGACGCCCTCTCGCGCAAGCGGCCGCACAGCCCGCCGCCCCAGCGCCGGAGTCCGCCGCCGCCACACCACAGGTCGCCTGCTCGCCGCACCTCGCCGGCTCGGCCCACCTCGCCGCCGCGTCCGCCCCGGGCGCAGCCCTACAGGGCGCTGGCCCGCCGCTCCCCGCCCCCACAGCACTCCCCGAGGCGCACCTTCTCCCCCGTCCGCTCCTAGGGACAGGGCTGGTCGCCTCCCCGTGGGGGACAGCGTGGGCAGGGCGCGCAGGGACGCTCGGGATGGCCCGATTCGCGCAGGGGTTCATCTCCGGAGGGGCGCCGCGCGGAGCAAAGGCTCCGGCAGGAATTGCTCCAGAGGGAGGAAGCTCCTGTGGAGGCGGGCAGGGCTGTACTGGAGTGGCGCCGGGACCGGGAGGCTCCCCGTCCTCGTTCCCCCCGTCGTGGCTCACCTCCGGGCCCCCCCGGAACCGGCGAAGAAGAAAAAGAAGAAGAACAAGAAGAAGAAGAAGAAGAAGAAGAAGAAGAAGAAGAAGAAGTCGGCGTTGGCCCCTGGACCCAGCGTTGCGCATCTCGGTGTCGCCCCCCCTCGCCGGGCCTCCCAGCAGTTGGAGTATCTCGCGCACTCCATTGTCGGGGGGTTCTACTACATCGACATCGGGGGGATCGCGATGTCGGTGCCCAAGAACCTGGCACTGGTCACCGTGGTGGGGGGACAGGAGCTCCCAGCCTCGGTGGTGATCTCCGCGGAGTTCATCCAGGAGGAGCTTCGTCAGATGATGCCGGGCCACACCTGGAGTGCCCGGGAGATCTCCTCGACCCAGTTCGCGGTGTGCTTCCCGTCGGCCGAGCTCCTCTCCTTCAGTGCCTGCAGTACCGCCCTCACCCTCCCGTCCAGCAAGGTGCAGATTTCCATCGAGCCCTCGACCGCCCATCCCGCGACGACCTCGACGCTATCGGCGGTGTGGGTTCGGATCCTAGGCTTTCCTGAGGAGGCGCGTGTGCGAACGTTACCCATCCTGGATCTTGTCTCTCAGGCCGTGGGTAAGCTGGTCGTGGTGGACGAGTCCTCGCGCATGGGGACGGGACCGATCCGCATGCAGGTGCTCTGCCCGGACCCAGCTCTGCTCCCAGGGCCTCTCCCACCCTTCTACTTCGGCACGGAGGGGAGGATCCTGACAGTGGAGCTCGACGAGGACCAGGCCGCTGATGGTCTTCCCCCCCTCCCTCGGTCCCCCCCTCTGGCGACCACTCTACAGGAGGGGGGAGCTCATCGGGAGAGGACTCTGACGACGACTACCTGAGAGGGGATTCTCAGACCCCGGCTCCCTCTCCCCCGGCCCCCACGGCAGTGGGCTTGACCGTTGCGACTACGTCTGCCTCCCACCAGCTGCCCTTGCTGCCCCCCCATAGGGCCCTCTTGACCTCCAGATCGCTTAGTACGGCTCCAACTTCAGGCAATTTGAGGGGTTCACTGGCCACATGGCCCTCGACCCGCTCTCCGTGGAGATCCCCGATGAGGCACCGGAGGAGCCACAGTTGGAGTCCGACAGGGAGTCCGGGAGCATGGGGATGGTGGTCACCGCCCCCTCATCCCCCCGCTCTCCAGGAGTCCTCTGCTACTCGCTGTCCCCAGGCTCTACTCCAGCCTCGCCTCGGGGATCCCCGTCCCTGGTCCCCGCGACCCCGGCACCGCACCCAGAGGAGCCAGCGGCGGTCTTCCCCATCACTCCCGCGGCTGGCCCCAAGACCCGTCTGCCTCGCCCTCCCCGCCCGGTGCCTCCACCCTTGCGCCAGAGTGCCCGTCTCGCACGGGTCAGGGCGGAGAGCCCGAGGGTGGTGCCCACGGTGTCCCAGCTGGCGTCTCAGAGGACTGCGGCTCGCAACCTCGACTCAGGTACCCCCAAGAAAGCTCCTCCCTCCTGCCCCTCTACCCCCCTATCCTCCCCATCCGGTTCCAGGTTCTCGGTATTAGATGACTTCCCTCTCGAGCACCTTGCACGAGTGGCCGCTGACAGTGGTGTGGTCTTCTGCGGGGAGCGTGGCCCGAGGCTCGAGCAGATTGAGGCGATTAGAGCTAGGGAGATTTACGAGGGGTCCCTCGCCGCTGCGCGTGCTCGTGCGACACGCCAGCAGGGGGAAACCTCGACACCATCAGGAACTGGGACATCTGATCCCGGACCCGAGATGGTGGGTTCTCCTCAGCAGCGCCCTTCTGCTGACGCCCAGGAGACCCCCCTAGCTGGGGGGTCTCTAGGGAGGCCTCCTAGCCAGAGTTCTTTGCCCTCGTCGTCACGGAAGACTCGTTCTGTCCCCCAGAAGGGGACCAAACTCGAGTAGGTGGTCCAGTGAGTTGACCTGCCATCACCTCACTCATCTGGAACATCCGGGGGTTTGGGAATGACGGTCGAAGACGCCAGATTAAAGACTACATGCGCCAGGAGAATGTTGACATCGTAGGATTCCAGGAGACAATCAAGCATGATTTCCAGATCTCGGAGCTCCAGGGCTTGTCACGACACAAGTTCGCTTGGACCTGGCTTCCGGCTGTGGGTCACTCTGGAGGCATCCTCCTTGGTGCCAAGGAGGATACCTTCGAGGTGGAGGATATGGATCGCGGGGAATTCTTTGTGAGCATGTCGCTCACCCATAGACGCTCCAACCTCCGGTGGGAGGTCATCATCGTCTATGGCCCCGCGGACCATAGCCGCTCCCCAGCCTTCCTCGAGGAACTTAAGGCAAAAGTTGAACGTTGCTCCACACCTGTGGTTGTGGCGGGAGACTTCAACCTGATCCGTTCCCACGAGGATAAGAGCTCCCACATTGTGGATGTCCCGCGCATGCGGATGTTCAACGACTGCATCGCTGATCTCGCTCTTAGAGAGATCTCGAGGGTGGGAGCCCTCTTCACGTGGACGAACAACAGGGTTGACCCTGTCAGGAGCGTCCTGGACCGCATTTTGGTCTCCGTGGACTGGGAGGTCGCCTTCCCTCTCTGCTCTCTCCGCGCCATTACCAGGGTTGGCTCAGACCATGTTCCACTACTGCTCTCGACTGGAGGGAGTTCGCCACCACGACTGAACCGCTTCCACTTCGAGAACTTCTGGCTTCAACAGCCAAGTTTTGTGGAGGCGGTAAAGGCCAAGTGGTTAGCGGCGGCGGCTACCCCACCTAGACGCTTTAATGTGGTGGACGTATGGCATCACTGCGCTAAGATGGCCCGCCAATTCATGAAGGGCTGGGGGGCCAACTTGGGTGCAGCGACGCGTCTCTAGAAGGCTTCGTTACTGGAGGAGATCCATTCGCTGGACCTGGCGGCAGACTCGGTGGGCCTCTCTGCGGATGATTGGTCCCACCGTTATGCCTTAGAGACTTCGCTCGTCGAGATTTACAAGGGGGAGGAGTTGTTCTGGCGACAACGCAGCCGCCAGAACTGGCTTCTCCAAGGAGATGCGAACACCGCGTACTTCCATGCGGTGGCTAATGGTCGCCGTAGGAAATGCTCGATCCCCTGCCTCTGGGACGGGGAGAAACTCCTGGAGGAGCCAGGGGCGCTATCCGCCCATATTTACTCCTTTTATAAGGAGATCTTCTTGGCAGGACTCCCTACGGGGATCGCGTTGGCTGACGACTTTTGGTCTAGTGGGGCCAGAGTTACAGCTGACGAGAATGCGGAGCTCACCCTCCCTTTCCTACCGGAGGAAGTTGAGCGGACGGTGAAGGCCATGAGGCCCAACTCTGCCCCAGGCCCCGATGGCCTCCCGGTTTCCTTCTTCCAGACCTTTTGGAAGGAACTCCAACCGGTCATCATGCCCATGTTCCAGGAATTCTACACCGGCACCCTCGTGATGGGGCGACTGAATTTGGGTGTGATCACTCTGATCCCCAAAGTGGTGGGGGCCTCGGACGTTCGCCAATTCAGACCCATCATGGTCCTCAATGTCATCCATCGGATCCTCGTGAAAGTTTGCGCCTCTCGTCTCGCCCCGGTCATGGAGCGCCTCACCCACCAGTATCAATTTGCCTTTCTAAAGGGCAGATTTATACATGATGGGATACTGGCCCTCCATGAGGTGATCCACGAGATCAAGTCCCGACGATCGAAGGGCATCTTCTTGAAGCTGGACTTCCAGAAGGCATATGATCGTCTGGATTGGCGGTTCCTTCGTCAGGTCCTCATTAGGCGAGGACTTGACGACCGCCTGATCACCTGGATAATGCAGTTTGTCATGACCGGTAGCAACGCGATTAACATCAATGGCGAGATCGGGCCATACTTCCGCCCCTCCTGTGGTGTCCGCCAGGGGGACCCTCTGTCCCCCCTCCTCTTCAACGCCGATGTCGATGCCCTCGCGGAAATGCTTGAGAAAGCGAAGGCGGCCGGCCACATCTCCGGTGTGGTAGGCCACCTTATCCCCGGGGGTGGCATCACCCACCTTCAATACGCAGACGACACGATGATCATGATTGAAGGCTCGACCCTGGACATTGCAAACCTCAAATTCCTCCTCCTATGCTTTCAGGAGATGTCTGGCCTCCGCATCAACTTCGATAAAAGCGAGATCATTGCACTTGGGTTCTCCCAGGACGAGCAACAGAGGATAGCTGACAATTTCAATTGTCGGCTCGCCTCCTTCCCCATCACCTACATGGGGATGCCGATCCGCGACACCAGGATCCTTATCAGGGACCTGGACCCGCTCGCGGAGAGGGTGCGCTCGAGGTCCGAACCTTGGCGTGGTAGATTTACCTCTAAAGGTAGCAAGACCGTCCTGATCGACTCGTGTCTGTCTAGCTTGCCCATGTACATGATGGGTATGTACCTCCTCCCCGAGGGGGTGCATGGGACATTTGACAAGGAGCTATCGAGGTTCTTCTGGCAAGACTCCTTGGGTCGCCAGAAATACCACATGGTCAAGTGGGCAGACATTTGCGCCCCCAAGGATGTTGGGGGCATAGGTATCCTGGCCTCCCGTCAGTTCAACAAGGCCCTAATGCTCAGATGGGTTTGGCGTATCCTGCGGGATGATGGTGGCCTTTGGCTCAAACTCATCAAGGCCAAGTACCTGCGGGGTCGGCCTCTTCTCGCCTGTGATCGACACGAGGGGTCCCAATTCTGGCACTCCATTCAGGAGGTCAAGGGTGAGATCAGGCACGGTCTCGCCGTTTCCATTGGGAACGGGGAGGGGACCATGTTCTGGCTGGACCCCTGGCTCAGGGAGCGGCCGCTGCAGGAGGTTTTTCCGTGCCTATTCGCCATCTGTTCCGACCCAGCGCTCCGTGTTTCCACCGCGGCACTAGGAGGTACATGGAACATCTCGTTCCGCCGTACCTTCGGCCCGGTGGAAACGGAAGCATGGAGGGAACTCAGGGCGGAGCTCCCGGCCTCCTTGGCCAACGAACCCGATAGTGTTCTTTGGACCCTCTCCACGTCCGGTTCCTTCTCGGTTGGCTCGGCCTACCGGGCCCTCTTTGGCCAGGAGTCTATCCCCTGGACCAAGCACCTCTGGAAAGCCCCTCTCCCACTGAAGACAAAAAAAATTGTGTGGCAACTTTTACGCGATAGGCTCCCGTCAGGAGTTGAGGTGGCCAAGCGACATGGGTCGGGGGATGGGTTGTGTCCATTATGTGGGGTCCCGGAAACGGGCACCCACATATTGTTCACCTGCCCCGTGGCCCGGTTTCTGTGGAACTTCACCAGAGAGGCGTTGGGCCCGGACTGGCTGGCCCATGATCTCGGTGAATTCCTAGAAACCCGAGCTAACCAAGCTGGGAAGGGGCGTCGCCTCTTCTGGCTTGTGTTCGCGGCCATGTTGTGGTCCCTCTGGAATATTCGGAATAAGATGGTTATTGAGAAGATTCTTCCTCGACATGCGTCTGACTCGGTTTTCCGCTTTCTGGCTTCCCTGCAGCTTTGGTACCCGTTGTGCAGACAGCGGGACAAGATGAGGTTGGACGCGACTCTCCGCCGGCTCTTGGAGGCGGCTCAGCGGCTCCCCCATAGCTCGTCATAGTGCTTTCGGCGGTTCCTCTCCCGGTGAGGCGTTGGTCCTCTTTTTTCGTTGGCTTCTGCCATAGTTGGGCCGTCTTGTGCTGTGGCCCCAGCATGTGTTGTGTGTGTGGACCTGTTATGTGATGTTTGTTGTGGACGGTTGCTTTATTTATAAAGCGGGGCGAAAGCCTATTTCGAGAGATCACATATTGACGCCGACCTGTATAACCTCGGCTCGTTTAAAATGGCACTGAGCTCAGGGGTTAGATTTCGAATTAATTTTCAGGTGAGGTCAGAAAAAGGTCAGATTTGGTCGAAAAAAATACACCTTTCACGGCATCTTTCTTGATATGTCGCTCCTGACGCCTGGTTCCTGACAGGCACGGTCATGCTGAACAGTATCATGTACACAAATACAATGAGAAGTGGTCGACAATTATACAGGAACGAAGGACAGAGAGCTAGCCGCAAAGAAGACAAGACATTAATTTGTTATGACCTCCAGATCCAGTCCAGGCACCGCTGCAGGAGGGTTCGACACATAATTAAACCCTGAACAGTATCGTGTACTAACACAATGAGCAGTGATCGACAACTATACAGGAACGAAGGACAAAGAGCTAGCTGTAAAGAAGTAAAGACATTAATTTGTTATATATGACCTCCAGATCCAATCCAGGGGTGTTACTTTTCAACATGTTAATTAGAAAATATTGTTGTATCATTATAACTTCCTTTTGCTGACTTGCTGGTAATTGGTTATGGTGTTCATGTAGTTAAAATTAGTTGGAGAGAAGAGTTTCAATAACAATCCATTTGCACTATTGAAAGAAATAGTATTGCTAGATTGATATTTCTTATTGCGTGATTATATTGTGAGCATTTGGAATATTTATATAGTACTAGAAGACTTGAGGGCTAAGAAGCGTAGTAGAGATAGAATTCTAAACTACCAAATATTGCAGTCTGTGATCTACTCTAATACCTAGTGGTATACTCTAACAATACCACCACCCCCTCCCCCTATAGTCAGATCTGTAGTGACACGAACAACAGGAGTGTTGCAGACGGTCCGACTGGAGCATAAGCCTGAAGGCGCTGACTGGAGAGGATGCCAGTGGATGATAGCCCTTGATGCCGATGTCAATATAGCCAAGAGTGAGGGCGTCATCGTGGTCGAAGGTGTTGTTGGAGTGTTGGTGATATAGTCGTCGTTGATGTTGATGTTGTTGTGGTCGATGTCGTCTTTGAGCCCAGAGAAAGTCGTGAGAGTAGTAAAATAGTAAAAAGAAAGTTGCAACGATAGTCAACTCGGTATAGACATAGCTGGAGTTTGTGGTACTAGAGGTAAGAGACATGGCATGCCAAGCTTGCTAAACTTGGGAACGCGCCGGAGACAAAGGTACACGCTGGTGTTGCCAATACCGGAAGTGTGAAGACATGGACCATCACGAACTATACGAGCTAGAGTCGGAGGGAATAATAGAGAGAAGACCTCTATGTACAGTCGGTTGCGTGTCGTATGCGCCAGAGTAGAAGAAGTAGTTGCAAGAAGAAAATTTAGCACAAGAAGTGCAAATAAAAATTAGACTGCAACTCCGGCGGCGAGATCGTAGTAGACGAAAATGGCGATGTGGTTGTTAATGGCAAATTGAACTATAGCGGGTAGTAGATGTTGGGGGTCAAACCTGTTTTATTCATCCACATGCAGGAGCTCTTTCGCATTTGTTGAAAGAGAGGTTGTAGAGGTTGGGGATAAAACCCGTTTTATTCATCTACATGCTGGAGCGCGGCGACGCATAACCCGTTGGCGTTGATGCGTCAATCTTGATTGGTTGTGGCAGCGACAATAAGATACGTGCGACAGAGTTGTTGGTATAGATTGTTGTCGACGATGATAACCAATGACGATGCAGATGTGGCCCTTGTTGATGGCGAGACACGTACTCGGGCATGAGTTTCCCGGTTCATGACGATGGAGACGAGTCGGTGTGGTCGCGACATGCGGAAAAAGAGCCGGTGACGGCACGTGAAGGTGTCCCTTGAGGCGACGCGCATAGTATCCTTGATATGGTCGTTGGCGAGGATTTGCCGAAGATGAGTTGATGCCGAGGTTAGAGTAGAGACATGTGATGATGACATGCGGCGGTGAATGATGCAATCCGATTTATGATCGGCGAAAGAAAAGAAACCGTCGGTCAAGTGGATGGCTAGAAATTTTTGATGAAATATACTGCTCCCTCCGTCCTAAAATAGATGTCTCAAAATTGTCAAAATTTAGTTGAATCTAGACACTATTTAGTATATAGATTCATTCAAAATTTAAAAAACCTAAGACATCTATTCTTAGACGGAGGGAGTAGATCTAATCTTCGAGTCGCGCAACCTTGATAGAGATTCTTCTCCCAGTAGTCGTCCATGGTGTGTCAAACATGTCTAATCTAAGGTTTAAAATAGACCGCGATTCACGAGTTTAGAGTACCAATTTTCAAGATTTAAAGTTCAACCTTTAATTTAGCTGACGCCTAAAGTTTAAGGTTTATTTTAAACTTTTCTCTGTATGCAAGCAGCGGAAATCTCTGATTTGTCCTACTCCCTCCGTCCGCAAATAAGTGCGCTTCTAGTCTTGTCTTAACAACGTACCAACATTTATAACACTAAATTGATATCATTAGATTTATTTTTAAATTCTAGTTTCATAATATGTTAATTTGATATAATATATGTTTTTATATTTCTTTATAAAGTTGGTCAAATTTAGTTAGCTTTGACTTAGACAAAAGCTAGATGTACACTTATTTGTAGACGGAGGAAGTACGTGCAAGCGGCGGGAATCTCTTCATGGTGCCGCATGGCGCTAGTAACGCAGGCCTGCCTTCGCGTGCTCATTCGAGTCGGTCCGAAGGCGTTTTAGACGGAGTAATGCTACACATACGGACTATTTTTTACGGAAACCAGCCTACGGACATACGTGGAGAAGACTCGGCGCGGTTCATGCCCGGAAATCACGAAGGTGGAGCGATTTGCACCAGTCCTAAGCTTCCGCGTGATTCCGTAAGCAGGTCCGTAATAAATCAGTCCGTAGGTGTAGGATTTCCGTGGGTGCTCTGTCCAGCCGAATCTGTCGTGTGATAGCAACATTACAGTTTGCACCTGCTGCGTATCACCATCGCCACAGTACACCTATTGTTGGGTCCCCGAAATCTTGACAATTGCATTAGAGAACTTTTTTTTTTGCACAAGGAGCGTACAAATTGTTACAAAGAACCCTATGAGATAAGAAAAAAATAGCATAGGTTCTTGATAAATATAGAAAAGACCTCACTGAAAGATAGAAAACAACAAACCGGTCCTTTTCTTTCTCCACCGCCGAGCCAGAAGTAATACTCGCTGCCGTCAAGCTCGGAAGCGGGGACGAAACCACTTGCTTCCGCGCAGACGAGGAATGCGTCGCCAACCTCGAAAGGGGCCTCATCGAGGAGGTTAAACAATTACCGGGACAATTCGTCGCTTTTGGATAGGGCATGTTCTGGCCTTGGATGTCGGACAGCTGCCACCTGCCGCCAAGGTGGTGCTCAAAAAAGTTTCTTCCCAACTCCATTGCTGCTTGACACGGTTGTTCACCCAATCGACGCCTCCCATTTCCGCAACTACTACGTCTACGTCGCCACTCCTTCCACGGGTGGATGTGCATAAGAGAACTTGGTTGTTGATTTCCAAAACTTCGTAGTTGTATTAGATCAACCATATAACTGCATCACAGATCTTAAGAGTTGTTTTTAGAAATTAGGTAATTGTTGGTAAATAAAGTGGCCATTATTTTTTTAAACCGGCTAGCCATTGTCAAATAATATATTTTTTATAATCAATACCACAATATATTCGTAGTAGCAAATAGTATATGATAGAGATACATAGCCTGTCTTCAGCGACCTTTAAACTCTTTCTTCCTCCAAGACACCCTCTTAAACTTTTCTGAAAGCAGCCAAAAGCTGACAAATATCAAACCACAACTTTAAATACCAACGAGAGTTCTTTCATAATTTTAATTTGAGCCGCAGTACCAAGGCTGCATGCACACGGACAGTCATTAGAGTAATCAATCAACATCGGTAAGAGTACCGACACTAGTATTCTAATCAAAAGTAATTGAACAGCCTGGTCGACATCGCTGGTGAACCGATAGTATGAACAACCATTGTCGATGACGTAGCAGGCGAGACAAATATTGCGAGGATAATTCACGCGGAAATCATGAAAAAACAAAAAAAATCGACTTGGCGAAGTTAGATCTGAAAGACCGTACCTATAGAACTGTAATCTTAGAACACTTCCATTGACGCAGGGAAGAAGATCTCATCGCCGAACGAAATGCCAAAGATCACTTATTATAGACGATGTCATCTTCATTGACTTAGAGGCCAAAAAAGATAACTACCAAAACTCTAATCTAATCTCCCACTACACTAATTTTACTGAAAACTCCACCCATAGATCGGATTCCTCACCCTCCTGACGCCAACAAGACCGTCCAGGGGAGGGAGAACTGATCTATGGAGAAGGCGGCGGCTAGGTCAGAAGGCGGCGGATGAAAGGTGTGCTGGTCGATTCTATAACTTTCTTTCATATAATATGGTAGCTGTATTGGTTTGGTACTCCAACCTTGATGGTCAGATTTGATTGGTACTCCAACCTCTTTTTATGAAGTGCCAGGGTACAGTAAAAGTTCTCTTTTATAAAGTATATAGTTGTTTGTAATTAATTAGATAGTTGTTTGTAAATAACTAGGTAGTTATTTGCAAGTAATCAAATAGTTATTTTTAAATAGTTGATTGTCAAAAAAATTAGTGTATATATACATGTGTTTCGAAAAAAAGCTAAAATATCTTATGTTTTGAAACGGTTGTACTAACAGATAATTATAAGCAAACACGACCCAAGCAAGCACACCTAAAGTAGTACAAAGTAGCGTCGGTTGACACCAAGACAAAACAACCAATTCGATTTGGAGCCAACTCTGATTATAGCCTTGATGACACGTGTTGGTTTGTGGCAGCTCTCCCGAGTTCCTCGACATCATCCTGGTGCAGTATCTTGCTCATCTCCTCCACGAACTTGTCCATGGCGACAGGGCCAGGCAGACACACAGGCACCACCACACCCCTTTCCCCCTTGACGTTCTTGAATGCGATGAAAAAGCTAGCAACCCCGGGGATGGCACCTACGCCGCCCTTCGCTGGCCCGGCGTACAGCGCCCTGCCCCACCCGAAGTCGATGTCCCAAAACCCGACCTTGGACACGTCCGACACAACGTACGCCCCCTCCACCGTGAAGTGTGGCCGCCGACGCCGCACCATCAGGTCAGCAACCGACCGCATATACTCCATGTCCACCTCCCGCTTGATCTTCTTCACCAGTCCCACGGCGTAGC
The DNA here is from genome assembly GCA_910589765.1 of Avena atlantica. Classification (NCBI taxonomy): domain Eukaryota; kingdom Viridiplantae; phylum Streptophyta; class Magnoliopsida; order Poales; family Poaceae; genus Avena; species Avena atlantica. The sequence goes on from OU342736.1 coordinate 366,976,478, forward strand.
CCACGGGGTTCGTGCAGAGATCGCCGGCCTTGGAGATGGCGACCGGGAACGCGAACGCGTTTCCGTAGTAGCCACACGGGATTTTGGCGGCACCCCTCTTGCCGCGGAGGTTGACGACGCAGATAATTCGCATCTCCTCGTCGGCAGTGGGGGCCAAAGCCATCGTGCGGCACTTCCAAAGGCACCCCGTGAGGAGCTCGAAGGTGGTGGCGCTCTCCCGGAGATCCGGAGCAAGTTGGGAGCGGATAGCGGCGACCTCACGAGGCCCGAAGAAGAAGGAGCGGTGCACCATGTCGTCCAGGGGTACGGAGGTGGTGCTCTTATCGGTGTCCGGGATCTCGTCGTACTCGCGATGTGCCAAGGACGACAATGGAGGTGGGTCGCGGGCCTCCAGCATCTCGCGTGCCCACACCGGCCGCACCATAGGTGTGGTTCCTCCCCGTGCGAGCTCCGCTATGGCTCCCAGTAGCTGCACCAGCCCCGGTGCGTCTGCCATTGCGTGTTGCATCCGCACCCCAAAGACGAAGCCTCCGCATGCTAACCGCGTCACCTGCATAAATGGACGCGCGATATGTTAGAAAATATGGTGTGCACCTGATTGATTCTCAGTTAACTAAAAGTTGTCTTAATTCTCACTTAAGTGATGGCATGTCACGAATTTGTACAATAATGTGAATATTTTGTAGTTGCAAATAACTTGTAACTGGAAAAATCTCACTTGCAACCCACCACTCATAACTGGAAAACATTAAGTTGTAGCTTATTTCTTAGTTGCAACCTATTATTTGCAACTAAAAATAATCACCTACAACACACAAACTAGCACAAATCATGATGCAGTTGTGACCCACTCGCAACTGAAAAAATCACTTACAACACGAACTAGCACAAATTATAATGCAAATCCAATGGCTGAGTATTGATGTGTCTTGAAATATATCGGGTTTAGATAAAATCGTAATGTTTACAAAGGTTCTTCATAAATCCCACACATAAATGGATTATTTTAGTTTTTTCAATATCTTGATTCGTAAAAAGTTCTAAAAGATATATTACGGTTTCCTATAACAACATCGACATGCCATATCAATATGAAACAAGTTCATCTAAAAAAATGAAACAAGTTATATAGGATGACATGCCTAGCACAAAAGAGTCGCGAATGGTTGTTCACGCCTGCCAGAAATGCATTTTTGGTAACCTAATTAGTACTAGTACCGGATACTGGTTGTATATTTGTCTTATACTAGTATGATTAATATGGCGCGTGCATCGTAGCCGCTTGTAGACACGCGTGGGTCGAGGAAAATAAAATATTTGGTAACCTGAAAGAGGAGGAGTGGGGTGTCGATGAGGGCGGAGGAGCCGGGGACGTCGAAGATGAGCTCCTCGAAGCACGGGAATGGCGGCTGGAGGGCGTCACCGAAGTGGTCGAGGCGGACGTCGGCGTCGGCCTCGATGAACAGCACGCCCTCGCCGGTGCAGTCGACGGCTAGCTTGCGGCCCTCTAGTTCCCTTAGACGCCCGGCGAACGGGTAGTAATGCACGAGCGCCGCGGCGACGGCGTTCCGTAGCACCACCGCGGGGTCGTCGTCGCAGCGACCGCCACCGTCCTCACGCCGGAAGAAGTATATGACGGGGATGTGGAAGCGCAGCCCGTCCTGGTCGTCGACGTCCGAGAGCCGCTTCAGCTCGCGCGGCGTCGGTCCCGCCGGCGCCACCATCACTGCCGGCTGCCTGCGCACCGTGAACTTCAAAGCCTCCGACGAGAACGCCATACGCGATGCACAGTTAACGGTCCAGGAAGAGGCGGCGTTTAGCTCCTGCGAGTCTCAGTTCGCTATTGCTGGGCGGAGCGAGCACCCAGCGACGGCCAATTGGCTAGCTGCCCGGGATCGCCGGAGTGTTGCACAGACACAATGACTCAGCGATGAGTAGAATTTGATTTGTTCTCGGGCTGTTCAGTCCTCACTTGGCTTGGAGTGATCTGGCCGGATGGAGCTAGCCGTGAATTAGAGCATATATATATAGGATCAGACTTGAAGTGGCGCTGGCACACGTCCCATGTTCGGTTGTTTCCTACTCAAGATCTAGAACAAGGTGTGCAGACTTTTCAAAATTTAATTTTGAGTGTTTTTTTACGCGTTTTACAAAAAATACTACTCTCTTCGAACCATAATAAGTGTCACAATTTTTTTAAACGAGGGCAAAAGCTTTACACTTTTAAATTAATTAAGCAAGGAGAGTACAAAGCAAATAAAAATTTACAAGTACAAAAGGTGACTATTCACGCGGCATCAAATTACTCATGCTCTTAGCGCCCGCAAGCACCCATAAATTTGCCTCTAGCTTAATCTTTTCTAAAAGGATCGGTGGCGGAGCATGCTTGCTTTTGAAGACTCGAGCATTATGTTCGTTCCAAAGTTCCCATGACAGATGCTACTACCTCCGATCTATAATAAGTGTCATGGTTTGAACGACAATTATTATGGATCGGAGGTAGTAGCATTTTACTCATAAGATGGTAGGCCGTAGCCCGGCATTTTAGTCACTCTAATTTGTAGTATGCTCAGGCTTTCACAACTTTCCCACTACGTCATTGTGAAAAATCATTTCTACCTTGGATGCTATAACTACACGGCATCCATCTCTTAGTTTGTATCAGGGTATTCCCATTAGACTAGTCATAGTGCAAGTAATTTGAGTAGTAACTAAGGGTCCAACTTAGCAAAATTGCTTATGTGGCAGTGAGTTAATGAGGAGAGAGATGGATAGAGTAACATATCTAGTTACTGTAGCATCACACATACCAAGATGAAATGAGTCTATAAGCTAATAAATAACCATTCGCATGACACCATGCACATGTTACTGTCCACTATAAAGGTAGTAACATAGACTAGTAACATATGCATGTTACTACTTTATATTACTTTGTACTATGACCAGCCTTATCCTCTTTAGCCCTTGTTCAGTTAATCCACTTCCCATATGGATTGGGGTGGAATGGAGGGGATTAGAGGAGATTTTGATTTAGCTGGGACCTAAACCCTTCCAATCCATGTCAATCCCGCTCAGTACCCAGCAAAACGAACAAGGCCTTAGCATGTATTTCTTGTATTAGAGTATGTCAGACTGAGAATTAGCTTGAGTCTCAGTCGACTGCATAGCCGTTAGATATAATACGGTGATTGGTGCTGATTGTGCTATTTTTTATTTTATTAAATTGTCTTGCATGGGGCTTTTTTCTTGGTTTTTATTTTCTTTGAGGAATGACTGTTTTCTTATCTTGCACTTGTGGCTAATAGCCATGGGCCAACAATTTGTCCCAGCAACACAAGGGTTGTGTCCAAAGGAATTACCAGCAAGGCAAAGCATTAGGCTCATTCCCCTCTCTTCCTTTCTCTCTCCCTACTACAGTGGTTGAGAGGCTCTTAGGAGGCTCCCGTCCGAACCAAATCCTCCCTCACCGGTGCCGGTGGCGAGGGATAGCGGAGGGGAGGAAGCGGTCGTAGTTGTAGGTTTGCTAGGTGTAAGAGTTGTCCTCTAGGGGCGTTTTGGAGCAGGACTCGTGATCTAGGTGGCTAGATCATGGGTGTAGGACTTTTCTTCTCATGGTGTGTAACATCCCAGGGTTTGTTAGCACAAAGTTAAATAGATTTAGGAAACTTGAGTGGGCATAATTGCATAGCATGCATCTGAAAAACATGGGAAATTTTTCGCAGAACTAAAACACTAGAGGGATCTGGGTTTATCTCATTTCGATGGTTATGGTTTAGCTCATCTGAGATGAGTGCTATGGACTCTGACATGACCTCTACTGAATTTTCTTGCTTTGAGGGGAATCATTTGAATAGTTGTTTTTGAATTTCAAATTTGAAATTCAACTTTGAATTGAAATCACAAAAATAAAGAGTTTGTGAACATTAATGTACTAAATGCAAATGGAAATAAATTATAATACAATAATAGTACAATGGCCAATAAAGAATTGAATCCTTTATTTGGAATAACATTTAAATAGTTACAAGGTTAATTATAATAAAAATATAAACTTTATTACAATAAAAATAACAATACAAAGTCTTTTCTTGTAGTCCAATTTCACAACTTTTTAATAAGACATTCACCAAGGTGATTGTTAAAAGAGTTAAAGAGGAGGGATGGGGTTTATTTAGGTTAAAAGAGTTAAAGAGGAGGGATGGGGTTTATTTAGGTTCAGAAGACTGCTTTATGGTTGGCTTAGTGGAATTCGTTGGAGAATTTAGTGGACGGGATCCAACTTAATGATCAAATTGATAGAGTTGGTTGGGAAATTGGGAGATCTCGTACTTTTAGTGTTAAGAACATGTATTTGCAGGTGAGGTCTATGGGTAATTTCCTTTTAAATTCCTCTAGAAAATCAAAACCCCTCTCAAAATTAAAATCTTCATTTGGTTGGTCTTGAAAAACAGAATCATGACAAAGGATAATATACATAAGAGAGGATGATCTGGGAATGACGAGTGTTACCTTTTCTATCAAAAAGAGATAGTGTATCATCTTCTCTTCAGTTGCGTGCTTGCAATAAGCAACATGGAACACAGACCTGTAAGGCGTCACAACTCCTAGAGAAATTCTGAGATAGCGCTTTGTGTGTTCATTTGTGTTTACAGCTTCTCAAGTTTTTATCATACGTACTACTCTCTTTGATCCATATTACTTGCCGAAAAAATTAATGTATCTAGACATGTTTTAGTGTTAGATACATCTAATCTAGTGGCAATTAATATGGATCGGAAGAAGTATTTATTTTGAGTTTATTTTGTACATCTAAACAATTTTCATTCGCAGATCAAGAGACCACAAGTACTAGGAAACTGGTGGTAAAGCAAGCAACCGAAGAAGGACGTTACCGCCTTATGATAGTACGGAGTTAACTTGATTGAGCCGATCGCAATAGTGTCCTGGTCACGAACAGCCTGTTACCACTTTTCCCGATTGGAGTTAACTTGATTGAGCCGATCGCAATAGTGTCCTGGTCGGGAATGCGAAATGGGCTTCTGAAAGGACGGAGGCGTCGAGCTACCGGGGGCGCGCTACTCTGGCGTTCCTGGAGGCACACCCTGAGTCTGCTGATGAGGTCCACGTAGTTATTTGAGTCAGAGATTTGTTTTTGCCTGGCTTGTTCTCCCGCATCATTTCTCTGTTTGAATGTAATCCTACGTTTCTGAGACTAGTTCCTAGCTCTCTTTTGAGTTTTCTGGGTCTCCCCTTCTGGGTGCCGGAAAATAGTAGCTTTTTGTTTAGCATCTAGTTTGCCCTCTGCTTTTTTAGTTTCTTGCTGTATATGAACCTGGAACGCGGGCTGTTTGGTTTCATTTCTTGAAATGGAACCGGGGATGAATCCATGTTGATCTAAAAAAAAAAGGACGGAGGCGTTGGTGAGCAGGCTGCAACATCAATTCACTGCATTTAACAACTTTGGAGGCACTTTTGTACGTTTGTCTCTTTAGCTTCTTGATTACTATTACTCCGTATTTATGCCAAACATTATTTGTGTACAGATTGTACACCCATATGTCCTACTCTAGGCACTAGCTACTCCCCTCATATTCCAATACATGATGAATGTCTGTAATGTGCCATATGTACCTTCTCCGTGGGTGGGGCCCACTGGCTTGGAGCCATAAGAGTAGATGGCAGCTTGGAGCCATCAGAGTAGATGGCAGCTAACACATACTGTAGATACTCCAATGCACAAATGGGGATGAAGACGGTTTTTATCAGTACCACTTTTTTCATGTTTATTGATTTGTAGCAAAGAAATGTTGGATGTTAAAATTGTGCAATATTTTATTTTGATTCTTCTGTTTGAACCCATTTGCTTTTGATGTCTCCATGTTTGGAATAGCAATCGAGATATTTTAATTCAAGTATTTGGTGCAATTATTTTTTGAAGAATAGCAACACCAAATAATGATATTTTTCTCAAAATTTACATATCAAATTGGGAACTGGACGGTAAATCAGCGTATGTAAACAATCTCTCACTATCGCAGGGACATTACAGACAATTCTCGCCAAATTGATAGTTCACAGTTGTTATAGCCAAATAGTTTCTAACTTTTCTACGGTTGTCAGCTCACGTCAGCTTTTTCATAGCTCACAACAGCTTATTTGGAATCTACAGTTGAACCAAACACACCCTAGTTTGCCATCATCGTACCCCTACCTGGCATTGACGAAGATGTCTTCTAGCTCCACGGTCCGCTCATCTGAATTCCCAATAATCTCAAAATTTATCTTGTGCGCCTGCATTCCAGGGCGAAGTGCTGCACTGTCTCCCCTAGCCTGCTGTTTAAAAAGCACAGACAGGCATTTTTGGTCCTCCCTTTGATTATGAGCCAAGCAAACAATTGTCCTCTCTTGGGTGCTGCACAACTCGGGATAGTGCCAGCACCTATATGATCGACTCCTCCCCAGTTTTGGAGTTCATACAACTTGTAGTGCAAGTTCTTGACAGAGAAGGCCGTAGCCATATTCATTCTCCATCCACTCTTGTCCTGGGAGATGGAGCAGACGGTAGATCAGCTTGCAAGCTTTCTGTCCCGAGGCCTGGCCTGATGGCTGAAAGTTCGTGCTGCAGCGCACGGCCTTATGAACCGAAAGAAGTTGCAGCTCTATTGATCGAAGGATCAAGAAAAAGCATATCCATGTGGAGTGAAGCAAGCAGAGTTGCCATGACAGGCTTAATCAATAAACATTTGGCCATGATTTCCAGCAGACCATGATGAGTCCCCTCAAGCAAACTGCGATGTAAAGCTTATATTATGAAACAGAGGTACTCCCTCCGTTTTAAAATATAAGATGTTTTAAGTTTTGTAAAGAAAATGTATCTAGACTTGTTTTAGTGTGGAGATTCACACCAAACTTAAGTGAACCTACGTACTAAAACAAGTCTAGATACATTTGCTTCACAAAGCTAAAACATCTTATATTTTGAAACAGAGGGAGTAGTAAACAACAAACGAGTTACCTGCAGAAGCACGTGCTTGCACCAAACAATGTTGCTCGGCTTTACCAAGCAGATGATGATGCACTTATAAGTTTTCAGCCACGCAGCACATGCAAATCTACCTTTTCTTTCAACACAACGGAAGGCTGGCTAGCCACAGCAAACACAAAACAAGTTGTTCTTAACCATCCTTACAGACAGTATAAATATACAGTCAGCAACATCGACTTACAACAATATATATACGACTCCAGCTAATTTTAGTACGGAGTACGAAAAATGACACAATTGCTATACATACTGCACTGTCATGGGAAGCAAAACCCTGCAATCTGATGTTGCTATCTGCCTCTGGACAGTTCAACTGCGTCCTGGTTGTAGATGGAATCCTCGCCCCAGTCAAACCGCTGCTGCATCCGCTCGTAGTCCTCCCTCCTCGTTACCTCCACCTGCTGCCACTCCTCCCATCGCTCAGCAAGGCCTTCCCCTTCAAGCATCCTGACCACCTCGGACATGGAGGGGCGGTCCTCAGGTGACCCCTGGGTGCACAGCAGCGCGATCTGCATCATCATCTCCACCTCCTGCCTGTCGAAGTTGGTGTTCAAATTGCGATCGACGATGTCGTCTAGCCTCCCTTCTCTTTGTAGCTTCCTGACCTGCAACTCAGATCAGATGCCGAGTCATCACGGATTTATTCTAACAAATGTAGTGGTACTCTCCTGAGAATGCATGCCTGTTCAGCCAAGCAGTGCTGTGTCTCTCTGAAGTTTAGGTCAATTAAGGTTAGAGGGGGTGGGTAGTGGAGGTGGAGTAAACTTACATGATCGAGTAATAATACATCATCTTCGTCTTCCAAGCGTGAAAAGTCAATGGCGCGCTGTCCAGTGACCACTTCAAGAAGCATTATACCATAACCGAAAACATCAGTTCTCTCAGACGACTTCCCTGTGGACAGATATTCAGGTGCAATGTGACCCATAGTCCCACGGACTTGTGTGGTCACAGATGTCTTCTGTACATCCACCAACTTTGCCAAGCCAAAGTCACCGACAACCGGTTCGAAACCTTCATCGAGCAGGACATTCGCAGCCTTGACATCACGGTGTATGATCTTGGGATTGCAGTGCTCGTGTAGGTACTCCAGTCCACGTGCTGTGCCTATAGCCACTCGTTTCCTTGCGTTCCAATCTAATATTGGTTCCTCAGGTTTAAACTCTGCATCATTCAACGTAAGGAGCACATAAGCGACTATCCAAATGGAAGGACAGCAACAAAAATAAAAGGTATTTTTCACTCTTACACACATCATGGATCAGTAGAGTACAATCTGCACTGATGCAACTAGCCTACACATGATAAATATGGCCAAAAGTAGAAAAGGTAATGACCGGACCACAACAAAAACAAAGTATACTGAAAGATAATTAAGGACATGTTCTGAATGTAGAAGCAAATCATTGCATTTCATAGTTTCCTTAATCAGTTAATAAACACTGGATGTTGGAATTCACTGACTATGAAAAGTCTGGCCTTTTCTTCTTTCTGTTCATCACTTAATCCTTAATCAGTTAATAAACACTGGATGTTGGAATTCACTGACTATGAAAAGTCTGGCCTTTTCTTCTTTCTGTTCATCACTTAATTAGATCAGTATATCTCAGAAGATTATTTGATGTTGCAAATTGGTCTGTCTATTCTTCATTCACTATTTATATCGCCTACGAAGCGAGAACCAGGTGCTGGCTTGGTGGCTAGAGCCAGGTTCGAGTCGCAGAAGCGCTCATTGACCAACCGGGTGCTATCCCGTGTTAAAAAACACGAGAGAGGTCCCATCTACCTAACAACGTATAGCCAACGGAGGGATCCTTCCCCCGTTGGTCAACGTTTTTATATTGCCTACCAAGCAATTGTTTAGGTCATTTTGGAACTTCTAGAAACAAGTCTAGTATGAAATATAGATGTCAATAGGGAGCTATCAAAAGGTTGGTATAAGAAAAAAATCAAATACACGGATTTACCACGACCTCGGTTGTGTCTCCGTAGAAAAACTTAAGAACTTATATCTCCGAGACCATTGAGAAGGGTATTGAACAAGAAAGAAAACAAGCACATTATTAAGGATCTGAGAAACTTCATAGAGTAGCATAACTGTAGAATTGAAAGGAGATGAATCAAGTGGTTGATTGGTTAAGAAAGCAAGTACCTCGCAAACGGTAAGCCACACTAAGATTCTGCATGAAAGGATAAACAAGTAGACGTTCTGTTTGTGTTGTACAGAATCCAACCAATCTTAAAAGATTCCGGTGAACTGCAACACTGATCAGCTCAACTTCACGCAAGAAGGCAGCCTCCCCACCAGGACTTTCATAATCAGTTAACCGCTTAACCGCAATCTTAGTGCCATCTGGAAGTGCTCCTTTATATACTTTCCCAAATCCCCCCTGTCCGAGAACATTTTTCTCACTGAAGTTATCAGTAGCGAGTTGTAATTCTCGCCATGCGAATCTTTTCAACTGTCCAAATGCGATTCTTCGGTCGTCCTCACCTGGGAACCATAAGTTATCAGATTTGGTCAGTTAAATGGAAGAAACAGCTCCCAGCCTCTGCATTCGACGAATTTACGCAGGCATATCAGATTAATTTGCTCAATACAAATGCAACCCATCAAATTACAAATTTATAAGATCGACATTGTGCCTGTATAGATTGATATTGTGCCTCAAAAACACAGATGGTGCTACTGAAATGCTGCAAAAGATGCTAGACACTAAACTAGTTCCATATATATCCAGAAACAGTGTTACGAGTGATGCAGGAGGCATAATAAGCCAGTAACAAAATACCCATGTAGCAAACATAAATCAGTACTGTGAACCATAGTTTACAATGAATAATCCTGAGTTAAGGAAATCCATATTTGCTTGAAATGATTGGTTTTGACACACGATAAAACTATAATGTGTGAACCACATCTTTATTTTGTAAGCTGCAAGACTGAATGATGAAAACAAATTTAGCATAAAATACCCTACCTGATACATCCACAAATACTTCACGTAGATGGCCCTTTCTCCTTCCATTACAGATAATAAACAGAGCCCCTATGGTGAGTAGCCCTATCACGCCCCCGACTGTTCCAAGGACAATGCCTATCTTCGAACCACGGGATGCACCTATTGTAGAAGTGTCAAAATTAGCATATGCCTCAAAAAATATTACATATGTCACATCAAGACTCATTTTCTGCTATTTGACAGATGTACAAACTAGAACAGAAAATATGACCTGGGAAAAAAAGGAAACTATGACTTGTTACCTTGATAAGACGGACTTGATGCACAAGGGTTGACGAAGTTTGCTCCACAAGTCAAGTTATTACCAGAAAAGCTGTGGAATAAACGCCTTTGTTAGGCCTTAAATTAGCAAAGATGGACTTATATTTATAATCATCTCACAGTACTTGTATCGTGCAACTTCAAATAGTTGAGCAGGTATTTGACCAGAGAGGCTGTTGTAGGCTAACCGACTGCCATCATAATAAGACCAAAGTTAGTTGTATATGATAAGAAATTAAGAAAACAAACTAGTGTGGAAATCGCTGATATTAATATTACTAGTTTACTGCTTACATGTCTGTCAAGCTTGAGATGGTTGCCAGGGTATCAGGAATAGACCCATTTAGACTGTTTTGACTCAGTATCCTGGTTAAGGAACAGAAATGTCAATGGGAAGGTTAATTGGTTGACATTCATGAAATTAAGGAGTAAGAATACTGATACATACAAGAGTTGGAGCTTCGTAAGATGGCCAAGAGAAGCTGGAATTTCTCCAACAAGCAGGTTATCTTCCAAATCTAAGCTTGTCAAACTAGATAGGTTGCCAAACTGCTCTGGTATGCCACCGGTAATCATGTTACCAGGCAAGGACCTGCAAAATCATTCACCACAAGGATTAACAGAAGTTGGAGACCATCACTTCATCTAGGAGGCATAGATCCAAATATCTAATTGTAGCAATTCTCACATCCATTCCTATAGAATCATAAGATAGAGTAACAAGTACAGAAAAAAAATGAGTAAGATACAGTAGCCATTCCATCACAAAAAATACTTAACATCTCAAAGATTTTTAATCGTTCTAGAAAAGTACACTTACAGAACATTCAAGTGCTGAAGCTCTCCAATTCTTGGCGACAGAACTCCAGTGAACCCCATAGAAGCCAACGTTCTGCAGGAGCAAATCAAGCACGATTAACTCATTGAAAAACTGGATGTCTTATTAAGAAATGTGCATAACAAGGTAAAGGCAACCGTATGGAGGTTCACCAAATGTTACAGACCGAAACAAACAAAGTGGAACTAAATCTGCTTTCTGTAACTGTCATATAGTTCCATAATGAGTATATGCTCAAAGAGATACCTCTCATGTGATACATGGAGTCTTATTGTCAAAGATCTCAAGGGCTAATGGGAAATGGATATGGAATGTAAACTAAATAAACCTCCAGCTCCTAGCTATGTAATCTGTGGTTAAACGTTGGCAGTACACAAAGGGAAAAGCGACGAGAAAGATCAAGCAAATGGCAACTTACACTTGCACAACATTGTTGTTGCTGTCACAAATAACAGAATTCCAAGTGCAGGGGTTAACTTGATTCTGGTTCCAGTCTGTAAGCTGTGTGGCAGTAGCGTTCAGTTTCTGCTTCATGTCATTTAGTGCATCACCTAAGGAAACAAAAAAGTACTTCTCTGTTAGTCATAAGAACTATGTTGATTAACTAGGCAATGACTGTGCGTGCGCGCTAAAATGGTGGATAGCTATACAAATAATAGCCATGCAAGTAAACCTTGGTGATCGGACGCTGCAAATGGGTGGAGAGACGCTATAATCAGAATGATGATGATCAGCTCCATCTTTCCTCTATTGCGGCTTTACAGTCAATGGCGTGACTTCGAAAATCTTGCCTGGCGAGAAAATATGTGGGAGCTATTCATAGTATCAGCAATCCACCGGGTGTACCCTGGTTAAAAAATATCAGATCAGTGTGGAGCAGCATGCGGTAGGAAAATCAAGGCATGAATCCTATTTTAAAATGAGATTGGCATGAAGCACACTATCATCAGAGAAGAAAGCGGGCTGGTACAATATAAGCCAGCAGAGGCCGGGGTTACCCCTTTTCTAAAAAAACAATATAAGCCAGCAGAAATTGCTGTTTACTTGTTTGGGAACCCTGAGATGGTCTCAAAAGTGCCGGATAATTATAGACACAGGGCCCCTGAAACCCCCACAATTCCCAAACTACCGAAATCCCAATTTCTACGGAGCGCATACCTTGCAAAACTGGGCTTGCTATTCTTCTAGAAGCTAATTTGATGAACTAACTGAGGCTTATTATCACAATCAGACTGAAGTTTCTACCGACTAACGTAGAACTGAATCCCAGCGACAGACACTCGAGCACCAGCGAACTGTAATTCGAGACAGGAACAGGACGCTCAAGCCCAGCATTCAGTACCGAATCTGGCCCTGGTTCGTCGGCGGCGCTTCCAGCTCACGCACACGCTCGCGCCCAACCACCCACACAGACGCAGGGAGAGACAGGGGGACACCTACCGGTCAGTCGGGCTGGCCAGCCGCCGCGCCCTCCGAGAGAAAAAACCTGCGCAAATTACGCGCCCAGCCCCATCCGCGCCGCCGCCGCCGCCACTGAGCTGGTGGAGACTTGGGTGGACGACTGGAGCGGTTGACTCCCCCGGACGCCGAAATTGACCAGTGCTACCCGGGTGCGCGCTGAATCCATTTTAGGTAGGCGGGGCGGGGCGGAGGGTGCGCGGGTTGGGGGCAGGGGGCGCAACTGGGTTGGGTTGGTGGATTCGCTCTTCCTTTTTCGCCCCCCGGATAAGACGCAATTTGCGTACCAGCAGATTCCCGGAAGCGAATGCGAGCGCTCCGCTACCTACACGGCTACACCCTGCCCTGTCCTCTACAACGCGGAGTAGCTTTCCGGTTCGCGCACGCTTTTTGTCTGTGCCCCTGTTTTTTTTTTTGTTGTTCACGGTGGTGCTGGGCGGCGATGGCACGGCACGGCGGATGATGGTGTGGGCTCTCTCCATGAAAAGGACAGGGGTCGTTTTCGCTTCACGAGGCGACACGGTGGGGAGGCGGCAGGGGTCTCTCTCTACCGGTGACGGCGGCACGCTGATCATTTGGCTCGGCCCCACTTGGAGCCGGCGGTTCGGCGGACGGCCGCAGGGTGTCAGCCACCTTGCTTCGGCCGTGGCCGGTGGCGTTCGGCAGGTTCCAACTTCCAACCCGGGTGATGGATGGTTCACGCTCTGCGCGTGCACGCGTGTTTCTCGCCTCGCGTCGGCCTCGACGGCAAGTCACCGGCTCCGCGCGGGGGCAGGCCACGCTGTTGGAACACCCCCGCCGACTGGCCGGTCCCGAGGCTGTTTCACATCGGAGAAAAAGACTAGAGGAAGGCACATAGTATAAAGTAGATGAAATAGAGAATTTTATTGATAACTCTCTCGGTAACTCACGTGCAAAGTTTGTTCCTCTATTTATAGCAAAAGGGGGATACGATACCCACATAGGCTAACCCTAGCCTGGTAGAGGCCACACCGAATGGGCCTCTACCGGCCCGGTTTCCCAACACTCCCCCTGGGTATCTTATCTGTATAACCATGGCTTAAAACACCGAAAAACCCAGTGGGAAAAATATGGAAAAATGCACATGGTATACTTCTTGCTATGTTGCACGAATTGCCTCATTAAAAACCTCATGTGAGAAACTTCATAAAAACTCACTAAGGGAAAAAGAGTACAATTCACTTAACGATAAAGTTAAGTACTCAATCATCGGGATCAAGATTTCAGCGATGAGTTTGTGAAGATTCTCCCCCTGAACCCTGCATCTTCCTAAGTCTCATCATGTCGATCCCTCGGACACATCTCTCGAAAGAAGATGTTGGCAATGATTTAGTGAACAAATCAGCGAGATTTTCACATGACTTAGTATGCAAGACTTTCACTTCGTTCATCTTTTGCAACTCATGTGCATGGAAGAACTTGGGGTTTATATGTTTTGTGAGATTGCTCTTCACGTAACTCGTCTGGACTTGTGCAACACAAGCGGCATTATCTTCATAGATAATTGTTGGGGTTTGTACGGTGTTCAGTCCACATGACATCTGGATGTGACTGACTACACGTCGAAGCCATACACATTCTCGTGATGCTTCATATAATGCTATGATTTCCGAGTGGTTCGTCGAAGTCGACACAAGAGTTTGCTTAGACGATTTTCAGGAAATAGCTGTTCCACCACAAAGGAAAACATATCCAGTCTGCGACTTGGATGTATGCGGGTCCGAAAGGTACCCAGCATCTGCATAGACTACAACAGATAGGTCTTGGTTCTTTTGGTAAAACAAGCCAAGGTCCTTTGTCCCTTTTATGTACCTAAAGATGTCTTTAACGCCTTTCCAATGCCTCTTGGTAGGCTCATAACTGTACCTTGCAAGCAAATTGACGGCAAATGCAATATCCGGTCATGTACAATTTGCGAGGTACATAAGTGCGCCAACTGCACTTAAGTAGGGGAATTCCGGTCCCAGAATTTCCTCCCCCTCTTCTTTAGGCCTGAACGGGTCCTTGTCTTGTTGCAAAGATCTTCCGACCATCGGGATCTTAGAAGGATATGCCTTTTCAAACCCAAATCGTTCCAACACCTTCTGGATGTAGGCCGACTGATGAACTAGAATCCCAGCAGGGGAATGCTCAAGTTGCAGACCGAGGCCGAACTTGGTTTTGCCTAAGTCTTTCATCTTGAATTCCGACATCAGGTAGGAACTCGCTTCCTCAATATCGTCAGGTGTACCGATTATATTCAAATCGTCCACGTACACCGAGATAATACAGAAACCATCCTGGGATCTCCGTATAAAAACACATGGGCAATCTTCATTGCTCGCGTAGCCCTTCTCATGAAGGAAATCGCTTAAACGATTATACCACATCCTACCTGACTGTTTTAGTCCATACAATGACTTCTTAAGCTGAACACTGTATAAGCTCCTGTTTGCTCTATCCTGGTTCGGGACAGGGATACCTTCTGGTACTTTCATGTATATGTCCGAATCCAAGTTACCATATAGGTAAGCGGTGACAACATCCATTAGTTTCATTTTTAAGTCCATGTTTACTGCCATTGAGATCAAGTATCTAAAGGTAATTCCATCCATGACTGGGGAGTAAGTTTCCTTAAAGTCGACACCTGGTCGCTGAGTGAAACCTTGAGCAACGAGCCTTGCTTTGTACCTTACTACTTCATTATTCTCGTTTCTCTTTCGAACAAAAACCCATTTATGGCCAACGGGGCGAATGTGGGGAGGAGTTAGATAAACAGGTCCAAATACCTCTCTTTTGTTTAACGATAATAATTCAGCAGTAATTGCCTTCTGCCAATCTTTCCAATCCGACCTTTTCTTGCAATCAGCGAGCGTGTTAGGCTCAGGGTCAAGATCTATGATTGAGGCAATTTACTTGGCAAAATTAACGTCGACATTTGCCATGGCTCGGTTGTATGACTCGCCCGAATTAACATAGTTAATGGCCATTTCGTCATGGAGTGCATCATGCACATCCTCTTGCTCCACCGGATTTCCCAATCCAGGAGCTAGGTCCTTTAGCTTTCCCGCTCCGATGTGTGCGCACACAACTTCGCTGGGTATTTCCGATATAGGAAAGTTCAAGTCCGGAATTTCGTGCACTGAAATATCCGTACTCGTGTCAGGTCTCAACTGGCTCCCCTCAACAGGGGTAGTCTGTAATAAATCTCTCTTATCCTTTTTCTTCGGGCGTCCCCGGGTACTTGGGATTTGAGAAACCGGAATCCGCGTCCTCTTAGGCCTTGGAGCAGGAGCGGGTATACCATCATTTTTCTTTGGTATTTCAACCCTTTCCGGTGCATTGCGTGCATGCACATGCGACTTTGTTACAGTCTTTAAATCACTAAAATGATCGGGCAGTTGATTCGCTAGGGAGTGCAAATCTAGTATCTTTTGGACTTCTCTATTAGTCTCAACAGTGCGCGGGTCATGAGCGTGGATCCCCGTGGCTTTCCACGTGATTTCTCGACTTTTGTCATCCAGGGGTTGATTACCTCCCCCAAAGTCGGGAAAAGATCCTCGTCAAAAATGCAGTCAGCAAAACGGGCCGTGTGACAGTCACCTGTCAAGGGGTCCAAGAACCTGATTATGGACACAGTCTCATAACCAACGTATATCCCCGACTTACGGAGCGGTCCCATTGCTGATCGCTGGGGTGGTGGTATAGGTACATATACCTGGCAGCCGAACCTACGTAGGTGGGAAATTTTCGGTGCCGACCCTTGCGCAAGTTGGATGGGAGAGTGGATGTTGTAGGCCGATGGTCGAAAGTTGATGAGATTAGCGGCGTGTAACACCGCGTGTCCCCAACATGTAGTTGGTAAATTACAACCCTGAAGTAGTGGTCTGGCAATGAATTTAATCCTTTTAATCAATGCCTCCGCGAGTCCATTTTGAGTGTGGACATGCGGTACGGAGTGCTCAAGTTTGATTCCAGTTGCCATGCAATAATCATCGAATGCCTTTGAAGTAAATTCTCCGGCATTGTCCATTCGAATAGACTTTAAACGATAATCAGGGAATTTATTCCTTATTTGTATGATCTGGGAGATCAACTTTGCAAAAGCATGGTTCCTTGTTGACAGCAGGCAAACATTGGACCATTTAGAGGAAGCATCGATGAGCACCATGAAGTACCGAAACAGCCCTGAGAGGGGCGGAATTGGACCACATATATCCCCTTGAATGTGTTTCAAGAACGCGGGGAGTTCATCCTTCACCTTTAGGGGGGACGGTTTAATGATCAATTTCCCCGTAGCGCATGCGGAGCACACGAAATCATCGGGATTCGGGAAATTTTTCACATTAACATTATGACCATTCGAGTTGTTAATTATATTCCTCATCATCCTAAGACCGGGGTGGCCTAACCTATCATGCCAAAGGCAGAATAGTTCGGAGCTTCTAAAGACAGTCTTAAGGATAGTGTAAATAGGTGGTGCTACTATCTTCGTGTAGTACAGCCCAGTAGCTAATGAAGGGAGTCTTTCGACAACATGTTTACCATTTTCGCCGCGCTTGGTAATGAGTAGGAACTCCTTTCCATTCTCATCATCATCGGTTTCGACATGGAAACCATTTGCGCGGATGTCTCTAAAACTTAAGAGAGTACGAGTCGACTCCGGATACAACAATGCCTCTTCAATGATCAGAGTTGTTCCGTTTGGGAGTATGATAGTTGCTCTTCCGGAGCCAACTACATTCGGACCGCAGCCGGCGATCGTCATTATGTTACCAGGGTTTTTGGTAATTGACTCAAAATACTTTGTTTCTCTCAAGATGGTATTGGTGGTGCCGCTATCAGCAAGGCACGTTTCCTCCATTTGGGCGCCACACGCGTTCTTCAACGAAAGCCTGCGTGATGCAGGCTCGACGGTGGCTTGACGGAGGCTCGACGGAGAGACACGTACTGATAACGTGTTGGAACACCCCCTGCCGACTGGCCGGTCCCGAGGCTGTTCCACACCGGAGAAGAAGACTAGAGGAAGGCACACACAGTACAAAGTAGATGAAACGGGGAACTTTATTGATAACTCTCTCGGTAACTCACGTACAAAGGTTGTTCCTCTATTTATAGACAAAAGGGGGGATACGATACCCACATGGGCCAACCCTAGCCTGGTAGAGGCCACACCGAATGGGCCTCTACCGGCCCGGTTACCCAACACATGCAAGTTGTTCCGCGGCGCACTACGGGGCTACACTGCAATAAATAGTAACACGTGGCGACATCCCACTCGTCCAGTCACGCCCCCGTCGATAAAGTTTCGAAAATTCTGTTAGTCAACTTAAAATCGAATCAAAATTTAAAATGTCTTATAGATCAAACCGTTTGTCCGATTGAAGATCCGTTTTCACCCTTGTCATAAAAAGATCTTTAAAACTAGACTCCATGTTGATATGTTTCGAGAAAACTTTTTTCGGACCAAAAAGTTATCCATACTAAATACATGAGTTATCCATGTCATAATATGTAAGTTATTAACCCACCAACCTACTAACATATAAGTTATTCATCAAATAAACATGTTGGATAGAGTAGTTCTCGCATACGTATTGAGCAAGTTTAATTAAAATGTCATAACCTAGTTATTAGGATACCGAGATTTTATTGTTATTAATGTGTTAGCATCGGCGAGTAATTAAGGCTCGGTACCCTAACACCCTTCAAGGCTTCGTCACCTGTACTCTAAGGTAGCGGTGACGGGCGACGAAGTCAAGCCACTAGATTACTAGTTGCGTGGTGGGTGAGCATAAGACTCTATTTATTTATATCGTATGCAAAAAAAGGTTAGATTTAGTTTTTCAAAAAAAATATGTTTGATATTTGATGCGATAGCCTTTCGAGGTTGGGTACTTCGTACGTTGTGAGAGCAGCGACGGGCGATGAGGCCAGAATAATTTTCTATATTCTATTTGTGGGTAAATTTTTATAGTGGTGAATAACTTACATGTAATTTGGTGGGTAACTTACATGTTAAAGCCTGAATAACTCTCGTGTTACATGGATAACTTGTGGGTAAACAAAAAAGTTACCCATCCTGAGCATCTGATCCGTGGGTAAATTTATACTGGTGGATTACTTATATGTTATTGGGTGAGTAACTTACATGTTGAAGTCCGGATAATTTGCATGTTACATGTAGATAACTTTTGGTCCAAAAAAAAGTTATCAGAACATACCAATTTGGGATCTAGTTTCGAAGACATCGTCACGACTAGCCTAACAGTAAAAACGGATCTTAATTCGGATAAACGATTTGACCTAGAAAACATTTTAAATTTTCGTATTTGAATTGAGCTGACTAATTAAAAATCTGGTCCTTTAGTGCTTAGCAAGACACGGTGCATGCAATTGGTGGGTTGAGACGCCCGCTAGATTTTAACTTTCTCGAACCGATTGCTATATAGTAATGTCCTAAAGTTTTTCACAATGCATCATCATTTAGACCATACACTATGTAGGATCGACTCAATCGGTCACCAAATGCGGCATGTTGTGTATTAAACCACATCAAACTGTCACCATGGGGTTTATTAGGTGAAAAAACCCTCCTCTCTCCTCCCAATCTCTCGGTGTGGGCTAGGCGGCTAGTCATGCATGCAGGAATTTCATCTTTTACTTGGCATGAGTCGAATCAACAAATTGGGTCGTTTCTTATGTTAGATGTAATGAGTCGATAATTCACTATGTATGGAATCGGTTCAAAGAGTCCTTTGAACTGTTTTAGGCTCACATGGTGATGGTCTTAGAGCATCTTCACCTCCCGCCTCAATAGCGTCCTTAATAGGCATATTGGGAGGTCGGCCATGAAATGGACTCCCATAGGCACCCCAATAGCGTGTGGTGCTTTCAGAGAGGCCCAATAGAATCGTCAATACACCCACGCCGACGTGAGAGTCCTGGCACACTGCGCCACGTAGGATCCAAAGCATTGGATCCCCTAGTCATCGACGAAATTAGATGATATTAAATGACCAACATGCCCGCTATGTCGGTTGCCCACACGGAGAGGCACTGTCACTCGCATCTAGGATGTGCCGACTCAACTTCCAACACCGGAGTTTTGGTGTCACTGGCTCATCCACCCACCTCTCTGGCCATCCATAACAACTCCTCCCCTTGCTACACTGCTACCACACTCCTCTCTGCGTCAGCAACCTATCTCTACTCACATGGCGGCGCACAACAACCATGAAGTGGGTGGAAGCGGCGGGTACCGCTCACTCAACCTCACCATCGAGGAGGCGACAGTCCTCGCCGAGAACCATGTTCTCGTGCCGCCGGATTTTGGCCTCCCCAGCAGTTGGAATATTAGCGTGGGTTGCTATGTCATCCCATATATGCACCGAGACGCAAAGCTCGTGGTCTACATTGAGCACCGATGAGTGAGCAGAGCTCGTGCCAAAGGCGAATGCGGACCGGGACTGGGCCACCGATAGCGCATTGTGGCTTCCGCTCTTTCGGGAGGAGCATGGCACCCAGATTGCCACCTACGGTATAATGTTTGTTGCTGCCCCCATCGAAGAAGGACATGAAGCCGAAGCTGGAGGAGTCGTGGCGCAAGGGTCTATGGATGCATTGCAAGGCACGTCTTAACTAATTAGTACAATTGGGTCTTGAACATCACCGTTGGTTGGTGGTGGCACAGGGATTTCAGGTTGCATGGGAGGTGTATGAGGCTCAATGATAACAGCTGCATCATGTGCAACAGGTGCAACATTACCCATAGCAGCATCATTGGATGCAACATTCATCTGGACAGCTTCAACATTTCCTTCAAAGTTTTGATTGAACTAATTATCATGCCAGAATCCATGGTGCACCAGAGGCATCGGATGAGGGTTTCCACCATGGGGTGGCAGAAGGTCTTCATCCATAGCATTGCCTCCAGGCATAGTAGTGGACAGTAGGACCATGGGGCATGTCCAGGTGTCGCCACTACCATCATCAGCTACATTTCTCCCCACAACAATGCTGAGAGGTAAAGTGTCCACATTGTGAGCACGAAATTTAACCAGGATCCTTGCTCTGTTAGAAAGGTCCTTATTCCATACAAGAAATCTACCAAATGGTGTGAAAGTGCGCATCATAGTGTCAGGTTCCCAAAGTTTTTGAGGATAGTTATGTAGCATGCACCAAACATCATGGGTAAACACAGTAGAACGTCGATTGATACCACTATCCTCATTAACAATCCTAAGCACACTGTCTCCAATGTAATAGGGACTTCCTCCGACTGCAGCATCTCTATCAGTAATTGTAGCAAAGCGAAAAAGGGATGATCCCATAGCGCACCTAGATGTGCTCCTAACTTGCAGACCAAGACCATGGAGGAACTCACCGATAATGGCCACCATACCAATGAAATCTGCTGCATTAGGTTCAGGCGTCAGGGTTGCAATGGCCCACTCATCAGCGTACAGAGGTGCGTCTCCGCCCACGAACACATAGCCACGCTGAGTGCAGAGAGGTTCGGGTGGTGCAGCATGCATACCCGCAGGGACGTGGGGGTGGGATCGACAGGGTAGTTCGCCATTGGTGAGCAAGGAGGGCTTGGTGGAGCTTGGAGATGGGGCGGCGGTAGGGTTTCTGATGGGGGTGACAGAGGAAACAGAGGAGGCGTAGCCGGCGATGAAAGTGGGGTTATCCAGGTAGTAGGTTCAATGGGGCATGATTTACGCCGATAGATGAGCGTTTTGGTTTTTGATGAGAGACAAAATTGGGCTACGTGACCATAATTGTAGCACTTCCGGCATCGAATAGGATTGGTGCAGGTATATGTCAGGTGCATATTTTCCGCCGGGCATCTATAGCATTTAAACTGATACGAAACAGAGCCATTAATGGGGTCGGAATTTGAAACAGCGGGCGAGATAAGCGGTGTAGTATCATTTGAAAAAAAATGTGCTTCATGACCGTTTCCATGTGACCAAGCACTGGCAGAGTCGATCCGATTTTGGTGATCATCCGGTTGAGCACTTGATGATGCAAAATTATTGGGGCGTGATACAGAAACTACATATGATCTACGTGGTCCGATGGGAACCAAATTTGCACCAGATAGGACAGAATTAGTGTTGGCAGAATGGTAACGGCGGGTGATTACCTTGATCAGTCGTCTACCTGAAGATCTTGGAACCTCTTTTGGATCGAACCGTAGTCCATTCATTCTTTTGCTCGGTATACCATAGATGTTCTTCACGTTGCCAATTTGGACCTCCATTGCTCCATAGATCAAAATAACAAACGAATTATTCTGATTTGTAAGATCTCATCGTGACAATAAGAAGTCCAACAACTTTGGAACAAACATAAAAATGAACGTACGGCCAAGTAGTGGAGAGATTCTGATTTTATCCCAGTCGGCTCCCAAACATGCCGATATGGAGAGACTCACATTAGCCGTAGATATTTCAAATTTGGAGCGGCCAAAGGATATCACCAAAGAAAAACCAGAAACAGGGGAGATCGGATGAACTGGTGTAGAGGACATGTTACCAACTGATACGTCGGAAATATATCTATATTTTTTTATGTTTTATGCTTGTTTAGTATCTATTTTACTTTGCTTTGTCTATACTTTGAGGTGTTTTATATGTTTTCTGGTACTAACCTATTAACAAGATGCCACAGTGCCAGTTACATGTTTTCTTCTGTTTTTTGTTCCAAAAAAGCTAGTAAGGAAATATTCTCGGAATTGTATGGGACAAAAGCCAAAGTCAATATTTCACCGAGGAGAACACGGAATCCAGAGGAGAGACGGAGGGGAGCCACCGGGCGGCCGCACACCCCCCAGGCGCAAGCCCACCCTAGGCAGCGCCTGGGCAGGGTGTGGGCCCCATGTCCGCCTCCCTGCCTCGCCTCTTAGCCTATAAGAAGCCCCTGATGCCTAAACCCTAAGCACCCGATCAATATTCCATGAAACCGTCTGTAGCCTCCGCCACCATAGTCCCTACATCGAGGGGATCTGAAGCCCTTCCCGGCACCCTGTCGGAGGGGAGATCATCCCGGAGGCCTTCTTCATCATGCCAGCCTCCGGTATGAAGCGTAAGTAGTTCCACCTTGGACCACGGGTCCATGTAGTAGCTAGATGGTTATATCTCCTCCTTTGTGCTTTCATGTATCTTGTGAGCTCCGTTCATGATCAAGATCTCATCTATTTGTAATCATGCATGTTGTGTTTGCGGAGTCCGATGGATATTGAGATTACTATGTCAGATTGATTAATGGTTTTGTCTTATTGATTCTATCATGTCTTGCATGCTCTATGTTGTTAGTAGCTATCTTGGCCAAGTAGTTGCTAATGACTCCAAGAGGGGGTATTTATGCTCGATAGTGGGTTCATGCCTCTATTTAATCTAAGGGAAGTGACAGAAATCTCTAAGGTTGTACATGTGTTGTTGCCACTAGGGAGAAAACAATGGTCTCTTGTTCATGGAACAAGTGGATTGTTTACCTTACACACTTTGCTTAAAGCAGTTGTCTGTTGATTGCAACTTAATACTGGAGGGGGTTCGTATGATAATCCAAACGTGGACTTCTAGTCATAGATGTAGTTGGATGACGGTCTATGTATCTTGTTGTATTGCCCAATCGAATCTCGTAGGATCTTGATGTCTAATATTGCATTGTTATGTCTTGCTTAGTCATGTCAATTGCTCTGCTGTAATTTGTTTACCCTGCATGCCATGTTTGTTTATCTAAGGAGAACACCTCTAGTGAACTATGGACCCCGGTCCAATCTTTACCATTGATACATCTTCCACTTCTACTGTTTACTTTCTGCAAACCACTATCACCTTCCACACCATACAGTTAATCCTTTGTTACAGCAACCGGTGAGATTGACAACCACACTGTTCGTTGGGGCAAAGTCTTGAGTTTGTGTTGTGCAGGTTTCCAAGTTGCTTGCAACACCTTTGAGACCTTTCCTTCCTCCTACTGGTTCGATAACCTTGGTTTCTTACTGAGGGAAAACTTGTTGTTGTGCTGCTTCACACCTTGCTCTTGGGGTTTCCCGACGAAGCGCTGATGACCCACAAGTATAGGGGGTGTATCGTAGTACTTTCAATAAATAGGAGTGTCGATCCCAACGAGGAGCAGAAGGTGTTGACTAGTGGTATGGAGCAGGAACTCTCTACAAATACTTAGCAAACGGATTTTTAGTGGTTTTCTGATAAGGCAACAAAATAAAGTGCAAGTAATACAGAACAAACACAGCAAGTGTCCCAATCCTTTCTTAGCAAAGGACAAGATGGTGGAAATACTTATAAGGACCAAACGTTCTCGAGGACACATGGGAATTCTGTCAAGTGATTTCGCTTCATATAGCTGAGTACTCTTCTTTGGTGTTGTAAGTGTTGTGTGGGTGAACCTGTGCTAATGTACCGACCTTACTTGTACTAATACATACTTGTTATTAAACCCCCTGCAAACATCTGTACCTACAGTAAAGTAATTAAGATATAAATCTAACCACAACCTGAGATCCTACACTCCCTTGTGCAAAGGTGTCCTAACGGGGGTTCGGGTTTTTGTCACTCTAGCAACTCCACAATTAGTAGTCAAATACACAATGCATTCTCCTAGGCCTATAAATGGTGAAGTATCATGTAGTCGACATTCACATGACACCACTAGAAAAATAGCACCACAACTTAAATACTAACCATTGAATAATGACTCAACACAAATCCACTAATAACAACATGACTTCTCCCATGTCCTCAAGAACTAAACGAACTACTCACGAGACATCATATGGATCAAGATCAAATATGATATGATAATGGATAACAATCTGAACATAAACAATAATCCAATGGTTCCACTCACAAGCATCAACTACAATAGTAATTAACACCGGGAAAGTTTCCCCTAAGAACTAAAGCAATATCCAACACAATTGTTACAGCGGGACGGAGTGGTGATGATGGTGCTGGTGGAGATGATGGTGTGGATGATGATGATGATGATCTCGATGAAGCCTAGATTGACGATGGTGTTGATGGCGACAATCCCCCCTCTTTGGGAAAGAATTCCCCCGGCAGAAATCTGTCTGCCGGAGAGATCTTTCTCTCTCGGTGTTTTTCGCCCTGCAGAGGCGGCAGAAATCTATCTATGGTTGCTCCCCTAGCCTTAGGGTTCCGTAGGGAAGATATAGGTGAAGGGTCCGAGTCGGGAGCTTGGCAGGTGGGCCATACCTTCCCTGGGCGCGGCCCAGGGTGGGCCTGCGCCTAGGGGGTGTGGGCCCCCTACAACCCTTCTTCGTCCCTCCTTCTGGCCTCCTCTGTCTTCTGGAAAAATATAATTTTCCCATATTTTTATAATTTTCCCATATTTTTCTGGTATTTTTCTGATCTTCGTGAAATTGCATCAAAACGCCTTCTTTTCCATCAGAATCCAGAGTCCGGCACTCCATCCTGCAAGAATCATCCAACATGCATAAACAGATGAAAAAACATAAGTAATACCTCATAATAAGACAAATATCAATGATAGAGGTAGATTATGATATAGAATGGTGATGCAAATTGGGCGTATCAACTCCCCCAAGCTTAGACCTTCGCTTGTCCCCAAGCGAAAACTGAGCTCAGTAAACATATCCACAGGTTTATGGAGTGAAGTGTCGATAAAAGAATACGAACAAGAAGCATCACACTTACCATTACGAAAGCAACTCACCATTATATAACTTAGCTTGCAACCAAGTACATCAGTCACAATAGAGATGCATAAAGATAAATCATAATTGGAATTGGCAAACTTGTTCTTGGTCAGAGAACACCTGGCAAACAGTTTCACAAAAAGCTTTTTGTATAAGTTTTTCAACAGGAGCACTCTTTGCTCAAAAAGGTTTTTCAATGAACGCTTTCAAAGTAATACTCAATAGATAAGATTTTTGTGCAAACAAGGAAGATAAAGAACATGATTGAATAAATCACCATATGAATGCTTGAAACACAACAACTCAAATGCTTGCTGGAGATAGAGAGGAAGTAGGTTTACTGACTCAACTTAGAAGTAGGAGAAAGGTCCCTTCATAGAGGGAAGCAGGGATTGCAAGTCATAAAGAGCTTCCAAAAGATTATGGTACTTACTAGCTTTGAGCTCTCATTGCCCCTATCATAGGCATCTTGAGATGATTAAGGTTAAAGTGCACAAAGATGGAGTATATGCTTGATGAAATATAAGTTGGCAATCTCATGTCCCTTGAATATGAGGGCCACTCCTCATGCTACTCAACTTTGGTCACCGGTAAGTTCTTGTCATTGTAAGTACATGCTTATCATAGAGAACCACCAACGGGGTACCCCTTGCACATGGTACAGGAGCTATCCCATACCAAAATGACAAGGAAAGCAGACAATGAGCATCTCAGCGATCTTTTATTAACTATATGCATAACTTTTATTGAGGATGCTTCATAGATAGCTCACTATGGTGATGTTGCAAGTTTCCACCATGATTAGGCATGGCTTAGGCTAGCGGCCTAGGCGTTTCTCTAACACAAAATACAGACTCCGTTGACATCCATAGAGAAAAGAGCATGATATCAACTGAGTACAAAGTACATGTGCAATGTTGAAAACGTTCCCCGTGATAGCACGATTCTGCTAATTCAAACGTATAGATGCAATCATATACAACTTTGATGGCACAATGGTTCAAGTCTATTAGGGGCAAAGAAATAAGGTGTGCCATCAAGTTCGCGAGAGCTTTACTAACTAGTTTTCACATAACAAAATACTTTTTAATTCGAAAGGTAGATGAATCTTGAGAATTTGCTTGGAATAGCAAAAGCTACTAGGTAGATATGGTGGACACAAGTGGCAAAGGTTTTGGTTCAAAGGGATTGGAAACATGAGAAGTATGCCTTCTCAAAACAGATTTTTGGCTAGCAAGGCTGGGTAGCAAGCAAGAGAGTTGAAAGAAACGAGCAAACATACAAGTAATAAAGCCAAACATGCAATCTTCCTTGAAGACACAAAAGATCTTAAATAAAGAATACTAAGCTTATGAGCCAACAAGAAAGAAAACAACTGATACAAAATACCTGCAAGCTCTTTTTTCTCCTTTTCTTTCAAACCTCAAAAAGTATTGCTACTGACCAGAACTCGGTTTGCCAAAACCAATTTAGATCCACTTGATGCTCCCAAAGTGATGCAAATAGCGATCAACAAGATCCATCATATAATAGAGATTTCAAACTAAAATAAGAAGTGCAAAAAGTAAAAGATGAGACTTCTCATTAATATTCCAATAAAGGCACTCACACCAAGGGATACATAGATAATCAACTAAAGGAGAGATACTTCCACATGCAAACCAAACTATAAGATAACTCCTCTACCAAATATATGAATCCACTAAAAAGATAAAAGATAATGGTGGTGATACCGCGACACTCCCCCAAGCTTGGAACAAGCCAAGGGGATGCCAAACCTGATGACAAATTACTCCTTCGGTGGTGGTGGTGGTGGTGTTCTCTTGATAAGCTCCTCAACCAGCTTCCTCAAATCCTCAATATCGAAGGTCAGAGTACGAATCAACTCCGAATTATGCTCAATGCAGCTCATGATCAATTCGGACCGAGGATCCTAGTCCTTGCTATTCTTTCTCCATTCTTCCTTCTTAGAGTGTTCCTTCCCTGCATGGTTAGAAGGAGTGGTACGAGGAGGAGATGACCGTGCAGAGAGGATATGATGTGGAGGTTTCCCTCCTGTAGACATCCGTGCTGTCCTCCTAAGCTTGATAGGGGTTGCCACCACTCCAATGCTTGCGACGGTAGCGCGGGTGTCCGGTTGCTTGTCCTCCTCCATGTCTCCTTCATAACTTACCAAAATTTCCTCCTCCTTGGGTTTACGAGGATCGTCTTCCTCAGGCTTCTTGCCTTTGTCGTTGGTGGAGACCATGGTGCTCTAAACTTGAGAAGATTTCCTGACAGAAACAGATCGAAATGAAAACACGACGAGAACACGATGCACGAACCTCGGGGAATCCGGGGGGGTTATATATTACGAAGTTTCAATGCATAAGGAAGGTTATGATACGAAAAAGAGGCGGAGTCGAAGCTCGGGGTGACACGCCCCCTCCAGGCGTGGCCAGGCAGGGGCCCGCTCCTAGGGTGGGTTTGTCCATCCCGAACTCTGGTTACTCCTCTGTTCCATCTCGTAACTTCCCTTATGTATTAAAAACATCAAAAATATAAAAAGATTGGGGTTTCACGAACCTTCTGTTTTCACCACTTTTACCTATTCAAAGACGAACTCTGCAGACTCCTTTTCTTCTTCTCCTAGAATTTTCCTTTCCTCATAAGGAAATACACAAACTTAAATGGCAACATTAGTGTAATCAAAACAACAAACCTTTAGGTTCAGACTTCAACTGAAATCTACCAAAACAAAGGCTTCTATAAGAGGCAAATGCAAATGATAACAAAATCTATCAAAACAGACAAGCAGGTAAAGATTGATTTTTTGAAAACTTTCTATTGCTCAAATCGAAAAGTGCAGAACTAATGAAAGTTGGGTAACAACTTGGAGAAAAATCTCAGAAAAAATACAGCTCCACCTGACGTACTGAGCTCCCTCACGAATTTTTACGGTGCAGAACAAAAAACTATCCTAGGACAGCCACTTTTCACAACTCCTCTACTTCACAAAAGTAGTTGAACTTGACACAAAAACCAAAACAAAAAGGATAAGGAGTGGTTATTACAGAGGTAATAACTTCCAAGACTCAACCAAACTCTTGGGTTATCTCCCAACAAGTACTTTTCTTTAATGCCTTTAAGTTAGGCTTAAAAGTCTCAAAGATGCTCACATAGGAGATATATATTTGAAGTGAAATAGAGCATCAAGAAGCAAATAACCAACACATTTGAGTCTAACCCACTTCCTATGCATGGGGGTATCATGATAAAACGAATTGTTGAAACAAAAATCCACCAGCATGGGAAGACAAAACAAATGCAACTTCAAAGCTTTCAACATAAAACGGGGAAACTTAACATTATTAAGATGCATAAAACCATGTTTCCCTCTCTCATAATAACTTTTAGTAACACTTTGAATAAAGTTGACACTATAACTGTCACAGGAAACAACTCTACCATCAAAGTGAGCATACTTACAGTCACCAAAGAGAGGTCCAAGGTTATAAACCGGATCAATAGAAGCAAGTTGTTCCATCGTGAAATCTTTATTAGGCAAGCTGTTTTTACAAGGAGCTTTAGCAAATTTGGAAAAGTTAAACACATAAGACTCTCCATCAAACTTAGTTAAAACTTTCTCCTTCTTACAATCTATAATAGCTCCACAAGTGTTCAAGAAAGGTCTACCAAAAATGATAGGACAAGTTTTTGCTAGCTGTTGAATTAAGCACTAGAAAATCAGCAGGATACTTAATCTTACCGCAAAGAACCTCCACATATCTTACAATACCAATAGGGCATATGGTTTCCTTATTTGCAAGGTGAATAACCACATCGATGTCCTCAAGCTCACAAGGACCAATTTCATGCATAATTTCCCTGTAAATCTCATAAGGAATAGCACTAGAACTAGCACCAATATCACATAAACCATAATAGCAATGATCACCAATTTTAACAGAAAGCATAGGAACACTAGCTTTTCTAACCTTACTAGGATGAGAGATAATATTAGAAGCGTTTTCACAGAATACAATGTGCTCATCCTCTATATTTCTAGTGACAGGGTCTTTCACAATAGCTACCATAGTTTCAATATTCAAATGCTCATCAGGCTCCATAGTTTTCTTTGCACTAATAATCATAGAATACTCCTTTACCTTAGCTGGGAAAGGTATTTTCTCAACATGAGGTTCAGGCACAATATGATTAGTAGTACAAACTTCAGTACTTCTAACAGGAACATGATTAACAACATCTTTATAAGGAGCATGGTACTTATTCCACTTCTTCTTGGGAATTTCTATGTAAGAGTCAAAGGCCTTAAAACAATTGGCAATACTTTTGGAATCAAGACCAAACTCATTACTAATATCACGGAAGTCATCAGTTCCCATAAAAGATTTAATGCATTCATAATCATAGTTTATACCTGACTTTCTTCCTTTATCATTCTCCCAAGCTTCAGTGTTTTCTTGAATACGGTCTAAGAGATCCCATTTAGCTTCTTCCTTCATACGTGTGAATGATCCAGCACAAGAAGCATCTAGTAAATCTTTATCATTAAGAGAAAGTCTAGCATAAAAGTTATTGATAATAATATTGTTAGGGAGTTCATGAATAGGACATTTAAGCATTAATAAATTCAATCTCCCCCAAGCTTGATCTGTACTCTCTCCATCACGAGGCCAAAAGTTATATATCAGATTTCTATCCTTATGAATCTCACTGGGAGGATAAAATTTAGAATAAAAGAGAGATGCCATTTCCTCCCATTCCATGTATTGTCCATTCTTCAACAGCTTATACCATTCTTAATCTCTCCCTCTCAAGGATATGGAGAGTAACTTCTTCTTCACCTGTTCAGTTGTGATACCTGCACACTTAAACAACCCGCACAATTCATGGATAAAAATCAAGTGATCACCAGGATGGACAATTCCATCCCCTAAATAATAATTATCCATAACACAATCAACAATACTTGTAGGTATCTTAAAAGGATCTATCTCAACAGGTGGTGGTTCATCTACTACCCTAGCAGTGGTAGTAGTTTTCCTAAATAAAAAACCAAGTGGGTTATCCATATTGGAAACAAAGTAACAAGCAGTAACAAAAGAAATACTCATAGTAGAAGTTTCTTTTACTAGTTCCACT
This sequence comes from Avena atlantica, assembly GCA_910589765.1. NCBI lineage: Eukaryota > Viridiplantae > Streptophyta > Magnoliopsida > Poales > Poaceae > Avena > Avena atlantica. The sequence goes on from OU342736.1 coordinate 367,006,963, forward strand.
CTTCAATAGCGCTTCACTCCCCGGCAACGGTGCCAGAAAATAGTCTTGATGACCCACAAGTATAGGGGGTGTATTGTAGTACTTTCTATAAATAGGAGTGTCGATCCCAACGAGGAGCACAAGGTGTTGACTAGTGGTATGGAGGAGGAACTCTCCGCAAATACTTAGAAAACGGATTTTTAGTGGTTTTCTGATAAGGCAACAAAACAAAGTGCAAGTAATAAAGAACAAACGCAGCAAGTGGCCCAATCCTTTCTTAGCAAAGGACAAGCCGGTGGAAATACTTATAAGTACCAAACGTTTTCGAGGACACATGGGAATTCTGTCAAGTGCTTTCGCTTCATATAGCTGAGTACTCTTCTTTGGTGTTGTAAGTGTTGTGTGGGTGAACCTTGATAGCGCTTGACGAGGTGGAAGAGGTTGAAGTAGATTCCTCAGTAACGACACTAGAAAGCTTGATGACACCTGGTGTTTGACGTGGAAGCGCTTTGTTGGAAACCCCAAGAGCAAGGTGTGAAGCAGAAAGCAGCAAGTCTTCCCTCAGTTGAGACCGAGGTTATCGAACCAGAAGGAGGAAGGAAACGTCACACAGGTGTTGCATACAACGTGGATACCTACACAACACAAACTCAAGACTTTGCCCCAACGAATTAGTGAGGTTGTCAAGCTCACCGGTTTGCTGTAACAAAGGATTAAACGTATGGTGTGGAAAGTAATGGTTTGCAGCAAGTAAACAAGTAACAGTGGAAGATGTATCAATGGTAAAGATTGGACCGGGGTCCATAGTTCACTAGAGGTGCTCTCCTTAGATAAACAACATGGCATGAAGGGTAAACAAATTATAACGGGGCAATTGACAGGAACTGAGCAAGGCATAACAATGCAATTACTAGCCAGAAAGATCCTATAAAGTTGATTGGGCAATACAACAATATACATAGACCGCAATCCAACTGCATCTATGCCTAGAAGTCCACCTTCAGGTTATCATCCGAACCCCCTCCAGTAATAAGTTGCAAGCAACAGACAATTGCTTTAAGCCAAGTGTGTAAGGTAAACAGTCCACATGTTCCATGAATAAGAGACCGTTGTTTTCTCCCTAGTAGCAACAACACATCTACAACTGAAGAGATTATTGTCACTTCCCTTGGAAACTAGAGGCATGAACCCACTATCGAGCATAAATACTCCCTCTTGGAGTCACTAGCAACTACTTGGCAAAGATAACCACTAGCAACGGAGAGCATGCAAGATCACAAACAACACAGACATGATAGAATCATAAATATAGAACCATTAATCAAACCAACATAATAATCTCAATATCCATCGAATCCCCGCAAACACAACATGCATGATTACAAATAGATTAGATCTTGATCATGAACAGAGCTCACAAGATCTATACATGAAAGCACAAAGGAGGAGATACAACCATCTAGCTACTACATGGACCCATAGTCCAAGGTGGAACTACTCACAAATCATATCGGAGAGAAGGCCTCCGGGATGATCTCCCCTCCGGCAGGGTGCCGGGAAGAGCTTCAGATCCCCTCGATCTAGGGACGATGGTGGCGGCGGCTACAGACGGTTTCGTGGATTTCTGATCGAGTCCTGAGAGTTTCTGTATCAGGGGGCTTCTTATAGGCGAAGGGGGAGACCGAGGCGGCCGCCAGGGTGGCCAAACCCTAGCCAGGCGCGGGGTAGGGCCCACCCGCGCCTGGGGGGGTCTGGACCCTCTGGCCGGCCTCCTCGTCTCTCCTCTGGACTTCTTGTTCCCCACGGAAAGTTATTGACTTTGTCCTTCGTCCCGTCCAATTCCAGAATATTTCTTTACTAACTTTTCTGAAACCAAAAATAGCAGAAAACAAGCATCTGGCACTGTTGCAACTTGTTAATAGGTTAGTACCATAAAACATGTAAAAAGCACCTCAAAGTGTAGATAAGTAAAGCAAAGTAGATACTAAACAAGCATGGAGCATCAAAAATTATAGATACGTTTCCAACGTATCAAACCTGTGCTAATGTACCGTCCTTACTTGGACTAATACATACTTGTGATTAAACCCCCTGCAAACATCCATAACTACAGGAAAGTAATTAAGATATAAATCTAACCATGGCCTTAAACTCTGAGATCCTACACTCCCTTGTGCAAAGGTGTCCTAACGGGGGTTCAGGTTTCTGTCACTCCGGCAACCCCACAATTAGTAGCCAAATAGACAATGCATTCCCCTAGGCCCATAAATGGTGAAGTATCATATAGTCGACGTTCACATGACACCACTAGAAGAATAGAATCACAACTTAAATACTAACAATTGAATAATAACTCAACACAAATCCACTAATAACAACATGACTTCTCCCATGTCCTCAAGAACTAAACGAACTACTCACGAGACATCATATGGATCAATATCAAAGATGATATGATAATGGATAACAATCTGAACATAAACAATAATCCAATGGTTCCACTCACAAGCATCAACTACAATAGTAATTAACACCGGGAAAGTTTCCCCTAAGAACTAAAGCAATATCCAACACAATTGTTACAGTGGGACGGAGTGGTGATGATGGTGCTAGTGGAGATGATGGTGTGGATGATGATGATCCCGATGAAGCCTAGCTTGACGATGGTGTTGATGGCGACGATCCCCCCTCTCCGGGAAGGAATTCCCCCGGCAGAAATCTATCTGCCGGAGAGATCTTTCTCTCTCGGTGTTTTCTGCCCCGCAGAGGCAGCGGAAATCTATTTGTGGTCGATCCCCTAGACTTAGGGTTCCGTAGGGAAGATATAGGCGAAGGGGCGGAGTCGGGAGCCAGGCAGGTGGGCCACACCTGCCCTAGGCGTGGCCTAGGATGGGCCCGTGCCTAGGGGTGTGGGCCCCCTGCAGCCCTTTTTCGTCCCTCCTTCTAGCTTCCTCTGTCTTCTGGAAAAATATAATTTTCCCATATTTTTCTGGTATCTTTCTAATCTTCACGAAATTGAATCAAAACGCCTTCTTTACCATCAGAATCCAGACTCCAGCAGTCCATCCTCCAAGAATCATCCAACATGCATAAACAGATGAAAAGCCATAAGTAATACCTCATAATAAGACAAATGTCAATGAATAGAGGTAGATTATGATATAGAATGGTGATGCAAATTGGACGTATCAAGCTCTCCCACATTAACGAAGCGCCATCATCAAGCTTTTTTGGCGTCGTTGCCGGAGAGGCTAAGGACGTCTTCACAAGGGGAGTCCTTCTCAACCTTTCTCTTTACTTTGTTTTTTGTTTGCTTGGTTTTGTTTGCCTCTTTTTATCAAAAACTCCAAAAAAATTAGTTTAGTTTGGTTTGATTTCTCTTATAAAAAACATAAAAAATTAGTTCCTGCTCTAGTTGCTACTATGTCTGGTTTTGGTCTAATCCCTGTGTCACCTATGGAAAGGATCTTTACTTTCAAGCAAGGAAGTGGAGAGAGTTTCAAAGAAGCTTGGTCTACAATCTCTGCTTTACAAAGGGAAACTGAGCCTAAGATGAGTCTTAGCTTGGTTATTAATAGTTTCTACCACGGTATTGCTCTTTATTATAGATATGCTTTGGATGCTGTGGCTGATAAATATATTTTTTGTTGTACTGGAAACGAAGCTTTAGATGCTATAAAGAGGTTGATTATAATTTATAATATGCCTGGCAAGTCTGATTCTTCTTTTATAGACATTTATGCTAGGTTGAACACTCTTGAGTCCAGTACTGCTGCTTTGAACAGTTTCTATCACACACTTAGAGAGCACCATGATTATGTTCCAATAAATTATGAGCTTTTAAAGTGGTTTCCTACAATAAAAGTTTCTATAAATAGTGCAACTTTTGATGCTCGTTGTGATATCATGTCTGAATTTTTCCTTATGCCTAAGGATATCTATGAGTGTTTGAGTCTTTGGAGACTTTCTAAAGGAGGAGAAGAAATATCTCTTACCAATAATGCAACTTTATTACCCATTGGAATAGCTGAAGGTGTGTTTACAAAAATCTTAGGGAAAATGGTGTCTACTGATTATCTTGTTATTGAATGTGTAGGAAAAGGATAGATTACACTCAGAAGATCCCTGCTGAAACACCTTGGAGCAATAATAGATGTGGGAAAAGGCATTATGCATTTTGCTCCTCCAGTAAGCAATCATATATTCCCTAAATATAAGAAGATAGGTAAGAAAGGTAGGAGCAAGAGAGTTGATGTTAATACTTCTTCATTTGAAAATACTTGATTCTTGCTTCTTGTGCCTAACTAAAAAGCGTTAAAGAAAAGTACTTGTTGGAAGATAACCCAAGAGTTTTCTTGAGGCTTGGAAGTTATTACTTTAGTAATGACCTCTCCTTATCCTTTTTTGTTTGCTTTTTGTGCCAAGAATGACCTGTAATGAGAGGGGAGTAAGATTTGGGGAGTTGCTGTCCCGAAACAGACTTTTGTGCCGCGCCATAAAAAATCATGAGGAGTCTCTGTAAGTAGGATTGATCTAAAAAATTACGAATAAATCCCCCCGTATGTTAGATAACTTTCGTTAGTTCAACACTTTTTTATTTGAGCAATATAAGGTCTTCGAAAAAATCGATTTATACCTACTGGTCCGTTTTGACAGATTTCTGCCATTATTTGCATTTGCTTCTTATTGATTCCTTTTTGGGTTCTTTTTGGGAAATTGAGTTTTTTCAGGGAATTACTACAGTAGATTGTCGGTTTTTAGTGAAAGTTTTGCTGTTCTAGAGCTAAACCCAAGGATCTATTATCTTTTGAATACACAAATGTTGCTAATGAAGATTGTGTGAAGTTTTTATGAAGGAAAATTTTCAGGTGTAGAGAGAGAATGATGTAATGAGATAAAGAATGGACAAAAGCTCAAGCTTGGGGATTCCACCCCGGTGTCACCCCAAGAAATATCCAAGAGGTACAAGCGTTAAAGTTTGGGGATGCCCAAGGCATCCCCTTCTTCATCAGTAAAAAGCTCAGGTCTTTCTAGACACTTCGTTTTTATTGTTTCATGCACTGTTGTGTTGTTATTGGAGCGTCTTAGTTTTCATTTGCTTTGCTTAGTTTGCTTAGTTTGCTTAGTTTGCTTGAATAAAGTAGTTTGGACCCCCGTTCTCGCTATGTTATTTCAAATAAATTGATTGGTGTTGGAAAGGAGTAGAAAGTTCTTGCTTGAAATAGTGCAAGAGGAGCTTGCTTTGACTGTGACTTAGACCTTAGCATGTCATGCTAGGTGTTGTTTTGACCTTATGCTTAGTGAATATTTCTGTAGCATGACTTGTTCCAAACAATTGGGATTGCTTAGTGTGCCTTGAAAAAATCATGTGTTATTTTAGCATACAAAAGCATAGTATTGTGGTATTCTCCTTTGATGCTTTGTTTGGGTTGACTTGGCACATGCTCACACCATGTTATGACTATGAACAAGTCACCATAGCCTCTATGATCATTTAGTCCTTGACTTGTAGTACTACTCTATGCTTTGATTAGTAATGTTTTGTCGCTCTGCATGATTATGGCCATTATTGCTCTCTTAGTTGGTCGCTCCCAGTCTTTTGCTAGCCTCCACTTGTATGAGTAAGCTCTACTCGTACTTCCAACTCCCAAGAAACAAAGTTATTCCAAAGTGTCCACTATAAATTCCTATGCATGGTGTGTTACACCATTCCAACTATATTCTTGTTTTCATCTATCTTCCAATTAAAAAGTATTTTGTTATGTGAAAACTTAGTGATTAAAGCTCTCACGAACTTGATGGCACACTTTATATTTCTTGCCCCTAATAAACTTGAACCATTGTGTCATGTATGTTTTATATGCTTGCACTTATACATTGGAATTAGCAGAACCATGTTGTCATGAGGAACGCTTTCAACATTGCACTTGTACTTTGTACATAATTGATATCATGATCTTTTTTCTATGGATGTCGTCGGTGTGAAATGAAAGGGGAGTTTGTAAGTCCATGGAGTTATGTATGTGTGTTAGATAAACGCCTGGGCCGCTAGCCTAAGCCATGCCTAATCATGGTGGAAACTTGCAGCATCACCATAGTGACATCTATGAAGCATTCTTCTTATAAAAAAAGAGATTGAGAAAAATAGACATATTGAGAAAAGAGGAAAGAGATAAAAAAGCACCATATTCCCATGGTAAATAAGAAGAATGCTGAGATGCTCATTGTCTGATTGCCTTGTCATTTTGGTTATGGGATAGCTCATGTACCATGTGCAAGTGGTACCCCGTTGGCGGTTCTCTATGATACACGTGTACTTACTATGAGAAGAACTTGCAACTAACTAAACTTGAGTAGCATGAGGAGCGGCCCTCGTATTCAAGGGACATGAGATTGCCAACTTATACTTTGTCAAGCATATACTCCATAGTTTGTTCACTTTAACCTTAATCACTTCAAGATGCTTATGATAGGGGCAATGAGGGCTGAAAGCTAACAAGTACCATAATTTTTGGGAGCTCTTTTTGAGACTTGAAATCCCTGCTTCCCTTTATGAAGGGACTTTATTCCACCATTATATTGAGTCTCCACATTCCACCTTTAGGCACCAGTTAAGAGAGCATAGTTGACATTCTTAGTTCTATGTGTATTGTCCCAAAACTTATTGATTGATGCATATTGTTGATATTACTTGTTCTTGTGTTATTTGTATCTAGTCGCTCTTATGAACTTTGAAGGTGTCCTATTCATCTATTTGCTACTCTATGAGGGACAAGCTGAATGCCACTATGCCATGTTTTATGTATGTGAAACAAACAAACAAACCTTTTTCAATGCATGTTATTCATGATCTTTGTTTGTAGCCTTTCATGTTGCATGCATAGTTACTTTGTCTTACTATTAGAACTCCATCTTTCATGAACATGTTTAGAGTTCTTTGATCCCAGCTTGCAATGCTTGCAAATGGTTTGATCTTGGTTTTGATGGTGCATGTCACCTAAAAAATTATTCTTTTATCACTTACCTACTCGAGGACGAGCAGGAGTTAACCTTGGGGATGCTTGATACGTCAGAAACATATCTATAATTTTTTATGTTCCATGCTTGTTTAGTATCTAATTTTCTTTGCTTTGTCCACACTTTGAGGTGTTTTTATATGTTTTCTGGTACTAACCTATTAACAAGATGCCACAGTGCCAGTTGCCTGTTTTCTTCTATTGTTTGTTCTAGAAAAGCTAGTAAGGAAATATTCTCGGAATTGGACGGGACAAAAGCCAAAGTCAATATTTCACCGAGGAGAACACGGAGTACAGAGGAGAGACGGAGGGGAGCCACCGGGCGACCGCACCCCCCAGGCGTGGGCCCACCCTGGCCACGCCTGGGCAGGGTGTGGGCCCCCTGGACGCCTCCCTGCCTCGCCTCTTCGCCTATAATAATCACCTGATGCCTACACACTAAGCACCCGATCAATATTCCACGAAACCGTCTGTAGCAGCCGCCACCATCGTCCCTAGATCAGTGGGATCTAAAGCTCTTCCCGGCATCCTGCCAGACGGGAGATCATCTTGGAGGCCTTCTTCTTCATCATGCCAGTCTCCGGTATGAAGCGTGAGTAGTTCCACCTTAGACTATGGGTCCATGTAGTAGATAGATGGTTGTATCTCCTCCTTTGTGCTTTCATGTATAGATCTTGTGAGCTCCGTTCATGATCAAGATCTCATCTATTTGTAATCATGCATGTTGTGTTTGCGGGGATTCGATGGATATTGAGATTACTATGTCAGATTGATTAATGGTTTTGTCTTATTGATTCTATCATGTCTGTGTTGTTTGTGATCTTGCATGCTCTCCGTTGTTAGTAGCTATCTTGGCCAAGTAGTTGCTAGTGACTCCAAGAGAGGGTATTTATGCTCGATAGTGGGTTGATGCCTCTATTTAATCTAAGGGAAATGGCAGAAATCTCTAAGGTTGTAGATGTGTTGTTGTCACTAGGGTAAAGCAGTTGTCTGTTGCTTGCAAATTAATACTGGAGGGGGTTCGGATGATAAGTCAAAGGTGGACTTCTAGTCATAGATGCAGTTGGATGGCGGTCTATGTATCTTGTTGTATTGCCCAATCGAATCTCATAGGATCTTGATGTCTAGTATTGCATTGTTATGCCTTGCTTAGTCCTGCTGTAATTTGTTTACCCTGCATGACATGTTTGTTTATCTAAGGAGAACACCTCTAGTGAACTATGGACCCTGGTCCAATCTTTACCATTGATACATATTCCAGTGTTACTGTTTACTTTATGCAAACCACTATCACCTTCCACACCATACAGTTAATCTTTGTTACAGCAACCGGTGAGATTGACAACCTCACTGTTCGTTGGGGCAAAGTCTTAAGTTTGTGTTGTGCAGGTTTCCAAGTTCTTTGCAACACCTTTGAGACGCTTCCTTCCTCCTACTAGTTCGATAACCTTGGTTTCTTACTGAGGGAAAACTTGTTGTTGTGCTGCTCCACACCTTGCTCTTGGGGTTTTCCGACGAAGCGCTCCCACATCAACGAAGCGCCATCATCACCAACCTTGGCCACGAAAGCTTTACCATGTGATCGATCCAATGGATCGATCATCGTCGGTTCCAGTCTCATGGGAGAGGACCAGGCACAAATTCCCAGTCTTATTGGCAACAACATCACTAGTGCAACTGTGAAAATTGCTGAAGCTGATGACAATGGCAATAATGCTGTCAAATATAACCTAGAGATCTCCACTGTCAATCCAAACTATCAGTCTACAACTCCACTGAACATGTCAACTAGCAAAAGCTTCATTCCCCTGCCTGCACAATCTGATAGCTCTGACAGTGAGATTGATGTGATACCTAAACCTGCAAACTTTCCCAAATCCAAACGCAAGAAACCTGAACCCAGCACTGTGAAATATGTTAGGAGGAAATACATGATTGTTAGCCTAAATGCTGGATTCAATAATTAGAAGTCTGCTGATGATCATGCTGAGAGTTCTATGATGGTATCTCAAAACCTATCTGGTCACTTTGAAGCTATTGTAGTGGACAATGACAGAGCACCACCTCCTGCACTACAAGTTGACACCATTCAGGCAATTGTGACTAGATTCTGCCAGATACCTCCTAGGTATGTGTCTGATGAAAACCTGAATCAGGACAAGTCCAATGATAATGTGTAATCATTATCCTAGGATGTCCAAGTGCAGGGACAGCTGCTGCAAAATTATACATCATGTTTATTTCCCTTGTTTGAACTATCTTAATTATCTATGTACCAGGCATTTTTATAAACGTGTTCTAGAAAATAACACCCATCTGCCAGCATTTGTTACCTCTGGTATTGTGTTTCCACATTTGTATTTATATGCCTCCAGTTACCTGGTCCCTTTCCTCATGGTATGTTGTATTTGTGATGAGTCTAAATGAGAGTACCAGTACCTGGTACTCTAACACTACCAATCACTCTGGTTATAATGAATAGAACAATAAATATCATGGACTGGAACATTAGAGGCATTAATTCACAGGAAAGATGTGATGATCTTGCAGACAAAATTAACCAATGCAACTGCAACATTATATGTATGCAAGAAACAAAAAGGGAGCACTTTGATAGTAGCTACACCAAGAAATTCTGTCCTAGAAGACTGAATCAATTTGCATACCAACCATCTGTTGGCAACTCTGGTGGCCTTATCATCATCTGTAATGGTGCTCAGTTTAATGGCCATATTATTAGTCAATATCACTTTCAGATGACTATCAAATTTGAATGCAACCTGACATCACAAACTTGGTATCTTACCAACATCTATGCACCATGTACTACTGAAGGAAGACAACAATTCTCTGACTGGTTTATGCAGTTGGATTCATCTGCATTTGATCTTCGGATTGTTATGGGGGACTTCAATATGATTAGAAGTACAGAAGATAGGAACATAATAGGGGGCAATATTGCCAACATTCACACTTTCAACTCAATCATCCAGGAACATGACATTGAGGAAATTCCTCTCAAAGGGAGAGCATACACATGGTCCAATATGCAAACAGATCCTTTAATACAGAAACCGGATTGGATATTCACATCACACAAATGGACCACTAAATACCCCAATACTATTGCCACCCCCATGGCTAGATTAGGGTATGATCATATACCTATTATCATCAGTATTGGAACTGACATACCAAGATCTACCTTATTCAGATTTGAGGAATATTAGATAGAATTTGAGGGCTTAACTGAGATTATCAACAACTGTTGGATCAATAAAGGAGTATACAAAAATGAAGCACAAGACCTAGCTGCCAGATTCAAAAGCCTTGGGTATGGTATTAAGAAATGGAGCAGAAACTTATCAAATCTATCCAAAATCATTGACAATTGCGACTTTGTTTTATCTCTGCTTGATGGACTTGAGGAACAGAGACAGCTTACAACTCAGGAAAAGAACTTCAGAAATATTGTGAAAAATCACTTATACAAGATGCTTGAAGCCAATAGACTTTATTGGAAGAAAAGGGCAAATATAAGATGGTCCAAGCTTGGAAACGAAAACACAAAGTTCTTTCATACTATAGCCACATGGAGTTACAGGCAAAATTTCATTTCTATATTAAACAATGATCAAGGTATGACTATTACAGAACATGATCAGAAAGCTGCTTTACTATGGACTTCATTCAAAGAGAGGCTGGGTATCTCCACTGACACTCACATGGACTTTGATTTAGATGACATGATCACTCCACAAGACCTATCTGAACTTGACTCTGAGTTCACCAATGAGGAAATTGATGATGTCATAAAACATATGCCTCCTGATAAATCACCAGGACCAGATGGATTTAATGGTATGTTTATGAAAAAGTACTGGCATATTATCAAACACCAATTTTACAGTTTATGTGAGCAATTCTACACTAGAGATCTGGACATCCAAAGCATAAACACTGCTTACATTACTCTCATACCTAAGGTGCAAAACCCCTCTCTACCATCTGACTTCAGACCTATTTCACTTGTCAGCATAGCACTCAAAGTCATCACAAAGTTGATTGCTAACAGAGTCCAGAAGGTAATCATCCCTGTTGTGAGCAAAAATCAATATGGTTTCATTAAAACTAGAACAATACAAGACTGTCTTGCATGGGCCTTTGAATATCTTCATATATGTCACAAATCCAAGAAAGAAATCATCATCCTGAAGCTTGAATTTGAAAAAGCATTTGACATGGTTGAATATAAAGCTATACTCACCATGCTAAAGAAATTTGGATTCAGTGACAAATTCATCTCCTGGATTAGCAAAATTTTACATAGTGCTTCTACATCTGTTATACTTAATGGTGTACCTGGGAAAACTATTTCTTGTAAAAGAGGTGTGAGACAAGGAGACCCTCTTTCACCACTGTTATTTGTGGCCACTGCTGAACTACTACAGATTATTGTGAACCATGCCTGGCAGAATGATGAACTGTCACTCCCAATTAACAATTCCTATGGGCAGAACTACCCAATGCTATGCAGATGACACACTGTTGATTCTACCTGTTGAATCATGTCAATTGAGAAAACTCAAGTACTTATTAATGAAGTTCACTGAAGCCACAAGATTAAAGATTAATTACCACAAGTTATCCATTATCCCTATTAACACTACACCTGAAAAGATGGACAACTTGGCTGGCATATTTGGTTGTAAAGTTGAAGCACTACCATTCACATACCTAGGTTTACCAATGGGTACCACAAAACCTAGTGTGGAATACCTATCACCTATGATCAGTAAAGTTGATAAAAGATTGGCTGGAATATCAAATCTTTTATCACACCGCTCCAGAGTTATTGTTATCAAATCTATCATATCTGCTATGCCAAATCACATTATGTGTGCAATGAAAATGCATTTTACTCACATTGATCATGTGGATAAATCTTCCGGAACTTTCTTATGGCATGGTAAGGATATTGAGAAAAGGGGCAAATGTATGGTCCAATGGGAAAAGGTATGCCTAAGTAAGAAGGCTGGAGGGCTTGGTATACTTAATCTTAGGGAACACAACAAAGCACTTATGATGAAAAACCTATTTATATTTTTCAATTGCAAAGATATCCCTTGAGTTAACCTGATCTAGCAGAGATACTACAGTAATGTAGCACTACCTGACAGAAACTCCAACAAAGGCTCTTTCTGGTGGAGAAATTGTCTATCCTTCCTACACGAGTTCAAAGATATGACCAATATTGAGGCTGGCAATGGAACTAGTGCTCTTCTATGGTATGATAAATGGTTGGACTCAATTAGATGACCTGACTTCTATGGTCAATAACAACAGAAATATCAATACTCCTGACAATTGGTGTTTTCCATGGGGTGGCGGCAATTTCTCTACAAAGAAGGTCTATGACCAGATCATCAAAGCACCTGAGGCCCCTAGCCCATGTAAATGGTTATGGAAATCACCATGTTTATCAAAGCATGAATTTTTGTTCTGGCTCATGATGCAGGACAGACTAAATACTAGAGACCTACTCCAAAGAAAGAATTTTCATATTGATGACTACACTTGTGTCCTATGTGAGGAAAACATCAAGGAAACTGTTGATCACCTCTTCTTCGACTGTGACTTCAGTAGGAACTTTTGGTGGACTCTTGGAGAGGAATGGAACATGGATCTTGGCCTAATTGACAGAATACTAGATACAAGAGGCAGATCTACCAATCATTACTTCAAAATTTCAATGATTGCTGGTTGTTGGAGTATCTGGTGCCACAGAAACCAGATTATATTTGACCATGAGCAAAGAAGCACAGAACAATGTTATGCTATATATAAACTCTCCATTCAGGACATTAGGCATAGGGTAAAACCTAGCTTAGTTCAGGGTATGACAGTCTGGTTGGACACTTTGTAATCAGTTTGAGTGTTCACTCTCCCTTGAGCATATCAATACTCCCCACCTTGTAATTTTGTCCATTATATATGAAAATGACACCGTGGGGGACTTCCCCACTGTATTTGTGTCAAAAAAAAATCAGTACAAATCAAAATGCAACATATATATCACATGCTTCTCAACTGCACATGAATTTTCGGCAACCCAAATTTTAATTTATCCTCTATAGATTTGGATTCTTCAAATACCATACGATAATGGAATCAAGCTCCACTTGACGACACAAATTCGTCTTATTGATAATCCAGATTGGAGTAGACATGGAGTTTTATCTCCTTAATTCTTAAAAATGTATTGCCTCTGTACCTTTTTCCATTTTCTGAGGATCTGACTCAAGTTCCATAGAATTGAAGAACAGAAGAGTACAACACACCATCACTTGGTAATCGATCAAGGAATGTTAAGTACCGTATCCTGCATAAAAATAAATGAATATATGAGCATTGAGCAAGCGTACTGGAATGGAGCCATCTTGAATTGTTTAACAAAAATAATTCAAAATTAACGACACCATACTTTTTTCCCTAACTGGAAAGGGTAAATGTTAGGTTGTATCGCCAATCGCCATGAAACTCCAACAGCATCTAGGCATTATAAGTCTCGGAATCTTTGCAAGTATAAACAAGTGCAAACAGAATTGTTACCACACATAAAACGAAGCAGATCAAGGAGAACAAAGAGACATACCTAGGATCTTTGCAAGTATCAAATAATGCAGGGCAATTCTAGCGTGCATGCTAAATCAAGTGCATGTTTATACCGTTTGTTCACTTTTTACGATTCGTGCTGGCAAGTTTTATCTAGTTTCAATATGTATCAAAAATCTATGTCTAATTTATAAGCAATGAAACTGATTTAAACAGTGCACGTGATATAACATGCATGCTAGAATCACATTTGCCACGAAAGCTTAGACTGAAATTATATAGACGCAACACGCTGATCCGAACACATGTGTTCTCTCATTTCCCTTGCTATCTTCTTCGTACGCCTATCACTTTCTTCACTTGCCTTCTCTCATTTCCCTTGCTATCTTCTTCATATGCATATCACTTTCTTCACTTGGCCCCACACCACACAAGGTGTAATAACCAAGACACAAACATTTTTGAAACATAGATCGCTTGAGCTTAAAGAGAGGTACCTCAGGAGTTTATGATCGCAAAGGTGGTTGATATGTTTTAAAAATCCAGAGTTTATGATTGAAAAATTAGTTTGAAGGCCTCATAGATTTGCTATTTTCTTTGACTTTATTTTGTAATCGCCGGACACAGTTTATATATCACCGTGTACCATCCGTTAGTTACTGTAAATATATTATGGTATTAATTGTCAAGAAAAAAAAGTTAACCATCTATACAATTCTTTACATGGGAAGAGCAACGGTATATATATAGGAAACCCGCAAAAAAAAAGCATAAATTGACCAAATCCGGTAAACCTGCATGCTACGGGTATAAACAAAAACGCTGGCCATTTACATGACACGCATAAGCTTCCGAAATCAATATCCATCCTGCTAGACCTTCAGCCATCCGCCGGGGTACACCTCGGTGGACTTTCCGCTGTCAACGTTCTTCGCCCTCGACTCGCTCTGGATTGACTTGTTGGAAAGTGAAGGTAAAATTGCCGCAAAGCTTGTCCCCTTGCTTCTCCTGCATCACAGATGGATTGTTTCAGAAGGTCTAGTAATCTGAGTACTTGTGTGTCGGATTGGTCTCTGGTGCTCACATACCTGAGATGAGCTATGAAGAACACTGCGCCGACGAGCGTGATTCCTCCAGCAACCGACTTCAGCACCCCATTACTGCCTGATTTGGGAGCATCCTTCTCGGTCTTATGAGCACCGGTGTTTTTGTTTTCAACTGTATCTTGTGGTTTCACCGCTTCGTCTTCAGACTTGGGGGGATCCTGGATGGCAAGAGAAGCTTAGCGAACTATCGTAGCATTTCAGATTAAAAAAGCAACCAGTGTAAGGAATAACATGTACTACTAAAGTGTTTACCATATAAGGAGGCACCATGTGATCCGTAGTGCCAATTTCCTGTTCCAGCCCTCGACTCGTGGTATCATCTTCAGAAACTGCTGGAAACACTGCAACTCCTGGGGTTAAACCTGACTCTGATCTCAACATCGACTCAGGTGCCTCTCCGTTTAATCCGAGTATCGGTTCTTCACAACTTGAGCATACAGATTCCCTGTCACGGACAGGAGCATCAAAATGTTGATCGGTGGAGCTAGTGACCTTTTGCAGGTCATTGTCACCTTCTTTTTCCGGATTACCAGCAGATCTTTCGACACTTCCCTCGATAGAATAATTCGAAGGTTCGACTTGTCCATCATGAACCATTTCAGGAATTTCTGCCGTAGGCGCGTTGCTACTGTCAGACACTAAATGACCAGCTGTTGAAGATTCGGTAGAGCAACGCCGCAGTTGGTCGTTCTGAAATGGAGTTGAATCCACAGAATCCAAGTCCATACCGCCAAAGTCAAGCGATCCTACTGATTCAGCTAGCGAGTTCTCTTCAGGCAGACCATGTCCATTGTCTCCATAGCCTTCACTTTCTTCCTTGGTAGCGTTTCCTAATTGCAAAAGCTCAGCGGTATCATCTTCGCCAACAGAGTTCTGAGGTTCTAGCGGAGAGATACTGCTCTCGGCTTCATCAGAGTCATACTGCGTGTCACCATTCTGTTCTCCAAATATGCTCTGTGGAAAATGGAGATGAAGGGAACGGTATTGGTGTTAAGCACATGATCAGTAAGCATGAGCATGAGAAGCAAAATACAGAAATTGTTTCAGAGAGTTTGCCAGATGATGCCATACTTCAGAATTGGCACGCGGACTGTGTCCACTCGACCAGGATGAACTGCGTTGAGGTTGCTCCAGACTTTTGCGGATGCCTCCAACAATATAGTTGGGCATGGCTATTGAGCGAGTTACAATATCAAAATCAGGAACCTGCCACCAGGGAGCAGAAATACTCGTGTTAACACTACAGCTTGCATTGGTCAACGATAAGTAAGCTGAAAGGACTTCTTAAATAGGTTGCATTTTCATTCAAATGTAGGACTTACATTTAGGTGCATCATACTGGCCTTTTTAGATAGAGAACGTATGCACATACAGACTTTCCGTACATTTCTTTTATCGACCACGTCGGAAGGTGTAAACAAATCAATCCCAGCTAAACCAAGAATTTGGCATATCTGTAAAGAAAAATATTATGGTAAGATGCCCTTTGAGAAAAGATATATCAAGCCAGTAAATGATATGACAGTGCCGCTTTCTGGGAAAAAAGAGAGGGACTGCTAAACTGTGTGATGGAATCTTTGGACAGGTCACCACATCATCACGCGATTATGCGTGTCCAGGGGTATTGACCCAGCATCAAAGGGAGATGAAATTACCAATACCTTTAGAAACGAGTCGACCTTTGGATAAGGCATATACTTCCCATTGCTTTTACCAAAAGATGTTCTCTCATACATATAAACTTTTGATTGTTTGAGTTGTTCATTGTTCTTTCTCAGGAGCCTTTTCCATAATAATTTCGAAACTTGAAATCTGTCAGCATCATGTAACAATCAGAATCAAAGAAGCATTACCAAAGTTAATGAAATAAAAAGAAGTGTCAGAACATGGAAGTACACTTGGATTATTTCCATATAAAATAACATAGCTAGTATGACAATTCAGCTGGACAAACAAAATGCATGTAATATTCAAAACCATGGAAGTCGCATCATTATCTCAGAGCCTAAGGAAAAATATACATACACAGAGCTGATTTCTTAGATGGGAAAAGGAATAACAGCTTTATTCATGGGTATTCCAACTATAAATTGCTTCCATGCATCTCCTGAAACACTGCCTGTAGTTGTTTTTTTTACATCCACTGTAGGTTTGAATCAGTGACCCCCCATAAAAACTATTAGGCATTAGCTAAAGAATATCAATCACTGAGATCCAAGATTTCATTAGTTGCACACTACATCACTGAAATTCATACAAAATCCTATGACATGATGCCAAGTACAAGGATTGCATCCTAGGAGATGCTAATAACTACATACTAAAATTATAAATTGCATTTGTTCCTATAGGAAGGACCGGGGAAGAAACAAGAATCTTACAGCAACTCTCCATCACCTAGAAGGTCTGCAACCAAAATTTCTTCATCAAACCTAAGATGGAGAACTTCACCAAGCCAGATTTTGGTTTGTTTCTGAAACAAAAACAGACATAAGAAGAACATCCCAGAACAAAAATTTGAACACAAGGCCAATAAGTAATAACTGAGAGTAGGACAGAACATGTTGGTAAGTATCATTTACTGGCTAATAAAAGTAGTTAGCGTAGAGGTATATGTATAACCAGCAAAGAAAGACATTTTCAGTAGAGGGATGGATAATAAAAGAAAGTAGTTGGTAAGTATCTGCCATAGGAATATACTATGAAAAAAAAGAATAGGAGAACATCACTATACAATCTAGATATGGTTACTAAGAACGTTTGTGGTCGAGTTCTAGATCCACATTTAGTATTACAAACATATACAATTTTAATTTTTAAGATGTAAATCCAACGCGATATATGATTAACATTCGTGGAAAATGAAGATAGCTACTATATTCCATTCAACTTTGATAAGTACTACATAATTTCTAAGAAATGTTAAAATGTTCAACAGAATGTATATCTCATGTTTATTACTCACAAAATCTGTTGTACGAAAATATACATCAACATTCTGATAAATGCCTCTCAAAAAAACATTCTGATAAACGTAGAAACTGATATAGACTTGTAGTATAAATGTACATCCGGCGTACAATTGTGGTAGTTATATAGTCAGCAAGCACCACATCCTTGTTCATCACTAACCTCGTTGAATTTTGTCACGGGCTATTAAAGAGCAGATCACATATCGTAATTTTGTACCCATTGGACTGAGCATGACGACTTAAGTTAAAATTTTGATATGCTAAAAAAAATCCAGCATAGGACATTTTTAAAGCTTTGTTTCCTTACCAACTGCGTTTGAAGCACGGAAAAAGTAATACGCCTATCACATGCATACCAGTTCCTTGATACAAATTATTTCAGTTATTAACATGGCAGAGCATATAGTTTTGTCACATTTTCAACCTCTGGAAAAACCTACGAGGCTATATGTCGTGCAAGTCAAAATAAGCCCAACGAGGTACAAATGCCTGAAATTATGGCAAAAAAATCTTGTGCCGCGCCGCCACCATACTCCAACATTTCGCTCTTAGGTAATTATTACATTGTTTCTCATTCTTTGACAGCGTCAAATGCAAGAACTGCTTAAATTACCATCAAATGCAGACACTGGGTTTTGAACCAGCAGCGAGGAAATAGCAAGGTGGATCAGTGACAGAGCAGTGAATTGGCTCCTGTTAGAATGTGAAGCGTCGAGTTTATTTGATAATCTGCTACGGAAAAAAATAACCGGGAAAACAGAATTTATTTATCATAAATCAACTCCGATGGCGGGCGCGGAACCAAGCACTTGGTTTGGACGGTGGAAAAATCCGAGCACCCTATCCTAAACATCGCGCCTCTAGGAAGAAAAATAATCTGCAACGAAGTCTAGTCCGGAACCCAGCACGCGGCAGCGGCGGCGGCCGGCGGCAAGACGTACTGACACGAGCAGAGCGGCCCCGGCCGCTTGGCCGGTCGGCGATGGGACGTCGCCAGAACAGAGCGGCCTCGAGTACTGTTGGATTGATCCTTAGAGGAACAGAAGAAGCTTCGGCGAGACGATTTGTTATCAGGGTGGCGGCTGAGGCAGAGTGACTGACCTGCAGGAAGGCGTCGTCGAGCTGGCGGAAGCTGGAGGCGGGCGACGCCTGGTCCACGCGCACCACCCCCGGCGCCGGCGCCCCCTGCCCCTGCTGCTGCTGCGCCCTCCTCATCATCATGGTGGCGGTGGACTGACACTGACGGCGCCCTCCTCGAGGGGGGGCTAGCTCCAGCTCAGATCCTCGGGCGCCGCGCGCGCCAGGTCGGCAAAGGCCTCGGTCCGGCTGCTCCTTGCCTCAGCGGTGGAGTGCACGCTGCACGCTGGTGCGGGCGTGCTGGGAGGGTGGAGGAGGAGAGGGGGCGGTGCGGGCATGCGGCAACCGCGTGTCGCGTCCTGCGCCGGAAAAGGCGCGGCCGCTACTACTACTGCCACTACCCCGCGCGATTTACTCCCTCGCCTTTTCTATGTGCCCCCGGGCGGGGCGGGGCACACGTGATGTATGCGTATACCGCTGGGATTTCGCCCGGTTTGCCGTGCGGCGGAGTGCGTCACGGCGGCGTACAACGTGAGCGCGCGCAACGGGACGCGTGCTCCAGGTTTTGATTTCCTTTCCCGGGCTGGGCCGGGCCGGGCCGGTGCCGTGTCGCCGTCGCCCGTCACCGTGCGAGCGAGCGGCTGGGTCACGACTCGCACGAGAAGGACAAAACCGGGAGACGAAGCGGACGCGCGCGGGATCGACGGCGACAGGGCTGGAGCCCTGGGCGTCCAGTCCGTCATCCGTATCGTATGGCCACTGGCCATGGCTACGACTACACTCTACACTCTATACAGGCTAAGGCCACGCTGTTGTTCACTTGTGGTGCAGCAGAAGACGAGTCCCCTTTTTTTTTTCTATTCTAGAAGGATGTGCGTTTTGCTTATCCACGTCGACCACAGTCTGGAGCAGATTTTGATGGTCCCAAGGGTCTCGTACTGTACGTGAGCCGACGGCTGAAATCCAGTGATTATGTGAGTCATGAGCCTTCATTGGGTACTTGACTGATGAAAGGTCAGTTAAATACTGCCTGTTTCTGGTTTTGCCCTTTGCGGGCCATAAATCCTTCTTGCCAAATGCAATTGTCTCAAACTTTACTCCACGAAATTCAACGAATGGAGTAAAGCACGCTCTACTTACAGAAGGAATTAACCGACTCTGTCTCATGTTTAGTCAAACAACAGTTATTCAGCTGCCGACCACCATGTGCAAATTAGTACTGTAATACTACTACTTATGATATGATGACCACGTTAGTCAAAAACCAAACCGAACCTTAATCTCGTTCCACTATTCACTCCAGGTTTTAGGGCACGTACTCCAGTTAGCATCACATTTGATGATCCAGTCGCAAAAAGAGTACGACCTGAAGAAACTTAATAAGATCCATGGCAGTTACTCATTTTTCCAGTACATAAAGCGGACAATCGACAAACAAAATTGCAGATAAGTGATAACACCAGAAGATTGCAATTTTCCAGTCACTGTGAGTAAAGAATACCAGGCAATATAATGCTCTGGTTGGTTTTAGGAGCATTGCAGGCAAAGAATGATAAGGTCTAACATTTACAAACACCGGGTCACCCTAACATCACTGCAATGCCAACTCTTTCCTGCTAAGTTGTACAATAGCTATCAACTGTCCTCTAAGAAAAAAGCTTTGCCTATGGAAAAAAAATACACAAACAATCCAGCAAACATGGTCAATGCTCAAGCTCACGGATCCTATTTAACTACACACCCTCCTAACTTATGGCACCATGAATGAAGACCTCGAAGATCTGGAAAACAATATATCATCAGCTATGTAATGAAATTGGTGCTAGCTAGATAAATGAGAAAGCTAACATATAGTAACGTGTCCTTTCTGTTTGGTAGAAATAAACAGCTCACCTGTTCAGGGGCTGAGCCGTGGTTGCACAAACGGAGACACCACACTATCAATACTATTGCCTATTGGTCGGTGGAGACAAAGAATCAAAAGAAGATCGAAGTGGCCTGTTAACAAATGGGTGCGCCAAAAGTTCTGATGCGGTAGGCCGCTCGTCTGGATCAACTCTTACACACTGGCTGATGAAATCGTGAGCTTCTTTTGACAAGTAGCTGGGCATGGGAGGTTGTTCTCCTCTTCCAATCATAAAGAAAGCATTTGTCTACAAGTAGCAAAGCAACATTAGTTCAGAGACAAGTTGATATAAACACATTAGCTCAGAGCCGAAGATCAATAACAAGTACTAGGTAAAATTATGAAGAAGTTACACAGAACACGCACACATGCACACAAACACTCTTATTTTTAGAATCAAAATGATCTCACACTAATACTGTGCATTTTTTATCGGAATAGCGAAAAAAAAGGGAAAAGAGACAATGGTTAAACCAGCAGCAGGTACAATTTGTTTAATTCATACAACTTTGGAGGTACAATATCATCACTGGTATACGTGCAAAATACAAATTACAAGAGCTATATCTGATAAATGATTCAGGCTTGGAAGGGGGGAGGTGATGATTTCCCCATGTTCTGCAATAGCAAGTGCATGGACAGATCCCAAATCCCAATATCGAATTATTTAAAAGAAAAAGGACAATAATCTGCTGGCATCCTACTGTTTTTTTATTACAAACTCATATAGGGAATTGCAGTTTTTCTGCAACTTAATTTCGAAATTCTTCCCATCCAATGGTTAATTTTATTCAAAAATGGAAAAGCCCCAATTTCTGCATCGGTTGATGCACACAGCCATCCCATAGGTTAAAATATCATATATTCCCTCCACGTGTCTAAAAGATGATAGCGTTAACAACAAAACATATTCCAAATTTGTTTAGGCAAGTCAATACCAGAGAACTAAAACATATGAAGTTGAAATATGACATACCCACTCCACATTAGGATACGGTATTTGGCGGGTTAGCATTTCCAGTACAGTGCAGCCTAAGCTCCACATATCAGCTGCAGGCCCATACGTTTTTCTTGGATTAACAACCTGAAAGTGGGAAGATAGATTTAGAACTTGTGTGCTTACAAAAAGATACCAAACAGTCATTACTGAAATATTGCAAAATAGCATCAAAATCGAATAATTTGAATCTGATCAGCATAGTTTTACCTCAGGTGCCATCCAATAAACACTTCCTTTGCATGATCTCAGCATATTAATTTTAGACATCTGAAATTAACAAGAAAGTACTACATAAGACATTTTTCATTTGAAGAAGTACAAATAACATCCTGAAGCAAGAAGGCTCACCTCCTTTGCCAATCCAAAGTCTGCAAGTTTTACTGATCCATTTGCATGAACCAATATATTCGCGCATTTGATATCTCTGAGTACAAAGAATTATCTCAATTAATCTAAAGTAGTACGAAGGAAAAACTGAGAATCATCCAAAGATTTGGCATCAATTTAAATGTACTTTTAGATTGGCCACTCTAAACACTGGTAATTCTATGATCGACGTATTATTCCTTCATATTTTTACTTCTTTCCACTCTAAAAACAAGAGAGCCTTTTCAGAAAACCACAAGTACAGAAGATACTCATACTGTCACACAAACCATGTGATGCAATAAAAATGTCATAAATAAGAATTTTATATTAACTCCACATCTTAGTCTCACATGCGACACAGAAAATAGCAAAAAAAAATATGTATAATGGCCAATACACAAAGAGCTTTATTTGCCTATAAGACAAAAGAACCTACTTAACCCCCACGAGTCTATAGTGGATGCCACATTCTTAAGGTGGAGCAGATACTGACTTTTGGAAAGTAGATTTGCTCCCTCATATGTTGTACTATTCACATTTGAGTGCATGACACATGGATCAAAAACTCGTATTTCCTGCTCCACATTACTCATTATCGTTATTGAAACGGAGGTTTAAAGGACAAACTTTATCAGGTAACAGGATTGCAGACACTGATTATTTCCAACATAAATCAGAAGAGAAGTTACCTGTGGACCACATTTCTCTCATGGAGATAAACTAATCCATTGAGAATTTGTCTTGTGTATGCAGAGACTTGTGAATCTCGCAATTTATACCTCTGATAGAGAGACGAAAGAGAACCTTGTGTAACGAGCTCAATAAAAATGTAGAGTTTTGATTCTTCCTGCATTTTAGTTTTGAACATCATTGTTAACGTACACAAGTAATGATTATTTAAATAATAAGAATCTAGAATCAGAATACATAACAAGCAACTTCAAAAGGAGTGCTGAATATACCTTGTCAGTTCCATAATACTGGACTATATTTTCATGTTCAAACTGACTAAGCAGAGCAATTTCCTAAGAAGCAAAAAATAAATCAGAGCTTTGCATAAACAATGAATAATATAGCTTCAGAAGATGTCAGAGCATATGAAATGTGAGTGTGTGTGACATAGACAACAGTTGCATCATTAATACTATGACACAAATCAAGAACAACAGCTAACCTGTTCAAGTGCAAGAATAGACTGCTGTGCATTGCTTCCTTGGTCAAGTAAAGACACTTCCTTAACAGCAAAAAATGCACCTTCACTGCAGAATATTCAACAACAGATGCCAATGAATATAAATATTTTTACCAAAATGAATATATTAGTGAATTAAATGCTTTATCAAATAGTACAGCAGAAACAAGAAAGTATGCTTGCTCACTCCTAATCATTTCCTCAGGAATAGAAATGTTTATGGTGAAGGGATAATCAGAAGTCATATTTTGTTATGCTCAGCTGGTTGATTATGCCATCTGCATGTTATCAAGCTTCTTTTGTAGGACATGGCAGCATATTGGGGTTACTGATGCCAAGAGTTGGTTATGAATCATGTTCAGTTAGTAAAGGTCAAACTACCGTATTGTCTTTTATATAAACATCATATGAAATATTTTTTCCAAAACCCAGACTAATTCCCCGACGCCGACCTTAGTTCTCCCTATATCAGCTAAACAGTAATAACAATATAATTCACTCAGTAACCACTACTAGTATTTCACGAGTCATGTAGAAAACAGCTTCCATCCCAAATCTTCTCAGATTACTGTGAGCTTTATGACTTGTCAGTAATCATGGTCAGCCCATGCAAAGAAGTATGCCATCAGAAAATCAACGTTTGTTATACCAGTACCAGTTCTGTTACTATAGCAGTAACACTTCCAATGCTCTGTTCACTCGCATGGTCGCTCTAAATTACAGAACAGGCATGGGTGCATAACTCACAGTGTTCGTACCCCCAGAAGCTAGCAAAGGTGTGTTTACTACATACATAAGGTTTGAAGGGCTAAAGTTAAGTGTCATCCATATTATGTTCTCAGTACTCCTTGAAACTTGATCATGTGTGTAAGGTAAATGTTTTTTAAGAAATAAACAGACCAGCGCATATCAGAATTTCTCTGAGCACCCTGCCCCCGAACCAACCAACAACGAACATACTTACCCAATTGGATATTTCATACTCTACTTGTAGAATGATCATGATATAATGCCATGTACTTGTAAACGCTAGACACTAAATGATGAGCTGCACTGCTGCGCCCATGTCCTAGCGACGGTATAGCAGGGCTGTTTGTGCTATCTAAGCTTATCATTAATCAAATTAACAATAATGTGAGGCGAATAACAGGTCTAATTTTTAGGTTTGCCTAAACTAGACAGAGGACTACAGTACCTCCATGGATCTATCAGAAATAAAAATGCTTAAGATGCACGGATAATCAAATGTCAGTTAAAGCATTGCTACTTACTCACTGATCCCCTCGTAGACCATCCCGAATGAGCCGCTTCCCAGAAGCGCACCACGCATCCATGACTTGATGTTCCGCTTGAACTTGCCATTTGGCGAGATGACGAACACTGCCTCTGTATTCGTGCTTGACGCATCATCATCATTGGTTGTCGACAATGAGGATGTCCCGGTGAAACCTTCAAAGGTCTCTCCCACCCTCCACCCTTTGAGCTCCCCCTCAGCCCCTGTGAATCCTTCGTCGGTCTCCTCGGCGTTATCCTCCTCCTCCTCCTCTGTGTCTGACGTGTGAGGTGTTTCAACATGTTCATAGGGCCTTCGTAGTTGTCTGTTCTCTTCCGTGGGAGCAAACGAGTTCACAATGTCCCAGGCTGATCCGCTCATGGTCTCAGCCACAGACGAGCGCCTCACCGGTGGTAGTGCGAGTCCCGTGATCGGCGGAGGCGGGGAGAGCAGTGGCGGCCGGACGCCCTTGATCCCGACCTCCCCGCCTCCCCTTCTGGGCGAGAGGAGTGACAAGCCTGCGACGTGCTCCACAATATCAACCGTAGGGGTAGCCTTGGGGGGTTCAACTGGCGCCGCAACGGTGAGTTCCTCCACCGAGTCGGTGGCAGTGGAAGTGGATGAGGAGTGGATGGACTCCTCTGGAATGGGGTCGGGGAAGGAGAGCGGCGCGGGGCCCGGGACCTCGGGGGCGGAGATGGAGCGGACGACGGGAGCGGGGTCTTCCACGGGAGGAGTCGACGTGTCCGGGCGGGCGCGGGAGAGGAGGTCGTTGCTGGAGCGCGCCTTGCGGGCTTCCCAGGCGGCGACGGGGATGGCGAACTCCTCCGGCCCCGACAAGCCCAGGCTGCGGCAGAGCTCGTCCACCTCCCCCTCGGCGCTGCCGCTGATCCGGAAGTCCGTGCCGCCGCCCCTGGCCGCAAGGTCGAGCGAGCGCGACGGGCGTACCCCCGGAGACCGGTCGGCCGACGAGGTCGAGGAGGACCACGACTCCGACACGGACTTCACCCCCGCGCCGGCCTCGTAGTCGATGTGCTTCGCGGCGTTGCGGCGCTCCAGCCGCGGGCTACGTCCGCGGCTCCCGCTTCCGCTTCCGCTGCCGCTCCCGCTCCCGTCGCCCCTGCGGCGGCTGCTGGAGTCCATGGCGGAGGCGTCCCCGCCGCGGCGGCCGGAGGAGGAGGCGGGCGAGGACTGCTTACTACGGCCCCACGAGAACATCTGGATCCATAAGACGGGCCGAACCCCGGCTAGACGCTGAGCTCCATGGGGTGGAGGGGGCGCGTCGAATTTGAGCTTGCGTTTTGCCGTCGAAGCCCCGCGCCGCAGGATTTGGGGATTGTGGGGAGGGAGGGGCGCTCGCGTCACCGTCGGCTCGGCTCGGCTGCTTACGGGGAGGGAGGAGAGGAGGGAAGTGGCGTGCGCGGTGGCGCGATGGCGAGTAATTTTCAATACGAAGAGGGACCCGCGGTTTCAGTGCCAGGTGGGTCCACGTGTGAGTAGGGCCCGTGGGCAGTGAGGCGGCGATGCTGGCCTCTCCCTCTGTGATGTGCTGCTTGGGGGTGGTGGGGTTGGCTGGACGCGTGTTGACTGCGACGACCAGCGGTGGAGTGGCCCCGCGGTAACAACGAAGGGGTCGATGCGCCTCCGTGCGGGTCCCGCCTGTCATCGGGGGGTCCGATGGCTAAAACGAATGACTGCCGCTGGCGTGGACGTGCGGCCAGTGGAAAGCGTGTGAACGGGCGGCGTTGCTCGTCCACCGCCTGTCAACGGCAGTGGCGCATGCGGGCTATCGGCGGTGGCCGGCGGCGCAGCGCAGGCAACAAATTTTAAGGACTCTTCTTCCGGGGTCGTGGATCTGGGGTCTGCATTTGTTAAGCACATGCTAAGCATAATATGGTGCTCCATCGCTCAAAGCAAACGAGTCCCGACAGACGTCGTCACTGCCATCGCCATCTCGGGGACTACATAATGACCGGTTAAGTTCGGAACATCGCACCACTCCAGTGGACCTGTTAAGCTTTAACAACAGGCAGGTCCAATCAGTAATCTCTGATTATTAGCTGGCTTAATTAGCTTTATCGCTGGCCTCTCTCTCGCTCCCATCCCATCCCATCCGCGTGAGAACAGCACAGATCGACTGAGCTTTCTCCCGGCGGGGTGTCGCTACGTGCGTATCTCTCATGTGCTCCCCAGCTCGACGGCGACGTAGCTGCGTGCCGCGCGCGTGTGTTCACACCGGACTCGTGGAAGCGTCCAGCTCCAGCTCCGGGTGTGAACGAGCGACGGTGTTGGCATGGCGCGACTGTCATGTGCGTGCGCGCCTACGTTACGTTACGTACGTCCCCCCGTGACGGTCCCTTTTTCTTCTTCTTCTCATCTTGAACGAAATGGTCGGATCTGTTTTCCGATGACGCTGCCGGCCGGCGGCTACGCAAGCAGCAAGGGGGTCCCTGGATCTGTCTTGACTCTATTAATTTCTCTGGTGAACTGTATCGGTACACCTTGGTTTGCCTCGATAGATTGTTGACAAGTACTACTAGTAGTCCTGGTCCATTTTGACGAAAAATTGACCGCCGATCTTTTTTTTTTTTAGACCATACTAGTACTCAATCCGTTTGGAAATATAAGACGTTTTAGGTGTCTAGAGATACATCTCTTTCACAAACCTAAAACATCTTATATTTCTAAACAGAGGGAGTAGCTTTTAGGTCAGAGTTTGAAGCAATGCCCTATCCTTTCTCAGGCGTGTACTGCAAGAATATTACTCTTCATGGCGATAAATAAGTACGTACTCGCACCGGACCGATTAATTGCTGTACGTTTAGACAAAGCTTTGCCTAAACGTTGACTAAACCTGTAATAACTAAATTAGACAAGAGGAAGTTTTTTTTAGTTAAATACACGGCGCCTCCAATTAACTTGTTCTGGACTTTACAGAGACACCCATAAACTTGCAAAATGGGGTTAGCGTGTCTTTTTTTTTCAAAATTCCACCGATTTATTAAAAATTATCAACCGCAGTATAAAGAGACCTAAAAGTAATAAAAATTACAAATAAGTCATTGGATCACCTGGCGACGACTACAAACACTAGCGTGAGCCGAAGGCGCGCCGCCGTCCTCGTCCCTCCATCACCGGAGCGGGCAAAGCTTTTTGTCGTAGTAGAACTCGTGGTAGAAGACTGACGGGAAGTCGTCGTGCTAAGGTCATAATGGACCAGCGCAGCAACCATCGCCAATGATAACAACCTTAGATCAGAAGAGACTGACATTTAACTTGTTCGGATGTGCAAAGACACCCACAAACCTTTTAAAAAAATTCATCGATCTATTAATAATTATTAATAGTAGACAAAGATAGCCAAAAGTAATAAAAATTACAAATAGGTTATTGGATCACCTAGTGACGACTAAGAACACTAGCGCAAGCCGAAGACACACCATCGTCTTCGCCCCTTCATCATCGGAGTCGGACAAAACTTGTTGTGGTAGAGATTGTTGTAGTAGACAGATGGAAAGTCGCCGTGCTAAGGACACAAAGGACCGGCACACTAGAGCATCAACAATTGCCAATGATGATACTGTTGAAGTGTATAAGTGGATTGCACTAGCCCTTTCCATCAGTTCGGACTTTTAGTTGCGTTGGCTAGTGCATGAAGCTTAACATGGTATCAGAGCCTAAGGTCTCGAGTTCGAGTCCTAGCTTCGCAATTTATCCTAAAATTATTGTAGACCCCTCTGTGTCCACGTATAGGCCTCTTGAGTCATACGTGAGTTTCGCGCGTCGTCGCTCTCTTCCGGTTGCACGTGCTGAATTCTTCCCGTTACACGTGAGAGGGGGTGTTGAAATGTATAAGTGGATTGCACTAGCCCTTTCCATTAGTTCGGACTTTTGGTTGTGTTGGCTAGTGCCTGAAGCTTGACAAATACTTGTAAATTAGAAGAGACTGGCTTGAAAATAAACCAATGAAAACGAAGATGGACAGAATCCCGGGAGACCTGCAAAACAAACGACTCCACACGCCCTTCGTCAACGCTAGATGCACCACCAGAGCAAGGATAGAGCGCGGGAGGGCTTATTTTGGTTTTAGGATGTAGCCTTCGCCTCAACATCCCGAAGAAGAGACAAAAGTATACTTAACAAAGAACGGAAAACCTCCCGCCAACAAAAGGCCATGGTCACCGCCACACCTCCGAGGCCCTAAGACCACCGGAGGTGGATCGGACCGGCGACATCGCCTGCGAGGAGTGTGGAACCCTATATGGGTTTTCTCTCCTCCTATGGTTAAACAAATGGGGTTACGTGTCACATCCTCTGCTTGGTTAAACAAATAGGGAGAAATTCGATTTCCCATTTCCACCGATGTGTAAGCAAGGTGAAGGGTGAGGAAATCTCAGACAAGTATCCTAAGTAAGGATGGAAAAGCCCCTCTCAGCCATATCTACTATAGATACTTTTCTAAGCTAGACAACTTCCCCCGTAGCAGCCAATCGTTGCCGCTGAGTAGGCCAGAGTTAGGGGATCGGAGAAATGTTAAATCAATTTGCTCCATGTCTGTTTAACCAACTTGAGTGCATGAAACATAAGTTCTACAGAACTTGCGGATTTATGTAAACATACCTAGAGAGGGTGTGTGCCACTTACCCGGGTGGCATGGCACGCGTCGCGCGATAATTGATTTCGGTCGAAAACATGTATGCAATACAAGTTAAATGACATGTTGGACCAATTTTGCAAGTGTGTGAGGACGCGTTTGGTAGCATGCATCACTCCTGGACAGGCCCAGTAAAACAGAAAATAGGCCGATTGATTGCATTTATTGGTGTTTGGGCTGCACCAGCGGAAACTTTAAAGCAGCATGTAGCCAGGCCCAACGACTACGGTCGATTTGGCCGTTTCCAGCGAGCCACCTTCGTCGTGCGGGTAGCAAATGCAAAACTGGAGCTCCCCGCATGAGTGTGGCCAATGTCGAAGATGGCGGGAAATTTTCGAGCGCAGCAAAAAGCTGCGGCGGGAGGTGAGCGAATCTCTCCCGCCAAAAGTCTTCCCTATTTATACCGCCCCCTCTCACCGTCGAAACACCACCCGCCATTTCTCCCCTCCCAAATTGAGGTCGGGCTCCATTTCCCACTCCGTCCCTGCTAGGTAAGTACTTCCCTTCTCTCTGGCGAGCGTCGACATCGACGGCGGCGTGAAGGGCACCTCCAACTCCACCTCTACAGGTGAGATGCGGCAACCACCTCCTTTGATGACAGTAAGCATCTCCACTTCCACATAGGGTTAGCTTAGATCTGCAGAGCTCCTAGGTTTAGGAGTTGTAGTTCATAGCTTCATTCAAGTAAATGTTAGGTTGTTGTGCAAATAGCATGTGTACGTTTGAGCCAGAATTGTAGGATTTGCTCCATAATATTTGAATGTTCAGTTGTGTTCGGTTCGATCTTGTAGATGTACTATTACTATTGATAGATTGATATGGTTGTTATTGCGGTGACCCAGCATACCACTGCATGATGTAGTACACTATAGTCATTGACATAACACCAATGAAACACCGTTCACTAGTATTACATCCCTCAGAGTAGTACACCAGAAACATAGCAGGTCCAAGACATGACTATAGGTTACAACTCAACTCTTTACACAAGATCCAGAGAACACTCTAGGTTAAAGAGAGAGAAACAAACTTCTTACAGAGAAGAACCAGAAATAAACAACTGCAAAATTATAATACTGTTAAGACTAATATCTTAACTAATGGTCTGGCATTGCTGCTATTGCAATACACTACAGAAGTAGGTTCTATGGCTAGAGATTCTATTCTTAACTAATCAGCAACTTCGTCTTCACTTGAGCTGATGTATATGTTGACTTTCATGACTTCATTGAAGAGCTTTAGTTATTGATGATGATTGCCGGAGCATGGCTTGATGTAGTCATCGTCTGTACTGGCTTTAGAACCTAGCAAGGGTTAAGAAGATACTTTGAGTACGAGCGTACTCAGCAAGTTCACTAGAAAAGGAGTGTTTGATGCACTATAACTACAGCCACATACCATAGGTCATAGGCAATGCAAGTTTTTATAAACATTTTTTCAAAGGTTGCTTTTATTCTGGAAAGCTATGTCCGTCAGCCTTCACGGGTTTACCAGAACCTTCATGGGGTTCCTTTCCCGCCACGTTCACAGCTCCTTCCCGAAACAGGGAGTAACAAGTTACAGTTCTTACACTCTGCAGAGGTGCGTCACTTTACCCATGAGAGACCTTAGGTTTTGTTGCACGGCCGGGAGTATGTCCCCGTTCAAACTTCCTTGGTTTGAGGCCCAACCAAATATCCAAGCCAATCACTGCCTTCTCCGCGACCCCGCATGTCTCTTTGGTGTACACCATGCCCACCTTTTGAATTACAGCAATGGTTTGTACAGACCGTTCAAATGCCAGAACTATCGTGCGACGTTGAGGGCTCCCACCCATATGTTGCATATCCTCTATGAATTACCATAAATATGTTGGAATTATGCCCTAGAGGCAATAATAAAGATGTTATTATTATAATTCTTGTTCATGATAATGTTTATATTCCATGCTAGAATTGTATTAAGCGGAAACTTTAATACTTTTGTGGTTTGTGAACAACACCGTGTCCCTAGTACGCCTCTAAGGACTAGCTCATTGATTAATGATGGTTAAGGTTTCCTAACCATGGACATGAGTTGTCGATTAATAATGAGATCATATCATTGGAAGAATGATATGGTGGACATACCCAAACTAAGCGAAGCAATTAGATCGTGTCATCGTGTTCGTCTTTGCGAAGCTTTTCTTATGTCAAATATTGTATTCCTTAGACCATGAGATAATACAACTCCCTGGTATCGGAAGAAAGCTTTGAGGTCATCAAACGTCATTCTATGAGAGGGTGATCATAAAGGTGTCTCTCAGGTGATCGGAAAGTATCTGTTGGGTTGTATGTATCGAGATGGGATTTTTCCCTCCCAAGTCGGAGAGATATACTTCGGGCCCACTCGGTAACCGATATCAACACCGCTTGCAAGCATGTGGTTAAGTAGTTAATCACAAAGTGATATCGGATTACGGAACGAGTAAAGTACTTGCTGTGAACGAGATTGAACTAGGTATGACGGTACCGACGATCAAATCTCGGGCAAGTAAAATATCGCGAGACGAAGGGAATATATATGGGATTGATTGAATCCTGGCATCGCGGTTCATTCGATATGATCATCGATGAATGTGTGGGAGTCAATATGGGTTACCAGACCCCGCTGTTGATTATTGATAGAAGATCATGTCTGCATATTCTCGAACCCGCAGGGTCACACACTTAACGTGTCTTGACGCTAGGATAGATTGGATAATTGGTTTACGAGTTTTTGTTCGGAGTCTCGGATGGGATCCGGGACATCACGAGAGGTTCCGGAGTGGTCCGGAGAATAAGATTCATATAAGGCAGTGCAGTTTTTGGAGTTCGGAATTGTTCCGGATTAATCGGTATTGTATCGGAAGCTTCTAGAACCTTTCGGAAGGGGACCAACGTGGCCCCACCTTCCGGGAGGGGGCATGGGCCTATGAGGGAGTGCCCTGGCCGCATTGGGACAGGGGCACAAGGCCCCATAGGGCCCAGCCGGCCAAGAGAGGTTTAAACTCGAGATAGACCTTCTAGAAGGGGGGGTTTCCTTGCCCCCCACTCCTTATCCTTTGGGGCCGCCGGTTTGGGCTTGGGGGAGGGGCTAGGGCTGCGCCCCCCCTCTATATAAAGAGGGGTGGGGGCGCACCAACCCCTTACACCTTCCCCTCCAACCCTAGCCGCCCTGCTGCCCTTCCTCTCTCCCTCCCGACTGTTTGCAGGCGAAGCCCTGCTGCAGAAATTCTCCACCATATACACCACGCCGTCCTGTTGTAGATCCAATCCGTCTCTCCACCATACTTGCTGGTCCGAGGAAGGAGGAGACGTCGAGGTGCTACACGTGTGCATCTCACGGAGGCACCGCCACTTGTGGTGCTAGATCGGATCGGATCGCGAGGAGGAGAAGCGAGTACGACTACATCACCCACGTTCCGACGAACGTTCCGCTGTGCGAATCTTCAAGGGTATGAAGATCTAATCTAATCTCTCTCGTTGTTTGCATCTCCTAGATTAGATCTTGGCTTTCCCTCTGTTCGCATCCGTAGAAAATTTTGATTTACTATGCCGCGAAACCCTTCACTGGTATCCGAGCTAGATCTATGCGTAGATGTGTTTCACGAGTAGAACGCAACATGGTTATTGCAGGCGTTGATGTTTTCTGTTGCAAGCCTCTTGTTTGTGTTCTTCTTATGACGTGGGATAGTGAGATTGAAGCGGTCCAGGCCAACCTTACGCGACGTCGTTCGCGAGACCGGCTCCGCACTTGACGTGTGGCTTGTTCCACACATGCGGCTGGTGGATGTCAGTTTCTCTCACTATAGTTGTCATGGGATTAACACCGGAGTTTGGCAACCATAATATCACCGTTGTGGCTTTCCGTAGATAAGAATCGTTCTTAGCATCTACTCCCATAAGCCACGTAAAACATGCAACAACAAAGTAGAGGCGTCTAACTTGTTTTGCAGGGAGTGTTTTCTGTGATATGGTATGGCCCAAGATGTGATGTGTATAATGTATGCGATGATCATGTTTTGTAATGTTTCACGACTTGCATGTCGATGAGTACACAACCGGCAGGAGCCATATGGTTGTCTTTATAATTGTGTATGACCTGTGTGTCAACTTCTTATGCGCCATGAAATAGTTTCACTTTATCGCTAAGTAGTTAGCAATAGTTGTAGTTGCTATTCGTGGTGGAGGCAATCATGGTGGAGTGATGGAGATCATGCCGGAGCGCACAAGATGGAGATCATTGCGCGAAGATTGGCTATACCATGTCACATTAAAGTTATATGCATGTGATGTTTATCCTTTTATGTATCTTATTATGCTTAGATCGCGACGGTAGCATTAAAAGATGATTCCTCACTTAAAGATCAAGATAAAAATTGTGTTCTCCCCGAGTATGCACCGTTGCGAAAGTTCGTCGTGTCCAAGCATCACGTGATGATCGGGTGCTATAGACTCTACGCTCACATACAACGGGTGCAAGCCAGTTTTGCACACGTGGAAATACTTGGATCTAACTTGACGAGCCTAGCATGTACAGACATGGCCTCGGAACACATGAACCGAAAGGTTAAGCATGAATCATATGAATGATATGATCGACACTTCGTTGTCCACCATTGAAACCACATCTCTTCTCGTGAAGATCGGATTAGGTGTGGTGAATTTGGATCGTGTTCACTAAACAACTTGAGGGATATTGAATTTAGTGGGAGTTCATCTAGTAATTTGATTAAAAGTTGAACTAGTTATCATGAACATGGTCTAATTTGTACTTGCAAATACTGTAGATCAAATGGCTAAGTCCAACTTCAACTTCAACGTTTTTGCTAAGAAGGAAAAGCTTAGAAACAATGGGTCTAACTTCACCAATTGGTTCCGCAATCTAAGAATCGTTCTCTCTGGCGGTCAAAAGGACTATGTCCTTGGGAAGGCGTTAGGTGACCCCCCTGCTGCAACTGCGCCGGCTGATGAGAAATCTGTCTATCAGTCGCGCAAAGATGATTATGGTGTGATTAAGAGCACCATGTTGTTTGCTATGGAACCGGAACTTCAAAATCGTTTTCAAGACTATCCCGGGCCCTTTGAGATTCTCGAAGAGCTGAAAACCATGTTTCAGACTCAGGCCCGTTCTGAGAGATATGAGATCTCTGAGAAGTTCTTTAACTGCAAGATGGAGGAAGGGAGTTCCGTTAGTGAGCACGCCATTAAGATGACGGGCTACACTCAACGCCTTGAGCAACTGGAATGAACGATTCCAGAGGAGCTCAAGATTGACAGGGTTCTGCAATCACTCCCTCCCAGCTACAAAAGTTTTGTAGTGACTCATAATCAGATTGGTTCCACTGATACAATCACCGAGCTCTTCGCTAAGCTGAAGGCCGTGGAAGTGGACATCAAAAAGGATAATCATGTGTTGATGGTCAACAAGCCCACCTTTAAGAAAGGTAAGGGAGCAAAGAAGCCCTTCAAGAAGGGCGGCGGCAAGCGCACTGCCCCTGCTGAGAAGAAGCTCAAGTCTGGTCCTAAGCCGGACACTGAGTGCTTCTATTGCAAGGACAAGGGTCACTGGAAGCGCAACTGTCCGAAGTACTTAGCGGACAAGAAGGCTGGCACCATCAAAGGTATATTTGATATACATGTTATTGATGTTTTCCTTACTAGCCCTCGTTGTAGTGCCTGGGTATTTGATACCGGTTCAGTTGCTAATATTTGTAACTCGAAACAGGAGCTACGGAATAGACGGCGGCTTGCGAGGGATGAGGTGACGATGCGCATTGGCAACGGATCAAGAGTTGATGTGATGGTCGTCGGCACGCTCTCCTTAGTTTTACCTTCGGGATTAGTTTTAAACCTTAATAAATGTTATTATGTGCCTGTGTTGAGCATGAACATTATTTCTGGATCGTGTTTATTGCAAGACGGTTATTCATTTAAATCGGAGAATAATGGTTGTTCTATTTATATGAGTAACATCTTTTATGGTCATGCACCTCTTGTGAATGGTTTATTTCTTCCAAATCTCGAAAGGTATGAAACACACATCCATAACATTGAGGCTAAGAGATGCAAGGTAGATAGTGATAATACTAATTATTTGTGGCACTGCCGTCTGGGTCATATTGGTGTAAAACGCATGAAGAAACTCCATTCTGATGGACTTTTGGAGTCTCTTGATTTTGAATCATTTGACACATGCGAACCATGCCTCATGGGCAAGATGATCAAAACCCCGTTCTCCGGTATGATGGAGCGAGCAACGGACTTGTTGGAAATCATACATACCGATGTATGCGGACCGATGAGTGTTTCGACGCGCGGTGGATATCGCTATTTTCTCACTTTTACCGATGACTTAAGTAGATATGGGTATATCTATTTAATGAAACATAAATCTGAAACGTTTGAAAAGTTCAAAGAATTTCAGAATGAAGTGGAGAACCATCGGAACAGAAAGATTAAGTTTCTACGATCCGATCGTGGAGGTGAATATGTGAGTTATGATTTTCACATGCATCTTAAAGCAAGCAGAATCGTTTCGCAACTCACGCCACCCGGAACACCACAGTGCAATGGTGTGTCTGAACGCCAGAATCGAACCTTATTAGATATGGTCCGATCAATGATGTCTCTTACTGATTTACCGTTATCATTTTGGGGTTATGCATTAGAAACCGCTGTATTCACTTTAAATAGGGCTCCATCTAAATCCGTTGAGACGACACCGTATGAACCGTGGTTTGGTGCGAAACCTAAGTTGTCGTTTCTTAAAGTTTGGGGATGCAAAGCTTACGTCAAGAAGTTGATGCCGGACAAGCTCGAACCCAAAGCGGAGAAATGCGTCTTCATAGGATACCCTAAGGAAACTATTGGGTATACCTTCTATCACAGAACCGAAGGCAAAGTGTTTGTCGCAAAGAACGGTTCCTTTCTTGAGAAGGAGTTTCTCTCGAAAGAAGTGAGTGGGAGGAAAGTAGAGCTAGACGAGGTTATTGAACCTTCTCTTGAATTGGAGAGTAGCGCAGCACCTGAAGTTGTTCTAGTGCCGCCTGCAGCAACAACAGAGGAAGCTAATGACAAGGATCATGAAGCTTCAGACAATGCTGCTACTGAACGTCGCAGGTCGACAAGGTCGCGTGCCCCTCCTGAGTGGTACGGCAACCCTGTCTTAACTGTCTTGTTAGTAGAAGACAGTGAACCTACGAACTATGAGGAAGCGATGATGAGCCCATACTCTGAGAAATGGCTAGAAGCCATGAAATCCGAATTGGGATCCATGAGCGAAAACCAAGTATGGACTTTGGTGGACCCTCCTAGCGACCGAAAGGCCGTTGAGTGCAAATGGATCTTCAAGAAGAAAATGGACGCGGATGGTAATGTTACCGTCTATAAAGCACGGCTTGTCGCGGAAGGTTTTCGACAAGTTCAAGGTGTTGACTACGATGAGACTTTCTCTCCCGTAGCGATGTTTAAGTCCATTCGGATTTTATTAGCAATTGCTGCGTTTCATGATTATGAAATATGGCAGATGGATGTCAAGACTGCTTTCCTCAATGGCAACATTGATGAAAGAGTTGTATATGATGCAACACGAAGGTTTTGTCGATCCTAAGGATGCTGATAAAGTATGCAAACTTCAGCGTTCCATTTATGGACTGAAGCAAGCATCTCGGAGTTGGAACCTTCGTTTTGATCAAGTGATCAAGAGCTTTGGATTTGTTCCAAATTGCTACGAAGCTTGCATCTACAAGAAAGTGAGTGGGAGCTCGGTGACGTTTCTGGTACTATATGTGGATGACATATTGATTATTGGAAATGACATCAACATGCTTAACGATGTGAAGATTTATTTGAACAAGTGTTTTTCAATGAAAGACCTAGGTGAAGCTGCTTATATATTGGGCATCAAGATCTATAGAGATAGACAAAGACGCCTGATAGCTTTAAGCCAGAGTACATACCTAGACAAAGTTCTGAAAAGGTTCAGAATGGATAAGGCAAAGAAAGGTTCGGTGCCTATGTTGTCAGGTAAGATATTGAGCAAGGCTCAGTGTCCAGCTACGGTAAATGATAGGGAAGCTATGAGCAAAGTGCCTTATGCCTCGACCATAGGATCTATCATGTATGCCATGTTGTGTACTAGACCGGATGTGTCCAATGCTCTTAGTTTGACGAGCAGGTATCAAAGTGATCCAGGAGTGGAACACTGGACAGCCGTGAAGAACATCCTAAAGTACCTAAATAGGACTAAAGAAATGTTCTTAGTCTATGGGGGTGATGAACAGCTCGTCGTAAAAGGTTACGTCGAAGCTAGTTTCGACACCGACAAGGATGATTCTAAATCTCAGACAGGATACGTTTATATTTTTAATGGAGGAGCTGTGAGCTGGAGAAGCTGCAAGCAAAGCGTGATCGCGGGATCTACAGTAGAAGCGGAATACATGGCGGCTGCAGAAGCGTCAAGTGAAGGAGTTTGGATCAGGAACTTCATCACTGAGCTTGGCGTGGTTCCAAGTGCATTGGACCCACTGGAGATATTGTGTGATAACACTGGCGCCATAGCACTCGCTAAGGAACCAAGATATCATCCAAAGACCAAGCATATCAACCACAAGTTTCATATAATCCGAGATTATATAACAGATGGAGATCTGAAGATTAGCAAAGTACATACAGATCTGAATGTCGCAGATCCATTGACTAAACCTCTTCCACGTGTAAACCATGATCAGCACCTCAGTGCCATGGGTGTGAGATTGTTGCCAGATGTAAACTAGATTATTGACTCTAGTGCAAGTGGGAGACTGTTGGAATTATGCCCTAGAGGCAATAATAAAGATGTTATTATTATAATTCTTGTTCATGATAATGTTTATATTCCATGCTAGAATTGTATTAAGCGGAAACTTTAATACTTGTGTGGTTTGTGAACAACACCGTGTCCCTAGTATGCCTCTAAGGACTAGCTCATTGATTAATGATGGTTAAGGTTTCCTAACCATGGACATGAGTTGTCGATTAATAATGAGATCATATCATTGGGAGAATGATATGGTGGACATACCCAAACTAAGCGAAGCAATTAGATCGTGTCATCGTGTTCGTCTTTGCGAAGCTTTTCTTATGTCAAATATTGTATTCCTTAGACCATGAGATAATACAACTCGCTGGTATCGGAAGAAAGCTTTGAGGTCATCAAACGTCATTCTATGAGAGGGTGATCATAAAGGTGTCTCTCGGGTGATCGGAAAGTATCTGTTGGGTTGTATGCATCGAGATGGGATTTGTCCCTCCCAAGTCGGAGAGATATACTTCGGGCCCACTCGGTAATCTATATCAACACCGCTTGCAAGCATGTGGTTAAGGAGTTAATCACAAAGTGATATAGGATTACGGGACGAGTAAAGTACTTGCTCCGAACGAGATTGAACTAGGTATGACGGTACCGACGATCAAATCTCGGGCAAGTAAAATATCGCGAGACGAAGGGAATATATATATGGGATTGATTGAATCCTGGCATCGCGGTTCATTCGATATGATCATCGATGAATGTGTGGGAGTCAATATGGGTTACCAGACCCCGCTGTTGATTATTGATAGAAGATCATGTCTGCATATTCTCGAACCCGCAGGGTCACACACTTAACGTGTCTTGACGCTAGGATAGATTGGATAATTGGTTTACGAGTTTTTGTTCGGAGTCTCGGATGGGATCCGGGACATCACGAGAGGTTCCGGAGTGGTCCGGAGAATAAGATTCATATAAGGCAGTGCAGTTTTTGGAGTTCGGAATTGTTCCGGATTAATCGGTATTGTATCGAAAGCTTCTAGAACCTTTCGGAAGGGGACCAACGTGGCCCCACCTTCCGGGAGGGGGCATGGGCCTATGAGGGAGTGCCCTGGCCGCATTGGGACAGGGGCACAAGGCCCCATAGGGCCCAGCCGGCCAAGAGAGGTTTAAACTCGAGATAGACCTTCTAGAAGGGGGGGTTTCCTTGCCCCCCACTCCTTATCCTTTGGGGCCGCCGGTTTGGGCTTGGGGGAGGGGATAGGGCTGCGCCCCCCTCTATATAAAGAGGGGTGGGGGCGCACCAACCCCTTACACCTTCCCCTCCAACCCTAGCCGCCCTGCTGCCCTTCCTCTCTCCCTCCCAACTATTTGCAGGCGAAGCCCTGCTGCAGAAATTCTCCACCATATACACCACGCCGTCGTGTTATAGATCCAATCCGTCTCTCCACCATACTCGCTGGTTCGAGGAAGGAGGAGACGTCGAGGTGCTACACGTGTGCATCTCACGGAGGCACCGCCACTTGTGGTGCTAGATCGGATCGGATCGCGAGGAGGAGAAGCGAGTACGACTACATCACCCACGTTCCGACGAACGTTCCACTGTGCGAATCTTCAAGGGTATGAAGATCTAATCCAATCTCTCTCGTTGTTTGCATCTCCTAGATTAGATCTTGGCTTTCCCTCTGTTCGCATCCGTAGAAAATTTTGATTTACTATGTCGCGAAACCCTTCAAAATAATATGCATGCTACGAGTGATAACAGCCACGACCCGCAGATCCAGCTCCATACGAGAGGGAAAAGATACAGCTGACTTCTCCGTCCCATTCCAAATCTCATGGTCAACGCGTAATATACGACACAAGAATCATTGATGACATTGGTTGTTAAGTCCTAGGTAATATGTTCCTTTACCACCGAAACTCTTATAGTAGGTTATTACCACATGGTAAATAACCTATAATCACATTATTATGAAAATAGTGTTTTCTGACCTTTTTCAAATGCAGGTGATGACAACACTGGATTTGTAAAATACTTTACAGAAAATAATCAAAGGACATGAGAAAGTGTGAACTTGCCTTTTGTGATTGCAATATTATGCACTCACGGTCTTCGAGACGACATAAGATCCAATATCTGAAATCTGCATCATTGGTCCGGTAAAGACTAATGTTTTAAGAAGCAATGTGCAGTTATGCATAAGTAACGCTATGCATTTTTATAAAACTCCCAAATTGAATCCCCAATACTTTGAGTGAAGTGAATTCAAGTGATTCTTTTCAGATTTGGTTTATCTTCAAATTTTACTTTACAAGTAATGACCTTTATAAGGAACCTAAGTGTTAACAATCCAAAATATGTAAGTATAGTATAAGATGATGTGATTATGGTGAATTGTCATGTGGTGACTATGATATAAGTCTGTGGGATTGAGTTGTTAAGAGTTGAAGAACTTATTATACGATTGTTATTTGAAGTGGCAAAAAGAATAATATTTGAAGAAAAGATTTCCTTTCTAAGGTTTAAACAACCCTAATAGTTAGAATATGATGGATAGAATGTGATTGATGTTGTTTATGCTTGCTTGAATAGTTTGGACTTGAGATGCATTATGTCTTAATTGAAATAGACCAAAGTTAACTATAAAAACATAAGTAGTTTATTAGACATAATGTTTATAAGCTTTTGAGACTAAAGTTAACTTTAAAAGATTAAGTAACTTAAGATGTAATATATTTTAATTATTCCCCAGTTTTAGATTTATGATAGGTATAACTAAGGTGTGGAATTATTCACTTTATATTTAAGTGAATGATTTAGATTAAATTTGTTTTGCTTATTAAGAAAATACTTTGTATTTATTTAATGGGAGCATAATTAGATTATCTTAGTACTTTGTTAGAATTTAAAGTTATGTTAATAATGGTTAAGATATAATGATTATTCACCATATTATATAAATGGGTGATACCCAATGTTTATTTAAAAGGGATTCTTAATAAGATTTTTAAAAGAATATTTTAAAGTTAAAGGCTATACTAAAATTTGATTATGAATTTAAGCTATAGGTTAGGAATTTAGTACAAATACACTAATTGCTCAAGGTTTTATAAAAATTATGATTATTTCTTACTTAAGAATTGTTTTTAAAGAATTCACAAAATAGGTATTAGGTAAGGATTTATTATTTAAAATATTAGAGACTTTCCTAATAATATATTTAATATTTTCTACTGTAATATATTTATTCAAGACCTTGAAAATGAATTTTATTTATTTTTAGGTATTATCTTTATTTTTATAAAATTCATCAAAGGATTAAGTGTCTTTAATTATTTGTTTTATGTTTTATTTGTAAACTCTAAGTTAGTATTTTTTATAAAATAGTAGAGTTATTTTGATAAACAAAAATGTTTATTTATTTATTTTTAGGGTTTTTATTTTATTTTATAAAATTTCATTTAAGATTTAATGGTGTTAATAATTGTTTTACTTTATTTTTATTTTAAACAAATAAAGTTATATTTTTATCAGGTAGATACTATTTTTGTGAACATTTTGATATACTATATGTATTTTTAGGATTCTTATTTATTTTTTTACAACTAATATTGTATTGAGGCTATCTTGGTAATTATTATCTCCTTTTTTTTATTTATTTTCTTGATATCATTTTACCTTGGTCCCACCAGTCAGTCTGGCCCATGGTTGGGCTAGACCAACCCGATTGGTGGACCGAGCCGGTCAAACCGACCCACTCGGTCTAGTGCGTCCTCCTCGCTCGAATTTCTCTCTCCCTCTCTCTCTCTCTCTAGGCGATCCCCTAGTGCCGTCGCCGTCGTTCCTTGATCCTGGCCGGCTCCGGCCACCACGGCCGCCATCGTGGTGTGAAATGATGCGGTGGATGACGCTGCATCAATGGCCCCAGCTCGATTTGATGCTCGAGCTCTCTCCTAGCCATGCTTCCCTCTCTGATGGCTAGGGTTGGGTTGTTGCCGAGGATATGGTGTTCCGACGCTCCTCTGGCGTCGCCCTGGTGCCTTGGTGAGGAGATGGTGTTGTCTTCCTCACTGTGATCCCTATGAACGCGGCTTGGCGCGGGTTGCAGCGCCCTCTGGGTGCTCCCCGTTCCGCCGTGTTCATCCTCGACGCCGGCCACTGCTTCCTCTTAACACTCTAGCGAGGACCACGGGTAAGTTTTCCCCTTTTCACTCTCTGGTCTTCTTTGCTCGAACTGATCTCCCTCTGATGTTGCTTCTGTTTTCGGTGACCAACCTCAGTTAGGGCTGTTACTCTATTGTAGATATTGTATGAATTTATTTTGTTGGGTAGAGGTTGGCCATGTCTAACTTCAATAATAAAACATCTCTATACTCTAGAGCCGATACCAATACTCTAACTAGGCTTGTTTTTTTACTTATCTGTGTGTGGCATTCATGTTGTTACTTTTGCTGTTATCTGAACATGCTTGGGTTGATCTTGTGAATAGAGTGTTCTTTTGAATATTAATAAAAGCATTATTTAATTTGCATTCACTATATAAGTGATATGTACATAGAATAAGTAAATGTGGAAATAATCTATTTGTTTCCTAGATACTAAACAGATCCATCTCTTGATCAGACACATGCATGTGTGGAATGCTGAATTACTGGTTCTACTCTATCTGGTTCAGCTATTGGGTAATCATTAATTCCTTTTGGTCTATAAGCAGGAATATTAGCAGATGAATTAGATGCTTTAGCAGTGTGTGACTGGCTATAGATGATTTTTAAATGAAATTTTTAGTTGAGCTTGAATTCATTGAATCTTTATATCCAGGAATGTTTCTTGTGGCTTCTGGGCTTGTGTCTCATTGCTATGGTACCTCCAAGGAGGATGCACAGTAATAGGAACATGTGCACATGATCTGCTGCTACCTCTTAGATCAAATGTGAAGGTGTGCAGTGTGCACCTGAATCTTTGATGCAGTTACTTTTGTTCTAAAATATAGAATGATTCTTGGATGTTCTTGAATATCTAAGAAAGTGATTTATTATTTTTACTTGATGAAGAACTGATGTTCTAGTTTAAAGACTAGATTAGGGATGTGGAAAAAAAATGAATGAGTGATTGTGCCTGAGGTGCAATTTCCAATTCTTTTGGATTTGTGCCCAGCAATCCTTCATGCTTGCTGGTTTATGCAAAGATGGTTTGTAGGCTTTTATGGTTTTGGTATGAATGGTATAAGTGTGCTATAGCCCCTGCCTATGATGCAAAGGCTGAGGCCAGATTACAACCAAGAACACATACTATTTTGTGGCTTTTATTCTCTATGATGAGCCTTGCATAGAAACTCTATGCAAGACTGAGAGTAACTTTTATTTCAATTCCTACTTGGGATTTTTGAGTATGCAAGCTTAAGTTAAAACTGATAAGAACATAAATTGTGCTCTTGGTATATTCACCTATTGTTTGTAAAGTAGATGCTTCTCTAGTACTTGTGTTCTTGTGGCTGTTCTTGATCAGCTATGGTGATATCCTTTGATCTGATAAATTTTCCTTGATGAGCTTGATCTTGATCAGCTGGGCTGCCATTCCACCTCCTCACTTGGCTTAATATGCTCTTGGATGGCTTTACTAAGCAACCAGGGTTAGATATATGGTGATAATCTAGATGGGTGATCTTATGGTGATGAGCAAGAACAAGTGTTGTTCCTGGTGATGAGAGTGTTGGAGATATGCCCTAGAGGCAATAATAAATGTAGTTATTATTATATCTTTGTGTTTATGATAAATGTTTACATTCATGCTATAATAGTATTAAAAAAGGAAACATTGATACTTGTGTGATTTGTAAACTTAATTTGAAGTCCCTAGTATAGCCTCTATACTTCACTAGCTTGTTGGTTGATTAATGATTGTGGTTTCCCTATCATGAACATTGAGATGTTATCAACAACAAGATCATATCGTTAGGAGAA
Organism: Avena atlantica; assembly: GCA_910589765.1. Taxonomy (NCBI): domain Eukaryota; kingdom Viridiplantae; phylum Streptophyta; class Magnoliopsida; order Poales; family Poaceae; genus Avena; species Avena atlantica. Next base: position 367,050,879 of record OU342736.1, read on the forward strand.
TGATATGGTGGACATACTCCTATAGATAAGCGTAGCATAAAGATCAAGTCATTTCAATAGTTCAATTGCTATATGCTTTCTGATACATAGTAACCTAATTCCTTCGACCATGAGATCATGCATATCACCTTTACCGGATGGATGCTTTGATGACATCAAACACCACACCGTAACTGGGTGGTTATAAAGGTGGCATTGAGTGTTCGGAAAGTATTGGTTGAGACACATGGATCAAGAGTGGGTTTTGTCCATCCACATGACGGATAGATATACTCTGGGCCCTCTCGGTGGAATGTCATCCAATTAGCTTGCAAGCATGTGACTTGGTCACAAGGGATCACATATCACGGGAACAAGAAAAGAGTACTTATCAGTAACGAGGTTGAACTAGGTATGCAGAGATACCGACGATCATAACCTCGGATAAGTAACATATCGTGAGACAAAGGGAAATTGGTATCGTATGTAAGTGGTTCATTCGATCGCAAAGTAATCGTAGAAATATGTGGGAGCCATATGAATTTCCAGATTCCTCTATTGGTTATTGTTCGGAGAAGTGTCTCGATCATGTCCGCATAATTCACGAACCGTAGGGAGACACACTTAAGGATTCGACGTTGTTTGAGTAGTTATGGTATTATGAGAAAGAGACCGAATGTTGTTCGAAGTCTCGGATGGGATCCGGGATATCACGAGGTGATCCGGAATGGTCCGGAGAATAAGATTCATATAAGGAAAGTCCCGTTTCGGAGTTCGGGAATGATTCCGGTGTTTTCATCGGGAATGTTCTAGAAGGTTCCGGATTGTCCGGCACTCCGGGGGGAAGGGGTACATGAATGTGTCATTACATATTGAAATGATTGCATCATGTACTAAGTGTTCTTGCTGTCCCAAATAAAGGATTAAATTGAATCCTAAAACAGAAAAGTCAAATGTCCAGTTTGAAAGTCAAACGGCTAAAACAAGAAACTGTGGGAAACAAGCAAGAGGAGTTGGAACCGACTTGGAGGAGGAGTTTCTCTCCTCCAAGCCGGCGGCCAGCCCTAGGCCGAGTTGGGGAGGGACTCCCTCCCTCCCCTGGCGCGCCAGCCCCCTCCCATCTATATAAGGAGGGGCAGGGCTCCCCTCCTAGGATACACAAGTTTCTACCTCTAATCTCCGGTTTAGAGCCGTTTTGGTTTAGAGCTTCTAATTGCTTTAGCCAGCGGTTTAGAGCCTTCTAATTGGTGTGTCTAATCTCTAGACCTCTAATTGCCCTCTCTCATAATCCACCATACTCGCTCCGGCTTAAGGCGAAGCCCTGCGGGATTTCCCCTATACTTCCGGTACCACGCCGTTGTGCTGCCGGAATCACGAGGAGAGTGCTACAACCTCCGCTGCCTGCTGGAACAAGGGAGAGGAAGGTCTTCGTCGAGTACCGAACGTGTGACCGACTGCGGGAGCGCTGCCGGAACGCAGCGCCGGAAGGATCGTCTACACGATCTTGAGATCGGGAAGAGTACGACTACATCACCCACGAGAATCCGCTCTCGTTAAACGCTTTGGAATCTTCGAGGGTAAGTTATTCCATCGACTCGTTGCTACAATCTAGTAGATAGATCTTGGCTTGTTTGTTTGTATGCGATAGAAATTTTTTGTTTTCCATGCTACGAACCCCTACAGTGGTATCAGAGCCGTGTCTATATGTAGATCTGTTGCACGAGTAGAACACAATTGTCATTGTGGGCGTTGATGCTTTTATTGTCGATTGCTTCTTGTGTACTTTGCATCTTGCGGTATGTTGGGATGAAGCGGCCCGGGCTAACCTTACATGACATCGTTCATGAGACTTGCTCCACGCTTGACATGCAACTTGTATTGCATAAGTGGCTTTGCGGGTGCCTGTTTCTCCTAGCATAGTTAAGATCCAATTTACAACGGGTGATTAACAATACTAGTATCAATGTTGTGGTTCTTGTTCGTAAGTTAGAACGACACTTATTGAAAGCCCCAAACCACGTAAAATATGCAAAGAAAGTAGAGGCGTCTAACTTTGTTTTGCAGGGGTGTGCAGTGATGTGATATGGCCATGATTGTGATTATATTTGATGTATGCAATGTTCCTTATTGTAAGTCGGCAACCGGCAGGAGCCATATGGTTGTCTTTAATTTATGTTAAGACCCGCGTGTCTATTCAAAGTAGTTGTAATAGTTGAAGCCGGTGGACGACAACCATGGAGTAGCGTCATTGACCTTGATGCAATGCCTGTGATGATGGAGATCATGTTCGTGCTTGAAGATGGAGATCGGAAGCACAAAGAAGAAAGGCCATATCATATCACATATATATTGAATTGCATGTGATGTTAATCCTTTATGCATCTTGTATTGCTTAGTAGACGACGGTAGCATTATAAGATGATCCCTCATGCACATGAATTTCAAGTCATATAGTGTTCACCCTTAGTTAGCACCGTTGCTAAAGCTTGTTGTTTCGAAGCACCACGTGATGATCGGGTGAGTTACATTCCGCAAGTGTATACAACGTGAGCAAGCCAGATTTGCTCATGCAGAAACTAAGGTTTGATCTTGACGAGCCTAGCATGTACAGACATGGTCTCGGAACACAGATCACCGAAAGGTAAAGCATGAATCATATAGTAGATATGATGAACATGACGATTGTTCGCCATTGAAACTATATCAACTCTCGTGATGATCGGTGTTGATGTAGTGTATTTGGTTCGTGTGATCACTAAAAAATTGTGAGGGATATTGTTTTGAGTGGGAGTTCACCTAGTTTAATTACATTAATTAATTTGAACTCAATTTGTCATAAACTTAGTCTAAACTATTGCAAATATGTTGTAGATCAATGGCAGCCCCTACCATCAATTTTAATGCGTTCCTAGAGAAAGAAAAGTTGAAAAACAATGGAAGCAACTTCGCGGATTGGTTCCGCAATTTGAGGATTGTCCTCACAGCTGGTAATTTGACCTATGTGCTGGATGCACCGCTGGGTGACCCACCTGCAGCTGATGCTCCCGATGAAGTAAAGAATGTTTACCTTGCTCGGAAGAATCAGTACTCCATAGTTCAGTGTGCTATCTTGTATGGTTTGGAATCGGAGCTTCAGAAAAGGTTTGAGGATTCAGACCCATATGATATTGTCGAGGATCTCAAATTGATTTTTGAGACTCATGCGGCGATTGAAAGCTATGAGGCTTCTGAAAAGTTCTTTAACTGCAAGATGGAAGAGGGCAGCTCCGTCAGTGAGCATGTGCTTAAGATGTCTGGGCACGCAAACAAACTTCAAAGCTTGGGTATAGTGATTCCTAATGCTTTGGGGATTTACCGTGTCCTCCAATCACTACCACCAAGTTACAAGAACATTGTGATGAACTACAACATGCAGAACATGAACAAGACATTGCCAGAACTCTTTGACATGTTGAAATCTGCAGAAGTGGAGATCAAGAAAGAGCACCAAGTGTTGTTGGTCAATAAGACCACCAAATTCAAGAAAGGCAAGTCTAAGCCAAAGGGACACTTCAAGAAGGGTGGTAAGAAAGCTACCACGCCGACGAAGAAGACCAAGGATGGACCTAAGCCTGATACTGAGTGCTTTTACTGCAAGGGAGAAGGTCACTGGAAGCGGAATTGCCCAAAGTACTTGGCGGATTTGAAGAACGGCAACATCAAGAAGAAAGGTATATCTGATATACATGTTATTGATGTGTATCTCACTAGTACTCGTAGTAGTGCCTGGGTATTTGATACTGGTTCGGTTGCTCATATTTGTAACTTGAAACAGGTGCTGCAGAATAAACGGAAGCTAGCGAAGAACGAGGTGACGATGCGCGTGGGAAACGGATCAAAGGTTGATGTGATCGCGGTCGGCACGCTACCCCTTCATCTACCATCGGGATTAGTTTTATACTTAAATAATTGTTATTTGGTGCCTGCGTTGAGCATGAACATTATATCAGGATCTTGTTTATTGCGAGACGGTTACTTGTTTAAATCCGAGAATAATGGTTGTTCTATTTATATGAGTAATATGTTTTATGCACATGCACCTTTGATAGATGGTCTATTCTTATTGAATCTCGATAGTGGAAATACACATATCAACAACATTGAGGCTAAACGTTTGAAATCAAGCGATAATTCGACCTATATGTGGCACTGTCGTCTTGGTCACATTGGAGTGAAACGTATGAAGAAACTCCATTCCGATGGACTTCTTGAATCACTTGATTTTGAATCACTTGAAAGATGCGAAGCATGTCTGATGGGAAAAATGACTAAGACTCCATTTTCTGGTATGATGGAGCGAGCTATGGACTTATTGGAAATCATACATACCGATGTGTGTGGTCCAATGAGTGTAGCATCGCGCGGTGGTTATCGTTATGTTCTTACCTTCACGGATGACTTGAGTAGATATGGGTATATATATTTCATGAAACATAAGTCCGAAACTTTCGAGAAGTTTAAGGAGTTTCAAAGTGAGGTAGAGAATCAACGTAACAAGAAGATTAAATTTCTACGTTCTGATCGTGGAGGTGAATATCTAAGTTACGAGTTTGGCGAGCATTTGAAGAAATGCGGAATACTTTCACAATTGACACCGCCGGGAACACCACAGCGTAATGGTGTGTCCGAACGTCGTAATCGAACTCTCTTAGATATGGTTCGTTCTATGATGTCACTTACAGATTTACCGCTATCATTTTGGGGTTATGCATTAGAAACAGCCGCATTCACTTTAAATAGGGCACCATCTAAATCCGTTGAAACGACACCGTATGAATTATGGTTTGGGAAGAAACCTAAATTGTCGTTCCTTAAAGTTTGGGGATGCGAAGCCTATGTAAAGAAGTTACAGCCGGACAAGCTTGAACCCAAAGCGGAAAAATGCGTCTTCATAGGATACCCGAAGGAAACTATTGGGTATACCTTCTATCATAGATCCGAAGGCAAAATCTTCGTTGCCAAGAATGGATCCTTTCTAGAGAAGGAATTTCTTTCAAAAGAAGTGACTGGAAGGAAAGTAGAACTCGACGAGGTTGTCGAACCTTCTCTCGAAATTGCGAGTAGCGCAGCACCGAAAGAAGTTCCTGTGGTGCCTGCACCAATAAGAGAGGAAGCTAATGATGTTGATCATGAAACTTCGGTTGAAGTTGCTATAGAGCCTCGGAGGTCAACGAGAACTCGTACCACTCCAGATTGGTATGATTCCGTTATGAATGTCATGTTGGTGGACAACACCGATGACCCCGAGACATATGAGGAAGCGATGATGAGCCCAGATTCCAATAAATGGCAAGAAGCCATGAAATCCGAGATTGGATCCATGTACGAAAACCAAGTATGGACTTTGGTGGACTTACCGGATAGCCGAAAGGCTGTCGAGAACAAATGGATTTTCAAGAAGAAAACAGATGCTGATGGTAATGTTACTGTCTATAAAGCTCGACTTGTCGCAAAAGGGTTTCGACAAATTCAAGGAGTTGACTACGATGAGACTTTCTCACCGGTAGCGAAGCTAAAGTCTGTGAGGATTATGTTAGCAATCGCTGCATATTATGATTATGAGATATGGCAGATGGATGTCAAAACAGCATTCCTCAATGGAGACATTGATGAAGAGTTGTATATGATGCAACCCAAAGGTTTTGTCGATCCTAAAAATGCTAACAAGGTATGCAAACTTCAACGGTCCATCTATGGATTGAAGCAAGCATCCCGAAGTTGGAATCAACGTTTTGATAAGGTAATCAAAAGTTTTGGTTTTATACAAACTTATGGAGAAGCTTGTATTTACAAGAAAGTGAGTGGGAGCTCTGTAGCATTCTTAATACTATATGTGGATGACATATTGTTGATTGGGAATGATGTAGACCTTCTTAATAGTGTCAAAGAATATTTGAATAATAGTTTTTCAATGAAGGATCTTGGCGAAGCAGCTTACATATTAGGCATAAAGATTTATAGAGATAGATCGAAACGCCAAATATCATTGTCACAGAGTACATATTTGGACAAAGTTCTAAAGAGGTTTGGAATGGAAGAAAGCAAGAAATGGTTCTTGCCCATGTTGCCCAATACGACCTTGAGTAAAACTCAAAGTCCGACATCGGCAGAAGATAGAGAAAGGATGAGTAAGACTCCCTATGCCTCAGCCATAGGATCTCTAATGTATGCCATGCTATGTACTAGACCCGACATTGCATATGCTGTTAGTTTAACTAGCAGATATCAAAGTGATCCAGGAGTGGATCATTGGACAACGGTCAAAAACATCCTTAAGTACTTGAGAAGAACTAAGGATATGGTTCTTTCTTATGGAGGTGATGAACAGCTCGTTGTTAATGGTTACACCGATGCTAGTTGGAACACAGATCCGGATGATTCTAAATCACAATCCGGATACGTATTTATTTTGAATGGTGCATCAGTTAGCTGGAGGAGTGCAAAGCAAAGCGTTGTGGCGAGATCTTCAACTGAGTCGGAATACATGGCTGCTTCGGAGGCTTCACAAGAAGCGATATGGATGAAAGAGTTCATTACAGAGCTGGGTGTGGTTCCTAGTGCGCAGGACCCAATGTCTATCTACTGTGATAACATGGGCGCCATAGCCAATGCGCAAGAACCAAGGTCACACAAGAAGCTGAAGCATATCAAGCTACGTTTTCACGCTATTCGAGAACATATCCAGGATGGGGATATAAAGATTTGCAAAGTACACACAGATCTGAATGTGGCGGATCCGTTGACTAAACCTCTCCCGAGGGCAAAACATGACCAACACCAAACTGCCATGGGTGTTCGGTATATTACCATGTAATCTAGATTAGATGACTCTAGTGCAAGTGGGAGACTGTTGGAGATATGCCCTAGAGGCAATAATAAATGTAGTTATTATTATATCTTTGTGTTTATGATAAATGTTTACATTCATGCTATAATAGTATTAAAAAAGGAAACATTGATACTTGTGTGATTTGTAAACTTAATTTGAAGTCCCTAGTATAGCCTCTATACTTCACTAGCTTGTTGGTTGATTAATGATTGTGGTTTCCCTATCATGAACATTGAGATGTTATCAACAACAAGATCATATCGTTAGGAGAATGATATGGTGGACATACTCCTATAGATAAGCGTAGCATAAAGATCAAGTCATTTCAATAGTTCAATTGCTATATGCTTTCTGATACATAGTAACCTAATTCCTTCGACCATGAGATCATGCATATCACCTTTACCGGATGGATGCTTTGATGACATCAAACACCACACCGTAACTGGGTGGTTATAAAGGTGGCATTGAGTGTTCGGAAAGTATTGGTTGAGACACATGGATCAAGAGTGGGATTTGTCCATCCACATGACGGATAGATATACTCTGGGCCCTCTCGGTGGAATGTCATCCAATTAGCTTGCAAGCATGTGACTTGGTCACAAGGGATCACATATCACGGGAACGAGAAAAGAGTACTTATCAGTAACGAGGTTGAACTAGGTATGCAGAGATACCGACGATCATAACCTCGGATAAGTAACATATCGTGAGACAAATGGAAATTGGTATCGTATGTAAGTGGTTAATTCGATCGCAAAGTAATCGTAGAAATATGTGGGAGCCATATGAATTTCCAGATTCCTCTATTGGTTATTGTTCGGAGAAGTGTCTCGATCATGTCCGCATAATTCACGAACCGTAGGGAGACACACTTAAGGATTCGACGTTGTTTGAGTAGTTATGGTATTATGAGAAAGAGACCGAATGTTGTTCGGAGTCTCGGATGGGATCTGGGATATCACGAGGTGATCCGGAATGGTCCGGAGAATAAGATTCATATAAGGAAAGTCCCGTTTCGGAGTTCGGGAATGATTCCGGTGTTTTCATCGGGAATGTTCTAGAAGGTTCCGGATTGTCCGGCACTCCGGGGGGGAAGGGGTACATGAATGTGTCATTACATATTGAAATGATTGCATCATGTACTAAGTGTTCTTGCTGTCCCAAATAGAGGATTAAATTGAATCCTAAAACAGAAAAGTCAAATGTCCAGTTTGAAAGTCAAACGGCTAAAACAAGAAACTGTGGGAAACAAGCAAGAGGAGTTGGAACCGACTTGGAGGAGGAGTTTCTCTCCTCCAAGCCGGCGGCCAGACCTAGGCCGAGTTGGGGAGGGACTCCCTCCCTCCCCTGGCGCGCCAACCCCCTCCCATCTATATAAGGAGGGGCAGGGCTCCCCTCCTAGGATACACAAGTTTCTACCTCTAATCTCCGGTTTAGAGCCGTTTTGGTTTAGAGCTTCTAATTGCTTTAGCCAGCGGTTTAGAGCCTTCTAATTGGTGTGTCTAATCTCTATACCTCTAATTGCCCTCTCTCATAATCCACCATACTCGCTCCGGCTTAAGGCGAAGCCCTGCGGGATTTCCCCTCTACTTCCGGTACCACGCCGTTGTGCTGCCGGAATCGCGAGGAGAGTGCTACAACCTCCGCTGCCTGCTGGAACAAGGGAGAGGAAGGTCTTCGTCGAGTACCGAACGTGTGACCGACTGCGGGAGCGCTGCCGGAACGCAGCGCCGGAAGGATCGTCTACACGATCTTGAGATCGGGAAGAGTACGACTACATCACCCACGAGAATCCGCTCTCGTTAAACGCTTTGGAATCTTCGAGGGTAAGTTATTCCATCGACTCGTTGCTACAATCTAGTAGATAGATCTTGGCTTGTTTGTTTGTATGCGATAGAAATTTTTTGTTTTCCATGCTACGAACCCCTACAGAGAGATGTGCTCTAGAGTGTGGAAATGGAATGGTAACTTTGCTGCTACGGCTGGTTCACTCCCTTATATACAGAAGTTGATTCCTTCTTGTCTAATTCCTGGGTTAATGTTGTGTTGAGAGCACAACATTTGCATGCTGATGTGTGAGCTGCTTACAACTGGCCCCCACTAGGGTGCAAGTTTCCACCCCTAGATATTTTTCTATGGATAAGATCAAGGAATGATGGATATTTTCTGGTTGTAACATTTTATTTTCTACTTTACATGCCAGGTGTAAATGTTGATTTAGCTTCTGCTGATGTGGATATTCCTGGTTGGCTGTCATTATTTATATTTGCTAAACTTGTCACTGTAAGAATTAGCCGATCTAGATAATTATTGCTAAACTGACTAGCATGTATATTTGACTTCTTGTTTATTTTAAGTTTAAACTTAGCTAGAGCTAGAGGGTATTATAGCTTGCCTAAGATTGGAAAAAATGGTTACTTTGACCCACAAATACCTCTCTCTATTTCAAGTGTATAGAAGCATTTGATCCATGTCCTAGATGTTGCCTAGATTTGGTAATGCCCTCTGGTTCTAGGTTGTGGAATTTAGGAGTACTTCCTAAATTCCCTAACTAAGTTTAATAAATTAAATTGCCTCACCTATGGTGGGGCAAACATTTTAACATTACAAAATGTTTCCTTTCTATTGTTGTTTATTCTGCAGGAATGAAGATAAGGAGAAGAAAAGAAGATACAAGATTTAGCTTAGACCCAATAGTTAAGGTTTTAGTATAGGTTCTTATATTTGTTGTAAATTTTATTTTATCCTTTTATTGCAACAACAATGTAACATTGTCTTATGTAATAAAGTATTCCATTATTGTTTTATTTGTAACTTGTATTTATCTCTACTACTATAATGTGGAAGTTTTGAATTTGGACTTCCCACACTGTGCTCCAGTTTTCCCGCCAGAGCTAGACCAAGTCGTTCCCAGCCGTCGATTTCATCCATTGCATTGATATCCACCCTTTATCTGACACTCATCTACCAGATCTAACGGCTAATCTTTGCTGGATTCTCCGCACCTCTTTAGCTCTTCTCGCATGTGCAAGAACCTGCTAGCACCTTCGCCATAACTCCTCACGTCACTCCCAGCGTCATCTGCCAAATTGAATCCACTTGCGTTAAAATAAACGAGCCATCGCGTCAAACACCAGTGTCTTCGTCCCCTTTTATGTCCATACTCCAACGCCTTCATCCCCTGTGTCATAGGCCACATGTGAGCCCCCTGTGTCCCCTTATAGGTATAAGGCTTTTTGGCCAGTTCACATTTTCTGACCTTTCCTCACATGAGAGCAGCGTACATCTTGACGCTTCTTTCCACATATATTTATTCTCATCAGATTACAAATGGGAATCGGTTGCCTCATTGTTGATCCTGTGTCTTTTTTGCACATCAAATGTTTGTGTTTTTGACCAAACTACTAGAAAGTACAATCGGAGTCAAGGAATCAGTATGTGGTTGTGAGTTTGCAACCAGAATCAGATGTATAATCGGACTTCTCATAATTGGTTGGCCATATAGTACCGAACTTCCTAAGCCCATGCCACATATATGGTATATTGGAATTTAGTTTTCAATTATTTCTACAGTAAAACATAGTGTGCATTTGATAGTAAACGATTTTCTATAATATGTTCTCGAATGTATTGTCTATGAAATAATGAAATTCATGGGTAGCCAACGTGCAGCGTGTTGGATATATGCCCTAGAGGCAATAATAAATGTAGTTATTATTATATCTTTGTGTTTATGATAAATGTTTACATTCATGCTATAATAGTATTAACATGGAAACATTAATACTTGTGTGATTTGTAAACTAAAATAAGAGTCCCTAGTAAAGCCTCTTTATAATACTAGCTTGTTGGTTAATAGATGATTGTGGTTTCCCTATCATGAACATTGAGATGTTGTTAACAACAAGATCATATCGTTAGGAGAATGATATGGTGGACATACTCCTATAGATAAGCGTAGCATAAAGATCAAGTCATTTTAATAGTTCAATTGCTATATGCTTTCTGATACATAGTAATCGAATTCCTTCAACCATGAGATCATGCATATCACCTTTGCCAGATGGATACTTTGATGACATCAAACACCACACCGTAACTGGGTGGCTATAAAGGTGGCATTGAGTGTTCAGAAAGTATTGGTTGAAACACATGGATCAAGAGTGGGATTTGTCCATCCATATGACGGATAGATATACTCTGGGCCCTCTCGGTGAAATGTCATCCAATTATCTTGCAAGCATGTGACTGGCTCACAAGGGATCACATATCACGGGAACGAGAAAAGAGATACCGACGATCATAACCTCGGATAAGTAAACTATCGTGAGACAAAGGGAAATTGATATCGTATGTGAAATGGATCGTATGGGCACCTAGAGGGGGGGGTGAATAGGTGCTAACCAATTTTTAATACTTTTTCAATTTTAGGCTTTACACAAAGTAAATTCTCTAGATATGCAACTACGAGAATTTCCCTATATGAAACCCTAACTACTAAGCACGTAAAGGAGGAGCGAGGAAACGTTAGTGGAGCACGCGGTGAATTACGCTCCTAGCTACAAGCCTGGATGAGCGGTAGTGGTTGAAATAGTACGGTGGGGCCCTAAAAGCCACTCACGGGTAGACCTTTCGGCCGTCCCAACCACTTCCATCTCATCGGGACCTGTACGGGCGGCGTAATCGGCAGGCGAAGGGATCAACTACATACACAAGTGGGTATGTATGCAAGCCACCATACAAGAGTACATCAGAGCCATTCCATCTAAAAGAAAGGAAATATAGCAACGCCATACGGCAAGATTCAAATGACCTAGATAGATCTAATATTTTAGGATAATTCCTCATACAACACACATCAGGGTATCATGCGGAAGCGGCAAACAAAGCCCGAGCACGGGTAAGAAGCAAATCGGCATAAGATGCCACAGAAGTAAGCACATCCCAACCACAGATATCACGGATCCCCGTTCCCGGAATCTCTACACCGAACGGTCGTTGTCCACATCATCAGCCTCTTCAACCCAGTATCCGTCCTGCGAGGGTACCTGTTCATCTGTACCAATAATTTATCGTGTGAGACCCTAAGGGTACTCAGCAAGTCTTAATGCCTCTAAAGGGGACACAACCTGGGGTGACGCATTTGCAGCAAAAGACAAACCCTAACAGTTCTACAGATACTCGCTAACCATCCGTCTAACCAGTGATAGACGGATGTCCGTGAATTAAGGACAACAGTTATAACAGTAATTTCATCAGATCCATCCTCATCCCCGCTTACCAACGAGGAAGCGGACGAACAACCCCCATCCGTTGGCAATTTTATTAACCATTCCATGAGTGTTGCACTATTTACTAGTCAAGTTACTTAGTCAGATTAAAGCGGTACTTTAGTTATGCTTGTCTATGATCGAGAAACTGTGCTCCAAGTCGTCCATAACCGCGGACACGGCTTTCAGAAAGTTTTACCCGGCCGGGGTGCACCAATAGCAACACACACTCGATCGACCTCGGAAAAACCAAATCAAAACCCAACGAGGCCTTCACGACAAAGCAATCACAGGATTCAGAAATATTTCAGGGGGCCACCCCATTGAGTAGACCCGCAACGAAGTAAGCGAGCTCCGAGACGGACTCAAGGTTTGGGTAGACGGCTGTGAACGACTGGGAACCCAAAACTGGGCTTGTCGACACCGCGGAATCGTGTCCCGATCCTAAACAGTACATGTGCTATCTGTCGCACAATTGTAAATACAGTAGTAGCATGGCATAAGTACAGGATAGTAAACAAAACCTCAAACTAGTTTGTGGCCCCAAGAAATATGACGGAATCAAGCTCTGGCTCAGGGGGGTCCCATATACCTCCCGGATGTGGATAGCGCGAGAAATCAAGGAACAGGAATCAAGTACTCGGGGTCTTACGGGACACAAGTGAGCAGGAAAAACCAAATAGCAGATGTTGCCCACCGGTGCCACTTTCATTAGTTATCCCATTACTACTCAGGTTAAGTTGTTTAGGTACCTCGTTATCCAACAGACTCTCACATACCCTACACATGCTGTTCTACGACTCGCATGGCTCAAACAACTCCTGTAGTAATGGCTCATGGGATGGAGGAACAAGCTTGGTGGGGTGTAAAAGTAAAGGCTATGCATACTTGGGATTCAATTTAATGCAATCGCGACTCCATGATGCAAGAATAAGATAGAGGCAATAGGTACTGTATGTATGCAAGCATGTGGTAGTGCTTGCCTGGCAACTCAGTTGAAGCGAGGGACGGATCTGGGTAGTGCTCCTGGTTCTCTTGATATATCCCCTGCTCAGTGTCTATCCGAGAAAACCAAACAAACAAGGCCAACATGAATATAGAGCACAAGCATATAAATAAGATGCGTCAAGCAAACAATCATGCCATGATGAATGATGCACAATTTGCATGGCATTAAAGTAGCATGGCATGGGTGAGGTGTGGAAGACAAGAAATAGCATTTTTAATGGGGTTTTGGAACACATTTGTTGTCATAATAGTTGCTGTACACTATATTTTTAGATGATGCATGCTGCAATTGAAGTCAAGGATAGCATAAACTGAAAGGTCTCGTCGAGCTGATCATTTTAGACATATCATTTGTTGAATTTGGGATTATAAATCAAAAGTTATTAATTATTTAAGTTTCAGTGGCATTTGTGGTAATTTAATTCAACTTGGAATTTAAAATGTTCAAAAGGCAATTTGAATGGCACATTTGAAATCCTTACATTTTTCTGGTTCAGAAACATATATCATTTGTATTATTTGGATCAATATTCGAAAAATTATTTAAAAACAGAATTATATTTGAATTTTAACTAATTTGAAAAGATTTGAATTTAAAAACAGGAAACAGGAAAACTTTTCCTACCCAGACAGACTCAGCCACGCTCCATGACGGGTGGGCCTCGGTACTGTCTGGGTGCCACGCGCGTGAAAAAAATCTACTGCCACCGCGGCTGCTGCTAGCCCTGGTCGCTGACCGGTGGGTCCAGTGGCTCGCGGCCCACGTGCCAGCGGAAAACACGACGGGAGCAAACAGGGAGTGGATAAGGGACCGCGGGCTGATTTGAGAAAAGATGGGGAGCCTTTTTAGAAAACGTACACCGACGCTGACAGTGGGGCCAAGGGGACTGCGGGTTGGGTCCTGGCAAAAATGAAGGGCCTAAATATAAAAGTAGCACGAGGTTTGATTGAAACTGAATTCGAGATCTGGGTATCGTTTGAAATCGGCCTACGTTCTGAAGAAGATGGCGACCAAACGATGGGGAAAAAGGGCACAACACAAAAACAAACATTGTAGAACTTAGAAAGCTGTTCAACTTCAAAGAAGGATGTTTTCTCTGATATAGCTTGTGCGCGCTGAAAAAGGTGGAAGAACAGGAAGAATTCAGACTTTTAAACGGGAAATTCAGATAGCCGCTAACTTGGTCCTGACTTCAACAGAGGATTTCTTCGGCTGTGGAGCACCAAATCGAGCGCCGTTTGTTTCGTCGGAAAGCTGGGAGGTAGGAGAACAATTGTTGTGTTCGGAGTTTTCGCAAATTATCAACACACAGGCTGGTACAATAACGAGAAGACGGCTAGGGAGGTGCACGAGTCGTATGCCGGTGACGTTCCTGGACAGGGCCGAGAGCGCGACAGAGAGCGAGCGGGAGCAGAGAAAAGCCAGAGGACGGAAGGGTTTGCGGCTGCTCACGGAGGGGTGGACGTCGACGTGGTAGCCGACCGGAGTTGACGACGGTGGCGGCGTAGCAACGAGAACGGAACGGCGACAGGGCTCCACTGCTCGTCTCCTCCTCGCTCCAAGAAGAAGAAACGGAGGCGAGCCCAGGCTGCACCGGCGCGAGGCTGGCGGCGACAGCGGCAGCTAGGCCCTGGTCAAGGACATGGCGGCGACAGCTAGGGTTTTCGGGTGGATGGAAAGATGATGGGGGGTATCGCGACCTGGTGGGGTGGTTGGGGAGGAGAGGCTTCCCTTGGCTCTGCTTTATGCACGGGAGAGCGAGGGGTCCAGGGCGGTAGACTGGGTGTGGGCTGTCGCTAGCATGCGCAAAAGCGAGAGAGAGAGAGGGAGTTGTGACCCCAGCACGTGATCGAGGGAGAGGATCCACAGGGTCTACGTGGGTTTGTAGCAAGGTGGAGACGAGGTGGCAGAGAGATCGGGGGAGGGCGCCCAGGGAGGTCCTGCGGGTGTCGCCAGGAGCTAGCTGCGGGTGGGGCCGGTGTGAGGAAGATCAGAGAGAGGGGGGAAGCAAGGAGGGCTGGTCCGGTTGCAACAGGAAGAAGGGAGAGGGACATGGTGGCGATGGGGTGAGCGCAGGGAGGGGTCTAGGTAGATAGAATAGAGGTTTTAGCTTAGGTTTAGGAAGGTCAAGCTTGAATTAAGAAAAATAAATAAAAAGAATGGATGACAAAGCTAACTCAAATAAGAGGCGCCATCACCTGAGGTTTATTATTGCATGTGGCTACAAGGAGTGTTAGATGATGACATAGGGCTATAGCATAAGATATAAAGCATACAACAAGAAGAAAGGCAAGAGGTTAACATAGTAACTAGGTCTCAACAAGGATATATATGGTGGGAAAAAGAAAAGGTAGAGTAGGAATAAAAAGACCCAAGATTACAGGAAGTAGAGCTCAACTAAAAAGAAATAAGAAGAAAGATAGATAGAGTAGAGAAAACATGGATAGATGGTATCACCAAGAGAATTGGCATTATCAAGCTAGTGAGATGGAAGGATTTGTAAGAGAGATGCCCTCAACCCATATTGGGCATTTAACAACATATCAAGACCCAAAACAATATCAAGAGGCAATACAAATAATAATGCATATGAGATAAGACCCAAAACAACAAGTGTTTTGTATGATGCAAAAATGCAAGATGGCATGATGACATGAGCATGATATGATGATGATGTAACAATTATTTGTAGGAAGTGGCCCTTTTATTACTAGAACAAGTAGCATTACAGGTGTTAGACAACTGGGATGCTACAACTCTCCCCCACTAAACAGGAATCTCGCCCCGAGATTCTAGGAAGAAGAAGACACAAAGAGAGTAGGATGGTTGGCACGGAGTTCTTCTTCACGCTCCCAAGTAGCTTCGTCGACAGAATGGTGTGACCACTGCACCTTGCAGAACTTGATGGACTTGTTGCGAGTCCTTCTTTCTGCGGTCTCAAGGATTTTGGTGGGGTGTTCTTGATAAGACAGGTCTTCTTGGAGATCGATTAGCTCATGATCCACGGTCCTGCCGGGATCTTTGAAGCACTTCTTGAGCTGAGAGATGTGGAAAACATCATGAACCTTGAGTTTTTCCGGGAGCTCCAGGGCATAAGCAACTTCTCCTCTTCTACCACGAATCTTGAATGGACCGATGTACCTAGGAGCCAACTTTCCTTTGATACCGAAGCGGTGTGTGCCTCTCATGGGAGTGACACGAAGGTACACGAGATCACCAGGGGCATACACCATGTCCGTGTGCTTCCTGTCATAGTTGCTCTTCTGACGACTTTGAGCAATCTTCAGGTTCTCAAGAATGATATGCACCTTCTCCTCTGCTTGAGTTACAATGTCAGGGCCAAACCAGATTCTTTCTCCTGCACCTGACCAACCAATCGGAGTTCTGCACTTGCGACCATAGAGAGCCTCAAATGGTGCCATCTTCAGACTCTTCTGGAAGCTGTTGTTGTAAGAGAATTCCGCATATGGAAGGCATTCCTCCCACTTCATGCCAAACGAGATGACGCAAGCCCGAAGCATATCCTCCAGAATCTGATTGATTCTTTCTACTTGTCCTTGCGACTGAGGGTGGTAAGCAGTGCTGAAGTTCAACTTTGTTCCCAAAGCTTTTTGGAAACTTTCCCAGAACTTTGAAGTGAAGATGCTCCCACGGTCTGAACTGATCTCAAGCGGAACCCCATACAGAGATACAATTCTGTTGATATAGAGTCTGGTGTGGAAGTGAGCTTCTCTTTGAGTGTCTCAAAGCTTGCTTGACAGGCAGGAGTCCACAGATATTTCTTGCCTTTCTTGAGGAGATCGGTAAGAGGCTTCGCTATCTTCGAGAAGTTCTGAACGAAGCGACGGCACAAACCGAGGAAACTCCGCACTTCTTTGACATTAACAGGAGGAAGCCATTCGACAATTGTCTTCACAGTTTCCGGGTTGACTGCAATGCCCTTGGCAGAGATAACATGACCAAGATAGGTTACTTCAGGCAGCCAAAACTCACACTTTGAGAACTTTGTATACAAGCGGTTCTCACGAAGCTTGTTTAAGACACACCGCAGGTGTTCTTCATGCTCTTCCTTGGACTTAGAATAGACCAGGATATCATCCAGATAGACCACAACGAACTTATCAAGGTACTCCATGAAAACCGAGTTCATAAGCCTCGAGAAGGTAGCAGGTGCGTTGGTGAGACCGAAAGACATGACCGTGTACTCATACAGGCCATAGCGGGTGGTGAAAGCTGTTTTGGGCACATCTTCCTTGCGAATCTTGATTTGGTGATAACCACTTCTCAAGTCCAGCTTAGAGAACACCACAGCTCCAGCTAGCTGATCGAAGAGATCATTAATCCGCGGGAGAGGATATTTGTTCTTGATGGTTTTAGCATTGAGAGCCCGGTAGTCAACACAAAGTCTATCAGTCCTGTCACGCTTCTTCACAAAGATTGTTGGGCTACCCCAAGACGAAGTACTGTGTTGAATGAAACCCAACTTCTCTTGTTCATCAAGTTGTCGTTTGAGTTCAGCCAACTCAGAAGGTCCCATATTATAAGGCCGCTTGGAGATAGGAGCCGTTCCAGGTTCAAGTTCAATCACAAACTCAACCTCACGATCGGGAGGCATACCCGGCAACTCTTCAGGAAAGACATCTGGGAACTCGCAGACCACCGGTACACTCTGAATAGCTTCCATAGCATCATCATTCAGAGCCGACAAAGAGAAAAGCTGGACATCAGGAGTCAGACTTGGAGAAAAGACTATATGACCTTCAGGAATCTTCAGAGAAACTGAGCGTTCAGCACAATCAATCACAGCTGCATTTGCTGTCAACCAATCCATGCCCAAGATGACATCAATGTCAGAATTGCCCAGAACAATTAAAGAAGCCAAGAATGAAGAGCCACCAATCTCAACTTGATTGCCATGACTGATATGCTCAGCCCTCATGTTTGCTCCCGGAGAAAGAACCATTAAACGCTTGAGTAGAGCAACCATAACGAACTCATTTTCATTTGCAAACTTGTGAGAAACAAATGAATGCGATGCACCAGAATCGAACAGAACTCGTGCAGGGACTGAGTTAACGGAAAGCATACCCATCACGACTCCCGGTGCTTGCTCAGCTTGAGCGGCGTTGACACAATTGGCACGGGCAACCGCAGACCCGGGCTTGGTGTTGATGTTGAGAGCCCGAGGTGGTGGTGCACGAACCATAGGAGAGCTTGCTGCAGATCTTGGTGGGGGTTGAGGGAGAGCTTTGTTCTTCAACGGACAGTTCCAGTGGGGATGTCCAGGATCTCCACACGTGAAGCAGGCACTAGGTGGGCGTGGAGCAGCGTAGCCAGGGACTCCGCCAGGCGCTCCAGGGTAGTTGTTGTTGTAGCCCCTGGGAGCCGCAGTGATGGAGTTTAGTGGCCTTGACGTGTAGCTTGAAGGTCTTGGTGAAGCCGGGAGCAACGGTGGGGTGTTAGGAACCCAGACACGCCGCTTAGAAGGAGCTTCCATAACCGACGAGCTTGATGCATCCCTGTTATGTTTCTTGGACTCCTCAAACACTTGCCTGCTTGCCTCCTCTTGCAAGGCTGTGTGCTGTAGTTCCAGGAAAGATGCTGGCCTTGCATGAGTAATCGCATACTTGATCGATGCATTGAGCCCTTGCCTGAACCTCTTCTGCTTCTTCTTGTCATCAGATACCTCATCACCACCATAACGAGAGAGATTCATGAAGTTCCTGATGTAGGTGTTGACGTTATCATTTCCTTGCTTCAGGTTGAGAAAAGCCTCCTTCATCCTTTCCATTACAATCTCTGAGAGAAACTGCTCTTTGAAAGCTGCAGTGAACCTTTCCCAAGTTGGCTGGAAACCAGTGCAGCTTGCCTTCAAGTAATTTTCCCACCAAAGAGCTGCATCTCCCTTCAGAAGGTGAGTAGCACACTTGACCCACTCCTGCTCCGGAACATCAGCAGTCTCGAGCAACCTTGACATCTCACGTAGCCAATCATCCGCATCCAGTGGGCGATCGGAAACATCAAACTGACGAGGGTTGAATTTCAGGAAGCTCTTGATGTCTCCTCGCTTGGGAGGTGGAGGAAGTGGAGCAAACTCATTCCTTCTGACGCTTTCTTCCAAGCGCTGCTGGTTTTGCTGCATTGCTGCCAAGGCATTTGCTATGTTTGACAATGCGGCCCCAAGTTCTGGTGGTATGTCCTCATCTGAACGGCGTGGTGGAGCCATCCTGAGATTGATATAAAACACAAGTCAGTACTATAATGGAGAATAATAATAATCCAAAATAGTACCAAGATGGAATTAACCAAGATTAAAGGATACAATTTACTGAGATGATATTAAAATATCAACAAAGTTCAAAGCACCTAGAAGATATTAAGCATATCGCACACGACTGAAAAGGAGTGTGGTACACAAATATATCAAAGAAAAATTTTCCAAAAATTTCGGCATTAAAATATCAATAGATGCGCAAAATTACTTTAACGAATCAAGATTAGTGACTCTACCGATTCAATATACAAAAGCGAATGATAAAAGTAGTGGTATGGTCGCGACTCCATCCCGCACTCAGACCATTACTCCGCACATGAACAAGTGGAACACATATCCTAACCCCTTCTTCTCACGATTAAACCTAAAGATTGGTAACTACGGAAACGAACACCCCAAACAAGATAGCGTCGGATACCAAGAGGAAGATAGATTGCGTCGGTTTGCAAAAGCCTGTCGGTATGGAATGTACCAACAGTTGATAACCAAAGGCAGATAAGATAACAACTTGGATGCAACAGATAGACAAGGGATTACACACACACACACAACCTATGGTACTACGGAAACCCCGAACACGTGAATCCTAGTTTGAATTTTGAGAAGAGGATAGAAAACGTTGCACTTCCTTACCAGAAAAGGGTGGGTGGGAGGGTAAGAAGAAAAATGGAAGCAGTCCTACTCTCGCGTTTTGTTTTTCCCTAGTATACATAACTACCAAAATATTTGCTAGACTGACAACGACCGTTTGGCTGAAACCCTGAAGGTCGGGATGGCTCTGATACCAATTGTAACTACCTCGGTGAATTACGCTCCTAGCTACAAGCCTGGATGAGCGGTAGTGGTTGAAATAGTACGGTGGGGCCCTAAAAGCCACTCACGGGTAGACCTTTCGGCCGTCCCAACCACTTCCATCTCATCGGGACCTGTACGGGCGGCGTAATCGGCAGGCGAAGGGATCAACTACATACACAAGTGGGTATGTATGCAAGCCACCATACAAGAGTACATCAGAGCCATTCCATCTAAAAGAAAGGAAATATAGCAACGCCATATGGCAAGATTCAAATGACCTAGATAGATCTAATATTTTAGGATAATTCCTCATACAGCACACATCAGGGTATCATGCGGAAGCGGCAAACAAAGCCCGAGCACGGGTAAGAAGCAAATCGGCATAAGATGCCACAGAAGTAAGCACATCCCAACCACAGATCTCACGGATCCCCGTTCCCGGAATCTCTACACCGAACGGTCGTTGCCCACATCATCAGCCTCTTCAACCCAGTATCCGTCCTGCGAGGGTACCTGTTCATCTGTACCAATAATTTATCGTGTGAGACCCTAAGGGTACTCAGCAAGTCTTAATGCCTCTAAAGGGGACACAACCTGGGGTGACGCATTTGCAGCAAAAGACAAACCCTAACAGTTCTACAGATACTCGCTAACTATCCGTCTAACCAATGATAGACGGATGTCCGTGAATTAAGGACAACAGTTATAACAGTAATTTCATCAGATCCATCCTCCTCCCCGCTTACCAACGAGGAAGCGGACGAACAACCCCCATCCGTTGGCAATTTTATTAACCATTCCATGAGTGTTGCACTATTTACTAGTCAAGTTACTTAGTCAGATTAAAGCGGTACTTTAGTTATGCTTGTCTATGATCGAGAAACTGTGCTCCAAGTCGTCCATAACCGCGGACACGACTTTCAGAAAGTTTTACCCGGCCGGGGTGCACCAATAGCAACACACACTCGATCGACCTCGGAAAAACCAAATCAAAACCCAACGAGGCCTTCACGACAAAGCAATCACAGGATTCAGAAATATTTCAGGGGGCCACCCCATTGAGTAGACCCGCAACGAAGTAAGCGAGCTCCGAGACGGACTCAAGGTTTGGGTAGACGGCTGTGAACGACTGGGAACCCAAAACTGGGCTTGTCGACACCGCGGAATCGTGTCCCGATCCTAAACAGTACATGTGCTATCTGTCGCACAATTGTAAATACAGTAGTAGCATGGCATAAGTACAGGATAGTAAACAAAACCTCAAACTAGTTTGTGGCCCCAAGAAATATGACGGAATCAAGCTCTGGCTCAGGGGGGTCCCATATACCTCCCGGATGTGGATAGCGCGAGAAATCAAGGAACAGGAATCAAGTACTCGGGGTCTTACGGGACACAAGTGAGCAGGAAAAACCAAATAGCAGATGTTGCCCACCGGTGCCACTTTCATTAGTTATCCCATTACTACTCAGGTTAAGTTGTTTAGGTACCTCGTTATCCAACAGACTCTCACATACCCTACACATGCTGTTCTACGACTCGCATGGCTGAAACAACTCCTGTAGTAATGGCTCATGGGATGGAGGAACAAGCTTGGTGGGGTGTAAAAGTAAAGGCTATGCATACTTGGGATTCAATTTAATGCAATCGCGACTCCATGATGCAAGAATAAGATAGAGGCAATAGGTACTGTATGTATGCAAGCATGTGGTAGTGCTTGCCTGGCAACTCAGTTGAAGCGAGGGACGGATCTGGGTAGTGCTCCTGGTTCTCTTGATATATCCCCTGCTCAGTGTCTATCCGAGAAAACCAAACAAACAAGGCCAACATGAATATAGAGCACAAGCATATAAATAAGATGCGTCAAGCAAACAATCATGCCATGATGAATGATGCACAATTTGCATGGCATTAAAGTAGCATGGCATGGGTGAGGTGTGGAAGACAAGAAATAGCATTTTTAATGGGGTTTTGGAACACATTTGTTGTCATAATAGTTGCTGTACACTATATTTTTAGATGATGCATGCTGCAATTGAAGTCAAGGATAGCATAAACTGAAAGGTCTCGTCGAGCTGATCATTTTAGACATATCATTTGTTGAATTTGGGATTATAAATCAAAAGTTATTAATTATTTAAGTTTCAGTGGCATTTGTGGTAATTTAATTCAACTTGGAATTTAAAATGTTCAAAAGGCAATTTGAATGGCACATTTGAAATCCTTACATTTTTCTGGTTCAGAAACATATATCATTTGTATTATTTGGATCAATATTCGAAAAATTATTTAAAAACAGAATTATATTTGAATTTTAACTAATTTGAAAAGATTTGAATTTAAAAACAGGAAACAGGAAAACTTTTCCTACCCAGACAGACTCAGCCACGCTCCATGACGGGTGGGCCTCGGTACTGTCTGGGTGCCACGCGCGTGAAAAAAATCTACTGCCACCGCGGCTGCTGCTAGCCCTGGTCGCTGACCGGTGGGTCCAGTGGCTCGCGGCCCACGTGCCAGCGGAAAACACGACGGGAGCAAACAGGGAGTGGATAAGGGACCGCGGGCTGATTTGAGAAAAGATGGGGAGCCTTTTTAGAAAACGTACACCGACGCTGACAGTGGGGCCAAGGGGACTGCGGGTTGGGTCCTGGCAAAAATGAAGGGCCTAAATATAAAAGTAGCACGAGGTTTGATTGAAACTGAATTCGAGATCTGGGTATCGTTTGAAATCGGCCTACGTTCTGAAGAAGATGGCGACCAAACGATGGGGAAAAAGGGCACAACACAAAAACAAACATTGTAGAACTTAGAAAGCTGTTCAACTTCAAAGAAGGATGTTTTCTCTGATATAGCTTGTGCGCGCTGAAAAAGGTGGAAGAACAGGAAGAATTCAGACTTTTAAACGGGAAATTCAGATAGCCGCTAACTTGGTCCTGACTTCAACAGAGGATTTCTTCGGCTGTGGAGCACCAAATCGAGCGCCGTTTGTTTCGTCGGAAAGCTGGGAGGTAGGAGAACAATTGTTGTGTTCGGAGTTTTCGCAAATTATCAACACACAGGCTGGTACAATAACGAGAAGACGGCTAGGGAGGTGCACGAGTCGTATGCCGGTGACGTTCCTGGACAGGGCCGAGAGCGCGACAGAGAGCGAGCGGGAGCAGAGAAAAGCCAGAGGACGGAAGGGTTTGCGGCTGCTCACGGAGGGGTGGACGTCGACGTGGTAGCCGACCGGAGTTGACGACGGTGGCGGCGTAGCAACGAGAACGGAACGGCGACAGGGCTCCACTGCTCGTCTCCTCCTCGCTCCAAGAAGAAGAAACGGAGGCGAGCCCAGGCTGCACCGGCGCGAGGCTGGCGGCGACAGCGGCAGCTAGGCCCTGGTCAAGGACATGGCGGCGACAGCTAGGGTTTTCGGGTGGATGGAAAGATGATGGGGGGTATCGCGACCTGGTGGGGTGGTTGGGGAGGAGAGGCTTCCCTTGGCTCTGCTTTATGCACGGGAGAGCGAGGGGTCCAGGGCGGTAGACTGGGTGTGGGCTGTCGCTAGCGTGCGCAAAAGCGAGAGAGAGAGAGAGAGGGAGTTGTGACCCCAGCACGTGATCGAGGGAGAGGATCCACAGGGTCTACGTGGGTTTGTAGCAAGGTGGAGCCGAGGTGGCAGAGAGATTGGGGGAGGGCGCCCAGGGAGGTCCTGCGGGTGTCGCCAGGAGCTAGCTGCGGGTGGGGCCGATGTGAGGAAGATCAGAGAGAGGGGGGAAGCAAGGAGGGCTGGTCCGGTTGCAATAGGAAGAAGGGAGAGGGACAGGGTGGCGATGGGGTGAGCGCAGGGAGGGGTCTAGGTAGATAGAATAGAGGTTTTAGCTTAGGTTTAGGAAGGTCAAGCTTGAATTAAGAAAAATAAATAAAAAGAATGGATGACAAAGCTAACTCAAATAAGAGGCGCCATCACCTGAGGTTTATTATTGCATGTGGCTACAAGAAGTGTTAGATGATGACATAGGGCTATAGCATAAGATATAAAGCATACAACAAGAAGAAAGGCAAGAGGTTAACATAGTAACTAGGTCTCAACAAGGATATAGATGGTGGGAAAAAGAAAAGGTAGAGTAGGAATAAAAAGACCCAAGATTACAGGAAGTAGAGCTCAACTAAAAAGAAATAAGAAGAAAGATAGATAGAGTAGAGAAAACATGGATAGATGGTATCACCAAGAGAATTGGCATTATCAAGCTAGTGAGATGGAAGGATTTGTAAGAGAGATGCCCTCAACCCATATTGGGCATTTAACAACATATCAAGACCCAAAACAATATCAAGAGGCAATACAAATAATAATGCATATGAGATAAGACCCAAAACAACAAGTGTTTTGTATGATGCAAAAATGCAAGATGGCATGATGACATGAGCATGATATGATGATGATGTAACAATTATTTGTAGGAAGTGGCCCTTTTATTACTAGAACAAGTAGCATTACAGGTGTTAGACAACTGGGATGCTACAAACACTATCGGGGCACACACCCACAACCGAATTGGGGGCTCCCGGGATGACAACAAGCTGTCACAAAAACAAGGTTTATCAATATAAACAAAAACGAGGATCTAGATGTTTGCAAGAAATAATAGATCGGAGGTCCTCCAAATGAATGGAGAGGAGATGAAGCGCTTGATTGCTGATGATGAAGATCGAGTTCTCCTCCTTCGATTCCCCAAGGGATGGGGCCTTTGGGTGGATCTAGGTGGAGCACTCTTGTATGAAGTTTTGAGATCTGATCTGTTCTTTTTCGAGATGAATTAAGAGTTCTGGCAGGAGGGAGATTGTTGGCTTAAATACCCCCTCCCCAGATCTGGCCGTTGCCCAACTTTGGGGGCGGATTATCCGCCCCCCACTTGGGGCGGATTATTCGCCCCCTGGGAAAACTCCGCTCCAAGGGCGGATTCTCCGGGGGAAACTCCGCCCCCTCTCTGGGGCTTGCGCCTTGGTGAAGCTTAGAGGAGATCTTGGGGGGCGGATAATCCGGCCCCCCTGAGGGGAGGATTATCCGGCGAGGCCGGAAAGTCTGGCCAAAACTCCGCCCCCTCTCTGGGGCTTGCGCCTTGGCGATGAGCAGGAGGGGCGGATTATCCGCCCCCCTGAGGGGCGGATTATCTGGCCAGGCCGGAAAGTCCGGCCAATATTCCGCCCCCCTTCTGGGGCTTGCGCTTGCTTGGGCAGAGGGAGGGGCGGATTATCCGCCCCTGGTGGGGCCGGATTATCCGCCCCCAAAGGCAGAGTTCTGAGCTGCAACACTTCAACACACATTAAAAGATCCTTGGTATTGTTATCTAACACTCAAAACACTAGGGATTAAGAAATGTTCTTTCAATCTCCCCCTTTTTGGTGTTAGATGACAATACTAGGATTTGCAATGAAACCGGCAAGTGCCACCTTAGATAATGAAAGACGCTCCCCCTAGATGTGTGCATATTTAAGATTTGCATTTGAATACAAATACACACACTAGGTAGAACACTACTTTAAGGTTTGGTGAAAGAAAGTCATACCACCGGAATATATAGCCAAGGCATACATAGATAATCCCATGAATCCATATGTCATCAAATATGCTCCATAATTCTAGACTTGCATGGGGTCCAAGATAGATAAATCCAGAAATCCATGAATACCAAACATAGTACCAAACTGTGGAGTACGACATAGTCTTACACAAACAGCCACAAATAGCAAACAAGTTCACGCTAGAAAAGGCACAAGCAAGCAAATAAAAACGACTAAAATCGAAGAGCTTGTGCCCGACCCTTGCAAATCCACGAGACCTAATAGAACTACTTCTCCCCCTTTGGCATCGAAACGCCAAAAAGGAAGAAGAGCGATACTAACGCCCCTGGAGATCACTCCTCCTCATCCTCGTCGTAGTCATTCCCGTCCCCTTCCTCATCATCATACTCACCATCATCGTCATTAGCTGGAGGAGTGGGTGCCCTCGGTGGAGGTGGAAAGAGACAACTCTCGAGCTCGCCATAGTTGATCCCGGAAGTGTTCCACTGAGCGTACGGGTCCGGAGCAGTGGGAGGAGGTGGATTGCCAGTGGCACCTGAGACATGGTGGAGGATAAGCTGCTGCGTGTGATCCCTCTCATGATCCCTGCGGTACGCCTCATATTGGCCCTTGTGAATGTCAATACCCATGCAAAGAATGTTCCGCTAGAACCAATTAAGCTGCTTGACCTCACGTGCCATTGGGGACACCGTGGAACGACGACCACTAGCCCGAGCATCACGCATGAAGGACTCCGGGGCAGTGGAGGGGTGATGAGTCTTCTGAGCCTTGTTGTAAATTTTCTTGGGCTTATGAACACCATCCAAAGCAGTGCCAAACTCTTCATGGGGTAACATATGCTTGACAAGCATCATAATGAACGGAGCATAAGGAATGGAGAGCCGGTTGATCATAGCATCCGTCATCTCATGAAAAATATAGTCCATGACATCCAGTTTGTAACCAGTGGCTGATCCAGAGTTGGTGGCACACTCGTGAGCAAACGCAGGGAGAGGAACAAGGAGGACACGGATCTTGTCATTGTTGCCACCACTAGGCGCGATGCAGTCCCGAAACATGCCAACAAGAGAGGCATACAAGGGAGAGAGACCAGCGAAAGTACCAGCAACACCATCAGGAGAAAGACAGGGAGCCAGTGCAGTGTCCTTGGATGGCTTCAGGGGAGTAATGATGCGGTGACCAGCGGGAGTGTCACGGACATGGAAAGCATACCCAAGAACCTGCCCAAAAGTGCGAAAGTCTGATTGAAGCATGGTAGTCCCGGTCATCCACTTCATAGTGCGGCGCTCATCACCACAGATCACAAGTGTGGAAAAGAACTGGCGCACCACAGAAGAGTCATAATCGCACTGAATGGTCATGAGGTGGTGAAGCCCCATCTTGTTGGTCACATCCAATGCCTCAAGGAGCCGAGCCTTGGATTGAGCCTCAGTCAAGTTGATGGGACGCATGGGGCGAATCTTGAGAGTAGCATAGACATCATCATGGATAGCCCGAAAGTGAGCATTCCAAAACATACTGTCCTCGGGTTGGCCATCACTGTCAACATCATCATAGTAGTCTGTCTGGCGGATGGTGGCATACTGAATGCTGTCCATAGACTTGTAATTGGGCCGAGACTGTTTGCCCTTGCGAGAAGCGGTTCGCTTAGATTTCTTACTTGCCTCGGCCATCCTTGCAGCCTCTCTTGCTGCCCTGCGGACCTCTGTTTCGTCAATAAACTTCCCGTCTTCAGTGGGTTTGAGATAACGGGGACGGGGACGACGGACGAAGGTCTTGGTCGGCTTGGAACCACCTGTGAATAGCATTGAGAGAGGTAGCAAGGAGATGAGCATACACACAAGTCCAGGAGAAAGAAAACATGGAGAAAGAGTAGCAATGCAGCCCCATAACCAAGGATGTGCATGAGCAGAACCAGAACCAAAGCAGACCAGAGTGTAACTCTCTAGGCCGGATTATCCGGCCCTGGCAGGGGCGGATAATCCGCCCCCCGCAATAAAATTCTGGATTGGCTCAGATCTACCATGGCAAAACAGATCGAGTACTAGGGTTGCAAGGCTACTGATTCTAGCATGTAAGAAACAACACCAAGAACCTTCTACAACGAGATTTCCACCAAAAAGAATACATCCCATACAAAAGGATAGAGATGAGGGAGTTACCCTCACTCATTGGAGGAAAATCGCGGAGGAGAAGATACCCGGAGGCGAGGTGAAGAAGATCCGGGGAGAGCTCGGAGAATCCGGTGGTCAAATCGACTCCGGGAGAGGCGGATGCTCCGGCGGCGGCTGGGGGGCAGAGGTAGGGTTGGGGGAGGACTAGCTGCTCTGTTTGAGTCTGCCCTCCCCGACCCAGCCTATAAGGCTCTGATTTCGCCCGGGGCGGATAATCCGCCCCCCACTTAGGGCGGAGAATCCGCCCCCCCCCCCCAGAAATTCTGGAAAACAGAATCAGTCCAGAGCACCCTAACAAATCTCTCGATGGTGTTTTAGAGGACTTGTGTGCAAGAATAGATGGTTCAAGGAGGGAGGGAAAGGCTTGGGTTGAGAGAATCAAACTGAGATGGTACTACGCACCCAAATTTGCAAGAATCAAATCAACCAAAAGCCAAATTCGAGTGTGTTTTCCATAAGAACAAAAGGTATGCAAGAAAATCCAACGAGACCCATGAAAAACCAACTCTTCTTGAGGAAGAGGGCGGTGGCCGAAGCCACCATGTTGGAACGCATGGCATGACACCGCGAAGATGTATCTTGAGTTCAAAACCAATGCTCATCGATGACCCACATATCACAAAATGATATTAAGGGAAATGATTTTACTTGCTTTCGGCATTATGGGGGGAGGGTTGGCCCAATCAATTAGGACCACACTCCCCCTATGTCTATGCCCGCATCTAAACCAAATACATGAATAAGAGCAAGTGAGTGTGCAAGAATAGTCAAGCCAAGCTCCTTGAATCTATGATATTTAGCTCATTCCGCAAATAACAAAATCTTGCTTCATCGAGAGGCTTCGTGAAAATATCAGCAAGTTGGTTCTTCGTGCTCACAAAGGACAGAGCAATATCTCCACGAGCAACATGATCCCGAATAAAGTGGTTGCGAATCTCTATATGTTTTGTTCTTGTATGCTGCACATGATTGTAAGCAATTTTGATAGCACTTTCATTGTCGCATAAAAGAGGCACTTTGTCACAATTGACACCATATTCCTTTAAAGTTTGCCTCATCCATAACAATTGAGTACAAGCACTTGCAGCAGCAACATATTCAGCTTCGGCGGTTGAGAGTGAAATACAATTCAGTTTCTTTGATGACCAACACACTAGAGACCTGCCCAAGAATTGGCATGCACCAGAGGTTGATTTCCTATCATCTTTGTCACCAGCCCAATCTGAATCTGTGTAACCACACAGAGAGAAACTTGAACCCTCGGGATACCATAACCCAAAATTTGGGGAATGAACCAAATATCGGAAGATTCGCTTGACCGCCACTAAGTGGCTTTCTTTAGGAGCGGCTTGGTACCTTGCACACACTCCTACACTTAACACTATATCGGGCCTAGATGCGCAGAGGTAAAGGAGAGAGCCGATCATGGATCGGTATACCTTTTGATCCACATCTTTACCCTTGGGATTGAGCTCAAGATGACAGTTTGTTTGCATTGGGGTAGCAACGCCATTGAGATCCGTCATCTTGAACCTTTTGAGCATGTCTTGGATGTACTTAGCTTGATTAATAAAGGTTCCCTCTCTAAGTTGTTTTATTTCAAATCCGAGAAAAAACCTTAGCTCACCCATCATGGACATCTCAAACCTGTCAGTCATAAGCTTTGAAAATTCATCGTTAAAAGCTTGGTTAGTAGAGCCAAAAATAATGTCATCTACATAAAGTTGGCATACAAAAAGCTCCCCATTGATCTTCTTAGTAAAAATAGTGGGATCGATTTGCCCAACTTCGAATCCACGGTCTAGCAAAAGCTCTTTAAGGTGCTCATACCACGCACGTGGGGCTTGTTTAAGGCCATAGAGCGCCTTATCGAGTTTGTAGACATGGTTCGGAAATTTGGGGTCCTCAAACCCCGGGGGCTGCTTGACGTATACTAACTCATGTAGAGGACCATTAAGGAAAGCGCTCTTAACATCCATTTGTTGTAACTTAAAATTATGATGGGCTGCATATGCAAGAAGGATACAGATAGACTCAAGGCGAGCTACAGGAGCGTAGGTCTCGCCAAAATCAATTCCTTCTACTTGAGAGAATCCTTGAGCCACGAGTCGTGCTTTATTCCTCACAACAATGCCATTTTCATCCTGTTTGTTCTTGAAGATCCACTTGGTGCCGATAACATTGCGGCAATCCTTTGGCTTTTCTACGAGCTTCCAAACTTTGTTGCGTTCGAAGTTGTTTAATTCTTCATGCATTGCAACAACCCAATCGGGGTCTTCAAGAGCATCAAAAACCTTCTTTGGTTCAACCATGGAAATGTGAGCTTGATGATCACAGAAGCTAGCAAGCTCTCTTCGAGTGGATACCCTTCGTCGTAGATCACCAACTACCTTGTCAAGAGTGTGACCTCTTAGTTCAAGGTTGCGATCAGCACGAGCCTTGCGACGAGCCTCAATATCCTTATTGTTTCTCGAAGGAGTGGATTCAATTGTTGTATCCTTGTCTTGATTACTGCATTGCCCTTGATCTTGGTCACCAGTACTGCCAGAAGATTGTTGATGAACATTTTCTTCAGGCCCGGATAATCCGCCCCTTGGAGGGGCCGGACTATCCGGCCTGGGAGATGAAGTACCAGAACCATCTTCCTGAGAAAGCCTGGCTGGAGTTGGAGAGCTATGGCCGGATAATCCGCCCCTGGGGGCCGGAGAATCCGGCCTGGGAGCTTCAGAGATGTTGATTTCTCCTTCGGATCCCCTGGTACGAGTTGGAGTGCCAGGGGTGGATTGTCCGCCCCTTGGAGGGGCGGATAATCCGGCCTGGGACTACCATCTTGTCTAGGAGACTGATGATCTTCAGCAGGTTGCGGTGTTGGTGTAGAGTTTTCTCCAACAGTAGGAGCTTGTTGATCTTGTGAAGATGAGGGCTCCACTTGAGTGGAGCATTGTCCTTCCCGATCCGCCACAAGGGGTTCCTCAATGGGGCGGAAAAATCCCACGCCCATTCTTCTTATGGCATCTTGGGGTATTTCAACATCTGCATCACAAACATCAACTTGCCCTACAAAGGAGCCGTTATTTTCATCGAACTCCACACTACAAGATTCTACAACAATCCCAGTGAGCTTGTTGTAGACTCTATAAGTGTGGGATTCGGCACCGTAACCAACAAAAATACCTTCTAAAGCCTTGGATTCAAATTTTGACAAACGGACACCTTTAATAAGAAAGAAACACTTACACCCGAATACCCTGAAGTATGAGATGTTGGGTTTGTTGCCGCAAAGTATTTCATATGGGGTCTTGTCCAAGATCTTCCGAAGGTAAAGCCGGTTTGATGAGTGACAAGCGGTTGATATGGCTTCAGCCCAAAAATTATAAGGAGACTTAAATTCAGCTAGCATAGATCTTGCCATATCCATCAAAGTCCGGTTCTTCCTCTCGGATACACCATTTTGTTGAGGGGTGTACGCAGCGGAATATTGGTGTCTAATCCCCTCTTCGCTAAGAAACTCGTTTAAAGTGTAGTTTTTGAATTCTGTGCCGTTGTCACTTCTAATTGCCAAGATGGGAACATTGTGTTGACGTTGAACTTCATTGGCAAAGTCGATGACAGTTTGTTGAGTCTCACTTTTCAGCTTGAAGAAATATACCCATGTATATCTTGAGTAATCATCGACGATGACCAAGCAATATTTCTTCCCACCAAGACTTGCATGAGAAGGAGGTCCAAATAAATCCACATGGAGTAATTCCAAGATCCTCTTCAATGACACAATAGTCTTCCTCTTGTGGGGAGAATCATGCATTTTTCCTTCAACACAGGCCCTGCAAACACGGTCTTTGGCAAAAGATACATTGTCTTTTAGTCCAAGAATGTGGCCACCCTTTTGGAGACTTTGCAAAGTTCTTATGTTGACATGGGCTAAACGGCGATGCCATAGCCAGCCCACGTCGGCCTTTCCGAATAGACACATCGGACCCGAAGTGGTTTTCCCCGAGAAGTCCACCACATACAGGTCATTTTCGACGTATCCAACGAAAGCGACCTTTAGAGACTTGCTCCATAAGAGTACCACCAAATCATCATCGATAAAAACAGCAAAACCCATCTTGCCAAGGGCACAAACAGAAAGAAGATTGTAGCCAAGGGTCTCAACAAGCATGACGTCCACGAGAGAGATATCGTGGGCAACCACAACCTTGCCAAGACCCAATACCTGAGATTTAGACTTATCACCATAGGAGACTGTGATATTATCAAGATTTGGACGCATCTCCGTGATGATCTCCTTGCTTCCGGTCATATGACTAGTGCAGCCACTATCCAGCACCCATTTCGACCCACCGGAAGCATAGCCCTGCAAGAAAATTACTTCTTGGTTTTAGGTACCCATTTTTCAATGGGTCCTTTCATGTTAGTAACAAGGGTCTTTGGGACCCAAATAGACCAAGCAATATATTCATCAAAAGGACCAACATAATAAGCATAAACATCGCCAAAATCATCACAAAAGAGTTCATAATTCGGATTGTGAGACCCTGCAAAACCAATATTATTAGTCTTGTCTTTTGTGACAACCTTCTCAGCAGTGCTTGTCTTTAATTGCACATTCTTGGTCTTGTTCTTCTTGGTTTTCTTCTTCTTGGACTTGGTGACATACCCAAGTCCCTCTTTACCATGATTTGACCTTTGCTTGTCAAGGACTTCATCAAGCACACCTTTTTCCTTTGTAGTGTTGTCCTTGTTCACTCCTTTTTCCACATTAGCATTTTTCTTGTTACTATATGTTGAGTTGGACGAGCTAGGAGTATCATATTCGGCCAATCGACTTTGAAGCTGATCATGTGACTCATTTAGGATAGAGAACTCGTTTTTCAACGCCTTGTGAGCATTGTCAAGTTTCTCCAATTCTTCGGAGAGTCTATCATGAGCAGCCCCAAAGTCAATCCTTTCCTTCTTTAACTTCTTTGCCTTGGTGACCACATTGTCACGTTCCTTAACGAGTTTAGTCACAATTTCTTCATGTGACTCTTCCATAGACTCAAGCCTCTCTTCAAGAGAGACCCGAGCTTCTTCTTCTTCTTCAAGAGCATTTTTTAGGGATGCAATTTCCATTGCATCCTCCCTTTCAATTCTGCCCTTTTCTTCGAGGAGTGCTTCGTTTTGGGCCAACTGATCCATAAGAGCCTCAAAACGAACTTTGTGCTCACCTTGCAAGTTAGTATAGAAATAATCCAAGGCAATAATCTCTTCTTTAACCTTAAGACTAGTAGGATCATCCATGTCTATCATAGCCTTGGGAAAGGAAGAGTTAGAAGAAGTTACCTCGGAGCTTCTTGCCATGAGACACGTAGGATTCTTGTTGATGATATTTTCGTTTGGAGAGTCGAAGAGTGATGTTGATGTAGATGTGGTGGCTATAGCAGCCACCTCTTGAGAGCTATCATCCTCGTCCTCATCTTCACTCCCCGATGAATATTCTTATTGAGCTACTAGAACAATCTTTGGTTGCTTCTTGAAAGGAGCATTTTTCTTTACAAACTGTTTCTTACGTGGAGCTTTGATTTGTCCTTGAAAATGAGTCTTCCTCCATTATCCTCTCTACTTTGATATGGACACTCAGCTACGAAGTGCAACCGGTCACCACAATTAAAGCATGTTCTCAGCTTGGGACCATTTTCTTTTCTTCCATAGGCTCCACTTTTGCGATCTAGTTCAGCTTTAGCCTTGGCTGGATCTTTCCAAAAGTTTCTTGCATAAAGAGCCAAGTATTGTCCGTGGATCCTTTTTATATCTTCGGGACAGTCCAGGCCTTCTACCGCATATTCATCATGATCAATCACACTAGTCTTCAAAGCCATGTTGACCCCCTTTTGCATCCCCAAAGCTCGAGCACGAGCATCTTCGGCATTCTTGGCAGCCACTTTGAATGCGGCCATTTCTTGCATTACCTCATTGGATGACATGAGGTGATAATTATGCCTACCTTGGAGACTTTTCAAATCTGTGGGCTCAAATGGCATAAGAGCACTGACATACTTGCGCTTGATCCAAGCATCATCAACATGAGTTGCGCCGTGGTTTCTGAAGGTAGTAGCTATTGCCTTGAGCCTCCTATACATGTCCTCGTGGTCTTCTCCATCCAGCATATAAAATCCTTCAGCTTCATTGCTCAAGGCATCATATCTATTCCTTCTCATACTTTCATTTCTGATGAAGAGCTCGGTAAGAGCATCCCAAGCTTCTTTAGCTGTGCTAAGATGCTGAATGTGTGGCATGTCTTTATCACCCACACCAAGCTGTATCATGTGTAGAGCTGTAGCATTGAGTTGGCTATCGACCACTTCTCTCCTTGTGAGATTGTTAGGATTTCCAACGTGAAGACCATTTTCGATGATCTTCCACAACTCTATGGAGGAACTGCACACATGAGATTTCATCAAAAATTGCCATTGAGAGAAAGTAGAAGCTGATAGTTTGGGTGGATCACCCCTATTATGTATGTGTGGGTGAGGAATAGGCGGATCAGGGGAATACACATGAGAAACCTCATTGTATCCATCCTTACCGCTATCCTTTTTCGAGGAGGAGCTCTTACTAGTATCATCACCTACCACTTCGTTATCTTTGGAAACAGTTTTACCCATTTCCTTGGATTGCGGAGTGGTATCCTCAGAGTTAGATGGAGGTGATGCTGCGGATGTGGAGAGACGCATTATCAATTGACGCATCTCCTCCATCTTAGCCTCCATTGAACTCACCAAGGTTGTTTCCAACGTCTTGAGATCGTTCATGGTGACTACCTCCGGAGCATCACTCCCATCTCCCTTGGAACCCATACTTCTCTTAGGCGGTTAAGCCCGAAATAAGAGCCGAGGCTCTGATACCAATTGAAATGGATCGTATGGGCACCTAGAGGGGGGGTGAATAGGTGCTAACCAATTTTTAATACTTTTTCAATTTTAGGCTTTACACAAAGTAAATTCTCTAGATATGCAACTATGAGAATTTCCCTATATGAAACCCTAACTACTAAGCACGTAAAGGAGGAGCGAGGAAACCGTAGTGGAGCACGCGGAGACACAGGGATTTGTTTTACCGCAGTTCCTTCCTTGTTAAGGGAAGTACATCTGCGTTGGAGGGGTGGGCGGTTCTAAGACCACCACACCACAATAGGCCTCACCCTATTCTCCGATGGATCTCGCCACGAGAGGCCTGATCCACCTTCTCCACTATTGGATCCCTTCGAGGCGGGAACCGGTGCCTTTTACAACACTATCGGGGCACACACCCACAACCGAATTGGGGGCTCCCGGGATGACAACAAGCTGTCACAAAAACAAGGTTTATCAATATAAACAAAAACGAGGATCTAGATCTTTGCAAGAAATACTAGATCGGAGGTCCTCCAAATGAATGGAGAGGAGATGAAGCGCTTGATTGCTGATGATGAAGATCGAGTTCTCCTCCTTCGATTCCCCAAGGGATGGGGCCTTTGGGTGGATCTAGGTGGAGCACTCTTGTATGAAGTTTTGAGATCTGATCTGTTCTTTTTCGAGATGAATCAAGAGTTCTGGCAGGAGGGAGATTGTTGGCTTAACTACCCCCTCCCCAGATCTGGCCGTTGCCCAACTTTGGGGGCGGATTATCCGCCCCCTGGTAAAACTCCGCTCCAAGGGAGGATTCTCCGGGGGAAACTCCGCCCCCTCTCTGGGGCTTGCGCCTTGGTGAAGCTTAGAGGAGATCTTGCGGGGCGGATAATCCGGCCCCCCTGAGGGGCGGATTATCCGGCGAGGCCGGAAAGTCTGGCCAAAACTCCGCCCCCTCTCTGGGGCTTGCGCCTTGGCGATGAGCAGGAGGGGCGGATTATCCGCCCCCCTGAGGGGCGGATTATCCGGCCAGGCCGGAAAGTCCGGCCAATATTCCGCCCCCCCTTCTGGGGCTTGCGCTTGCTTGGGCAGAGGGAGGGGCGGATTATACGCCCCTGGTGGGGCCGGATTATCCGCCCCCAAAGGCAGAGTTCTGAGCTGCAACACTTCAACACACATTAAAAGATCCTTGGTATTGTTATCTAACACTCAAAACACTAGGGATTAAGAAATGTTCTTTCAGTATGTAAGTGGTTCATTCGATCACAAAGTAATCATAGAAATATGTGGGAGCCATATGAATTTCCAGATTCCGCTATTGGTTATTGTTCGGAGAAGTGTCTCGATCATGTCCGCATAATTCACGAACCGTAGGGAGACACACTTAAGGATTCGACGTTATTTGAGTAGTTATGGAATGATGAGAAAGAGTCCGAATATTGTTAGGAGTCTCGAATGGGATTCAGGATATCACGAGGAGATCCGGAATGGTCCGGAGAATGAGGTTCATATAAGGAAAGTCCCGTTTCGGAGTTGGAGAATGGTTCCGGTGTTTTCATCGGGAATGTTCTAGAAGGTTCCGGAATGTCCGGCACTCCGGAGGGGAAGGGTATATGATTGTGTTATATCAAGTTGGTATGATTTCATCATGTACTCGGTGTCATCGCTGAACAAAATAGAGGGTTTATTCAAATCCTAGTTTGAAAAGTTAAACGGCTAGTTTGAAAATCAAACGGCAATTTTTGGGAAGTGGAGAGGGAGGTGGAAACCGACTTGGGGGAGGAGTTCCTCCTCCCACCGTCGGTGCACCACCAAGCCGAGTTGGGGAGGGACTCCCCTCCCCTTGGCTGACCCCCTCCACCTATATAAGGAGGGGCATGGCTCCCCTCCTAGACACACAACTCCACCACCTCTAAACCCTAGCCGCCGGCGCCGCCACCTCCACTGCCGCCGCTGCCAACCTAGGGCAAACCGCCGCCGCCTAGCTAACCCTAGCCGCCGGCTTGCCCCATCCTCGGCGTGTCTAAACCCTAGATCGTCGAGGGACTCTCTCATACTCCACCATACTCGCTCCGGCTTAAGGCGAAGCCCTGCGAGATCTCCCCTCTACTTCCGGTACCACGCTGTTGTGCTGCCAGAATCGCGAGGAGAGTGCTACAACCTCCGCTGCCTACTGGAACAAGGGAGAGGAAGGTCTTCGTCGAGTACCGAACGTGTGACCGACTGCAGGAGCGCTGCCGGAACGCAGCGCCGGAAGGATCGTCTACGCGATCTTGAGATCGGGATAGAGTACGACTACATCACCCACGAGAATCCGCTCTCGTTAAACACTTTGGAATCTCCGAGGGTGAGTTATTCTATCGACTCGTTGCTACAATCTAGTAGATAGATCTTGGCTTGTTTGTTTGTATGCGATAGAAATTTTTTGTTTTCCATGCTACGAAACCCTACAGTGGTATCAGAGCCGTGTCTATATGTAGATCTGTTGCACGAGTAGAACACAATGGTCATTGTGGGCGTTGATGCTTTTATTGTCGATTGCTTTTTGTGTACTTTGCATCTTGCGGTATGTTGGGATGAAGCGGCCCGGGCTAACCTTACATGACATCGTTCATGAGACTTGCTCCACGCTTGACATGCAACTTGTATTGCATAAGTGGCTTTGCGGGTGCCTGTTTCTCCTAGCATAGTTAAGATCCAATTTACAACGGGTGATTAACAATACTAGTATCAATGTTGTGGTTCATGTTCGTAAGTTAGAATGACACTTATTGAAAGCCCCAAACCACGTAAAACATGCAAAGAAAGTAGAGGCGTCCAACTTTGTTTTGCAGGGGTGTGTTTTGATGTGATATGGCCATGATTGTGATTATATTTGATGTATGCAATGTTCCTTATTGTAAGTCGGCAACCGGCAGGAGCCATATGGTTGTCTTTAATTTATGTTAATACCCGCGTGTCTATTCAAAGTAGTTGTAATAGTTGAAGCCGGTGGACGACAACCATGGAGAAGCGTCATTGACCTTGATGCAATGCCGATGATGATGGAGATCATGTTCGTGCTAGAAGATGGATATCGGAAGCACAAAGAAGAAAGGCCATATCATATCACATATTATGAATTGCATGTGATCTTAATCCTTTATGCATCTTGTATTGCTTAGTAGACGACGGTAGCATTATAAGATGATCCCTCATGCACATGAATTTCAAGTCATAAAGTGTTCACCCTTAGTTAGCACCGTTGCTAAAGCTTGTTGTTTCGAAGCACCACGTGATGATCGGGTGTGTTAGATTCCGCAAGTGTATACAACATGAGCAAGCCAGATTTGCTCATGCGGAAACTAAGGTTTGATCTTGACCGATCCTAGCATGTACATACATGGTCTCGGAACACGGATCACCGAAAGGTAAAGCATGAATCATATAGTAGATATGATGAACATGTCGATTGTTCGCCATTGAAACTATATCAACTCTCGTGATGATCGGTGTTGATGTGGTGGATTTGGTTCGTGTGATCACTAAAACAATGTGAGGGATATTGTTTTGAGTGGGAGTTCACCTAGAATAATTTTATTATTTATTTGAACTCAATTTGTCATAAACTTAGTCTAAACTATTGCAAATATGTTGTAGATCAATGGCAGCCCCTACCATCAATTTTAATGCGTTCCTAGAGAAAGAAAAGTTAAAAAATAATGAAAGCAACTTCGCGGATTGGTTCCGCAATTTGAGGATTGTCCTCACAGCTGGTAATTTGACCTATGTGCTGGATGCACCGCTGGGTGATCCACCTGCAGCCGATGCTGCCGATGAAGTAAAGAATGTTTACCTCACTCGGAAGACTCAGTACTCCACAGTTCAGTGTGCTATCTTGTATGGTTTAGAATCGGAGCTTCAGAAAAGGTTTGAGAATTCAGACCCATATGATATTGTCGAGGATCTCAAATTGATCTTTGAGACTCATGCGGCAATTGAAAGCTATGAGGCTTCTTAAAAGTTCTTTAACTGCAAGATGGAAGAAGGCAGCTTTGTCAGTGAGCATGTGCTTAAGATGTCTGGGCACGCAAACAAACTTCAAAGCTTGGGTATTGTGATTCCTAATGCTTTGGGGATTTACCGTGTCCTCCAATCACTACCACCAAGTTACAAGAACTTTGTGATGAACTACAACATGCAGAACATGAATAAGACGTTGCCAGAACTCTTTGCCATGTTGAAATCTGCAGAACCGGAGATCAAGAAAGAGCACCAAGTGTTGTTGGTCAATAAGACCACCAAATTCAAGAAAGGCAAGTCTAAGCAGAAAGGACACTTCAAGAAGGGTGGTAATAAAGTTACCACGCCGACGAAGAAGACCAAGGCTGGACCCAAGCCTGATACTGAGTGCTTTTACTACAAGGGAGAAGGTCACTAGAAGCGGAATTGCCCAAAGTACTTGGCGGATTTGAAGAGCGGCAACATCAAGAAGAAAGGTATATCTGATATACATGTTATTGATGTGTATCTCACTAGTACTCGTAGTAGTGCCTGGGTATTTGATACTGGTTCGGTTGCTCATATTTGTAACTCGAAACAGGTGCTGCAGAATAAACGGAAGCTAGCGAAGAACGAGGTGACGATGCGCGTGGGAAACGGATCAAAGGTTGATGTGATCACGGTCGGCACGCTACCCCTTCATCTACCATCGGGATTAGTTTTATACTTAAATAATTGTTATTTGGTGCCTGCGTTGAGCATGAACATTATATCGGGATCTTGTTTATTGCGAGACGGTTACTTGTTTAAGTCCGAGAATAATGGTTGTTCGATTTATATGAGTAATATGTTTTATGCACATGCACCTTTGATAGATGGTCTATTCTTATTGAATCTCGATAGTGGAAATACACATATTAATAACATTGAGGCTAAACGTTTGAAATCGAGCGATAACTCGACCAATATGTGGCACTGTCGTCTTGGTCACATTGGAGTGAAGCGTATGAAGAAACTCCATTCTGATGGACTTCTTGAATCACTTGATTTCGAATCACTTGATAGATGCGAAGCATGTCTGATGGGTAAAATGACTAAGACTCCATTTTCTGGTATGATGGAGCGAGCTACGGACTTATTGGAAATCATACATACCGATGTGTGTGGTCCAATGGGTGTAGCATCGCGCGGTGGTTATCGTTATGTTCTTACCTTCACGGATGACTTGAGTAGATATGGGTATATCTATTTCATGAAACATAAGTCCGAAACTTTCGAGAAGTTTAAGGAATTTCAAAGTGAGGTAGAGAATCAACGTAACAAGAAGATTAAATTTCTACGTTCT
The DNA here is from genome assembly GCA_910589765.1 of Avena atlantica. Taxonomy (NCBI): domain Eukaryota; kingdom Viridiplantae; phylum Streptophyta; class Magnoliopsida; order Poales; family Poaceae; genus Avena; species Avena atlantica. The sequence continues at coordinate 367,091,008 of OU342736.1, forward strand.
GATCGTGGAGGTGAATATGTAAGTTACGAGTTTGGCGAGCATTTGAAGAAATGCGGAATACTTCCACAATTGACACCGCCGGGAACACCACAGCGTAATGGTGTGTTCGAACGTCATAATCGAACTCTCTTAGATATGGTTCGTTCTATGATGTCACTTACAGATTTACCGCTATCATTTTGGGGTTATGCATTAGAAACAGCCGCATTCACTTTAAATAGGGCACCATCTAAATCCGTTGAAACGACACCGTATGAATTATGGTTTGGGAAGAAACCTAGATTGTCGTTCCTTAAAGTTTGGGGATGCGAAGCCTATGTAAAGAATTTACAGCCGGACAAGCTTGAACCCAAAGCGGAAAAATGCGTCTTCATAGGATACCCGAAGGAAACTATTGGGTATACCTTCTATCATAGATCCGAAGGCAAAATCTTCATTGCCAAGAATGGATCCTTTCTAGAGAAGGAATTTCTCTCGAAAGAAGTGACTGGAAGGAAAGTAGAACTCGACGAGGTTGTCGAACCTTCTCTCGAAATTGCGAGTAGCGCAGCACCGGAAGAAGTTCCTGTGGTGCCTGCACCAATAAGAGAGGAAGCTAATGATGATGATCATGAAACTTCAGTTGAAGTTGCTACAGAGCCTCGCAGGTCAACGAGAACTCGTACCACTCCAGATTGGTATGATCCCATTATGAGTGTCATGTTGGTGGACAACACCGATGACCCTGAGACATATGAAGAAGCGATGATGAGCCCAGATTCCAATAAATGGCAAGAAGCCATGAAATCCGAGATTGGATCCATGTACGAAAACCAAGTATGGACTTTGGTGGACTTACCGGATGGCCGGAAGGCTGTCGAGAACAAATGGATTTTCAAGAAGAAAACAGATGCTGATGGTAACATTACTGTCTATAAAGCTCGACTTGTCGCAAAAGGGTTTCGACAAATTCAAGGAGTTGACTACGATGAGACTTTCTCACCAGTAGCGAAGCTAAAGTCTGTAAGGATTATGTTAGCAATCGCTGCATATTATGATTATGAGATATGGCAGATGGATGTCAAAACAGCATTCCTCAATGGAGACAATGATGAAGAGTTGTATATGATGCAACCCAAAGGTTTTGTCGATCCTAAAGATGCTAAAAAGGTATGCAAACTTCAACGGTCCATCTATGGATTGAAGCAAGCATCCCGAATTTGGAATAAACGTTTTCATAAGGTGATCAAAAGTTTTGGTTTTATACAAACTTATGGAGAAGCTTGTATTTACAAGAAAGTGAGTGGGAGCTCTGTAGCATTCTTAATACTATATGTAGATGACATATTGTTGATTGGGAATGATGTAGACCTTCTTAATAGTGTCAAGGAATATTTGAATAATAGTTTTTCAATGAAGGATCTTGGCGAAGCAACTTACATATTAGGCATAAAGATTTATAGAGATAGATCGAGACGCCAAATATCATTGTCACAAAGTACATATTTGGACAAAGTTCTAAAAAGGTTTGGAATGGAAGATAGCAAGAAAGGGTTCTTGCCCATGTTGCCCAATACGACCTTGAGTAAAACTCAAAGTCCGACATCGCCAGAAGATAGAGAAAGGATGAGTAAGACTCCCTATGCCTCAGTCATAGGATCTCTAATGTATGCCATGCTATGTACTAGGCCCGACATTGCTTATGCTGTTAGTTTAACTAGCAGATATCAAAGTGATCTAGGAGTGGATCATTGGACATCGGTCAAAAACATCCTTAAGTACTTGAGAAGAACTAAGGATATGGTTCTTTCTTATGGAGGTGATGAACAGCTCGTTGTTAATGGTTACACCGATGCTAGTTGGAACACCGATCCGGATGATTCTAAATCACAATCTGGATACGTATATATTTTTAATGGTGCAGCAGTTAGCTGGAGGAGTGCAAAGCAAAGCGTTGTGGCAAGATCTTCAACTGAATCGGAATACATGGCTGCTTCGGAGGCTTCACAAGAAGCGACATGGATGAAAGAGTTCATTACAGAGCTGGGTGTGGTTCCTAGTGCGCTGGACCCAATGTCTATCTACTGTGATAACATGGGCGCCATAGCCAATGCGCAAGAACCAAGGTCACACAAGAAGCTGAAGCATATTAAGCTACATTTTCACGCTATTCGAGAACATATCCAAGATGGGGATATAAAGATTTGCAAAGTACACACAGATATGAATGTGGCGGATCCGTTGACTAAACCTCTCCCGAGGGCAAAACATGACCAGCACCAAACTGCCATGGGTGTTCGGTATATTACCATGTAATCTAGATTAGATGACTCTAGTGCAAGTGGGAGACTGTTGGAGATATGCCCTAGAGGCAATAATAAATGTAGTTATTATTATATCTTTGTGTTTATGATAAATGTTTACATTCATGCTATAATAGTATTAACATGGAAACATTAATACTTGTGTGATTTGTAAACTAAAATAAGAGTCCCTAGTAAAGCCTCTTTATAATACTAGCTTGTTGGTTAATAGATGATTGTGGTTTCCCTATCATGAACATTGAGATGTTGTTAACAACAAGATCATATCGTTAGGAGAATGATATGGTGGACATACTCCTATAGATAAGCGTAGCACAAAGATCAAGTCATTTTAATAGTTCAATTGCTATATGCTTTCTGATACATAGTAATCGAATTCCTTCAACCATGAGATCATGCATACCACCTTTGCCAGATGGATACTTTGATGACATCAAACACCACACCATAACTGGGTGGCTATAAAGGTGGAATTGAGTGTTCGGAAAGTATTGGTTGAAACACATGGATCAAGAGTGGGATTTGTCCATCCATATGACGGATAGATATACTCTGGGACCTCTCGGTGAAATGTCATCCAATTAGCTTGCAAGCATGTGACTGGCTCACAAGGGATCACATATCACGGGAACGAGAAAAGAGTACTTATCAGTAACGAGGTTGAACTAGGTATGCAAAGATACCGACGATCATAACCTTGGATAAGTAAACTATCGTGAGACAAAGGGAAATTGATATCGTATGTAAGTGGTTCATTCGATCGCAAAGTAATCATAGAAATATGTGGGAGCCATATGAATTTCCAGATTCCTCTATTGGTTATTGTTCGGAGAAGTGTCTCGATCATGTCCGCATAATTTACGAACCGTAGGGAGACACACTTAAGGATTCGACGTTGTTTGAGTAGTTATGGAATGATGAGAAAGGGTCCAAATGTTGTTTGGAGTCTCGAATGGGATTCGGGATATCACGAGGAGATCCGGAATGGTCCGGAGAATAAGATTCATATAAGGAAAGTCCCGTTTCGGAGTTGGAGAATGGTTCCGGTGTTTTCATCGGGAATGTTCTAGAAGGTTCCGGAATGTCCGGCACTCCGGAGGGGAAGGGTATATTAATGTGTTATATCAAGTTGGTATGATTGCATCATGTACTCGGTGTCATCTCTGAACAAAATAGAGGGTTTATTCAAATCCTAGTTTGAAAAGTCAAACGGCTAGTTTGAAAGTCAAACGGCAATTTTTGGGAAGTGGAGAGGGAGGTGGAAACCGACTTGGGGGAGGAGTTCCTCCTCCCACCGCCGGCGCACCACCAAGCCGGGTTGGGGAGGGACTCCCCTCCCCTTGGCCGGCCCCCTCCACCTATATAAGGGGGGGGGCAGGGCTCCCCTCCTAGACACACAACTCCACCACCTCTAAACCCTAGCCACCGGCGCCGCCACCTCCGCTGCCGCCGCCGACCTAGGGCAAACCGCCGCCGCCACCTAGCTAACCCTAGCCGCCGGCTTGCCCCCTCCTCGGCGTGTCTAAACCCTATATCGTCGAGGGACTCTCTCATACTCCACCATACTCGCTCCGGCTTAAGGCGAAGCCCTGCGAGATCTCCCCTCTACTTCCGGTACCACGCCGTTGTGCTGCCGGAATCGCGAGGAGAGTGCTACAACCTCCGCTGCCTGCTAGAACAAGGGAGAGGAAGGTCTTTGTCGAGTACCGAATGAGTGACCGACTGCGGGAGCGCTGCCGGAACGCAGCGCCGGAAGGATCGTCTACGCGATCTTGAGATCGGGAAGAGTACGACTACATCACCCACGAGAATCCGCTCTCGTTAAACACTTTGGAATCTCCGAGGGTGAGTTATTCTATCGACTCGTTGCTACAATCTAGTAGATAGATCTTGGCTTGTTTGTTTGTATGCGATAGAAATTTTTTGTTTTCCATGCTACGAAACCCTACACAGCGCACGTGCATAAATACTAGTTAAATGTTTATACCTTACTTATAAATAAGAATTCAATTCTTATTTATTATTAAAATTCATTTCCTAATTATAATTTACTCTTATTATTTTATTGTAAAAGAACAATGCAATACTTAATGTATTCTAATAAGAAAGGATTCTTTTATATCAATATTATAATCATTTCCCTTTACTTAATTATTGCATTATTATTTCTAAATTTCCAAATTAAAAATTAGAATTGAATTTGGAATTCAAAGTAAATTTCAAATTTTACCCCTCCAAAAACACATATAATATTTAAAGGTCATGTCAAAATCTTTCGCACATGTTCTGATGTTCCTATCAGAACAAGAGAGATATCGATCCCTCTATAGCTTCTTTAGTTTTGCGCGAAAATTATCCGGATTTTATTATGCATGAATGCAATGCACAACCCCGTGTTCAGCTTATTTCTAAGCTCTATTGCTAGGATGTTACAGTTATCTAGGTAGAGTAGTAGAAGACCATCTTATTGCGATAATGTTATGAAATTGATGCATATGTTCCATTAGAACACTATCTTCTTCACACCTTGATTCATGTGTGTCCTTGTTGTAGGACTCGTTCTCCGACCAGTTTAGCTAGGCTTTGATCCCCATTGGGGACTCCTAGATCCCCTCTTATATAGGCGACATCCAGCCTCTCGCATAGAACCAGGTGGTGTCGTTGATGTCACCCACTCTAGGGAGCGACATCGTGTCTACCGATAGTACTGTCTAGGCCTATGTCGCCTCCATCGAAGCTAAGGTAACGACAAAGCTCAAGAAGGCTCAAATGAAGGGGACCGTGAAATGGCTCCCTTACATGTCCACCTTCGTGATGAACAAGATGTGCGAGATAGTGAAGAGCGGCGTCCGTACTGAGAAGGGGTTCAAGGAGATCCATCTCAATATGTGCCAAAGCTTTGTTTGAGCATTGCAGCGCTGAGGTTTCAGGCACTCAGGTGTACAACCACCTGAGGAAGTGGAGGGTGCATTGGATCCAAATCAGCAAGCTGAGATACCTTAGCGACGCGCAATGGGATGAGGACACCTTCACCATTCTTGTTGCCACTAAGCACTTCTAGGGACATAATCAGGCTTGCACCAATGATCATTACCGCCGTCTCTTCCAACACAACATTGGCACAGTCATTAATCCCTGACACACGCTCTTTTGCAACTTGTAGGCGCACCCAAAGAATGCAAAGTATCTCAACAAGCCCATCCAAAAATATTTTCAGATGCAGACCATCTTCTCCTACGGCCTTGCCACCAGGAAGTATGCCATGGGGTCAGGCTAGCCCCTTGGCACTCCTGAAGACCCTGACACCCAAGAGTTCGACACCATGAACCTTGATGGCTAGGAGAAGGTGATTGATGCTTGAGCTACAGCAGTAACAACGACAACTACTGCAAAATATGTTGCTCTTAACGCAAAGAGGAAGAGATCCATGCCTTTAGAAGCATGACCGACACCGTGAAGGACGTTGCGCAGGCCATCAGGGACAACAAGCCCACTGACATGCACCCTGACCTCTATGTGGCAGTGATGGACATTGTTGGCTTTGCGGTGTGCCGTCTCATGGAGGCTCTCAGCCACCTCATCGACAAGAAGGCACAGGGCACAAACTTCATCGGCATGCGTGAGGCGCACAGGATCCTGTGAATATGGACATTCCTGGACAAGTACTCCGACTAGAGCTTCGGCTGCTACGGTCCTAGAGTGGTGTGCATGATAGTGGCGGTAGTGGTCCTGATGATGAACTTATGATCTTTGTGATGTACATTTTGGCAATAGCTAGGACCCAAAAACTTCTATGGCTTATATGGATCAATGAGGTGGTATATACTAACCCCTCATGCGGTTCTAAACCTGATTGCGGTGGTAGGATGACACCCACTTTTGATGTGGTGGTAGGTTAACACCTAGGGATGGCAATGGAGCCCTGATACCCGCTAACTCGATGGGTACCCGCCTTAAATGGGGCGGGTCTGGTAAAAAATTAGACCCGCCAAATTATACGGGGCGGGTATGGAGGAGCTGGACCCGTACTCGTAGACCCGTAGACCCGCCATCGGCCCAACAAATTGTCTAGATTAATACAAATAGCCTAAACGAACGACCCACCAATAGGGCCACCATTGGCCTACCCACGCGTCATAGGATCCCAATCCACCATCCTATCGTAGGGCTTATCCTATCGCGAGTCGCGAACCTGCGCTCGCCGCCACCTCCCGCGGTCCTCCTTCCTAATCCTGCACGCGTTGCGATCGCCTCGGTGCGCCTCGCTCCTCTGTACCTCCATTGTGACGCTGCCTCACGCCTCTGCTATCTCGCCGCCACCCGCCTCGTGCGCCACCGCCCGCCTTGCGCCTCTGCACCGCCGCCTCTCGCGCCTCTGCGCCTCTGCCTCGTGCCTCTACGCTACTGCCTCTTGCGCCGCCTCGCCATCATTCGCCTCGCACCATCATCGATGCCGCCTCGTAGGACCTGAATGCGGGTACCCGTCGGGTCCCGGGTACCCGGCGGGTGGCGGGTCTGGAGAATTTTTTGACCCAACAAGGTAAGTGGGGCGGGTATGGGGGGCGGACCCGGCCCCAAACCCGGTGGGTGCCATCCCTATTAACACCATGTAGTGTAGGATGAATCTGTGATGCCCTTTTGGAAATGATCATGCACGCACCTGTTAGTGCGTATATATTTGTGTTATGAACTTGTTATGGATGGTAGATACATATGATGATCTTGTGAAGTTATACATTGACATGTTATTCTTCTGCCTTGTAGAAAAACTTCTATGCGGTGTTCAGAGGAAGAAAACCAGGGGTGTATGCCGAATGTAGACACTGACACGATCAAGTGTCAGGTTACTCCAACAACAGTTATGAAGGGTTCGACACCGTGGAGAAGGCATTTGAGGCATATTGCAGGTATATAGCTGAGCACAACAACAACAACAACAACAACAACAACAACAACAACAACAACAACAACAACAACAACAACAACAACAACAACAACAACAACAACAACAACAACAACAACAACAACAACAACAACAACAACAACAACAACAACAACAACAACAACAACAACAACAACAACAATAACAACAGCAACAACAACAACAACAGCAACAGCAACAGCAATAGCAACAGCAACAGCAACAGCAACAACAACAACCTTGTTCATGACAACAACATCAACCAAGGAGAACATGAGCTGGACAATGCAACCTACCAAGAACAGCAGCAGGTGCAAGTTGCTGTCGGGAAAAAAGAACAATAGCTGCACATTACTTCATCGCCGTTCTTCTTATGGTAATTGTCAAGTTGATTTTCTTCTATAATGGTGCATATGATCGGATGTGTTTGTAGTGGTGGTAAGCACATCAGAATTTGAATAGGATGATCATATGGACCAGCCTGTGTGCAACCAAACTGGTATTTGTTTGCATGCAATGGGCCAAAAGTCACTGATGCAGAGAACCAAACACAAAGGACAAATGGCCAATCCATACCGAGATAGCTTATGTAGGCTATCAAACGGGCTGCAAAAATAGGCCCGATGCTGTCTATGGTATTGCCGGGCCCTGCCAGGAAATGCATGCAGGCTACTAAACCCGTTGTGAGCATCTTTGCACATCCTGGACAAGTTAAAAGGACATGGTGACCCTATTTTACAAGCCTCTGGGTGTTTTTGCCATGTATTAAACTCTACTCTTTTTAGATGGATATGAACATGATAAACAAGTACTAGCTTCCTTCATGATTTGGTTAGATGTTAGACAAGGAAGGAAGTAAACGTTTTCCACGGCCAGAAGGAGGAGAAAGGGAACTTTCTTGGAAGAAACCTGTTGATGGATGGTTGAAGTGCAATATTGACGCAAGCTTTACTAGTGCGAATGAAAAAGGCGCATGGGGTGCAGTCCTTCGTGACCACAATGGCAATGTTCTTTGTTCAGCATGGGATGTTATAAATTATTGTAAGACTGCAACAATGGGAGAAGCAATTGCTTGTTTGGAAGGTCTAAGAATGACGGTGGCAAATTCTACTTCTAACATAATAATTGAAACAGATTGTGCATCCATTATGGAGTCATTTAAAGATAATAGTTGCGAGAGCGGTCAGAAGTCTGTCTGATAGCGAAGGGATTTAATTTGTTAAAGCCTCTTGATTGGCAAATAGTTATTTTGAAAATTAATAGATCGCGTAATAGAGTAGCTCATGGCCTTTGCCAGTTAAGTTGTAGTGTGTTGTGCAGAGGTGTTTTACATGTGCATTGCTGACCTGCGTGTCGTACGGGTTCTTGGGTGATTGTAACCAAAACATTGTTACCTGATTAATACACAACACATTTTTTTTAAAAAAAAATAGGAAGTAAGTCGAGTATGTCCATTTTTACTGGGTTTTTAATGGTTAGGGCCCATTAACAAAAGACCGTTGACGAGATACTCCGTATATCTTAATTCGCTATAAGATTTTTTCCCCTCCCACACTAGTCAATGCGTTCCATAAAACCCGTTTTTTTCCAGACTGTACTACTACTACTTGCCTTGCATGTCCCTGTCAGCCATTGCTTTGGCATGTCGAAAACAGCAACTGTAGCTAGCAGCCTCGGTCGTGTGAGACCGAGAGCGACCGGTCGAGCTGAACTGGTCCCGCCGCGAGCGTTTCATGGCCTGGCCTGGCCGCGCCGCCTGCTAATCTCGATCGCGGGTTTGTGCCTGCCTGCATGCGCGGTCGGAGTAGCGACCGCCGTGTCTCTCGCCTTATATTGACCCTGTCCGTCCGCGCGACCATACGCGGTCCGGTCTTCAGGCGCAGGTCAATGGCGACGCGGACGCCCACGGATGCCGCCAAGAAGGTGGTCGTGACCCCCTACGAGGAGCTTCCCCGCCGCCGTCCCGGCAGCCGCGGCGCGACGCGCGCGCCGTCGGCCGTGGGCGGCGGCTACAACCGCCGGGCGGTGCTGCTCGCGTACGCGCAGCACCTGCGGCGGCGCGGCGGCGGGCAGAGATCGTCGTTGTCAGGGCCGCGGGCGCTGGGTTGGGGCGAATGGAAGCGGGCATATCTCGGCGGCGCGAGCAACGACGACGGCGATCGCAAGGTGAGTGCCTGCCACAGATAAAGCAGAATTAACATTTATTTCGATGCATCTGCACGACAAGATTCGTACTCCTTCAATAATGTTGTCTGTTGATTTCGTCGATCAGCAGGTGGCATCATCCTGGAGGAGGTGCTGCAGGCTCCGGTTATGGTTACGGCTTTGGATCCGGACGTTTTTCCGGCGAGTTCGGACGATCGGGGAGAACGCCTCCTGCAAGAAAGTAGATTGAACAGATTGGTGATGGGTCCAGAATCCAGATGTGCCGTGCTAGACTCGTACATGAATGAGGCATGTACCTTAGCAAAAATGCAGATGGTCAGTGTAGCTGGCGCTTGCCGAGTACCGACTCGTTTGTTTAGGCATGAATTAAAACACATTCAAAATCCATACATTCTCCTATGAACCTAATGAATTACTAGACCACATGCAAGCAATTTTCCTAATCTAAGATATCCCATTCAAGGATACTCGCAAATTAAACTACCCAATCTAAGATGCTAATCTGACCCAAGAAATTTGTGCAATTGAATCACAGTATATACAAATAGGAATCGGTGAGGTAGCCAAACACGCACACACATCACATAGATCCAATTTTCACCAATCCTGCTAAGGGCGGGCTGTGGGAACATTGCTTGCCGATCGTTGCCATGATCCAGTGCTTGTCCGGCCGTCGCCCGCGCGTTGTAGAGCCTGTTTGGTTGGTTGGGCCTAAAATTCTACTAGTATTTTCTATAGGTCATACTACGCGTTTTTCGTGGATAATTTTTTCAAATTCTTTGGATTCTCCTGCCGATGTCCTCCAAAAAGCCCTAAAATTCTGTTTTTGCTATAAACATACCCGCTTTTCTACAAATAGTCTCGTTTTTGCTACGTATAGCAGAAAACGGTTCGGTCCAACAAATAGAAAAACAGACTGGACCTCGCCGGAGACCGTGTAACAAAAAAAATTGTGCTAATATAGCATGTCTGACCTCGTCGGAGACTCGTCGGAGACTCGTCGGAGGTTTTTGTCGGTAGACCTCACCGGAGACCATATTGCAACAACTTTACGCTATTGTAGCAAAATCGCAAAACGGTGGTAGCAAAAAAATGTGCTAACGTAGCAAAAAAAAACGATCTTGCCGGAGACATCGCTGGTGGCTGCCGTAGCAAAACCGATTTTGCTGAGCACTTTCGTCGAATTGTAGCAAATAGTTTTTGCTATTGTAGCAAAAATACATAACAGAAATAGCAAAAAAATACTACTATAGTAGCATCGCCCGGTAGAAAAATCTCAAGACGCATTCATTGGTCGCTAGCATCGTGACCCTTCATCTATAGCAACGACGACCACCTCAAGTAGCGCCGTCGTCATGTCTATGTAGCATCGTGCGTTGTAGCAAAATTCGCCGGCGAGATTGTAGCATCCGCCCTCACCGGTGGTAGCGCTGCTCATCGCCAATGGTAGCAACGCCAATGCCCGACGCCTTCGTCGCCGGTGTGTCCCTGGCCCTTGCGCCCCCCGAGGAGAAACTCAGGCGTCAGATGCCACAATAGGTAACTCCGGGGGTAGAGGACGCCATGGACTTCCCCACCGCCATGGATGGCCGAGCTCCGCAGCACCACTGCAAACAGAGGTGGCGCATGGCGGAGGAGACAGGCAGGGAGAGGGCGGCATGAGGTGATTTGACGGCGGCCGGAGAGCCAACGACGGCGAGCCTGCAGAGGGCCGGCGTCAGCAGGCGAGAAGAGGCCGGCGAGATAATTTGATGGAAGGCGGAGTGCCACTAGCAGCGAGCGGGCAGAGGGCTAACGGCGGGCGGAGGTCCACTAGCAGTGAGCAGGAAGAGGGCTGACGGCGGAGGGATAGCGGCGCGACCTCATCGGTCGTCTAGTTGCCGAAGATGTCTGTTTCGTGAGTGAATAGAAGGAAGGGGATGAGGTGTGTGGGGTCCACCACGATCTGCAGACGGGAGACGCGGTTCCGTTGCGGCGCGTGAGCGAGTTGACCCGGGGGATCGTTTCGTTCGATCCCCGGGTGATATGTATCGTTTTCCTTTTTCTACTTGGCCCGGTGGGTGCTGCATGAAGAGAGGTTGTACTTGAGCCAAATTTAACAGTTTGTTTGGTTGTCTATATCTAGTTTTTCTGCAATTTTGGTAAGTTGTTTGGTTGCCAAGATAACTAATTTTGTGTTTTTTAATGCAAATTTCTACATATTTGGTTGCTTATGCCATAGTGATGTGCTCATCACTTCTCAGAGTTGGTGATGTTAGCACTTAACAACACATAGAGAGGAAACTAAACTAGCTGTTTCAAGCAAGCGACAATTTAAACTCGCAGTACCAAATTACCACTCTACCTATTAGCAAATATGAGTTTACAATAATGTTACCTAGCTAGTAGTAAATGACAATTCACCACAATATTATGTAGCTACTACGAATGAATGTTTTACACCCACGTCAGGGGTTGTTCATGGAATACAAGGGCAACACTTCGTCAGATCATGTAGTTTCCTCTTGTCGCCTACATGTCAAACGTCCACTATTGTCTCCTGCTCTTTCAAGAAGTACAATCGTTTTGGACAACACCATGGCCATCGTCTTCCGGCCCGGTGCGAGAAGCAAAGATCGAGACAACCAAACACGACTATAATAACTCGTGTGGCTTTGGCCGTCGCGTCGAGGCCTACTTGCGTGCCGCTAGGCTTCCACCTGTCATCTCGGGAAAGATGACGCCGTACACCGTGTGTGTTTGTTCATTGTACTACTACGGTGCAAAACTGAATGTTTCTCCGGTGTGGGATCGAGCGAAAAACTGAATTTTTCCATCAGATCGGACCGGACATGTGAAACGTACATCCTAGGAAGCCAATCCTGTGGTGGGTTTCTTTTTCCTGTTCCCACATTCCAAAGGGCATATCGAAAACTGTTCCTACAAAAATCCATCTCAAAATAGATATCTTAAATTTATCAAAATTTATGTATAAATTTATCCAAATTTTAAAAAAAATAAAATATCTATTTTAAGACGGTGGGAGTACAAAAAACCTATGTTCAAAACGACATAGCTAGAGGTGGATGGACGGGTGATGGTGTTAAAGGTGAGAACGGACCTTATGTTTGAAAGGATAAGGGGACCTCGGGTCTATGAAACAAAACCATAGTACTATTCCCTCCATTTAGAAATATAAGATGTTTTAGATTTATGAAAAAGATGTATCTAGACACCTTTTAGTGTATATATTCAAATGAATCTAAACACTAAAAGATGTTTAAATACATCTCATTCATAAACCTAAAACATTTTATATTTTCAAACGGAGGGAGTAGATTTTCACGAGTGCGGGCCATAGCAACAAGATTGCCATGGGCAGATGATTTGCCATCGGCAATGATTGTTTCTTCTGACTCTATTCTTCTTCGTGAGTGGTATTTCTACTGGGTTTACCTTAATTAAATAAGTTAAAGCACTTCTAATCTTTTTTGAAAAACCAAACATTTTGGTAACATACTAGCTTTGCGGTCAGAGTTTAGAGCAATGTCTAATGTCTTGACATTCCATAAGTGTGTACTACTACAAGAGTGGCGCTCTTATGTTCCTCTGTCTCCTTTCTGGCGGTCAGTGTGAGAAAGTTAGTCTAAGGATTGGTTAATACTATGGCGTCGCGAGTAGCTCCGTAAACGACTCTCGGACAGCTTCCCAAACGAACGTTGAAACAAGCCAGCTTTGGAATTAAGTTGATCAAATGCAAAAAAAAAAATGGTTAGTGAGGCCTCAGGACAAGAAGGTATAGAAGCTAGATTGCCTTATGTTAAACCCTCTTCTCCAAAAGAAAAAGAGATATCAAAGAAAAATCAAGGTTCCACTTCTAGTTGGAAAATAAAATTCAAGACGTCAACTCCAACTTTTTAATTACAAAATTTTCTACTGCGAAAAAATGGATCAAAATTTCGTTTTCCAAACTTTCGGTTGCAACCTTTCTATTATCAAAAACTTTCACGCTCCAAAAGTCAAAACTTCTCGCTTTTAACTTAAATATGTATCCTACAAACATGGATCAAAGACTCAGACTTGCAACTTTATCGGAACTTTCCGCTTCAAAAATGAAATCAAGCTCTCAGTTTCCAATGTTGGTCCCCATTGATCTTGTTTCTGTGTCATGTTCTAGAAGGCTCCACCGGCGAACTCCATAAGTGCTATCATGCCGTGAGTTTGCTGAAAGGATTGAATTCGGTCGTACACACTCATGTTTTACTCTGACCGTTTGGTTTCAGAGGGTGTGCTTCGAAGCTTTGTTGGCTGTTATTATCATGGGGCATGTTCTCGTTCCATGGTGCTGACGAAGAAAGTCATGGAGATCGAGATTTGAGGATAGACAATGGTGGTTCGAGTCTGGATGGTGGTAAGTAATTGGCTATGTGACTTGTGAATTAGAGCAGTGACATGCAAGTGGGGGCGACTGCACGGGAGAGGTTCATGGTCCTACCTCTCAGGATAAAAACCTAGGGTATGACCTTAATTGGTTGTGCCTGACAATGGCCTTGTTGAATGTATTGTTTTGAGAGCGTGGACTTTCTTCAGAGTGAAAACCTAGATCTTTGATCGGACGATGACGGTGTTTGTGCATTGTTCCCTTCTTAGAGGCGTCGTTTTTGGAGAAGCTGAACTTCTGATGCTGTCTTGGTGGTGGTACTACTGCTGTTTTACTGAATGAGTCACTCTAGCGGGACTTTTTTTTTGTAATTTTTTTTTGGCTGTGTGCATCCGTATGGCCGTTAGGACAATGCGTTGTTGCAGAGACTGGATATAATTGGTATCATCTAATATTGATATTAATATATGCTCATTTCTAAAAAAAAATTCTAACTTCTAAATTGCAAGCTTCTACTAGTATAAAATAAAATAAAACAAAACACTTAGGTTCGTACTTTCTTTGCAAGCTTCCTACAACAGGGACGATTAGAGCTCTCAACCTCCAATTCTCGTGCAGAAGCTTCCAACTAGATGGACCGGAGCTTCAGAGTTCAGACATAAAAATATGTGATGCTTCCAATAGAAAATGAAGGGAGGTTGTATAAAAAATGCGACTTGGGAGGTAGCAAGGGGCCCTCCAAATCAACAGAACTTTTTAAGTGTGTACGGTCATGGTGAGAGAGCGGGCGCTAGCACTCGACCTCAGGATCTTACGGGTAGGACAAGTATCAACATCAGCCAACCATCCAAACTATGTTTCGGTTCACGAAGGGAGGTTGTATAGAAACTCGGGAGTTTGTAACCTACGCGACCCAGATATACCCCAATATATATGTCCGGATCTCTATTCAACTAAAGAAACACGTATCAACTAGTAACTTTTTATTAAACTTGGAGAAATGCGAACATATTTCAGAACACACGTGCATCCTTTTGAGAACTTTCACTATGTGGTATTCTCACTGTTCCACAATATAATCTTTTTTATAAGTTTTACCGTGGTTGGCTATTTTAGGAACCGTCCAACCAAGCTAATTCAACGGTGGAAAAAAATAGGCAGTACTAGAGAGAAGTACTGGGAAGTACAGGAAATGCTGATTTATTTTATGTATTAAAAGGGTGAATATGTCCCATGGCCCCACCTGTCATCCTCATATTTCATCCCCTGCACCTCATCTGTCCGGCCGACCTGCCACAGCTTCCGCCACACCTTCTCCGCCGACCTGCACCATCAGCAGAGCTGCACCACCTCCCCACCTCCCTACTCCAGCGACGACCTCCTCTAGACGCTCGAGCCCGAGCTCCATCTCCAGGGGTGCAGGTTTAGGTTCAGGTAGCAGCATGGCAATGGCTCATGTTTAGGTTCGGTGGCAGCAGGGTAATGGCGTATGTTCAGGTTTAGGCTAGCAGCTCCTTCCGGCGGGCTGGGGTGGCTTCCTGCAAGAGGCTAGCGGCGGAGTTCGGCGAGCCGGGGCTGCGATGACTGAATATGGAGTGCAGGGGCTGCTTTATGTGGCGCGTCCGGCAAGCAGTGTAGGGATGCAGATGTAGGACAATTGGGGTAAGTCGGATATCACTTTTAGACTGCTCTTCAAAAAGTTATCAGTATTTTCAAAATCATAGTATACCTAAACCGTAGTATTTTGATGCTCGGCAATGAAATACTGTAGTTTTGGAAAACCACATTTTTTCTGTTGTTTTACCAAAAATCCGAGGTGTTTGGAAATGTGCATGCTAGTATTTAGTTGCTCTGCTCTATGAGTATGTCACCGAGCATCTAATCTATCTGCTGCTAGCCTATGCAATTTGCCGAAGCAACATACCCACATACTCCCTCCGTTTCAAAATATAAGATGTTTTAGATTTGTAAAGAAAATGAATCTAGACTTATTTTAGTAGATAGGTTCATTCAACTTTGAGGTGAATCTAAACACTAAAAGAAGTCTAGATTCATTTTCTTTATAAACCTAAAACGTCTTATATTTTGAAACAGAGGGAGTACAAGCTAGCTTTTTGATTGATTTCAGTTACAACGCTCGCGAAAGAGGAGGCATCAGGTTGGATTAGCTAGTGATCCAAGAAAGCGACGGATTGCACCTCGCCAAATCGCGGAAAAGATGGAGAGTAGCCTGCAGTACCAGGGGAAAGAGATGTAAGAAGAAAGCATTTCTCAGTTTTTTTAGAAAAAAGAGGTCCGAGGCTCTTTTCTGGATACAGTGAAAATACCACAGTATTGCCAATAATGCAGTATTTAAAACTGCAGTTTTCATTAGAGCCAAACACCTCAAAGTATCTAAAACTATGGTATTTTCAAAAACTGAAGTATCTATCAGATACTCCCTCCGTTTCAAAATATAAGATGTTTTAGGTTTATGAAAAGAATGTATCTAGACTTGTTTTAGTATCTAGGTTCATTTATGTTTGTAATGAATCTAGACACTAAAATAAGTCTAGATACATTTGTTTCACAAAGCTAAAACATCTTATATTTTGAAACAGAGGGAGTACTTAGAAAATACTTAGCTACCAAACAGGACCGTAGATACTTCATATAGGATTTGAGTATGCAGATAAGGAAGTTTTATCTGCATATACCTTGCAACATACAATCCCTGGCGGTTGGTTACCAGCCTGCAAAGATTGATCGCCATAGGAGACCACAAGCCACAGATTGTGTAGTCCAAACATTAATCCCCGACCAAAATTTGCTTAAATTTTGCTTAAACCAGGAAATTATAACTGCAGGTGCAGCCCACAGGTAAGTCTCAAGGTCTGACATACACCAGCTAGATTTATGTAGCCACAACGAAGAGAAATTTGACAATAAATATGGCACAACCAGTACAAAGCAGCCCAACTAAAATTACAATATAATAAAATCAAGACATCTCCCTGAATCTTGCAATGGCCTTCTTCTGGATTATAGTTTTATAACTATCACCAGCTTGAGCCTCCAGCGATGGATCAGCTTTCTTCTGCTGACTACCAAGCCCAGCTCTCGCGTCCCCAGACTTGGCCTGCACCGGCTCCTTGATCCCACTACCGTTCTTTCCAAGACCCTGGGTATTTGCAAAGTAGTTGCAAGGGAAAAAATACCAATACATACTCACATCAGAATGAATGTACTGGTCACGCAGCTTCCATTCTGTAGGAAATACTGGCAAACTGATCCATCTGCAGTCAGATTAACTTTCTGCACCTAACAGTTTATGCCCACTAAAAATATCAAGCTATGTACCCCTTCTGTCCCAAAAAGGATGTCGCGGATCAATTTTTCAGTGACTTCAGCAATTTGCCAATTAAGCAAAGACATGCAAAAAAAATGAACCCAGGAGTTGAAAGTTGAAACCCCAAAATGGCAGGTGACAGCCCATAGAAACCCGAACAAACAATATTAAAGAAACAAAAACAAACATTCAAGGGCTTCACACGAAAAAAGGTCATATGCAGCTGGTTCTTAAATAGCGACAGCAGAATAGTTCACAAAATACAGGAACAGCAACGGGGACACTTTGAACTTGTGATCAAATGCAGGAAGCAGGTGATGCTAATAAGTGAAGAAAATTGCAGCTAATTCATCCAAAGAGGATAAAAACTGAGAAATATGTTTGAGGTGAACATACCAGTCCTTCTTGCCAACCCATGTTGCGCAGAATACGGTTGCCCACATTGTTTTCATCGATTGCTCTATCAGCAGTGATCACCTCATAATTTTCAGTGTTTTCAATTTCACCAACAGAGCGTTCACCCACCCCCGGAGGAAATGGCATGGATCCCATCTCACTTGAACCCTTTCGTGACGGGTAGTCACCAGCTTAACAAGAAATTTCCAGAAAATTAATACAGATCTTGAACAAGATGGGAAACATTCCTATAATGCATAGTTGCATAGGATCAAGAAACACAAATTCCGGATAAGCAGTAGAGGCAACCAAATCCCCATTCACGCCAAGTTGGGCTTAGATTGATATACAAGACTGAATATACTGTCAGCAAAACTTGTAAATGAGATAATAAACTAAATAAAGCAAGGATGCTATCTCGAATTAGGCTAGGAAAAAAAGGCAATGTACAAGAAGTCATGGTAAGAAGTAAATGAAAGTGTGATCTTACCTGTATCCAGTCCATCATTGGGAAGCGATGAAGATAATCCATATAGACTTCGTCTCTCTGCAGCCCGATCTCTGTACTGGGATTGTCCTGGTGCCTCAGAAAACCGACGTTTAGCACTCCCAGAAACTCCAGACGAAGTGTATGATCCTAGAGAGGATAAATCTGTCTTGAAGGGTGCAGAAGCAGTATGCATCTCAGCATTGGTCACTATTTCACTTGTGTTTGCGGTTATATTAGATGAATAATTGCTTCCGCCAACATCAGATGATGCATGATATATGGTATCTGACTTGATTGCTCCTCTTCCAGAGCCTCTTATGACACCCATAATAGTAGTTCCTAAGCTATTACTAACAGGTCTAGGCTTTATGTCAGAATCCAGTATTTGAGAATCTGCAGTTCCTCGGCCAAGAGAATTAGATCCAGCAACCAGGTTTATATCCCTAGAATTTCCAATATCAGACTTAGGCTTGGCTTTCAATGAGAATGCAGTCCCACTGGGTGAAATGTTCGATTTGTCAGCAATGGATCTGGTTGGTTCCTTATCATCAAAGACAACATGTGCAGCCTGGCCTTCTTGATTCCTTTGCTTCCACATTGCTAGGACATTGTTCATTTTCTTCTTATTGGCTAAGAGACTAATTTTTGAAGCCAACTTTATCTCTTTTGCTTTCTCCTTTTCTTTCTTTTCAGCGGCTAGCGCAGCATTGGCCGCAGCTTGAACAGCCTCAGGCAATGAAGTTTTCTCACTTTGTTTAAACGTGGCTGCAGGCGCAGAAATCACCACCTTTTTACTTTCTGGGATCTTCACACTTTCATTGACTGTGTCCCCAGTTGCTTTACTGCTGTTGCTTTCGTTACACGGGACATACTGTTGACTTTTTTGGTCAAATGAATACCAAACTCCGACATTACTGTCATAGTAAAGGCCTGAAAAGAACAATTTTAATAATTTAGTCATCAATGGAGCACGTGTCAGAGGCAAATTATGTGTTTTGAGGTCTAAAACCACGATAGTAATAGCATATTTGCATACTTACCAGTATTTCCATCATAATAGAATCCAGAAGAAGAATCAAAGTAATAGCCTGACTTTTCATCCCAAACAAATCCTGACTGTGAAGCAGAATCATCTTTCTGAGATTCAGAATTGTTATTCGGTTTGTCCTCAGCATTGTACTCTTTTGGGGCCCAACCCACAGCATCATACTGATCGTAAAGTTAAATAAGGGAGTAAGCAACAAGACAGTGTGTACAACCAGCAAAAATTATGCTCCAAAATAATAGATGCAGTTTCAGAATGTAAAATAACTCTTTAAAATTTAGTCTGCAAAATCATATTGGTTGTAATACCATCTTATATTATGGGATGAAGGTAGTAATAGCTAAATGTTTCTTAATTGACCACAAAGGAAAGACAACATCTAGCTGTAAGGTAGTATGGTTTTGCCTTATCAATTGTCACAGAAACTGTATTACTGTAACAGACCTGCTGGGCAAATGATGCGGCCTCGATGGCTGCTGCAGCAAGGTTGTTTGACTGTGAAGACCCCGATACAGGTCCATGTGTGCTTTTAGCATAGGCTACACGTAGTACCTGACCATTTTTCTCATGTCTAATCCCATTTGTAGCTTCAAGAGCTTTAGTAGCATCTTCGACCTAACACAAATGGTGTATAGTCAGTGTGAACAACTGAAATAAGAGAAAACTAATCTTAGCTATCCAGTAGTACTTACCGAATGAAAATGGACGAATGCAAAACCTCTAGACACATGAGTAAATTTGTCCCGGACAAGCCGGATATCCTACAAAGAAATGAGTTAAATTGACATGTAACTCTGCACAAAGGAAACAATTAGTCACAAGAGTTAGCTTTTGCCCACCTTTATTGGTGCATGCTTAGCAAATTCATATCGAAGCATTTCCTCATCGGCATTTTCTTCCAGGCCTCGAACAACTAAAACATGAGTTGGGCCTGAAAATGACAGTATACAGTAAGGCAATGCAGTCTATATTTCACATAATTCCACAATCAAGGCACGAACTTGCCTAGTTCTGGTCCCCGTTTTCCAAATTGTTGAGTGGAAGATGCTGCATCAGCTGGTGGAGCATCGTCTGTACGTGGCTCATTGCACTATGAGAATACAACAATTAGATATGAAATGAAAGCGAGAGCAACAAAAACATTGCAAGTAGACAAGTAGTTATAATGTTATATACAACAACTGCTATTTGTCAGCCTTTAGCCTGTTACCATGTATTAAGGCAGCATGTGACAGGAGTTTTTTCTCAAATTTTACTATGTTTCAAATTTTGACTTCATTGGTCCTATTCCCAGGTTTCAGAAACCAGAACCGCATTTTTAAGGCTATGTTTTCCCAGGTTCTTGGACTCTATTTCGCCTTCTACTTTTTTTATAACCCCGTAAGACAACACCCTCAAGCATGCAAGCAGCGGTAAAAAAGTATGTTGTATAACTGTTGTCTAGTCTGAGCAACTGGATGGTCCAACTGAATTTGTTTCTTCCTTGAAAAGATAATTTCAGTTGGAGTGGACACGAGATAGCATTGCCCAGTTGCACATACAGAACTGGATATTTAGATACTGCAATAGATTCCTTAAAAAAAAGATACCGCAATAGATATGAACAGGACTCAGTAAAGTCCGGGCCATCCAACATCTAAGTGATGTAAGTATTCCCTC
Source organism: Avena atlantica (assembly GCA_910589765.1). Classification (NCBI taxonomy): domain Eukaryota; kingdom Viridiplantae; phylum Streptophyta; class Magnoliopsida; order Poales; family Poaceae; genus Avena; species Avena atlantica. The sequence goes on from OU342736.1 coordinate 367,111,676, forward strand.
CGTCCTATAATAAGTGACGCAGTTTTGTCCAGATACGCATGTATCTAGACACGTGGGAGTAGTATATTGTCCAGAAGCGAAAGTATATGGAAATTCTTAATTGACCCTTCAAATGGAGATGTATACATCGACACCGAACTCTTGAAAGCAAGTTCAAACCAGCCACAGATCATGGAACTACTACAGCACACCTATTTTGATTCGGTTTCGCAACTTATTCCTAACAAAAGATATGTGAAGATTAAATGGGAAAACCAGAAAAGGTGCAACTCCGCAAATAAACTCATGCTATAAGAGATACATTCCATTTGGAAAATTGGAAGGAAGTTTAACCCACAACAGTGACTGGGAAAGAATGGAGCAAACTAGATTGAGAATGCTAATGCAACTATCTGATAAATAACTGTCCCATAATAGTCCTCAACTAAATGAGACCAAAATATACCTGAAAACAGGAGGTTCTGCGGGCAAAATTCATACAGCCACAAATAGTACATATCCAATCACATGGTGCGGATATGGCCCTGCGACCATAGGTAGGCCTTGTAACATTTTCAAGAGAATCCCCACCAGTTGGTTTACTACTGCAGTGACGACAGTCAGCAAATTGTACAAACAATAGATAAAGAATATAACAATGAGCACAAAAGGACTAGATATTTGAATAAGAGAACATAACGGCCCGACAAAGTCATTCCTGTACAAGTTAAAGTTAATTCTCTATTCAATTTCCTCATATGTCCCTTTCTGCAATAGTTATGATGTAAAAATACATGATAAAAACAAAGACAATACATGAAATAAATTCTACTTTGTCATACTTTAATGCCATCAAATAAGTCATGTTTGGTTTCACAGGCATCATATGCAATTTGGCTCAGTCATGATGGAGCAGGCAGAGTTTGTTTCAAAGGACAGTAAACACAAAAATACGAGGTTGAGCCATCTGACAGTTTGACATATCAAGGCAACCTCCAGTGAGAATTACTAATATGATGATGATTGCGGGACAAAAGAAGATCGGTGATTCCACAACCATGGATTCTTAGGGACTACAAGTAAGCAACATGGTGTCCATACTAATTGAGCCAGTGTACAATCTTTGATATTCTTACACTTATAAATTAATTTTATTAAAGATAATTAAACAAATTGCTCAACTGTGCAACTCTTAAGCTATGATCAAGAACATTTCTTCACATGGATAATTTGTAACACATCTTAAAAGAGGATACATACCTGTACTCGAAAAATATCTGCCTACCATCAATTAGAAGGCCATTGTCTCCAGTACCTTCCATCATTTTGCGGGCAGCTTCCTATGGGAGCACACAAAACTTTGTGAGCGTAACAGCAAATGACAGTCTAGTCGGTAATGTACAACTCAGATCACATGTATGGTTAGTACCACAGTAGGGAAGTCAATAAAAGCAAATCCCCTAGACATGCCAGAGGGTCGTTCCTTGATCACGCGCACACTACGAAGAGGGCCCCACTCAGCCTAAAAGAGACCAGACCCAAATGATTAAAATGAACGAGACAATACACTTCCAACCAGTTTAACAGTTTATGACGAGGAACTTGTACAAGAGTCTGATATAGGTCATCTTCATTGGTCTTCTGGGACAGACCCTTAAGAACAACCGTCGCAGATGGTGCCTGCAAGTATAGATGCAACCTTAATTAGCTTTGTGTTGAAAATACGGAAGAAAAATAATAGTCTGTCCTCACCACTAAATCATCATGCCTTCTTTCATCCCAGTCCTGTTCTCTTCTTCTGTCAAAGCGATTATCATCATAAAAGACGTCTCTTTGGGTCCGGCTATGACTTTTGCCACGCGGCGACCTTGATCTTGACCGAGATCTTGATCGGTTATCACGCCCACGTGACCGAGAACGGCTATGACGAGCATATGGGCTATCATGTCTTTCATGGCTTAACCCCTTTCTTTCGCGGTCATGCTCAAACGAATCATGCCTTCTCCAGCTACTCTCTCTCTTGCCCCTCTCATAGTCCGAATCACAGCTGTGACGGCCGTATTGATGATCTCTTTCAAAGCTGTCCCCTCTGCTTTGGTAGCGGTCCTCAAACTCAGCACCAAACTCCCCTCGGTCTCTACTTCCAATCCTTTTATTCCTATCAACATGAAAATAATGATAACTACCAGATTAACAGTCATTCCCAGCAACATGATAGTCTTTACTCCTATAGAAATCAAATTCATGATATTTCCATCATTGCAGAAATCAGAGGCGTGCCTTCTGTAATCCTTGTCAGTTGCAAATTCATCGTCAAAATTTCTTCGAGGCTGAGACCACATCGTGTCAGCAGAGGGTGGTGGTGGATACATATTTCTATCATGTATATCTTGACCAAATGCACCCCTTCGATCACTAGGAAATCCTTCATCAACATATCTCCTACCACTGTAGGATCCACCAGCCCTGCAAATTGAGTTAGCAGTAGAAATATGGTAATATGGCAAAGCTCTTTAAAGCGAAAATGCATGTCAAACATAAATGGACAGCCATTGCAGCTACTTTAATAAGAATATAATAAAGGTAGCAAACTCAGGTGTAGAAATAGAAATAGAAATAAAATAAATAGCACTTATGGTGAATACTGAATACAGACATTTTAACAGGAAATAATTGAGTTACCTAAAGTCTGGCTCATTAATGACACCATACCCATCAGGTGCCTGTAGATTCAACAGAATAAGTTGAGTCAGCAACAAAGTCTACGGAACAGGCAGGTAAATCCATTCCATTTAAGCAACGGCCGCTTCTTGAATTCGTTTACAACATAACGCTCGTTACACAGAAGCCAATCACATGGCCAATAGATCTGCTATCTTCACCATCCTTGGTAGTTAATAAAGGAAAGGCTGCAATTACACTGTTGTTCTCCCATCCATGATGTGGGGCATAACGCCCACGGTCCATTTCTCTTGGTGATCCTTCAAATTTTGGGGCGTCTATACTTTTGGGGGTATTCTGTAAGAGAAGCATAAGACAATACAGTTAAGTGCGAACAAGGAAACCACCATAACACACCTCACTAGATCTTTGGAACGAACCAAAAGTGCTAAAATCATCTAAGGTTCAAACTGTTAAATCAGTCCAGGAGCATTTATTGCTGGTAGATAAGCCCGTTCCTCAAATTACTTATTGCGCAAGATTTTGTATGGATTTATACCATATACAGGCCTGCCGTGAATGCAGGAATTATGCACGAAACGGAACAATTTGTCCAGAATACATGGGATTCCTACAATCCAAATGGGGCCAATACATATGTGGATAAAAAGCAAATCGATATGCATCTTGCAAATAGAGAGCAGGAATTCAGCAGCAAGCTCCACTGAGACCAATGCAATTGAGGCGGCGTGTATGAACTGAATGGAGACCAATTCTCTTGTATCTGTAATTTGTGAGAAACTATGGCCGGGGTATGCGCAAACACAGAGTGCTCAGTCATAGAAATAACACCGCAAGCATTTGAGCTTCGTATACAGCATAAATTCTCCAACTATAAGACCATACACTTATCCAATTAACGGGCATATTAGAGGACTCCATAGTACAACAAAAACGTTGCGGTGACTGGTTGAAAAATTACCTTGCGGACAGGGAGGAGGAGACGAGCTAGTGCGTGCGGACCAGCAGCCGTAGGCAAGTTGGTGCGCGAGGCGATGGGATCAGCAGCCTGGACTTGTGGTGGACCACGGCCGTAGTCGGAGCAGAGAGCCGGGGACGACGGCGGCGTCAAGGCGGATAACGGGGATGCGAGCCGGAACACCGGATCGTCGCAGTCGGGGCGGACAACCAGGAGGCCGGATCGAAGCGGGTGGGGGAAGAAGGAGATGAGGTTGAAGGGGACTAGGCGGTGTTGTTGGCGGCGACGAAACCCTAGGAGAGAGGAGTCTCGTGGGAAGAGGAGACGTGACAGAGCGAACAGAGGCGAGCCGCGGCTCGGGAGTCACGCCGAAGGGGACGGGTCTGGAGGTGCCCGTGGCGGTTGGACCATAAAAATCCCGACCGACAAGTTCCAGGGAATTCATCGAAGGGGAGTTCGACCGCAATACATGGAGAACGAGTCCGAAGTGTTAGGATTTAATTAATAGATTAGATTAATTAAAGGGATAATCCTCCCATGTAATATTCCTATGTCGGTTGCAATATGGAACCGACTATCTCGCACCCCCTCGTACAGACGCGTCTCTTCGCTCGCGTCTCTTCCCCTTGTATATATACTGAGATCATCAATGGAATAAAGAACGGTTGAATCATTTTGCTATCTGTCTCTACTTCTCTCTCGATTTCTTCTAACACGTTATCAGCACGCTCTACATCTGAGCGATTTAGAGAACTGGAAAATTGGGGAAAGGAAGAACAAGCAAATCGAGAATCCAAGACTTCAACCAACACAGGTAAGCACCGAATTGGTCTAGTTCGATTCGACATGTTCTTACCGAGGCATGAAACTGGACGACGGAAAAGTTCATCAGCCTCCACGCGTGTCCCTCCGACGCCGCACCTCGCACCTACGCACGCGCCCATGGCAGCGGCGATACGCTCGGTCTTTATGACCGTGTGGAGAATCCTATGTGATGCCCGTCGGTGCGTGCAGCCACGGGCTGCCCGCCCGCGACAATTGCCTCCATGCCACGACCTCCTGGAGGCGGTGGTTGCCGATGGCGCCCAAAGCGGCGGCCGGGTCACCCCAACGGTGGCTGACTCTGCACGAGCCTCCGTGAAGACGCTCACATCCTCGCGATGCGACGGTACCCGCGAGGTCGCAACCGCAGCTCCGAGCGCGGAGCACGCAGCGGCCATGTCCTCCTCTCCGGCGCTCGTGGCGGAGGCGCCCTTGGTCTTGACGACCGGCGGCGCGTGACGCGACCACGGCCTCCCGGCAGGATCCTCCACGCCGCGACCCTACTTGAGGAGCGGGAGCGGACCACGTCTTCCCGGAGCGGCTCCCCACGCCCCAGCGGCGCCGCCCGCGAGAGCCTCGTGACGCGGCTCCTCAAGCCCGTGTATCGGTGTTCGGCCTTGGCGCCACGAAACGCGGCCCGGCACGCATCATCACGGGAGCGCCGCTCAACGCCGGTGAGCTCCGGTGCTATGGCCTGGAGGAATATGCGTGCGTCTTGATAGTGCTTGTTCGGTGGAGGATTTGGGGATGGCTCGATGCCTTATCCTCTCGTACACCATAGGGACACCAAACAATATTGGGCTGGCTACTTTAGCCCATCGCACTAATTAGAGTATATTATTAGTATGTTTTTTTTTCCAGCTTTTAACAGACTATGTCTAGTAACAGTAGTTCAAATCTAATTTCAGTATTAGACTCTGTTAATTGTAGTACAAGTTTTTAGTACTGTTTTTAGTTGGAGTACTAAATGTATTCCTGAAAATTTGAGATATAATATTTTTCCATGTGTTTACATGCTGAGATTTATTACGTCACTATTTGCAATTGAAATTTTCAATTTCTTGCAAATAAAGCAATTCATCGTCTTAATTGAGTCTGTTAGACTCGATACGAGCACGAATTGGTATGCAAAATTAAAAATGATTTTTTTTTTCAAATTGATGTATTGAATCACAAGGTAGTGTGTTGATCTACTATTTTACAGATTATCACCACTACTAAAGCCTACATATTGTCAAATCGACATTATGATTGCTTAAAGTGCTCTCCCATACATTTCATTACGTTATGACATAAGGTACTAGAAACATGAGTATCTACTGATTTTATCAGATTATACTCTCTAGTGCTGAGAGATGGACCCCAAAAGTTTTCTTTTCAGGGAGTATCTACGGTGTGTCAAACTTAACAATTTGAACTTCACAGTGATGATTTCGACTTCTTGAAATCATCATTAATTTTGCATAGTTTATTACAACATGACCATGATGGTTGTTGGTTTACTATGCGTAAATTAATAATCTATGGTTTACCCATGATGGTAACCGATGGCCGGAAATGAGAGTTCGATGAGCTTGAGCTTAATGGCCACAACTACCCTACATGGGCCATGGACATAAAGATCGCCCTTGCGTTCCATGGGATAGTCGTGCCATTCAGAACCTCGAGGACCCCATTCTGTTTGGATTCGCACCGCTGAGAGAAGAGCAGAAATATGATGTCTTGTATATTATAAGGCACCATATCCACATGGATCTTAAGTCCGAGTATTCAGAGGAGGAATTCCCATTTACTTTGTTTCGGGCCCTCAAAACGAGGTATGAAAAGCAGAAGACAGTTGTCCTGCCTGAAGCACTTCATGATTTGTCCCATCTTCGATTCCAGGACTTCAAGTCCGTTGGGGATTACAATCATGAGGTTCATAATATAAGTTCTAAGCTGTGCTTTCGCGAGAAGGAACCTACAGATGCGGAAAAGATAGAAAAAACTCTATCCACTATGCTCCCATCTGAAAGGCTCCTCCAGCAGCAATACCGCGCTCGTGACTATCAGGTCTATTCAGACCTTATTCATATCCTACTTCATGCTGAAAAGCATGATGAGCTTCTTGCTAAGAATGGCTCTCAGCGCCCGGTTGGTTCCCAACTTTTGCCGGAAGTTCATATGAATGTCGCGAACGGAAGAAAGTTTGGTGGCGCCTTAAACGGTAACCAACCGAACTTTAAGGGTAAGCGTAAGCACAAATGGAACAGGAATCCTCAAAACTCGGACCGTGAGAAAGGCACCGCAAAGCCAAAGTATGACAAAACTAGGCTTTGTGATAAGTGTGGATGTTACACGCACCCTACTAACAAGTGCAAGACCCCAAAGCATCTGAAAATTCTCTACCAGCAATCCCAAGGACAGAAAGTACCTCAAGGGAAAAGGTTTGATACTAACTTCAACCTTCATCTGAATGGCACCAATGGAGCTGGTTGTTCGCAAGATGTTCCTCTTGGACCTAGCAACACCATGACTCTCCAGCCGTCTGAGGACTCTATGAGCACGGAGGACATGATCTTTGAGTATACCTCAAACGACATGTTTGGAGACTTAAAATAGTCCCACTATCTCCTTAATGATCAATTTTAATAATGTCCATTTGTGCTGTTGTAACAGAACATAAGTATTGTACATTGTATCAGCACTCTGGTATAAAATAAGATTGTATGTATTCTATATATTTGAGAAAAGATTTCCATAGCGATCTCTAGCTCGATATATAGATTTCTACGGGACGCAATCCGATGGATGAGGAACAAGTATTTGAAAAAGTACCCTCTCTATTGTTTGGATTGTACTACACGTGCATCCAACCCGTAGCAAATGTTGCATATAAAGAAATTCCATTGGTCACAAGTTGCATGAGTCCAAATTCCCTCGGTCATCAGACTTTGTGTGCACATTGTGTCACAAAGGGAAGCTAATTTTGAGGCATTCGCACCTCAAAATACAAGTTGGACCGCTTCAGTTCCTTGAACACATCCAGAGAGACATTTGTTATTCCCCAACCATTGTGTGGATCTTTTAAGGTATTCTTCATGGTTCTCAATTATGCATCTATACGATGCTCATACATGTGTTTTTTTTTGTCCACATGAAACCATGCATTTACCATGATAATGAGGGAAGTAATCAAGTTACAGGCCCATTGTCGAGAAAAGCAGAATTTGACAAATTCGCAAGGAAAATGTTGCAGAATTCTCCTCATGTGCCTTCAATGAATATTGCATGGCCATACGGATTGAAGTTCAGCACTCTATCCCATACATCCACACTCATAATGGTTTGGTTGAATCCCTGAATAAGAGGATCAAACTCATTGCATGACTTTTGTCGATGAAATGCACTACCAACTTGACGTTGGAGTCATGGAGCTTTACACACTGCTCAATGACTAACTGCATATCGCAGTACTCCTCCTATGTAATTGATACCTGGAAATCCTTCGAGCATTTCCCATCTGCGTAAGTTTAGAAGCGTGTCACGCGTACCGATCTCACCACCACAACATACATCATTGGGCCCACATACTTGGGATCTATGTGGGGTATAGATCTCCGTCGAGCAACATGTACCTTGAACCCCTCATTAGGGATACATTCATAGCCCAGTATGTTGATTGCTTATATTAAATGATGGATTATTTCCAGGCATTAGGGGGAGACTTTATGTACCACACAGAATGCCAGGAAATCAATTAGGACTCCACGTTCCACCTTATATCCACGTATTCAAGAATTTGGACTACGTCCGAAATTCACATATTTGCAACATACTGCAAATAACCTGCCAGATTCATTTACTGATCTCAAAGGTGTTACAAAGTCCTTTAGTCCGGCTAGAAATGCGCCCGAAAGAGTGGAGGTACCAATAAAAACCACTCAACTCTCCGTACCCGAGAAGAGGGGGAGTAGTACGGCCTCTAACCAGGATCTAGCTTCCTGCAAAGCAACAAAGGAAATCGAGGAGATATCCTCTAAATCAGTAAATGCAAGTCAACCTAGTGTTGACAAACACCTTATGGGTAGTATACACCTAGTGGAAGGGAAACCTCCACAACCCAGCTTTAGCTTGCACACACTGGCTGGGACATCGGAACACCTGGACTCACGAGTATTGGGAAATCACTAAGAGTCATTATAGGTGGATGCGATTTCCTCTAACTATATTGATTCTGGAGAATCATACAACAAAAGCCTACAACTGTCGACAAACATTTCTCTTGTATGATTGCCAAAACCTTCACAATGATTCAGATCCATAGACCATGGCCATGGCAGAGTGTAAACCACTCACTCAGACTGAAACAATCAAAGGGTGCAATCCAAGCAGAAAATAGCCTCGCTCTTCCAACTAAATTCCCTACATGGGATTCAATATGTTTCCTTCTAGAAATAGAATGAGAACAAGGTGGTGATAAAGCAAGGCTTGTAGCACAAGGTCGGGTTTTCGCAGAGATCCGAGACCTACTCTCCAGACATGAGTGGAATCCTCATTTTCCGTTACATATATCATTGGCAGTGCAAAATCATCTATCTATGCAGTTGATAGATGTAGTGACGACATTTCATGTGGATCACTAGATTTGGACATGTATGGTTCCTGATGGAATCTCTATCCGAATCGAAATGTAAATGCAACATGCATTGTGTAAAATCAATAAGTCATTACATGGCTTATTGTTGTTGGTATATTCTGGTACAACCGACGTAGTGAGTTCCTTATACACAAGGATTACTCCTACAATGATGATTACCCATGTGTGTTTATCATGCTCAAGGATTACTCCTACAATGACGAAGCACGTGATCATCTAAAAGACAGAAATTGAGATGAAGAATTTGGATAAAACCAAATAGTTCTAGAGACCACAACTCGAACTCCTTCACTCAAGTATTATGGTACACCAAGTTGCCTATATTATAAATATTGGAGAAACCTAAAAATAGACATGTCATATCCATCTCCCATGACCGGTTGTTAGATCTCTAGACGTAGAGAAAGATTCACTCAAACCAAGGGATGATGTAGAAGGGATGTTGGGACTTGAAGTTCCATATCCCAGTGCAATTGGACCCACCAAGACAATTGGTTGGGAATCAAGAATATCTTTCGATATCTCCAAGACACCACACATTATTTGATATGTTCATGTAATTTCAGAGAAATATAAACTCCAATATCATCAGAATACACTGATGTTGGCTACTTGAATGATCCCCATATTGTGTACCTACATGGTAGCAGTGTCACTCCATTGATGTCTTCGAAATATACTTCGGTGACTACACCTACCAATCATTCTGAAATACAAAGCCACATTGCCATGTGTAGCTTTACAGAATGATAAACCGCATACATGAGTCATGTGGTATTGGTTCTCTTGAATCATCGACCATTATCTATACAGATAATGTTGCTTGTGTTGCATAGATGCAAATAGGATACATCGAGAGCAATATCACTAAGCATATTGCCTCTAAATTGGTTTATCTTCATGAACTCCAGAAGAGTCAGGAAATAAACGTCTTGCGAGTCAAATCATGTGATAACCTCGCTGATCTATTCATGAAGTCTCTACCAACTTTCATATTCCATAAATATTTTTATGAAATTGGTATTTGACGGCTTCAGGATTTGCAAGAATCAGGGGGAGTATCATCCTAGACTACTCCTATTCAAAGTATCATATTACACTCTTTTTCCCTTTATGAGTTTACTATCCAGGTTCTCATCAAGGTTTTTAATGAGGTAATATCAACACAAGATCATATGTCATACTTTCTTTTTTTTCCCACTCGGGTTTTTAGGAAAGTATACACGACATATATATTATCCTCTAAACTCTATGGTTTTTTCCCTTTTACAAGGTTTTTATCATATGGAGTTAACATGGAGGTAATAATCATTATATGCTGTATCATTTTCTCCTTATTTTCCCACAGGGTTTGAAGGAGTTTTAACAGCATATCTAACCATTATATGTTGCATCATTTTCTCCTTATTTTTCCACTTGGTTTGAAGGAGTTTTAGTAACATATCATACACTACTCTCCTCATATTTTTCCCACAGGGTTTTTGGAGGAGATAATTCTAAAGATGATCGATCGCAAGGACATGGAAGGATTAGGGGGAGTGTTAGGATTTAATTAATAGATTAGATTAATTAAAGGGATAATCCTCCCATGTAATATTCCTATGTCGGTTGCAATATGGAACCGACTATCTCGCACCCCCTCGTACAGACGCGTCTCTTCGCTCGCGTCTCTTCCCCTTGTATATATACTGAGATCATCAATGGAATAAAGAACGGTTGAATCATTTTGCTATCTGTCTCTACTTCTCTCTCGATTTCTTCTAACACGAAGCAATGGTCGCGATAGTTAACCGACGATTCCTATATGACACGTCGGATCGAACCAACCTGCATCGGAGACATCCTAGTGCAGCAGACCGTCAGATCCTGAATCGTACAGATATCGGACAGTATTTCATGAAGTAGTTCCGTTGAGTATTTCATGTTGCTTCAGTGCTAGTTGATTTACTTTGAAGAATTTTTTATAATCTTCTATTCACTCTTAATCAACCTACTTATATCTTTCACATTTTAACTCATCTTATTTTGCCTTTGTTATTTGTCAACATTTTGGTAGCGTCTAGAATATCAAGAGATTTTTTGTTTTATCTACACGTTTGCTTGACGGGTAGAGACGCACTACCTCGGCATGATCATATTGAATAGTAACTTAGAGTAGTAACATGTCTATACTGTTATAAGTGTAATGATGAGTATTATATATACTCATTTTATATTGGAAAATGTGTATGTTACTCAATTTGTTTCTCTCTTTATTAATTGTTTGTCACGTTATCTTTTTAGTCTACGTGATATGACTAGCTTTATCGACGTGTTCGATGTAACCTTATGTATAAATATATGTCGAAAGACACAACTACCATTAGGTGAATACGTGGGCAGAAAGGTTGACGGACAAAGCACAAAACTACTTTGTTTCCAGCGAATATGGAGGATTCAGCCTCATAAACACGGGGCATGTCATTGTGCAACAACAACTACTTGAAGGTGGTGTCGAGCCCCTAGCTCCAGCCTCATCGTTTAAATTACATTGTAGTACTTGACAAATTTAAAATGAAACTAAAAATTTGAGTGTTTGTAAAATTTAAAAACATGTGAGAGAGCCAGCGTGGGCAGCCCCTGCAACTCCTATCGGCCCAAGGTTCGAACATAACCTATGGGCGTTAGTGGAGATGCTCTAAGGGCATCTCCAGCGGCATGACCAATCCGGCCCGAGCTAGTTTGAATCTGTCCGCGCGGACAGAAGGACAGGTCGTGCACGCTCTACCGGCATGACCTAAACATACTGACATGTCCGGCGCGACCTATCCATTCACCAAATTTGGGGCATGAATGTGTCGGGTCAGAGCGTAGTGGAACGTGTGTGTCCTCTCTCGCTCGGATCGGGCCCGTCTGGAAGCAGCCCAACGGCCTCCTCGTGCCTAAGACATACAATGGTTATTGATCGCTAGACCCTTGCATTTAGAAGGTTGGTCGACGCCAGTAGCCATGACCTTCAATGTCGGCCTGAAATCATGCACTAGCATTTATGCCGATGCCGCTGGAGCCTGCGCTGACATTGATGGTTAGGGATTCTTATACTAGCCATGCGACCGTCTCTCCCTGCACACCCCCGCCTATACTATTGCCCTTCTAGCCAAGCCCTTCCCTCTCTCCCTGGGCAACGCCATGAAGATGTCGTCGTGGCTGAAGAAGACCGCCAACGACCACGAGGCGGGCTCGTCCTTGGGTCATCATTGACCTGGGCGGTCACCAACGCCGATGCCTTCACCACACGCTAGAGAAGCTCCGGTGAGACGTCGTCGTAATATGCACCGCTGATGACCCACAATTATAGGGGATCGCAATAGTCTTCGCGGGTAGTATTACCCAATTTATTGATTCGACACAAGGGGAGGCAAAGAATACTTGCAAGCCTTAACAACTGAGTTGCCAATTCAGCTACACTTAGAAATAGTTTTTGCTCACAAAAGTTTATCAGTAGCAACAGTTTGGTAGTAGCAACAGCAATAACAAAACAGGAGCAATAGTAACAGTAACAGTAAACAATGAGATTCGAGTGCGATCGGCATAGGATGGATGGACGGACGTTGCATGCATGAGTCTAAACATGTAACTTCAAGATCCAGGGCATTGCAGATAAATAATAATGAGCATCTATGTAATAAACAATCCTAGGCATATGCTCCAAATATAGTCATACGTGCTCGCAATGAGAACTTGCACAACATCTTCTGTCCAGCCAGCCTGTGGCAGCGGGGCCTCTAGGGAACTACTGGCAATTAAGGTGCTCATTTTAATAGAGCACCGGAATAAAGCATTAACACTCCATAAACACATGTGATCCTCATACCACGGTCATCCCCTCCGGTTGTTCCAATTATTATCACTTTGGGGCCTTTAGATCCGGACAATGATATGTGTACACAACTTGCAGATAAGATCACAAACAATACTATCATAATGATTTAATAATAAGTTCAGATCTGAGATCATGGCACTCGGGCCCTAGTGACAAGCATTAAGCACAACAAGTTGCAACAAAGTCAAATAGCACTAATAGAGATACTAGGCACTATGCCCTAACAGATCTTATTCGATTACATGATAGAACTCATCCAATCCCTACCATCCCCAAGCCTACAGCGGGGGATTACTCACTCATAGATGAGAGAAACATTGATGGTTGATGGAGAGGCGTTTTTGATGACTATGGTGATGATCCTCTCCAAATTTCCCGTCCCGGCAGGGTGCCAGAACGGAGTTTCTGGATCCGAATCTTGGTTTCTGGTGGCGGCGGTGGAGCTAAACTCTTTCTGGAAAACTATCGACCCCCCTGTTTTTAGGTCGAGAGGTAACTTATAGGTGCAGAGGGAGGCTGAGGGGGTGCCTGGAGTGGTCGCACCCCCTAGGCACGACCGGAGGTGGGCCCGCGCCTGGCAGGGGTGTGGGCCCCCCAGGCCCCTTATCCGTCTCGTCTTCTGGCTCCGTGGATCTTCTGGTGAAATATTTTTTTTTGCATATTTTCTGGGATTTTTCCTGATAGTCAATTTTTTGCACAAAAACAAGACACCAAGGTAATTCTGCTGAAAACAGCGTCAGTCTGTGTTAGTTGTATCCAAATCACACAAGTTTAGAGGAGAAACAATAACAAAAGTGTTTGGAAAAGTAGATACGTTTTGGACGTATCAACTCCCCCAAGCTTATCTTATTGCTTGTCGTCAAGCAATTCAGTTGAAAACTGAGTGCGATAAAAGAACTTTCACGAACACATTTGCTTCATATGATGTATATATTCTCAGCACATGAGTAGATGCTTAAACCATTCATAATAAGAAGTATGAAACTAAGTCTACTCAATAGTTATTGAAAGCTATGAAGAGAAACCAACTCAATAATAATAAGTAGCATGAAACATAAATATAAGCAACATTGCAATGCTCGTAGTAAGGTATGATAGAGTGGTATATCGCTTGCCTTTGTTTGTAGAGCACAATATAAATGCCAAGACACCTCTGAAATTCAAGTGCAGACTAGAAGTAAAGATATCAGAGATACAAGGATCAAAGTCATGACATAATTAATCAAGTTTTGAGACAAACTCAGGAATGACAAGTATGCTCTCAAGAAGATGCTCATATAATAAGTGGTGACTCAACAAGGGAGTAAAAACGGTTTTGAAAAGTTTGAAAGGCTTCCTAATGTTGAAAGGAAGGTACTCATTAGCTTTGATCTCTCAATGCCCCTATCATAGGCATCTTTAAGTGGTTAAGGTGAAAGTGAGGTCCAGTATAAGTTATATGACTGACTGACCATAAACTAGAAATCCCAAGTCCCTCGAGTACGAGGGCCGCTCTGAATGCTACTCAACTTTGGTTACCTGTAAGTTCTTGTCATTGTAAATACATGCATATCATAGAGAACCGCCAATGGGGTACCCCTTGCATATGATACAGGAGTTATCCCGTGATCAAAATGATAAGGCAAGCATACAATGAGCATCTCAGCGATCTTTTTATTTACTATGTGCATAGTTTTTTATTGAGAATGCTTCACAGAATGCTCATTATGGTGATGCTGCAAGTTTCCATCATGATTAGGCATGGCTTAGGCTAGCGGCTCAGGCGTTTCTCTAACACAATATATATACTCCATGAACTCACAAGCTCCCCTTTCATTTCGCATCGTCGACATCATAAACAAAAGACCAAAGTATCAAATGGATAAGATATCCAAAAAGTGTTGAAAACGTTCCTCGTGACAGCACGGTTCTGCTGACTCCCAGCATATAATTTGCAAGCATATAACTTTTATGGAAAAGTCACAATGGTTCAAGATTATTAAGTGCAAGGAATAAAGTGTGCCATCAAGTTCGTGAGAGCTTTACTAACTAACTTTCTCAAAGCAGGCAAACATTTTATTTGGAAGAAAACACGTCATATAGAATATGCATTGAAATAGCAAATAATGCTAATAGGTAGATATGGTGGACAAAGTTGGCAATAATGGTTTTGGGGAGTTGGAAGCACAGGTAGAGCTCATATTCAGTGCAAGTGAAGGCTAGCAATAGAAAGGGAGCGACAAACGAGAGAGTAATAACTGTCATAATCATGCTCGCAATAAAACAGGACCAATTATGGCATGAAAGTGATATCAGAACTCCGAGGCAAAATAAATCATCGAGGCTTACTGACTATTGTTTAGTCATATGCATGCGCGATCATGTGCCAAGTCGATTCACATGAAACTTCTAGAAGAGGATACCACAATATCATACAAAAATATGAATAAAACAATGCAAGCAAATATTCATATGACATGCTACAAACTATTAGCAAGTTGGAGCTAATCATAGACAAGCAAGAACTACTAAGCATCCATCAGTAACATACACCTTACAAGAACAGGCTAGGCATGCTCAAAATAATGAGTATATGTACAAAAATGAAAAACAAATAGAGTTCGTTACCAGCCTCTTACCATACCTCGCATTGCCTTAATCTTCATTATTGCCCTTCACTTGTGTTACTTGAATAATAACATGAAACCAAACTCCACTGAGGACAGCTGAACCCTACGAAGAACTCACAAAACCAAAGAAGAACAACAAATATTTTTGGTGTTTTCGATTTTTCAAACAAGCCAACAAAGCAGAAACAAGCAAAGCAAAAACAAACCAAGCAAAGCAAAATCTTTTTTTATTTTTTTATTTTAAGGCAAACCAAAGCAAGAAAAAACAAAAATATTTTTGGTATTTTTGTGTTTTTGAGAAATAAGCAACAAGAACCAAAAAGAAAGCGAAACAATGGATATACAAAGAACCGACCGAACATGATATATAGATGAGTGTGGTGTCGGTATACCTCCCCCCAAGCTTAGGCTTTTGGCCTAAATGGGGCTCAATAGCGCGGGTAGTAAACCCAAGCTGGTGGGTCATCGTAGGAATGATCATAGTCAGGCGCTTGCGATAAAGAAGAAGACGCGCCCCAATCAAATGAGGGCTGCTGGTACGAAGACTCTCCAAAGTTGGAGGGCTAAACCGAATCATCTTCGGCATCCTCTCCAACATTCTCCTCTTGCTGGGAGAGCTCCGACACATATGTGTCAACCTCCTCCTCCGTGAGTGACCATCCTTGCCTGTTATCAAAGTTAAACAAAGCAGGTGCAGGCAAATAAACTATTTTCTCAGTCCTACCCTTTCTCCAACCTTGCTGGGCAAAAGATAATTCAAACGGTAAACTTATCACATTAGCTCCCAAGGAAACAAAACCATGTTTAATAATGGATTCAAGATCAATCCTCTCTATGGGGAACCGATAATCTGAATGGTGAGGCTCTAAACCATGGAAAGCTAGCAACCTAGAAGCAATAAGACCTCCACAAATTCCACCCTTCTCGCGATTGGTGGTGAGACGGTAAGCTATCAAAGCACCCAGGCTATAAGATCTATTCCTATTCAGAGCAGCCGCGATAAAAGCTAGATCAAAAGAAGATAACTTTCTAGCAATCTTTCTAGCAAGAACACACTTGGTAATGAAATAGGCAAAATATCTAATGGTTGGGAACTGAATGTTCTGAATTTTACCACTTTCCCTTGAGAAGTCGAAACCTTGGAAAATCTCTGCATATAAATCCATAAGTGACTTAGGCCTCTCCTTGATCTTCTCACAAGATCCCCACTGAGGTACTCTAATTGCTGTACAGAAATCAGCAAAAGGCAGGTCCACAGGTATATTGTATATTTTGTAATGAACCATGGGGTTAGATGTAGACTGTGGTGACCCAACATACCACTGCATGTGTAGTACACTATAGTCGTTGACATGATATCCACAGAACACCGTTCCGTAAATATCACATCCCTCAGAGTGGTACAACAGAAACATTGCGGGTCCATATTACAAAAGTACACACATTATTATTATTACAATACTGAAAGTTCAAGACTTCCAAAAGATCCAACTTACAAACCAAAATATAAAGTGTTCAGCGGAAATTTAAAAGTAGCAACTCCGACTAGGAGTGGGGCTCAACAGCTTATTCTATAAAGTTCATGCTGCTCGGCTTCGTTAGTTACTACTAACTAGACACTTAAGTGGACTCGTTCTCATCGACATCGTAGAGGATCTCGTAGTCCACGCCTTCAACTCCTCCGGATAGATCAGGTTCCTCGTAGAACACGTCTTCTTGGCATTCGGCGGCATACATTGGCACGTCTTCGGGGTCCTTAGAGTCTAAGCGAGGGATCAAAGGAAAGGATGAGTAACAGCGTTACCCAAAAAGTTCATTATATGCAAGGTGGGAAGTTTGATGCTCTAACTACCACCTCGGATTATAAATCCTTGGCACTATGCAGTTTTTGTAAATCTTTCTTCAAAGGTTGATTTTATTCCGAAAAACTATGACAATCAACCTTCACAGGTTGACCAAAACTTTCATGGAGTTATTTTCCTGCTGCGTTCGTAGCTCCTTCCCGGAACAGGGAGTAACAAGTTACAGTTCTTACACTCTGCAGAGGTGCGTTACTTTACCCATGAGAGATCAACTCCTTGTTGCACAACCGGGCGTACTTTCCCGTCCACAATTACATGATGTGGGGCCCAGTAGTTGGTCCAAGCCAATCACTGCCCCTTCGCGACCCTCCATGCCTCCTTGGTGTACACCATGCCCACATAATGAATTACGACAATGTTTTGTACAAACCGTTAGATGCCAGAACTATCGTGGGACGATGAGGGTTCCCACCCATATGCTGCATATCCTCTACGAATTACCAATCAATATGCACGCTACGAGGATAACAACCACGACTTGCACATCCGGCTTCATGCGAAAGGAAGAAGATACAGCTGACTTATCTGTCCCATTCCAAATCTCATGGATAACGCGTAATATATGGCGCTAGAACCACTGATGTCAGGGGTTATTAAGTCCCTACTTGATCATCATTGTTGCAATTAGAACTCTAAGTTCTATTGCTCCATTATATCACCACTTAGGATGATACCTATGATTTCTTTATTTATGAAAATAATATTTTCTTTCTTTTATAGTATATATGATAACACATAATTTGCAAATATTTTGATAAAGACTCTTCAAAGGACATGAGCAAGTGATGAACTTGCCTTGTGATGGCAAGGTAGTGAAGTCTGATGCTTGCACTGGACCTTGAGCTTCTAGTTCTACAAAAACATCGTTATTGCCCGGTAGGGACAATATTTAAAGAAGCAAAATGATTATGCAAGTAATGTAATGCATTATTTAATTCTATATGCATTTTCCCTATATAAGGTGCCCTTTTCATAAAGCATTTATAAATATTATTATTTTAATATTTATTGCATATATTTAATTATTTTATTTAATTACCCTTCTTATTTGACTTTTATTGATTTAATAATTCTTTTAGGAATTATTAATTATTAATTATACATTAAATTTATTATTAAATATTTATTTAGTATTTTTCAAAAATACTATAATATGAATAAATAATGAAAGTGATTTTTATTTATTTTTATCACCTTTCAATAATTTTGTAAAATTCCATAAGGAATATATAAATTACAAAATTCTTATAAAAATTTAAATGTCCAAAATTTTATATCTTATTTTATTTGGACAGAGTGGATTATTGTGAATCCAAAAATATTTTACTTATAATTTTTGGACTTTTATTTTATTTTCTATAATTTTATTGAGGTGAGGGGCATTTTGGTCTTTTCCAATTGATCAAAAAAATTATTAAATAACTTGGGATGGTCTTTTGGGCTTATTGGGCCAGGGTGGCCCAATAGGGCAGGGTGAAAAGATCATCCCGAAGGGTTTTGGCCCACCCAACCCATTCTCTCTGCCTCCCTCTCTCCCTCGACCTTATCCTCTCCTCCTCTAACCCGACCCTGTGGCCGGCGATGCTGCCACCGTCGATTCCTGCCGTCATCGGCCGTTTTGGCCGCCGCTGTGGTGCGAGTTGGGGTTGTCGACGACGCTTGTTCGTGCTATCCACTTGGATTTGTCTCCGGGGCTTCCCCGTGGTCAGGTCCACCCCATTCCCGAACCCTAGGGTTCGGAAAAGGTGTTGTCGCCGCCGCCACGATCCCGCCTGCGGTGGTGTGCTGGGCTCGTGCACTGCTGCGGCCGCCGCCGTGGCAGGTGCAGGTTGCAGCGCCCCTCTGGGTGTTCCCTGTGCCGCCGCGGTTCGTCGGCCACTCTGCTTCCTCTTCGATTCGTCAGCGAGGACCTCGGGTAAGTTGTCTCTGTGGTGTTTGTCCATGCTACTGCCATGATTCTCTCTGTGTGTATCTAGTGTCTTCTCAATCCGAGTGACTATGTGCTTATTGGGTTCATCTCTGGATTAGGGTTCTTGCTCTGATTAGGGTTCATAACCCCCTGTTGATCATATCTATGATGCTTTAGATCTAGTGTTGATCATATCTGATCATGGGAAATGATTGTCTATTGTGGTTAATGATTGATAGTGGCTTTGATGATGCTAGTTGCGTGTCAGATTTATTCTAGTGGTAATCTACCATGATACATGCTAGTGTTTCAATGAAATCCTTGATTGGATTATGTTGTTGATCTAAGAGTTTACTCTACTGTCAGAATGTTTATACTGACAGTAGTTTCTCTCAGTAGTTGCTTACTGCAAATATAATATTGGATTGTATGAGATTATACTCACTGAATCAAATCATTACCTGTAATGATTTTTGTGGATGTATAGATGAATTTAAGGTTGATTCCTGGCACTTGGCTTCAGGAAAATGATATTTATTGGTTTGTCCCCTTTTATCTGTAGAGACTAAGTAAAGATTGGTTTTAGCTCATTAAGAACTTGTCCTTGTGATACCATTATATTCTGGCACACAAGTGATTGGGTTTTTATTTCTGGGCTTATCTTGATAATGCTTGTGATTAAAACTGATAAGATGATATGGAAGCTTTTATTAACTTTCCTGCCTATGATGTTGGTCTGAGGCTCTAGGATGTAATTCCTAGTTAGTTGAGTATTAGTTTGTTTGAAACTTGTAAGATTAGAGGTGCTACTCTCTCTGAGAGATGTGCCCTAATATGATAAGATCAAATGAAAATGATCTAAGTTGCAAAAATAACACTAAACCCAGTGATGCTGGTTTGAGGGTTTAGTGCTTGTGGTTGAGCTTGATTTCTTATCCTTATACTTGAAATCTCTAGGATAGATGCACTCCTCTTGGGTGATTATTGAGAGATCATCTCATAAAGCAACACATGCTTTTATTTAGATAATATGATGAAATCATGTGATGGTTTTATGAGGCTCACCACAAATTCTGATGTGGATGGAGTAGATTGATGATGATCTTGATCTTGATCTGGATCTTGATATTGATCTTGATCTGCTTTTGTTGTGCTCCTGAGCTTGCTCTTGAGCTTGCCTGCTCCTCCTAGCTCCTGGGCTTGATCTTGCTGTCCACCAGATTCATCCCCCTCCTTATGTCACCATCCAGGTGATGTTTGGGTTGATCTGGGTGGTTTGGTTTGGCTGCTATCTACACTTGCTATTCTTGTGTGATGTATAGTGGAGTGATGCACTAGTGCTTTCCCCACGGTTGTGTTGTGGTTTTGTGATATTTGGCTGAGCTTGTGAGGTCGACAACACACCCTTTGCATGCTGGTGTGTGTCCATCTTGTGTGCTTGCTATGCACTTATGGATAGGTTCAAAATTTTTGAACTTACCATTACCAGCTTACTTTCACCTAGCAGGTGAATGGATCCTTTTGGCTGTAATTTGCATTTTGGCTTTGAATTTATGAAAGATGAAATCTTTCATATTGGTGAAACTTACCCCTTTTTAACATTTCTCAATGATGAGTCTGTCACGTGCGCCTCACTAACATATCTGAGAGAAATACACTAACACTACTCTTATTTTGTTTTCTGTTTAATCTTTGTTTTGCAGGTACAAAGATAAGGATGAAGATTTGGTGTAGTTTTAGATATAGGATAGTTAGTAAATATACAAATGTAATTTTCTTATTCTTTTGTAATTTTTCTTTTATAATTCTTGTAATCTTTATTTGGTTCATTTGTAATAAAGATTATATATTTATTAATAAAGAATATTCTTATTCTTTTTCTTTTGTAAAATGTGAAGTTTGGAATAACTTCAGTAAGTTCATTCTTTGTAACTTGTTTATGTATATAAAATGAATTTCATATACAATATTGTTTTTAGATAAGATTTAAGTTATAATACTTTTCTCTTAATTAATTTAAGATTCAAATCTTATATCAAAATCATTTAAATTATAAAACACTTAAGTTTTAAAATCCAAACTCATTTCAAAACACACATAATTCCTTTAAGATCATATCAAAGTTTATAGCAATCCTCCTTTAACTAAACCTAATCTCAAAGTAAGAAAGAAACATTGATCGCTCAAGGTTTTTATTTGGCGAAAATTTTACTCACATTTTCTCAAATGAATGCATGCAACAATTCATATTCCTAAATCTACCCTTCGTTAGATCCTATATACTGGGATGTTACATAGACCAAGTAAACCAGAAGTCTTGCACAGAAGCCATGGTTAGCTTAACAAATTAAAATGGTTCACCTTCAACAAAGTGTTCCAATCCTGCATTGGCAATCAAAGTTTGGAAATCCTGGAAGATTCCCGCAATTCTCATAAATTCATGGCATGGTGATACGTCGGAAACGTATCTATAATTTTTGATGCTCCATGCTTGTTTTGTATCATTTGTCTTATGTTTTGTCTACACTTTGAGGTATTTTTATACACTTTTTGGAACTAACCTATTAATAAGTTGCCACAGTGTCAGTTGCATGTTTTCTTATGTTTTTGGTTCCAGAAAGGCAGAAAATCAATATTCTCGGAATTGGACGGGACAAAAGCCAAAGTCATTATTTTCCCGGAGCAACACGGAACCACGAAGCAGAGCCGGAGGGGGGGGCAGAGGGTGGTCACACACCCTAGGCGCGGGCAAGCCCTGGAGGCGCCCACAGGGGGTATGGGCCCCCTGGACCTCCACCGACCTTGACTCCTGCTCATATAAGAAGCCTCTGACCCAAAACCCCTAGGGAATCTAGAAGAGATCCACTAAAACCTCTGTAGCGCCGCCGCCACCGAAGGGGAGATTCGGTGAACAGAAAGTCTCTGTTCCGGCACCCTGCCAGGATAGGGAAGTGCCCCCGGAGCCATCTCCATCGATCTTCACCACCATCTCCATCATCGTTGCTGATTCCCATGATGAGGAGGGAGTAGTTCTTCCTTGAGGCTAAGGGATCTACCGGTAGCTATGTGTTCATCTCTCTCTATATATATATATGCATGGTCATATTGTGATCATGAGCTTTGTAATCAAGTAGATCTACCTTGCTACTCAAGTGCTTCATTAGATCTCTGCTCTCCCCATGTGTGTGAAAGTGACATCGTGCACGCCATGGTGGCACTTAGGTTTGAGTCTACATAAATACTCTTTGTGCTTTAATAGATCTATGCTTTTTCCCACGTGTGTGAAAGTGACAGCGTGCATACCGTGTGTGGCACTTTGGCTAGATTGAATATTTGTTATGAGTTATATTTGGAGTTGGATGTATCTATGAAATCGTGGTGTTTGTTGGAACCATCTAGTGCTCAAGGTGACAGTGTGGGGTTATCTAGATTAGGGAAAGCGGACTTTGAGGAGTGATGTTATAGCCCTACCGATGATTAGAGTGTCCAACCGGAGAGTAGTTAAGAGTAGTATCATGGAGAGAGGATATTTATATGAAAGAGTGTTCACTAGTAAAAGTATGATCCCTAGGCCTTGTTTCTAAACATTGAAACACCATTTGCTACTAGATCTATTGCATGTTTGCTTGCTTCCATCCTTTTGCCTTTAGTCTTTACCTTACCGTCAAAGCTATTTTTTGGCACCGTTATTACTTGTATTTCACAATCTCTTCGCCGAACTAGTGCACCTATACACCTGACAAGTGTATTGGGTGTGTTGGGGACACAAGAGCCTTCTTGTATCTTAACTGTAGGGTTGCTTGAGAGGGAATACCTTTGACCATTTCCTCCCTGAGTTCGATAAACCTTGGGTGATCCACTTAAAGGAAACTTGCTGCTATTCTACAAACCTCTACACTTGGAGGACCAACAAGTGTCTACAAGAATATAAGTGCGTAGACATCACATGGATAAATGGAAGGAAAGACTCCTTCCTCACGATGAACCTTCATTGGCTCAGGCACCATCAAGTCATATCGATTCAGTGGATAAGCACTCATCTTACTTCTTGAAATTTTTAGACAAACATCAAACCAAGTGTTTTCCAAGTTGATAAATGATGAGCAACTACTATAGGAACTTGCTAGAGGGCTACACATGCATCAAAATGAAATTTTTAAGCATAGAACAAGCATGCAATCTCACACAACCTGACACCTATAGCATCAAAATACTCAAGATACAATCTTCCAATCACAAATCTAATTGGACAAGTGGAGGAGACACATACCAAGGAGCAATCTCTCCAAAAATCAGCAACAAAGATGGGCTGAGCAAGAAGATCTAAAATCGCGAGCAAAAACAGCAAGAGCTCGAGCTTGAGCAAATTTTCCGGTGTTTTTAAGGAGAGAGAAAGAAGATGGTTGTGAGGGGGCACCTTAAAGGGGCACAGGTGGGCCAGACCCCCCTAGATGCCACCCACAGGTAGTCCGCGCCTACCATGGGTATGGTGGCTTGGGGTGGCTCCCTGGGTCACTTCAGGTGTCCCTTTGGCCCTTTTTTCGAGGAAAAAAATAATTTGAATTTTCTGGTATTTTTCGGAAAACTTTATTTTTGGCCAATTTTCAGGGTATGAAAATTGATTTTCTCGCAGAAACAGCTTTTTCAGAAGAAGCAAAAGCAAACAAAAAGCCAAACTACAGAAGCTCTAAGACCCTCTAACAAGCAAACAACTAACAAAACCAAAGCTAGCAAAGGAAAAGCAAAGACTAGGAAGGAGAAAAAGTAAAAGAAAGCAAGTAGAACCACAGTGAAAACATTATTTTGTTCATAAAAATCCTTTTGTTAACAAGGTTGATCAAGTCTTGTTACCAAAACAATCTTATATGAAACAAAACTTTGTATTTCACAAGGTGATTATGTTACCTCATACTTGATAGCAATGGTCCCAATCATAATTGTTTCAAAATTTTCCTGTGGAATGGGACAATATATTTCTCCAACCTTGATGCTCTCAATATTTTCAATGGAATTCAGGCAATAGCTCTTAACAACCTTCTTGGGGGAAATAAACAGTATGCACTTTATCATCAATATTGAATGTTACTTTTTCTTGATTACAATTGATGACAGCACCTGCAGTATTAAGAAAAGGTCTCCCAGGAATAATAGACATATTATCATCTTCAGGCATCTCAAGCACCACAAAATCAGTTAAAACCAAGCAATTATGAGCCACTTGAACAGGAATATCCTCACATATACCAACATGAATAGTAGTTGACTTATCAGCCATTTGCAAAGATATATCAGTTGGTATCAACTTTTCTAGCCGGAGTCTCTTGTAGAGAGAAAAAGCATAACACTAACTCCAGCTCCCAAATCACATAAAGCAGTCCCAACATAATTATTCTTAATAGAGCAAGGAATAGTTGGTATACCTGGATCACCAAGTTTCTTTGGAACCTTACCATTGAAGGAATAATTAGCAAGCAAAGTAGAAATCTCCTCATTAGGAATGTTCCTTTTATTAGAGACAATATCCTTCATATACTTTGAATAAGGATGCAACTTAATAGCATCAGTCAAAGGAATTTGCAAAAATAAAGGTTTCATCCACTCACAAAACTTGTTGTGGTGTTCTTCCTCCTTTGTTTTGTGTTTCTTACCTGGAAAAGGCATAGGTTTATGCGCCCAAGGTTCCCTCTCTTTACCATGTTTATTGGCAATAAAATCTTCCTTTGTGTACCTAGTGTTCTCAGTGTGATTCTCAGGTTCTTCTTCACCCTCCTCCTTTTTAGGAGCATCATTTTTATCATTACAACTCTCAGTTTCAGCATCAGAGACATATATACTATTAGGATCTACAGCAGGTTCAAGGGGTTCCAAAACTATCTTATGTTTCTTTTTCTTTCTCTTACGAGGACTACCACTACTTTCACCTTGTTGAGAATCCTGCTCAATTCTTTTAGGGTGTCCTTCAGGATATAAAGGATCTTGAGTAGCTATACCACTCCTAGTTCTAATTCCATAAGCATGTTTATCTCCCGAGGCATTAACTAGCATATCCTTTTGTACCTTAGCAAGTTGATCAAGTTGGGTTTGAACCATTTGAAAGTGTTTGCAAAGCATTTTAATATCATTAGAAGTTCTTTTCACAATATATTTCAACTCATTGATAGCTCTAGAGTTTTCCAATAAATGATTCTGGACTTGTTTATTAAAATTACCTTGTTTAACAATAAAAATGTCAAGTTCCTGTAAACATTGATCAGGATGCTTACCATAAGGAATATCACCTTCATCAAAATGTTGGAGAGAGTGTACCTCAATAGTAGATGTGTGGGGAATTGGCTTACATAATTCTTCTATAGGAGGTAGATTCTTCACGTCTTCAGCTGTAATACCTTTCTCCTTTAGTCATTTCTTAGCTTCCTTCATCACTTCATCATTTAATGCAATGACTCCCCTCTTCTTTGGTGTTGGTGTTGGAACTGATTCATGCACAATTGGTTTAGGAGTAATAGGCTCAGGTGTATTTAGCTCAGTTGAAGTCCAATCATCATAATTCTTGCTTATCTTAGCCATTAATTCTTCAGCATCTGTAGGAGTTCTTTTCCTAAAAACATAATCAGCAAAGCTATCTAGGTATGTCCTAGAATCATCAGTTCGTCCATTATAATAAATATTAAGAAGCTCATTCTTAGGTAATGGACATCCAGGATGTGCATGAATCAAGGCACGGAACCTTGTCCATTACTGAGACAATTTCTCTTCTTCTCCCTGTTTAAAATCAAAAAGTCTTTGCAAAGCAGCATGTCTAGCACTGGGAGGAAAACATTTTTGGAAGAAAGAAGCAATCAAGCAATCAGGGCTATCAATGGAACCAGGAGGTAATCTATTAAACTAAGCCCTAGCTTCTCCTTTTAGTGAAAAAGGGAAGATCTTAGTAACAAAGTACTTGCACATCTTAAAATCATCAGAGAATAAAGCACTCATAGTAGAAAGCTCATTCATATGAGCCACGACACTCTCATTTTCAGTCCCACAAAAAAGTTCTTTCTCAACAATATCTAAATAGGATAAATCAAGAGAGAAATCATAATCTTTATCTTTAATATCTATGGGAGAGGTGTCAAACTTATGATTAGAGGACAGTTTAGGCATAATAGTACGTCTAGCAAGGAGACTCTTAATAGCACTATGTAACACCCTCAGAATCGACCCTATGCAAGTTTTAGCGCTTCCCGCCAAACCCGCATAGAAACGATTCAAAGGTGCCCACCAGGCACTTGCGTGCGGGTGGAAAACAAAGTAATATCATTACACAATAGTCCTCGATGGAACCCACAAAACATATATATACAACAGCGTCTCAATGAGTCAAGAATACAGATATACAGTACAAAGATTCAAATCACCTGGAAAACGATACAGCGTCCGAGTACGGACAAGATGCAAATTGAGCTAAGAGCCCTGAAGAATAACCAATTGCGTCCATAACCCTGCCCAGGCCAAGCCGGAAGGGTAATCCTGCTAACGACGTCAATCTTAAAACCTGCTTAAACAAAAGGGGTGCCGATAAAGGGCAAAGGAAAAAGAGAGCGGTCAGTACTGAGGCCAGTACACGGCGAGACTAGAATTCGGCGGTCCTCGCCTACATAGGTATGGTGGACTGAAGCGACAGCACAGCATGCACTAAACAACCTATAGAGACTCAATACAACTGGCGGCTATCAGTTAGGGATAAGAAAGACCTATTTGGATCCAACCTGAACTACCACCAAGCATACCCATCCTGGTATTTCCCCCTCGAGACCAAACGAGAAAGTCAACCGAGGAACTCACACAGTTGGCAGTTTTATTCATTCCGTTATAGTTGCGGCATTTACTAGTCAGATATAGATAGCATGAGTCATCCTGATATAATAAGCAGTGGGCAGTTTTAGTTAACCATTTCATTGTAGTTGTAGTACTTACTAGTCAGATACATATAGCATGAGGCATCCCAAAACCCAGCAGTTGTTGGTACTTTTATTTAGCCATTCCGTTGTAGTTGCAATACTTACTAGTCAGATACAATGGTAACAGGTGACAACCCAAACCAGCAATTGTTGGCACTTTTATTTAGTCATTCCGTTATAGTGAAGCTGATTACTAGTCATTATAAAGTCAAATTTATAGCACTACTTTAGTTATAGTTGTCTATGATCGAGATACTGTGCTCCAAGTCGTCCATAACCGCAGACACGGCTTTCAGAAAGTTTTACCCTGCAGGGGGCACAAATAGCAACACACGCACGATCAACCTCGAGAAAAACCAAATGAAAACCCAACGAGGCATCACGACAGAGCAATTGAAAGATTCATGTAAATTTCAGGGGGCCACCCCACCAAGCTACCCGCGACGAAGTTGGCCGGCTCCGGAACGGACCCAGAGGTTTGCGTCAATGGTTGTAAACGACTGGGAACCCGAAAGTGTGACTTGGCTTGTCGATACCGCGAAAACACTCCGCTTACCTAAACAGTACAGGCGCTCCACGCGCAATCGTAAATAAAGCAATAAGGCATGGTATAAGTACAGGATAGTAATAAATCCCCAAACTACTTTATGGCCCCAAGAAATAAATATGACTCAAGCTCTGGCTAGGGGGATTCATGGTCCCACATGCGGATAGTGCGAATATTCAAAGAACAGGTATCAAGTACTCGGGGTCCTACGGGACACAAGTGGACGGTTAAAAACCAAATTACATCTATTGCCCACCTGTGCCTCTGCATTATTTACTTACTTTCAATTTTAGTTATTAAACGATAATTAAAGCCATGATCATCTCCAACATAAAGTATATGGCAGTCTTCCAACAACTGCGGTACTTGACGACACGCAACGGCACTAGAGCAAGCGACTACGACACGCAAGTCCAACTATCTACCAAACAACACGTAATAGGATGTGTCCAAGGCAATATAAGGCTGCAAGGGATATCACGGGTACGAAAACTAGAGCATCGCACACAGATAGCAATAGATCAACAGGAGGAAATAAAGACTATAAAAGTAAAATAGGTACAAAGGGGGAGAATGCTCGCCTGAAAAACATTGTCGAAGATTCATTCGAAGATCGGGTCGACACTCGCATCAACTCATCGGCCTAATCCGTGAAGAAGCAAAGCACTAGCACAAACACCGAATGCACTATTTAATTCTAAGAGATAAGAACGGGCATAATGCATGTATGATGTATGACATGACAAAGATGCGATGCAATTAGGCAAAATTAAGCGGAACCGGGGTCCCGACTTTTAATTAGATGGTTCATGTTATTTAGATACCCTGCAATTTAATGTTGTATTAACATGGCAGAAACATGGTAGCGGTTCACTACACAAATTTAAATGGGGCCAATATTAGACTAGTTTCGCCCGCATATGGCCTCTATGTTTAATTTAGGTGAATCGGCCTAATGCCCCCAAACCACACACATGTATGAGACATGAATGATTTAAGGCAACAAGTATACATCATATATTATAAAAATACGAGGCTTGGAAAGGGATCACACATTGGTCCGAAGATCTTGGACGCCGGGGTTCGAAGGGGTTCGGTCTAGGGTCGATGATCTTGGGGTTTCCCGGGTGGTTTGGTTTGGCTCGCCGGATTCGGTCTTCGGACTCCGGAATCAGGGTCTTCGGTTTCCATGGAGTAGTTCTTGTGGATCCATGACAACGACCTTCGGGTTCCACCTCTTACGTCGGTACCGGTACGCGAGGGTCTCCGCATCGAAGATCTTGGCGATGTTGTCGTACCCGAGCTGCAACAATATCAACACAATGCACCTCCCCGTCACATAACCCATCACCACACATCCAACATTAGTAGCACATGGGGCACGCACAGGGGAGGCAATAGGTGGTCACGGCAAGGGGTAACCACGTCGCGAGGCAGCGAGCACGGGCAGCACGGCGCTGCCTGGAGTTGAGAGAGGTGGCCGCCGAGGCCCGGGCTCCGGGGAGGAGTGGGGCTGATGATGAGGGTTCGCGCGAGCAGCGCTGCAGACGTGCGGTGCCGCTGGCGGGGAAGGAGGGATGGCGAAGTGCTCCGGTCAGCGGGGAAGCCGGCGACGACTCTGCACAGGAGGCGAGGAGGCCGGCGTCGAGGGACTCGCGCGGGCGGCCACAGGGAGGGCGCAGAGAGGGGCGAGGGGGCCACCGGCGCTGGGCAAAGCAAGGCGAGGGTCGCTGCGGCTTGCAGCTCAAGCGAGGCCGCGAGGAGCTTGGGGACGGGGAGGCGGCGACCTGGAAGGAGGCCCACTGGCGGCGGCGCTGGGTCAGGAGGAGGGAGGCGCCAGGGAGACGAGAGGTGGGTGAGGAATCGGGTGCCTGGTGTGGGTCGCGACGTGCGAGGGATGTGGGGAACGATTGGGTGTTGGGTTCAGGACGGGGCAAAGGGGTGGCGTGCGAGTGGGTCCCGGGGTGGGACCTGGGATGCATACGGCTTGCGGGGTGGCAGTTGCGGGCGCGTCGATCACGATGGGTGGTTCTGCGCGAGCTGGTTGGTGCCTGGCGGCGGCAGGAAAGGAAGCGGGGCGGGGTTAGGGTTTGAGAAGGTAGGTCTAGGGTTTGACTAGGGTTAGGTTTGGGTAGTAGGTGGTCTGTCTGGTTGGGCTTTTGGGCCGGCCGGCCGGACTGCCTCCCCGGACAAAACATTTTATTATTTATTTTATTTTTAAAATATTTTTGTAAATACTTTTTAGATAAATAAAATATCTAAACAGACCGAGGTTTTAGTTTGAGATTAAAGGAGAGAGCTATTTAGAAAATAACTTAGGCTTTTACAAAAAATAGTTTTTATGCAAAATGTATGCATGATGTCATGATGATGCACAAAATATAAACAACAGGCGATTTTCTAGTAGTGGTTTTACCCGGGGTGCTACACACTAGTACCATGTGTGTTTCGGCACTCTTGAACAAATTCATCAGTGAACTCAATGTAACCATCATTAATATCATAACTCTCACTAGACTCAGGTGAGCTAACAGGTATAATAGTGTCTTCACTAGGAGTTTCGGTATTACCTAGACAAACCATAGCAGGATCTAGGAAAGGACCTAATGAACCACTCGCATCAAGCACAATAGAGGTAACATCATGAGCATCAAAATAAGTTCTAGACTCAGCAGTAGTAGCAGTGTGTGTAGCATGAGTATGTGGTGGTGGTGTGACAAACTTACTTATCACAGACGGTTAATCAATCGCAACAGAGGTGTTTAGGACTGTACCTCTTCTTGTAGTGGATGGTAAAATAGGGAACTTTCCATCACGAGACTTACCCATGATGAAAGTGTAGGGGTTCGTAGCATGGAAAACAAAAAATTCTACCGCATGCACACAAACAAGCCAAGATCTATCTACTAAGCCGGTGCGAGTTATGGTGGATTTAGGGTTTCCAGCGATCTAGGTTTAGAAGGCCAGAGGAGGAGGAGGAGGTGTCGACGGCGGCTAGGGCGACGGCGCGGCGGCGGCGACTTGGCGCGGGTGGGGAGGGTTGGTTGTGTGTTCTTTGGGGCAGCCCTCCCCCTCTATTTATGAGAGGGAGGGAGGCTTGGGAGAGGGGAGTTTGAATCCATACCCAAACCCAAGTTGGATAGAAGAAAGGACTCTTTCCTTCTTCCACTTGGAAACCATTGTTCCAGTTTTACTTTTCAAATCTCCCTTTTGACTTTCAATTTCTAGCTTTATTTCTCTCTCGCAAATGCCCAACCAAAGTGACTTAAGACATGATCCAATCATTCCACTTACCCATAACACATTCATGGACCATTCCCCTTCCGGTCCGGTGAACCTTCTAGAACCTCTCTGATGAAAACATCGAAATCATTCCCGAACTCCGGAATCGGACTTTCCTTATATGAATCTTATTCTCCGGACCATTCTGCATCTCCTCGTGATACCCCGAATCCCATCCGAGATTCTGGACAACATTCAGTATCCCTACTTACATTCCATATCTAATAAACAACATCGAATCCTTAAGTGTGTCTTGTAGGGTTCGCAGCATAGAAAACAAAAAATTTCCTATGATGGGAACAACTATGTACCAAGATCTATCTACTAGATACAAACAACGGGCGGATGTATATCCGTAGAGAACATACCCTTGAAGACCGACAAAGCTTAACGAGTCCAAACTCGTGGTTGATGTAGACGATCTCTTGCCGATCTCAAGATCGAGAGGAAGTCCTAGCGCCGCAAAACAGCAGCGCATCCGTGCTCGCACACACGTTCGAGGCACCGAGCAACCTCCGCCTCCTCGCTCCAGCGATGCAGCGGAAGCACAACTCTTTCTTGCCGAATAGCCACCGGGAACATGTATCTCGCTAGTCCGAGACCATGGGGGATAAATTCTAGAAGGGGAGAGAGATCCTTCACGAGGAGGTGTAGTGTGAGAGGAGGAGAGGGGGGCCTTTTATAGGGGAGGGGGGCACCCAAGGGGCATGGCGCCCAGCCATGGGGCTGCCCCCACCTCTTCCACATTCATGTGGGCGGAGCTCCCACTCAAAATGAAAAGCCTCCACTCCCATTAAAAATCCTCCACTCAAAAATCCACTCACATGCATTAAATTTCCACCAAATTTAATGCAAGCTCTCATTTAAATAAAACTCTTTTATTTATTTATTCAGAATTTTGTTAATTACTTTAATTAACAAACATTCACATAAAACCCCTTGCTAGTATTCCATTTCACATGCAGAACCAGTTTCAGCAATTTCAACCGAAACAGTTTCGGTGTCTAGTGAAATAAATTCCTGCGCTTTCCTTTTCTTTTCGGCATGAAACTTTTGCTCCAATTGGATGTCGGTGTCTCTTAAGTGTGTCACCCTATGGTTCGCGAATAATGTGGACATGATCGAGACCCCTCTCAGACCAATAATCAGAAGCGGGATCTGAAGACCCATACTGACTCCCACACATTCAACGATGACTTTCTTGTGATCGTCGGAACCTTTTATGCTAGTATCTTAATCCTTTTGTTTCGCGATATATTACATGTCCAAGATTCGATCATCGGTATCTCCATACCTAGTTTGATCTCGTTACTGACATGCACTCTTTTCTCGTTCCCGTGATATAACATTCTAGTGATCAAATCACTTGCTTGCAAGCTAACCAATGTGATATCACCGAGAGGGCCCAGACTATATCTATCCGTCATCGGGATGAACAAATTCCACTCTCGATCCATGGGCCTCAACATAACATTTTATTAATTCTGAATCCATCTTTATAATCACCCTGTTATGGTGTGACGTTTGATGTTATCAAGAAACTCTTCCGGTGTTAGTGATTGACATGATCTCATGGTCTAAGGATTAGGATCACTTCGTAAGATGTTATAGAAATATAAACTCAATGACTTTGATCCTAATGCTATACTTCGGATGAATGTTCATCACACCATTACACTAATGTTGTGACCTCGTTATTAACAACATCCAATGTCCATGATCAGGAAACCTATGATCATCTTGTTAATCAACGAGCTAGTTTATAAGAGAGGCATAACTAGGAACTTTCTTTTGTTTATTAAACACACATGTATTAACGTTTCCGTATTAATACAATTATAGCATGAAAAATAAACATTTATCATAAATAAGAAATACGATAATAACCACTTTATTATTGCCTCTCGGGCATATTCCCTTCAGTCTCCCACTTGCACTAGTGGCAATAATCTAGTTTGAAAACTTTGCGTATTGAACACTTATGGCTTTCTGGTGTTCCATATACGCAATTGCAAGTGGTTAACATAATCTATGGATCTGACGCTTCAGGTCCGTGTGTATTTGCATGTCTTTGCGTCTCCACGCATCACTCATTCTCAAATGAGATGGCATTGTATAAATTTGGTCTTTCGGTGAGACCTTTAGTTCCATGGGGTTATCACGTCGATACTATTGTCATACAATATATCTTTAGTGTTAGCCCGTTGCGAACCACATCTTAGTTTGATAACAAACTACTTGACACAAATGCCCTCCTTTGCTGCTACTATAGCAGTCATATACTTAGCCTTTTGTTGTAGTATTCGTCATAATGTCTTAACTATGGATTTCATCCAAATCCATCATGGAATCTCCTTTCCATTACATTGTGCCACCCATAGTTTAAATTGAGATAAACTTAATTTGTATCTTGTGACAAAACTAGTATCAATGTAACGCTTTACAATAAACTATTTGTAATTGTTTGTCATCTCTACACAAATATATTCTTAGTTCTTCCAAAAGACCATAAGAATATCCTTACTGTAGTCCAATGATCATTTTACGATTCATTCTGGTATATGCTCATAACACTTAGCATAGGACATATCTGGATGTGTACATATCATGGTATGATTGATAAAAATATTCTCGTGATTTCACTCATCAAGTGTCAAAGCACTTGAATCTTGTTTCACTTATCAAGTGTCGATACACTTGAATCTTGATTCAATTCCTTTCCATGTAACAAGAACTGTTTCTTGTCGTTTCTATATTGAAATCCTTCAATATCTCATATATGTACGTTTGGCATAAACATATTAGCGTTACAGTCTATCCACGATAGACATTCATGCTAAATATTCGGGTTTTGCCTAAGTCTTTCATCGAAATGAAATTCTTAACCTTTGTCAATAAAAGATACATCATTTCTAACCAACAAGATGTCCTTCACATAATGTATTATAAATATGTCTCAGCGCTCCCACTTAATTTCTTGAAAATGCAAGCATCTTCATCGTCTCCAGATGAAAAACTCATTTTTCATCATGATGAAGATTCCAACTCCGCGATACTTACTTCAACCATTGAAGTTTGCATGCCCTTTTAGCATTCTTTGAATTTAACAAAACCCTTTGGACCGTGTCATGTACACGTCCTAGGTAACCATTCTATTAGAAGAACTTTGTTTTGTTTATTCATCTACCATATACCAAATTATATGTAGTGGTTGCTACTTTAATCCGTTCAGACTAAATATCGCTATGAAAGATCAAATCTTGTCATAGTCAACTCTTTGAACATTGTCATAAAATACTTTACGACATGTCGAATATTTCATAGATGTGAGACATCCATGTCTGTTTCTTTATAGATCCAAATACGACCGATAGGTTTTTACACCTTTCCGAAGGGTCTTCCAAGTTCAAAACTTGATTTCTCGTATATGGAACTATCACGGATTTTATGGCTTCAAGCCATTTGACGGAGTCAGGGCCCATCATCGCTTCTTTGTATGTATTCGGTTCATCATTGTCAAACAATAATGATTTACTCTCAAATCTTAGCATTTGATTGTTTAACCGACCTTCTTGGTTCAATAGGAACGTTAGACCTCCGTGACCACAACCTTTGAGGCACATAAGTTATGAGCATTATGGCAGCCTCCAGAACGATTTCCGGCGGTGCGCAACTCAGCACATTTAGCTAAGGTTTGTTAACCTTATCAAAGTTCTATTGTCCTCCCACATAACTTTTGCGAAAAAAATCCTTTTTAAAGAAACTTCACATTTCAAGCGACAAACCCTTTTGTCCTCGGTGTTATGGAGGAATAACCAATTGTTATTCGGAATAACCTACAAAGACATGCTCATCCGAATTCGGTTGTAAACATCTTACTTATGTTTAGCATACCAAAATTTAAGAAATGACAACTTGGGTTTTACCCCAAACCATAACTTCCATGGTGTCATTTCAACGGATCTAGATGGAGCTCTTTTCAGTGTAAAAGCGGTAGTCTCTAAAGCTTTAATCTTTTATAACATAATGGCTGTTTTATAAATAACACCTTTGATCCAACCATGTCTCACAAGGTTTCATTACAAATCTCAAACACTCCATACTCCTATGGTGTTTCGGGAGATGTAAATCTAGGTGTTTTGCTAAACTTGCAACTCAAATAAATCCCTTTATGATAAAATCATAATTCATTTATTTTCTTGTTACACTTGTAACTCAAATAAATCCCTTTATGATCAAATCATAATTCATTTATTTTTCTTGTTACAATGATTTTCCACTTCATGTTGAAAGTCTTTGAAACATTTTCAAATATTTCATACTTCTTTCTCACTAAGTGAACATTCACTCAAAATTCCGGAGAAAGCATATGAAGTTGAAACCCATCGCTTACGACTACACATAATGGACTACATACATCGATATGTATAAATTCCAATAATTTAGTCGTTCGTTCTTCTTTGGCCTTTGAACAAAGTTTTAATTATCACGTGGAAAGTCTCACAAGCGTCACTTGATCAAATCAAAGACTCAAAAAATCCATGAATATGGAGATTCTTCATGTTTTCTTTCCAATATAATTTAAACAGCGATGTCGCTTCATAAGTGATCTTTTAATCATTTGTCTTGCGACATTTTAGCATTAGGTTTTATGGATGTGATTTCTTCAACTAGATTTGTAAATCATCCATCTTATATGGAATACGGTAATTATCTGAACAACCTTTGTTCTCATAATACCTGATTCAAATAACAATTATTAAAACAAATCTTGAAGTCAAGCTTTGATGTCAACGAGAAATACAAACAACGCTTTGTTTGTTTTCGATGAACATCATCACATATTCTCTTGCTAGTTACTTAGGCCATTGTGGTTCATGAATTACGTCGTTCTGTATGAAATTACATACCAACCAATTCGGTATCCAATACCCAAGAACCACATTGTTTAACAAGCAAAGAATACAACCATAACATGTATATCATATATATACCTAAATTGGATATTTCCAATCTTTTCTTTTCTGCCAAATATATTTTATAGATTCTCTTTCAGCATTTCCTTTTCCTTTTTAAAAGAATCTATCAACATCAACAGTGGCGCCATATACATGACACATAGTCCAAAGCGTGTATATTCAAATAATAATACCTTTGGACTTGCACTTTGAAGTATATCACCATCATCAAAATGATCGGTATTCTTTCAAAATCCATTATTTAGTAATCTTTTAGTGTAGTAAACATTTTACATACATTTTCTATTCACCCTTATCATGACGACTTTCATGATCAAGCTACTTTAGCTTATAAGGGCAAATCGTGAGTATAACATTACTTTCCAAAACCCTTTTGGATGATTAGGATGTCTAGCATCTCCAACCTTTGTAAATTCTCATCCAATATGAGAATATATATTATACTCTATCATATTGCAACCAAAACATTGTTTCAGATATCGTTATATTTGCCACACATGATGGTTTCTGAAACAATTCTTTCAGCTCCTAGATAATCTCGATATTTAAAACAATCAAGAATCATGGAGGCAAACATGATACTTAAGATACTAACACTAGAATTGTTACTCTCGATTTAATACCAATTATTAAATTTCACAGAGTAAACAGAGTTTGCTGAAAGTTTGCAATAGGACTTTAAACTTTAGATTGACACTCAACACAATACGATACCAGTTCGTAAAGTAAATATCCAGAATTCTATAGTTCATTATCTCAATTACAACTATGCATAAGGTGGTGAACGAATGCCAATGACTACAACAAATTATGCAAATTCACTTTGATTTAATTTATGATAAATTGAGTTCTACTAGTCCAAATTAGAAATGAACTCCCACTCAAAAACGACATCCCTCGTGTCTTTTTGGTGATTACATGAACCAAATCCACTACACCAAGTCCGATCATCATGTGAGTCGGTGTAGCTTCAAAGGCGTGCATCCATATGGTCATCATATAAAAACATATGACTCATGCTTAACCTTTCGGTCCGTGTTCCGAGGCCATGTCTGTACATGCTAGGCTCGCTAAGTAAGAACCTTAGTATTCGCGTGTGTAACTGTCTTACACCCGAGATATGCTCATGGATTCAAGTACACCCGATCATCACGTGATGTCTTGAAGCGACGAAACATTGTCGGTGCATACTTAAGGAAGAACACATTTTTATCTTGATATCTAAAAGAGGGATCACCTTATTAAGCTAACAAAGCGCTAAACAAGCAATACAAGATGCTATCAAACATCATATGTTTATTAGTGAAATGATATGGTTCCCGCAGATGATCTCTATCATGTGCACCGTGGTATGATCACTATCATACCTATATGTGTAAATCCAAGGTCTATGGAGTTTACACGCTATGTGTGCTGTAAGAGTATCATCTCATACTTCTACTTACAACACTACCATATCATAACCCTAGCCCAGCAACAATCTAAACTAGACACCTCTAATTTATCCATTGCAAATTTTACGTGGCTTAGGGCTTTCGAAGATAGAACCATTCTTACCTACGAACATGAACCACAACAAGGATAACCAAATTGTTGACAACTCGTTGCAAATTAGATATTGACTATAGTAGGAGAGACAGACACCCGCTAGCCACTTATGCAAACTAGTTGCATGTCAAGCGTGGAACAGGTCTCATGTGCGAGGACATGTAAAGTTTGTTCGGGCCGCTTGATCCCACTATGCCACAAATATCCAAAGTACAACTAAGAAGCAATAAAATGATCATCATCGCCCACATACTCATATGTGTACTACCCGTGCAAAGTATCGACGCATAGATCCGGCTCTGATACCACTGTAGGGTTCGCAGCATAGAAAACAAAAAATTTCCTACGATGGGAACAACTATGTACCAAGATCTATCTACTAGATACAAACAACGGGCGGATGTATATCCGTAGAGAACATACCCTTGAAGACCGACAAAGCTTAACGAGTCCAAACTCGTGGTTGATGTAGACGATCTCTTGCCGATCTCAAGATCGAGAGGAAGTCCTAGCGCCGCAAAACAGCAGCGCATCTGTGCTCGCACACACGTTCGAGGCACCGAGCAACCTCCGCCTCCTCGCTCCAGCGATGCAGCGGAAGCACAACTCTTTCTTGCCGAATAGCCACCGGGAACATGTATCTCGCTAGTCCGAGACCATGGGGGATAAATTCTAGAAGGGGAGAGAGATCCTTCACGAGGAGGTGTAGTGTGAGAGGAGGAGAGGGGGGCCTTTTATAGGGGAGAGGGGGGCACCCAAGGGGCATGGCGCCCAGCCATGGGGCTGCCCCCACCTCTTCCACATTCATGTGGGTGGAGCTCCCACTCAAAATGAAAAGCCTCCACTCCCATTAAAAAGCCTCCACTCAAAAATCCACTCACATGCATTAAATTTCCACCAAATTTAATGCAAGCTCTCATTTAAATAAAACTCTTTTATTTATTTATTCAGAATTTTGTTAATTACTTTAATTAAAAAACATTCACATAAAACCCCTTGCTAGTATTCCATTTCACATGCAGAACCAGTTTCAGCAATTTCAACCGAAACAGTTTCGGTGTCTAGTGAAATAAATTCTTGCGCTTTCCTTTTCTTTTCGGCATGAAACTTTTGCTCCAATTGGATGTCGGTGTCTCTTAAGTGTGTCACCCTACGGTTCGCGAATAATGTGGACATGATCGAGACCCCTCTCAGATCAATAATCAGAAGCGGGATCTGAAGACCCATACTGACTCCCACACATTCAACGATGACTTTCTTGTGATCGTCGGAACCTTTTACGCTAGTATCTTAATCCTTTTGTTTTGCGATATATTACATGTCCAATATTCGATCATCGGTATCTCCATACCTAGTTTGATCTCATTACTGACATGCACTCTTTTCTCGTTCCCGTGGTATAACATTCTAGTGATCAAATCACTTGCTTGCAAGCTAACCAATGTGATATCACTGAGAGGGCCCAGAGTATATCTATCCGTCATCGGGGTGAACAAATTCCACTCTCGATCCATGGGCCTCAACATAACACTTTAGTAGTTCTGAATCCATCTTTATAATCACCCTGTTACGGTGTGACGTTTGATGTTACCAAGAAACTCTTCCGGTGTTAGTGATTGAGATGATCTCATGGTCTAAGGATTAGGATCACTTCGTAAGATGTTATAGCAATATAAACTCAATGACTTTGATCGTAATGCTATACTTCGGATGAATGTTCATCACACCATTACACTAATGTTGTGACCTCGTTATTAACAACATCCAATGTCCATGATCAGGAAACCTATGATCATCTTGTTAATCAACGAGCTAGTTTATAAGAGAGGCATAACTAGGAACTTTCTTTTGTTTATTAAACACACATGTATTAACGTTTCCGTATTCATACAATTATAGCATGCAAAATAAACATTTATCATAAATAAGGAATACGATAATAACCACTTTATTATTGCCTCTCGGGCATATTCCCTTCATGTCTCCCTACGGTTCATGAATTATTCGGACATGACCGAGACACTTCTCCGATAAATAACCAATAGAGGAATCTGGAAATTCATATGGCTCCCATATATTTCTACGATTACTTTGTGATCGAATAAACCACTTACATACGATACCAATTTCCCTTTGTCTCGCGATATTTTACTTATCCGAGGTTTGATCGTCGGTATCTTTGCATACCTAGTTCAACCTCGTTACCGATAAGTACTCTTTTCTCGTTCCTGTGATATGTGATCCCTTATGAGCCAGTCACATGCTTGCGAGCTAATTGGATGGCATTCCATCGAGAGGGCCCATAGTATATCTATCCATCATATGGATGGACAAATCCCACTTTTGATCCATGTATCTCAACACATACTTTCTGAACACTCAATGCCACCTTTATAGCCACCCAGTTATGGTGTGGTGTTTGATGTCATCAAAGCATTCTTCTGGTGATGGTGATTATCATGATCTCATGGTCGAAGGAATTAGGTTACTATGTATCAGAAAACTTATAGCAAACAAACTATTGAAATGACTTGATCTTAATGCTACACTTTATCTATAGGAGTATGTCCATCACACCATTCTCCTAATGATATGATCTTGTTGTTAACAACATCTCAATGTTCATGACCAGGAAACCACGATCATCTATTAACCAACAAGCTAGTATTACAAAGAGGCTTTACTAGGGACTCTAATTTAGTTTACAAATCACACAAGTATTAATGTTTCCGGTTAATAATATTATAGCATGAATGTAAACATTTATCATAAACACAAAGATATAATAATAACCACTTTTATTATTGCCTCTAGGGCATATCTCCAACAGTCTCCCACTTGCACTAGAGTCAGCTAATCTAGATTACATGGTAATATACCAAACACCCATGGCGGTTTGGTGCTGGTCATGTTTTGCCCTCGGGAGAGGTTTAGTCAACGGATCCGCCACATTCAGATATGTGTGTACTTTGCAAATCTTTATGTCACCATATTGGACATGCTCTCGAATAGCGTGAAAATGTAGCTTGATGTGCTTCAGCTTCTTGTGTGACCTTGGTTCTTGCGCATTGGCTATGGCGCCCATGTTATCACAGTAGATAGACATTGGGTCCAGCGCACTTGGAACCACACCGAGCTCTGTAATGAACTCCTTCATCCATATCGCCTCTTGTGAAGCCTCCGAAGCAGCTATGTATTCCGATTCAGTTGAAGATCTCGCCATAACGCTTTGCTTTGCACTCCTCCAGCTAACTGTTGCACCATTCAAAGTAAATACGTATCCAAATTGAGATTTAGAATCCCGGATCGGTGTTCCAACTAGCATCGGTGTAACTATTAACAACGAGTTGTTCATCACCTCCATAAGAAAGAACCATATCCTTAGTTCTTCTCAAGTACTTCAGGATGTTTTTGACCGCTGTCCAATGATCCACTCCTGGATCACTTTGATATTTGCTAGTAAAACTAACAACATATGCAATGTCGGGTCTAGTACATAGCATGACATACATAATAGATACTATGGCTGAGGCATAGGGAGTCTTACTCATCCTTTCTCTATCTTCTGTCGTTGCAGGACTTTGATTTCTACTCAAGGTCGTATTGGGCAACATGGGCAAGAACCTTTTCTTGCTATCTTCCATTCCAAACCGCTTTAGAACTTTGTCCAAATATGTACTTTGTGACAATGATATTAGGCGTCTTGATCTATCTCTATAAATCTTTATGCCTAATATGTAAGCTGCTTCGCTAAGATCTTTCATTGAAAAACTATTATTCAAATAATCCTTGACACTATTAAGAAGGTCTATATCATTCCCAATCAACAATATATCATCTACATATAGTATTAAGAATGCTACAGAGATCCCACTCACTTTCTTGTAAATACAAGCTTCTCCATAAGTTTGTATAAACCAAAGATTTTGATTACCTTATCAAAACGTTGATTCCAACTTCGGGATGCTTGCTTCAATCCATAAATGGACCGTTGAAGTTTGCATACCTTGTTAGCACCTTTAGGATCGACAAAACCTTTGGGTTGTGCCATATACAACTCTTCATCAATGTCTCCATTGAGGAACGCCGTTTTGACATCTATCTGCCATATCTCATAATCATAATATGCAACGATTGCTAACAAAATCCTCACAGATTTTAGCTTCGCTACTGGTGAGAAAGTCTCATCGTAACCCTTTTGCGACAAGTCGAGCTTTATAGACAGTAACATTACCATCAACATATGTTTTCTTCTTGAAAATCCATTTGTTCTCGACAGCCTTCCAGCCATCCGGTAAGTCCACCAAAGTCCATACTTGGTTTCCGTACATGGATCCAATCTCGGATTTCATGGCTTCTTGCCATTTATTGGAATCCGGGCTCATCATCGCTTCCTCATATGTCGCAGGGTCATCGGTGTTGTCCACCAACATGACATTCATAACGGGATCATACCAATCAGGAGTGGTACGAGTTCTCGTTGACCTGCGAGGTTCCGTAGTTACTTCAACCGAAGTTTCATGATCAACATCATTAGCTTCCTCTCTTATTGGTGTAGGCGCCACATGAACTACTTCTGGTGTTGCGCTACTCTCAAGTTCGAGAGAAGGTTCAACAACCTCGTCGAGTTCTACTTTCCTTCCAGTCACTTCTTTCGAGAGAAACTCCTTTTCTAGAAAAGATCCATTCTTGGCAACGAAATTTTTGCCCTCGGATCTATGATAGAAGGTATAACCAATAGTTTCCTTCGGGTATCCTATGAAGACGCATTTTTCCGCTTTGGGTTCAAGCTTGTCGGGCTGTAACTTCTTTACATAAGCTTTGCAACCCCAAACTTTAAGGAACGACAATTTAGGTTTCTTCCCAAACCATAATTCATACGGTGTCATTTCAACGGATTTAGATGGTGCCCTATTTAAAGTGAATGCGGCTGTTTCTAATGCATAACCCCAAAATGATAGCGGTAAATCTGTAAGTGACATCATAGAACGAACCATATCTAAGAGAGTTCGATTATGACGTTCAAACACACCATTACGTTGTGGTGTTCCCGGTGGTGTAAATTGTGAAATTATTCCACATTTCTTCAAATGCTCGCCAAACTCGTAACTTAGATATTCACCTCCATGATCAGATCGTAGAAATTTAATCTTCTTGTTACGTTGATTCTCCACCTCACTTTGAAATTCCTTAAACTTCTCGAAAGTTTCGGACTTGTGTTTCATGAAATAGATATACCCATATCTACTCAAGTCATCCGTGAAGGTAAGAACAGAATGATAACCACCGCGCGATGCTACACTCATTGGACCACACACATCGGTATGTATGATTGTAACACCCTCAGAATCGACCCTATGCAAGTTTCAGCGCTTCCCGCCAAACCCGCATAGAAACGATTCAAAGGTGCCCACCAGGCACTTTCGTGCGGGTGGAAAACGAAGTAATAA
Organism: Avena atlantica; assembly: GCA_910589765.1. NCBI lineage: Eukaryota > Viridiplantae > Streptophyta > Magnoliopsida > Poales > Poaceae > Avena > Avena atlantica. The sequence goes on from OU342736.1 coordinate 367,154,747, forward strand.
AATTACACAACAGTCCTCGATGGGACCCACAGAACAGATATATATACAACACGACTCCATGAGTCAAGAATACAGATATACAGTACAAAGATCCAAATCACCTTGAAAATGATAGAGCGTCCGACTACGGACAAGATGCAAATGGGGCTAAGAGCCCTGAAGAATAACCAATGGCGTCCATAACCCTGCCCAGGCCAAGCCGGAAGGGTAACCCTGCTAACGACGTCGAAACCTGCTAAAACAAAAGGGGTGCCGACAAAGGACAAAGGAAAAAAAGAGGAGCGTCAGTACTGAGGCCAGTACAGGGCGAAGCTAGAATTCGGCGGTCCTCGCCTACATAGGTATGGTGGACTGAAGCGGCAGCGACAGCATGCACTAAACAACCTATAGAGACTCGATATAACTGTCGGCTACCAGAGAGGGATAAGAGAAGACCTATTCGGAACCAACTTGATTCTAACACCAAACAACCCATCCTGATATTCCCCCTCGATACCAACCGAGAAAGTCAACCGAGGAACACACACAGCTGGCAGTTTGATTTATTCAGTTATCGTTGCAGCAATTACTAGTCAGGTATAGATAATCATCCTGATAAAATAAGCAGTGAGCCGTTTTAGTTAACCATTCCGTTGTAGTTGCAACACTTACTAGTCAAATATACGATTAGCATGAGATATCCCAAAACCCAGCAGTTGTTGGTACTTTTATTTAGCCATTCCGTTATAGTTACAATACTTACTATTCAGATACAGTGGTCGCAAGGGACAACCCAAACAAACAATTGTTGGCAGTTTTATTTAGCCATTCCATTATATTGAAGCTGATTACTAGTCATTATAAAGTCAAATTTATAGCACTACTTTAGTCATAGTTGTCTATGATCGAGATACTGTGCTCCAAGTCGTCCATAACCGCGGACACGGCTTTCAGAAAGTTTTACCCTGCAGGGGTGCACAAATAGCAACACACACTCGATCAATCTCGGAAAAACCAAATCAAAACCCAACGAGGCCTTCACGACAAAGCAATCACAAGATTCAGAAATATTTCAGGGGGCCACCCCATTAAGCTACCCGCAACGAAGTTAGCTGACTCCGAGACGGACTCAAGGTTTGCACCAGTGGCTGTAAACGACTGGAAACCCAAAACTGGGCTTGTCGATACCGCGAAAACACTCCGCTTACCTAAACAGTACAGGTGCTCCTCGCATAATCGTAATAAAGCAGTAAAGCATGGCATAAGTACAGGATAGTAAATAAAACCTCAAACTAGTTTGTGGCCCCAAGAAATAAGACTGAATCGAGCTCTGGCTCAGGGGGTCCCATAATCCTCCCGGATGTGGATAGCGCGAATATTCAAGGAACAGGTATCAAGTACTCGGGGTCCTACGGGACACAAGTGGACGGTTAACAACTAAATAACATCTATTGCCCACCTGTGCCTCTGCTTACCTACTTCAATTTTAGCTGTTAAACAGTAAATAAAGTGAACGGTAATTAAAACCATGAACATCTCCAACATTAAACATGCGGCAACACCCCAACAACGGTGGTACTGGACGACACGCAACGGTACTTGAGCAAGCGACTACGACGCGCAAGTCCACTATCTACCAAACAACAGGTAATAGGATGTGTCCAAGGCAATATAGGGCTGCAAGGGATATCACGGGTACGAAAACTAGAGCAACGCAACACGGATAGCAATAGATCAACAGGAGGGAATAAATACTATAAAAGTAAGATAGGTAGAAAGGGGGAGATGCTCGCCTGAAAACATTGTCGAAGGTTCATCCGAAGATCGAGGCGAAGCTCACATCAACTCAACGGCCTTATCCGCGAAGAAGCAAAACACTAGAAGAAACACCGGATGCACTATTTAATGCTACGGCAAAAGATCGAGCATGCTTATGATATGATGCATGACATGGAAAAGGTGCGATGCAATTAGGCCATATTAAGCGGAACCGGGGTCCCGACAATTAATTAAACGGTTCAAGTTATTTAGATACCCCGCAATTTAAATGTTGTATTAGCAAAGCAAAATATAGTATCGGTTTGATGCACAAAATTTAAATGAGGCCAATATAAGACTAGATTTGCCCGCATATGGGCCCCATATTTAATTATATGGTGAATCGGCATAAGGCCCCCAAACCACATGACAGTATGCGTGCGAGTATGACAATTTAATATGCAATAAGTTATATAGATGGCAATTTATAAAATAGGGTTCTCGGATAAGGGTCACACATTAGGGTTCGGCGATCTTGGTCTCCGAGGGGTTCGGGTTGGTCTCAGGGTTCAGGGTTCGACGGGATCGGCCTCGGATACAAGATGGAGAACTTGTCGTGACGTGCCGGAGATCTTGGTTCCAAGCGGTCGATCTTGTCGTCGAGAAGATCTTGTCGGGTCCGCGGTCGTCGGGTCGTGTCGTTCCACGGTGGAGATCTTGGTGTTCCGGGTCTCGGCGTCCGAGAGGAAGTGCTTGGCGCTCGGCGTTGCGGAGACGACCCGGCAGACGCGCGGCAACGCTGGCAGGCTCGGTGACGTACGGAGGGCCCGGGTCGCGCAGGGCGGTGCACACGTCCGGACTCCGTGACGGCGCCAGACTGAAGCGGCAGCGGCACGTGCGGGTGTGTCGCTGGGGGGAGCGGGCAGGGCTCCGGCGGTGATGGGCCGGCAGGGGTAGAATGGAGGAGGGGGCCTGGCCAGCGACGCGAGCAGGCGAGGTCGACGGCAGGTCGACGGCAAGGGGGCGGGCCTGGCGGCGGCGGACAGAGGCGCTCGCGGGGCAGCGCCGGAGGTTGAGGAAGCGGGGACCACGACCAGCGGAGGAGGGCGCCGGGGCTCGAGGCCGGAGGACGCGCGCAGGGCGCTGGAGGCGGGGACGCGGGAGGAGGCCGGCCGGAGGGACTCCGCGAGGCGGCGGGGAGCTGCCGAGGGTGGCCGACGCGGTGGGGGAGGCGAGCAGCGGGGCGGGGTCGCGGTCGGGGTGGGCTCGCGGCTGAGGGAGAGGAGGGCCAGGGGCGGCGGGGTGCTCGCGGTGAGGAGCGCCGGGGAGGCGGCGGTGGAGAGGTTGCGGGAGAGGAAGCACGACCGGGGCAGGACGGCGGCGAGGGAAGGAGGCAGAGGTCGCGGTCGGTGGCGAGGGGGATGGCGGCCGGAGCGACGCGTGGGATGGGAGAGAGCGGCCAGGGGCGGCGAGGAGCGAGGCGAGGCCGGCCGGCGGCGGCGCCTGGGAAGGAGGCGGTGACGGGCAGAAGGGTGCGAGCGGGGAGAGGGAGGTGTCGGGGAAGAGGAACAGGGAGCGGGCAGGAGCGGGGAGGGCGCGTCGGTGGGGGTGGGAGGCCGACAGGTGGGGGCCTGGGGGTGGGCCAGGGAGCGGGGCGGCTGTGGGGGAGTAGGTGGGGCCGGGGTGGGGCTGTTGCGGCGTGTGTGGCGTGTGTGCTTGGGCCAGGGAGGGTGTGGGCCAGGGGAAGAGAGAGAGGGAGGGAGAGAGGGTGGATTGATGAGGTGGCAAGGTGGGTGGGGATTGGGGTCCAGGGGGGTGAGGTGGCCTAGGGAGGTGAGGTGGAGGGCTGGGAGTGGCTGGGTAGGTTAGGGCTAGGTAGGAATGGATTTAGGTGGACCGATTTTATCCTGGGGGTGGTCGACTGGGTCGAATCGGCCCGTTCGACTGCCCCCTAAAAAAAAATTAAACAATTTATTTATTCCAAACGGGGCTTTTGCAAATCGTTGGCAGACAAAACAAAATAATCCGGAGACCCGGGTTTTGTGTTTGAACAAAGACGGGCGTTTAGAAAACAATTCCGAAAATAGTTTTATGCAAGCAAATGCAAGATGATGACGATGCTCAAATGCAATGTGGCATGATGACATGAGCATGCGGTCATGATGATGCAATGCACAAAAACAACGCGATTTTATAGTAGTGGTTTTTGCGGGATGCCACAATGATTTCCAATAAGTTCGTAGCTCGTTCCATCATACTAGAGAATGGAGTCTTAGTCGTTTTACCCATCAGACATGCTTCGCATCTTTCAAGTGATTCAAGAAGTCCATCGGAATGGATTTTCTTCATACGCTTCACTCCAATGTGACCAAGACGACAGTGCCACATATAGGTCGAGTTATCGCTCAATTTCAAACGTTTAGCTTCAATGTTATTAATATGTGTATTACTACAATCGAGATTCAATAAGAATAGACCATCTATCAAAGGTGCATGTGCATAAAACATATTACTCATATAAATCGAACAACCATTATTCTCGGATTTAAACAAGTAACCGTCTCGCAATAAACATGATCCTGATATAATGTTCATGCTCAACACAGGCACAAAATAACAATTATTTAAGTATAAAACTAATCCCGATGGTAGATGAAGAGGTAGCGTGTCGACCGTGATCACATCACCCTTTGATCCATTTCCAACGCGCGTCAACACCTCGTTCTTCGCTAGTTTCCGTCTATTCTACAGCACTTGTTTCTAGTTACAAATGTGAGCAATCAAACCAGTATCAAATACCCAGGCACTACTACGAGTACTAGTGAGATACACATCAATAACATGTATATCAGATATACCTTTGTTCTTGATGTTTCCGTTCTTCAAATCCGCCAAGTACTTAGGGCAATTCCGCTTCCAGTGACCTTCTCCCTTGTAGTAAAAGCACTCAGTATCAGCCTTAGGCCCAGCCTTGGTCTTCTTCGCCGGCGCGGTAACTTTCTTACCGCCCTTCTTAAAGTTTCCCTTTTTCTTAGACTTGCATTGCTTCTTGAATTTGGTGGTCTTATTTACCAACAACACTTGGTGGTCTCTACTTCCGCAGACTTTAACATGGAGAAGAGTTCGGGCAACGACTTGTCCATGTTTTGCATATTGTAGTTCATCACAAAGTTCTTGTAACTTGGTGGTAGTGATTGGAGGACACGGTGAATCCCCAAAGCATTAGGAATCACTATACCCAAGCTTTGAAGCTTGCTTGTGTGCCCAGACATCTTAAGCACGTGCTCACTGACGGAGCTTCCCTCTTCGATCTTGAAGTTAAAGAACTTTTCAGAAGCCTCATAACTCTCAACTGACGCGTGAGCCTCGAATATCATTTTGAGTTCACGGACAATATCATGTGGGTCATGGTTCTCAAACCTCTTCTGAAGCTCCGATTCCAAACCATACAAGATAGCACACTGAACCGTGGAGTACTGATTCTTCCGAGCGAGGAAAACATTCTTTACCTCATCGGTAGCATCGGCTCCAGGTGGATCACCCAGCGGTGCATCCAGCACATAGGTCAAATTACCAACATTGAGGACAATCCTCAAATTGCGGAACCAATCCGCGAAGTTGTTTCCATTTTTTTCAACTTTTCTTTCTCTAGGAACGCATTAGAATTGATGGTAGGGGCCACCATTGATCTACAACATATTTGTAATAGTTTAGGCTAAGTTTATGACAAATTGAGTTCTAATTAATAGTTAAATTAATCTAGGTGAACTCCCACTCAAAACAATATATCCCTCACATTGTTTTAGTGATCACACGAACCAAATCCACCACATCAAAACCGATCATCACGAGATTTGACGTACTTCAATGGCGAACAATCAACATGTTCATCATATGTACTATATGACTCATACTTTACCTTTCGGTGATCCGTGTTCCGAGACCATGTCTGTACATGTTAGGCTCGTCAAAATCAAACCTTAGCTTCCGCATGAACAAATCTGGCTTGCTCCCGTTGTATACACTCGCAGAATCTAACACACCCGATCATCACGTGGTGCTTCGAAACAACGAGCTTTAGCAACGGTGCTTACTAAGGATGAACGCTTTATAACTTGAAAATTTGTGAGAGGGATCATCTTATAATGCTACCGTCGCGAACTAAGCAATACAACATGCATAAAAGGATTAACATCACATGCAATTAAAAATATGTGATATGATATGGCCTTTCTTCTTGTGCTTCTGATTTCCATCTTCAAGCACGAACATGATCTCCATCATCACCGGCATGGCGTCAAGGTAAATGTCGCTGCTTCATGGTTGTCGTCCACCAACATCAACTATTACAACTACTTTGAATAATAGACACGCAGGTCTTAACGGAATTAAAAGACAACCATATGGCTCCAGCCGGTTGCCGACTTACAATAAGGAACATTAGATACATCATATATAATCACAATCATGGACATATCACATCACAGCACACCCCTGCAAAACAAAGTTAGGCGCCTCTAATTTTCTTTGCATGTTTTATGTGGTTTAAGGCTTCCAATAAGTGTCGTTCTAACTTACGAACAAGAACCACAACGTCGATACTAGTATTGTCAATCACCCGTTGTAAATTGAATCTTAGCTATGTTGTGAGAAACATGCACCCGCAAAGCCACTTATGCAATACAAGTTTCATGTCAAGCGTGGAGCAAGTCTCATGAACGATGTCATGTAAGGTTAGCCCAGGCTGCTTCATCCCACCATCCCGCAAGATGCAAAGTACACAAGAAGCAATCGACAACAAAAAGCATCAACGCCCACAATGATCATTGTGTTCTACTCGTGCAACAGATCTACATATAGACACGGCTCTGATACCACTGTAGGGTTTCGTAGCATGGAAAACAAAAAATTTCTACCGCATGCACACAAACAAGCCAAGATCTATCTACAAGATTGTATCAACGAGTCGATTAGAGTACTCACCCTCGAAGATTCTAAAGCGGTTAACGAGAGCAGATTCTCCTGGGTGATGTAGTCGTACACTTGCCAATCTCAAGATCGCGTAGACGATCGTTCCGGCGCTGCGTTCCGTCAGCGCTTCCGCAGTCAGTCACACGTTCGGTACTCGATGAAGACCTTCCTCTCCCTTGTTCTAGCAGGCAGCGGAGGTTGTAGTTCTCCCCTCGCGATTCCGGCAGCACGATGGCGTGGTGTAGTGGTAGATAGAAGATCCCGTAGGGCTTCGCCTAAGCCGGTGCGAGTTATGGTGGATCTAGGGTTTCCGGCGGTATAGGTTTAGAAGGCCAGAGAGGAGGAGGAGGTGTTGGCAGCGGCTAGGGCGACGGCGACGGGTCGGCAGCGGCGACGACTTGGCGCAGGTGGGGAGGGATGGTTGTGTGTTCTTTGGGGCAGCCCTCCGCATCTATTTATGAGAGTGAGGGAGGCTTGGGAGAGGGGAGTTTGAATCCATACCGAACCCAAGTTGGATAGAAGAAAGGATTATTTCCTTCTTCACTAGGAAACCATTGTTTCAGTTTGAATTTTCAAACCTCCCTTTTGACTTTCAATTTATAGCTTTATTTCTCTCTCGAAAATGCCCAACCAAAGTGACTTAGGACATGATCCAATCATTCCACTTATCCATGACACATTCATGGACCATTCCCCTTCCGGTCCGGTGAACCTTCTAGAACCTCTCTGATGAAAACATCGAAATCATTCCTGAACTCCGGAATCGGACTTTCCTTATATGAATCTTATTCTCTAGACCATTCCGGATCTCCTCGTGATATCCCGGATCCCATCTGAGATTCCGAACAACATTCGGTATCCCTACTTACATTCCATATTTACTAAACAACATTGAATCCTTAAGTTGTGTCTCCCTATGGTTCGTGAATTATGCGGACATGACCGAGACACTTCTCCGATCAATAACCAATATAGGAATCTGGAAATTCATATGGCTCCCACATATTTCTACGATTACTTTGTGATCAAATGAACCACTTACATACGATACCAATTTCCCTTTGTCTCGCGATAGTTTACTTATCCGAGGTTTGATCGTTGGTATCTCTGCATACCTAGTTCAACCTCGTTACCGATAAGTACTTTTTTCTCGTTCCCATGATATGTGATCCCTTGTGGGTAAGTCACATGCTAGCAAGCTAATTGGATGACATTCCACCGAGAGGGCCCAGAGTATATCTATCTGTCATATCGATGGACAAATCCCACTCTTGATCCATGTGCCTCAACACATACTTTCTGAACACTCAATGGCACCTTTATAGCCACCCAGTTATGGTGTGGTGTTTGATGTCATCAAAGCATTCTTCCGGTGATGGTGATTAGCATGATCTCATGGTCGAAGGAATTAGGTTACTATGTATCAGAAAGCTTATAGCAAACGAACGATTGAAATGACTTGATCTTAATGCTACGCTTTATCTATAGGAGTATGTCCATCACACCATTCTCCCAATGATATGATCTTGTTGTTAACAACATCTCAATGTTCATGATTGGGAAACCACGATCATCTATTAACCAACAAGCTAGTATTACAAAGAGGCTTTACTAGGGACTCTAATTTAGTTTACAAATCACACAAGTAGTAATGTTTCCGGTTAATACCATTATAGCATGAATGTAAACATTTATCATAAACATAAATATATAATAATAACCATTTTTATTATTGCCTCTAGGGCATATCTCCAATAGAAAGGAGTAGAAGTGAACAATAGTAGATCCAAGTTAACTTACAAATAAAGTTATGCCCCCCGACAACGGTTCTAGAAAATAGTCTTGATGACCGACAAGTATAGGGGATCGCAATAGTCTTTGCGGGTAGTATTACCCAATTTATTGATTCGACACAAGGGGAGCCAAAGAATAGTTGCAAGCCTTAACAACTGAGTTGTCAATTCAGCTGCACCTGGAAATAGTTCTTGCTCACAGAAGTTTATCAGTAGCAACAGTTTGGTAGTAGCAACGACAAAGCAACAACAACAACAAAACATGAGCAATAGTAACAGTAACGGTAAACTATGGGATTCGAGTGCTGTAGGCATTGGGATGGATGGACGAGTGTTGCATGGACGAGTCTAAACATGTAACTTCAAGATCTAGGGCATTGCAGATAAATAATAATGAGCATCTAAGTAATAAATAATCCTAGGCATGTGCTCCAAATATAGTCATACGTGCTCGCAATGAGAACTTGCACAACATCTTCTGTCCAGCCAGCCTGTGGCAGCGGGGCCTCTAGGGGACTACTGGAAATTAAGGTGCTCCTTTTAATAGAGCACCGGAACAAAGCATTAACACTCCATAAACACATGTGATCCTCATACCACGGTCATCCCCTCCGGTTGTTCCAATTATTATCACTTTGGGGCCTTTAGATCCGGACAATGATATCTGTACACAACTTGCAGATAAGATCACAAACAATACTATCATAATGATTCAATAATAAGTTCAGATCTGAGATCATGGCACTCGGGCCCTAGTGACAAGCATTAAGCACAACAAGTTGCAACAAAGTCGAATAGCACTAATAGAGATACTAGGCACTATGCCCTAAAAGATCTTATTTGATTACATGATAGAACTCATCCAATCCCTACCATCCCCAAGCCTACAACAAGGGATTACTCACTCATAGATGAGGGAAACATTGATGGTTGATGGAGAGGCGTTTTGATGACTATGGCGATGATCCTCTCCAAATTTCCCGTCCCGGCAGGGTGCCAGAACGGAGTTTCTGGATCCGAATCTTGGTTTATGGTGGCGGCGTCGGAGCGAAACTCTTTCTGGAAAACTATCGACCCCCCCTGTTTTTAGGTCGAGAGGTAAATTATAGGTGCAGAGGGAGGCCGAGGGGGGTGCCTGGGGTGGCTGCACCCCCTAGGAGCGGCCAGAGGTGGGCCCGCGCCTGGCAGGGGGCCCCTTCTCCATCTCGTCTTCTGGCTCTGTGGATCTTCTGGTGAAATATAATTTTTGGCATATTTTCCGGGATTTTTCTGATAGTCGATTTTCTGCACAAAAATAAGACACCAAGGTAATTCTGCTGAAAACAACGTCAGTCCGTGTTAGTTGTATCCAAATCACACAAGTTTAGAGGAGAAACAATAGCAAAAGTGTTCGGGAAGTAGATACATTTTGGACGTATCAACCGCCTCCACAGACGATAGATTTCATGGGCCCAATGGCAGTTTTACCCGTGGAACGACTCGAACGATAGGAACGCGACCACCGGTATGTGTCGGTGCATGAATGCATTTGGAGGTGGGACGAGGGGGGTCCGTGCGATCACCAAGAAGTCTCCCTCTCTAGCGGCTAGCATCTTAACATCGATAGGGTGCCAGTGCCTCCTCTGCCAGCTAACGGGACGGTGCTGGAAGCGGAGATGTGTCGCCGCGTTGCGTTGCTCGTGTCGGTGTTGTGGCATGACCACGCCTATCACCAGAAGGACTTCCGGGTGAAGTTCCTCGGCTGGGAGCACGATGCACGGCGGGTGATCTCAGCAAGTTCCAGCCAGGTGATGAGTCCAAAATTGATGCATATTTAAGTATATAAATTTTTCATATTCCCACTCATTACCAACTAGAGGGCATCATCAAGATCACTACGATGATGGCAGTGCACTAGGCAGGGTTGTTACCTCCACCGGCGCTGCTACTGCACACCCCACCGCATGTCGCATGGACTAAGCAGGAGGTTCCATCACCGCCAGCTCCACCAACGTGGCCGCAACAGGGCTCCTGGACGAAGACAAAAAGATAGTTTATTTGTTCGGCAATCGAATCAAGTCGGCATGTTCGAAACTCCAAATACAAAGATTACAATATGTGTATAATGGGGAGGATTCCTTTAGAGTTTATTCATAAGGTGATCGAGAGATCGTACAAAAGTGGCTAAAGGATAATCTCGGTGGGTTTATAGTGTTACCTGACGAGAGATGAATCTAGGGTTTATGACTAGGGATAACTAAGACTTAGGCGATTATGGTATGTCCTCTTTAGGTGAATGTCTTCAGGAACTTATAGGCGTCGATGTTGTCAGAGTTTTCCTTAGTCACGACAGATCTTCATTGTTGATGGCTCGGTTGATGTGGAGCCTGTTGGGAACCCCAAGAGCAAGGTGCAAAGCAGCACAACACCAAGTCTTCCCTTAGTAAGAAACCGAGGTTATCGAACCAGTAGGAGGAAGGAAACGCCACACAGGTGTTGCAAGCAACATGGAAACCTGCACAACACAAACTCAAGACTTTGCCCCAACTAACAGTGAGGTTGTTAATCTCACCGGTTGCTGTAACAAAGGATTAAACGTATGGTGTGGAAGGTAATGGTTTGCAGCAAGTAATCATGTAACAGTGGAGGATGTATCAATGGTAAAGACTAGACCGGGGTCCATAGTTCACTAGAGGTGCTCTCCTTGAAAAAATAACATGGTATGAAGGGTAAACAAATTATAGCAGGGCAATTGACAGGAACTGAGCAAGGCATAACAATGCAATACCAGATAAAAATATCCTATAAGATTCGATTGGGCAATATAACAATATACATAGACCGCCATCCAACTGCATCTATGACTAGAAGTCCACCTTCAGGTTATCATCCGACCCCCCTCCAGTATTAAGTTGCAAGCAACAGACAACTGCTTTAAGCAAAGTGTGTAAAGGTAAACAATCCACTTGTTCCATGAACAAGAGACCGTTGTTTTCTCCCTAGTGGCAACAACACATCTACAACCGAAGAGATTTTTGTCACTTCCCTTGGAAACTAGAGACATGAACCCACTATCGAGCATAAATACCCCCTCCTGGAGTCACTAGCAACTACTTGGCCAAGATAGCTACTAACAACGGAGAGCATTCAAGATCACAAACAACACATACATGATAGAATCATAAAGACAAAACCATTAATCAATCTGACATAGTAATCTCAATATCCATCAGATCCCCGCAAACACAACATGCATGATTACAAATAGATTAGATCTTGATCATGAACAGAGCTCACTAGATCTATACATGAAAGCACAAGGAGGAGATACAACCATCTAGCTACTACATGGACCCATAGTCCAAGGTGTAACTACTCACGCATCATACTGGAGAAGAAGGCCTCCGGGATGATCTCCCCTCCGACCGGGTGTCGGGAAGAACTTCAGATCCCCCCGATCTAGGGACGACGGTGGCGGTGACTATAGAAGGTTTCGTGGAGTTTTGATCGGGTGCCTAGGGTTTCTGCATCGGGGGCTTCTTATAGGCGAAGAGGCGAGGCTGGGAGGCGGCCAGGGGCCCCACACCCTACCCAGGTGTTGGGGGGGTGACCCCGGATAGGGTAAGGACGGGGAAAGACGAAAGTAAGTTCCCCGTCAAGTTTCCGAGTTACAGTCTAAATCAGCCGAATCCTGTAAAGGTCGACCGAGGTAAGCAAGAGCAGGACCCTTATGAGAAGAGCAAGGCGTTACCCGGCCGACATACTGTGTAAGTCGGCTGAGTCAGCCCGAATAATCCGAACGCAGGTGAAGGCCAAGCCGAGTTAAGCGAGGCATGGCCGAATGATATGAAGCTTGTAGGAGAAGGAAATGCCTATAGTCAAACTCTAGTCACGGGCTAGGAAGAATCTAAGCAGAGCCAAACACAAAGGACAAGGTGCAGAGCGACAGAAGGGCAGAAGGAGGTCACGAAGGTGACAGTCCTGAAGCCCGAGACGTGCAGGTGGGGTCCTCTGGAACCTTGCCGTCATTAGAAGGGCGACACGGAAAGGAGGCCGCCGAGTTACTATATTGGGACAAGCATATTCCTCGAATATGCTCGCCACGTTAGCCCTAGAGGAGCGAAGGTTCCCCTTTATAAGGAGAGTCTTGGACTCAGAGAAGGGCATCGACTCATTTGGTACCGTTAGGCTGGTAAAGTTCTTCTTCTCCACTTGTATACAGCTCAAGGAGCACTTGTAGCCTAAGAAAGGAGAAATAAAGATCTTTACGTTAGTCTTCTGTGTGTAGAATCAACTACATCTTACCTCCAAAGATCCCTCTAGCATCCATTGTCTCCATACTTTAGGCTACCCATGGCATCTGCCGTGCCACCACCACGACAGTTGGCGCCCACCGTGGGGCTAGCAGCGGCGCTAGCTGGAGTCATGATCCGGACGGGAAACTTCATCAACACTGGCGAGCGCGTTGTCTCTGATTTGGTCCGGAGAATCGGTCTCTGTGACCATGTCAGCGATAACGCAAGCAACTTCAGGGGAAAAAACCCTACGCGCAACGGCGTCTTCATCAACTTGGGCATGCACCAGATCTACGTCGGCGTCGACACTTCCGGCATTTATCCTCACCAGGTTATTATTGTAGGAGAGCCTCCCCTTAGCGCTGCAAACGGTCCGCGCGGAGAGCGCCCCATTAGCAGCGTTGAGGTGATGGTCGCAGCCGGGGTGCAGGCGGGAGCAGCGGGCGCCGGATCAAGCAAGGATCCAACAACGGGTGTGCAGGTGGCCACGAAACAGGCAGCTCCACCAACCACCGAGGTAATTCCTTCAGCAGCCAACCCAGCCGAGGTGCAGGAGACGACCCCAAAGGCACCAAGGGTAAGAGGGCCACCTCTGGAAAGACCAGAGAATGTTCTACAGGAAACTATAGATAATCTGACTACAACCGTAGCACCGATACTTGATCCGGCTAATGCTCAAGCAAAGTTAGAGGAAACCAGGCAAAAAGTACTGGTAGAGGCAAAAAAGGTGTCGGCGTTGCGGGAATTCTTAAACAGGACCCTGCGAGAGTATGCTAGGGAAAATAAGCTTGATGTCGCCCCCGAGCGGGTTGATGAATTAAGATTGAGAGGAAAGGACCTCATGGATGATATCAATAAAGAGCATGAGACTCCTAAGGGAGATTCAGTCGATCTAGGCTTGCCGAGGTATAGCACCCCGACAAAGAACCTAAGAGTGGCAAATGCCGCTGCACTAGAGTTAGAAGGACTGATCGGCGAAGCCCGGCAGAAGCAACAAGAAAGAGTGAATGAGCTGGTGCGCATCGCGAACCAGCAGAATGAAGAAATGCTCAGGGCAGACCCAGCAAGGCCCGGTGCCTCACGAATGGTTCATTTGGCTGGTGCGGCACCCGCCCTATCTGTGGCAGCAGCATCCTCGCCCGGGAACAATGCGCGGAAAGACAGAGTGGTAACCTCGGGAAAAAGAAATAAGCAAATTGTTCCGTATGATCCGGCAGTAGCCGGAAAGGCAAATGAAAACAGAGGCAATGGTAGCCGAGGTAACAGTGGTGAAAGAAACCCCGACCGTGCCGACAAAGGCAACAGAAGCCGAGGTAATGGAGATCTCGGAAGAGGAAATCACGAAAATAATATCCCGGCAGAAGGAAGGAGAGAACCGCCACCCAATCCTCAACCAAGATATGAACCTCGGCAGGAAAGAGAAGTGAGACCAGCTCGCCACAATCAGGTGAATGAGAGGTATAATGATGGTTATTCCAAGATGGAATATGCGGTTCATGGTGGAAATAACCACTATGGTATGCAGGAGAGAATTCTGTACAGAGATTTGCCGTCAAGTGACTCAAGAGTAAAACTGGATCGGCTATACCGGTCCGAGTTGTTAGAAGAGCAGGGTCCACCGGGTCCAGCATGTTTCGGACCACGGATCATGGGCGAGCCGCCAGTGCCGAACTTTCCGCTGACAAGAGGCACGAAAACATACAACGGGAGCACCAAACCACATGATTGGTTGATTGATTATGCCACTGCTGTAAAAATAGCAAGTGGAAACTTGCGGTGGGCAGTAAGATATGTCCCGCAAATGCTGGAAGGACCAGCCAGAGTATGGCTGAATAATCTGCCTCCAGGCAGCATCAACTGTTGGTTGGATTTTGAAGAAATGTTTGTTAGCAACTTCACAAGTACTTATAAAAAGGCCAAACAGGCCACAACAACTAGCCATGTGCAAGCAAAGGCCGAATGAGACAGACAGAGAATTCTTAACTCGGTGGTGTAATCTCAGGAATTCATGCGAAGGGGTTATAGAATCGCAAGCGATAGCTTGGTTCGCTCAAGGATGCCGTTATGGCAGTGTATTGTGGCAGCGATTGCAAAGAGATATGCCAACCACTTTGGCAGAAACCATCATGATAGCGGATTCGTATGCGTTGGGAGATCCGACACAACCAGAACTGATGTCAGTAGATCATCGGGAACATCAAGATCAATATGCAAGAGATGCGGCTGGGTCATCAAGGCGCAATGAGTTCAGAGGATGAAGAAGGGAAACAGTAAGCAGAGGAGAAAAGTAAATCCCCTAGCCCCGTGCCCCTCTTTATAACCACGCGGCCTAAGTGGTAGTGGGATCGTGCGTGCGGAGGTAAACTGTGTAGATCGTGTGTGCGGCACAACCGCACGCCGCTAAGTGGAACCACACCAACGACCACACGATGCAAGAAAGGATCACGATCCCTGACGGAAACGGTGCGCGAGGCGTTGCAGCGCCGACGCGACAGGCGCAATAATTACTGTAGCCTGTCAGTGGGCACTGTAGAGGAACAAAAAACTAGAGAAACAATGATGAGTGTGACACGTAGGACAAGGCATACGCGAGAAGATACGCAGATACCTCGAACGAGGGAAAAGTAACTCGGAAACAAGGAGAAACGAATATTGTGAAACTGATACGGCCCGACCGAGGTTATAGGCAGGACCATACCAGCTCCGGGGACTAATGTTGGGAGGGTGACCCCGGATAGGGTAAGGACGGGGAAAGACGAAAGGAAGTTCCCCGTCCAGTTTCCGAGTTACAGTCTAAATCAGTCGAATCCTGTAAAGGTCGGCCGAGGTAAGCAAGAGCAGGACCCTTATGAGAAGAGCAAGGCGTTACCCGGTCGACATACTGTGTAAGTCGGCTGAGTCAGCCCGAATAATCTGAACGCAGGTGAAGGCTAAGACGAGTTAAGCGAGGCAGGGCCGAATGATATGAATCTTGCAGGAGAAGGAAATGCCTATAGTCAAACTCTAGTCACGGGCTAGGAAGAATCTAAGCAGAGCCAAACACAAAGGACAAGGCGCAGAGCGAAAGAAGGGCAGAAGAAGGTCACGGAGGTGACAGTCCTGAAGCCCGAGACGTGCAGGTGGGGTCCTCTGGAACCTTGCCGTCATTAGAAGGGCGACACGGAAAGGAGGCCGCCGAGTTACTATATTGGGACAAGCATATTCCTCGAATATGCTCGCCACGTTAGCCCTAGAGGAGCGAAGGTTCCCCTTTATAAGGAGAGTCTTGGACTCAGAGAAGGGCATCGACTCATTTGGTACCGTTAGGCTGGTAAAGTTCTTCTTCTCCACTTGTATACAACTCAAGGAGCACTTGTAGCCTAATAAAGGAGAAATAAAGATCTTTACGTTAGTCTTCTATGTGTAGAATCAACTACATCTTCCCTCCCCAGATCCCTCTAGCATCCATTGGCTCCATACTTTAGCCTACCCATGGCATCTGCCGTGCCACCACCATGACACCAGGCGCGGGGTGGGCCCACCCGTGACTAGGGGGGGTCTGGCCGCCCTGGTTTGCTTCTCCATCTCTCCTCTGGACTTCATGTCCCCCACGGTAAAATATTGACTTCGGCTTTTGTCCCGTCCAATTCCGAGAATATTGATTTTCTGCCTTTCTGAAACCAAAAACAGAAGAAAACAGACAACTGGCACTATGGCAACTTGTTAATAGGTTAGTTCCAAAAAATATATAAAAACACCTCAAAGTATAGACAAAACAAAGCAAAGTAGATACTAAACAAGCATGGAGCATCAAAAATTACAGATACGTTTTCGACTTATCATTCATCTTCTTACACATCACGTTGATCTTCGATCTCCCTTGTATGTGCGTCTGGTCTTCGAGATCTCTAGAGAGTCGTCTTGCAGCCCCACAGGACAAGTCAGTTGAGAGCTTTCAGATGCAAGCCTTTAGGTCTTTGTTCATAGAGATAGGCGTGGGCAGGAATCATGGATTAATGCCCATGTGAGATACATGGTAAATCCACCTATCACCAACAAGCCCCCGATTATTACCTTTAATTAGACGGCCTTTTCCTTCAACAGAGTTGCTTCAGCTCGTGTTTAACCTCTAACTTGTGAGCTTGATGACTTCATTTTGGTCTTGAGATCTTGGCCTCGACAGCTTTGAGGGCTTTCGCAACAACTCTTGAGCTTTGGGAAGAGCTGGCCAAGTCTCGAACAGATTGAAGGAATGAGGAGGCTCCCTGAATACAGAAGGAGGCGGTCAGTATGGGACCTCAAGGTTGAGGTGCGTAGGTCTCAAACAGTTAAGGAAGGAAAAGATAATGGCCTGACCTACAGTCATGGTCTTATCATCTGAAGGCTTTCATCCATCTGTTGGACATCCATCAGATCTGCTTCCGACCTCCCAACTTTCGAAGGGGCAACCGCTGAGTTCGGAGGATTACGTCTAGCAGGAACAACGGGAGCTGAGCGCGGCTCGACAACCACCCTGGAAAGTCACAACGACAATGGTAGAATCAATGAGGGGGTTGGCCCAACACAAACACCTCGTGGAACGAGTCGTTTCAGAGAGGGAGGCTTGGCAATGCTCGAAGACCTCACAGACCAGTTGAAAGCTACTTCCGGTTGGAGTCTATCAGCTCCTTGGCTTGCCCGATCTTATTCGAGGCGATTCGAGTTGTAGGAGGCCTCGTAGTCCCATTGGTCCCGACTGTTGGCCGTCGTCGAGGTAGATCCGATCTGCATGACGCTGACTTCCCCTGCCTAGCTCGGTTGTCGCTAGCGGCATAGACAACGCCCATAGCTAGGGTTTCGTTCTGTTTTTTACCACTATGTAAATGTAAATTATATTTCCAATTAATAAAAATGGTTTTAAAAAAAGTCTAGGCACCGAATCGTTTGTGTCAAGGCGTTGGGTGCACTAGGAACAACCAGACTATGATCTATTATTTCCTATCCGGCCCGACTAAACGGACCAAAATAGACAGTTTAAATGTTCTAAATGGGTAATATGCCGCTGAAGATGCTCTAAATATGCTCGCTCCTTCTCCAAATATATGTTGCAAAGTTAACAAACCTCACTGCTCAAAGCTTAATTCGTGCTGTCCGAGTGTGCCATGTGTTCGCATGTGTCTGTTACAGTCCTCGCATGAAAAAAAGTTACCGTATCAAACAACGACACCGAGAAACAAACCAAACACCAACCCCAGAAAACACGACGGGGCACATAACACAACACGGCACCGTCAGCGTCACCACCTCCTGCTTGTCGCCGTCCAACTTCCCCCATGAGGCCGTCCGAGAGACATGCCTCCTCGCCACAGCACTAGCAGCAGCCCCCTCGCGAACGATCTCCCAGCCGCCTGAGTCCCCTGCCGCGCGGCCGCCGCCGCCGCCGCCATGCTGTTCGCGCGCCGCGACATCGAGGCCGCGGCCGCGGCAGCCAGCCAGGACGACTCGCCGGCCGCCAAGAGGGGCAAGCCGGAGTCGCCCGCCGGGGCGCGCCCCTCGCTGACGCGGACGGAGGGGTTCGCTGCCGCCACCGTGCTCGCGCTCTTCGTCGCCGGGATCTTCTGCATCTTCCTCGCAGCGCCCCGCCGCGAGTTCGGCCAGATCCTCCGCCTCCCGCGCAGCCTCGCCGACGTACGCCTCCTCAAGTAGGCCTCCCCTCTCCTCGTTACACTTTGCTGCTCGACTGTATGTTTTGGATCGCAGTTATCTGTGTTTGGGGAATGTACTTTTTTGAACCGTGCAAGCAAAGGAAGGTGTCGATTCATCTAGTGAAAGTTTCAGGCGTGATTTTGGCTGCCGATTTATAACGATTGTATGCTGTACCTTACCCTCACAAATCACAAGAACTCAATTGAGACTTTAGATTTGTGTAGCCTAAACATTGAGTTCCCACACACATTTTAACCATGAGAAACTGAAACCATGACTTAGTCTGTGCAAGCACGTGACTATTAGTAAATAAACAGCAAGGTAGATACTAATTTCTTCCAAGACGCCAAGAGAATATCCCTTTCCTCGTTGATCTTGCAGTGGCTGCAACTGGAAGTGGTCCACGTGTAAGCATGCGGGTTTCCTTTCTTGCTTTTGCCTCAATCTGTATCACTCAGGATCACTGTAGCTCTTGTCATAACCTTTTATATCTATAGTTCAAAGCTTCCATCAGCCATACAAATGGGCAATGCTATCCACATTTAGTTTGGGTAATGAATTAGGGAAGTATGACTCTATGAGGTAATACTTAAGATCACTGAACGATACCTTTGGACTGTTGTGGATTGGCTTATAATCGCAATCAACATTTGCATTTACCATTCTGTAAACAAAACGACTGTTTCCATCCACTGCACTTGTCAAGCTTTGCGCAAAACAATATTTTGAGCTTTGCCATATTGTTGGTTTGCGTGTGTTCAGGCACTTTAATTTGGTGGTGGATCTACATTGTAATTACTCACATACTCTAGTACATTGAGCTGTGTTTCTAGTTGCCACCGATAATATTCTTCTACGAAATAAGCTGAATGGATATGTTTCTTATTGTTTTACTTGTAGCAATTAGCATTATCAGGACCGAATCATTTAGCTACATTCATGATTATTTTTACAGGTGTTACAAATGCATGATCGCTTCCTTCTACTACCTCCGTTTCAAGGCTCAAGGCGCACACGCTTTTCAAAGCAAAGTTTGACAGAAAGAATTGAGCAACAAAATCTTAGTTATATTATACATAATTAGTACCGTTGGATTCGTATTAAAAAATACTTTCCAGTGATACTAGTTTTATACAAAAACTCTTTACGTATTTAGAGTAATTCTTGGTCAAAGAAAAAACACGCAAAACGAGGATGCCTTAAGCCTTGAAACGAAGGGAGTATGTACTAGCAACTAGTATTTTGTAGATGCATTATCTATTTACTATGATAAGCAGTGAATATATTTTAGAATACTGGATCTGTATGCTGACGTTCCTTATCGAAACTTGCAGGGAGAATCTTGCTGTGTATGCAAGAGATCATCAGGCAAATTTTGTATTGGGTTATTGCTCTATATACATCTTTATGCAGACATTTATGATCCCTGGAACAATATTTATGTCTTTACTTGCTGGAGCACTTTTTGGAGTGGTTAAAGGCGGCATCTTGGTTGTCTTCACTGCCACAGCTGGGGCATCATCTTGCTATTTTCTCTCCAAGTTGATCGGTAGACCTTTGGTTAGCTGGTTGTGGCCTGAAAGGTTGAGGTATTTCCAGTCAGAGGTAATCTTCTGCTTTTTATAACAAACTGCTTACTCTCCATTGTTATCTTTTTCCCAAATGATATATTTCAGTATAACAAGCTTTTTATTCTTTTGTAGATTGCAAAGAGGAAAGACAAGATGTTGAACTACATGCTTTTTCTGAGAATAACACCAACTTTGCCCAACACTTTCATAAATATGGCATCACCTATTGTCGACATACCTTTCCATATTTTCTTTGCTGCAACGCTAGTTGGACTCATACCAGCATCTTATATTACTGTAAAGGTAAGTATTAACACATCCAATGGCGTATCATTTGATTCTTGGTTTGGAAATAATCCTAATCTGTACCGAGTTCCAGTAGGTGTTCTGGTTTCTATATATGCTTGCATTTTTCTTTCACTGGAATCTTGTGTAAATAAGTCGATGAATGGCACCATGTTTGAATTGCACTTAACACGACCGCTCCAATCTTTAATATCCTACGAACTCTGTCCTTGAGAAGTTTGATGGGTTCTTAGCTTAGTAGAAGCCGAGCGGGCAAACAATCACCACGTGGTGGCTGGGGCTCTGGACACATTAAGATCACACAATCCAAGGAATCTGTCTCCAACTTGTTAGACTATCTATGTAATGGTGTAAGCACTGATCTAGCACATGGTTTTAGCTAGTTAGTGCGAGTGGTCTACCTTTGCCCATTACTAGGAAACTATCGGAACTTTAACTTGCAACAACTTCAGCATACCTAGCAAAGCAAGCTGTTGCTTGGATGGTTAGTGGAGGTGGTTGTACCTCCTGCTCTTCAGGAATCAAACCTCAGGTTTGGCTCTCTGTGTGTCACCGAGTCGGAATATTCTTTCTGGTGGATGTACCCGCTGTCTGCCAGTCCAGTCTCTTTTGTGTGAGTGCGAGTATGCGTCCTCTTCGCATACTGGGTGTATATCTGAAAACAAACTAGTAACAATCCATGTTTTCATTCTAGCCTCAATCACCGGTTGTCTTTATTGTATCATTATTGCAGTGTGTACAGATTTTTCATATTGCTAGACAATCTCAAAGGTTTCTATTTGTCTTGTTGCACTATTGAGTTTTTCATAATGAACCCTCCTTCAAGTATTTTTACTACCGTAACTGCAAATTTAGACTCGTACATTGATCTGGCTGTGCATTAGGGAAAACATGTTGCTTGCATCTAGAAGCATATTTCGCAGTTTTTATTATTTACAGGTGACGAGTTCATACCTGCTAATGATCTTTTTTACCGGTGTACTGCAGGCTGGGAGAGCTTTAGGCGATCTGAGGTCGGTTAGGGATTTGTATGACTTCAAGACATTAGTTGTTCTATTCCTCATTGGCTCTGTTGCTGTTGTCCCAACCATCCTGAAAAGGAAGAGAATATACGAATGATGCCTCGAATCACATCTTAAGATCGGAACGAGTGTACCAGTGTATTTATTTTTGGCCTTTCTTTTGTTTTCTTTATATATGTATACCTATGGAATTCTAGATGTAAAGATATGTAACAACCTGAATGCCTCCCTTAATAATAGAAGGCGCCATTACTGCATCTGCTTCCTCGTTGTTCTGAAATTGCAGTTATGAAAGCAAAGGAAATATCTGGTTTCTTAGTGTATGCAGATCCTAAGAAATTTGATTGAATGGATAATTTTTTTTTAGAGAAATGTGGAATAAATTTTTTGTTGAAGAATTTGTTTTTAGTGGATATTGAGGAAATGTTGAATGACATTTTATAGGAAGCGTGAAGTGGCTACTTTCCGCTCAAAAAATGAAGTGGCTACTTTTTTTTTTTTTTTTTTTTGAGAGGAATGAAGTGGCTACTTGAGCCGAGTAGAAACCTTGGGTGCAATTCTAGGCTTTGTGAGGCCCAATAGTCTTAAAGGCCTGAAATCAAGTCCAAGCCCGATAGAGGAGCAGCTTGCTGCTTGCACTTGCAGCCACCTTATCGGCTCCCCCACTGGTTCTATCCGAGACAGAAGGTTTCGGCAAGAAACACAGCACAGCGGCGCTCCTCGTCACAGCAGAAATGGCGACCCTCTCCATGGTCTCCGGCCCTGTCGCCACCTCGTCCATCCCCCTCTCCACCCGCCGCCGAAGCTCCTCCGTCTCCTTCCCTGCCCCCAAGGTGAGTATCTACTCCCCCACGCCGTCCTCTTCCTCCCCTCCCCTTCGTTTAGGGTCGCCCCGTCGTGCCTTGGCCCCCTGCAGATTGGGTTCCTAGCGGCCTCGATTCGCTTCTTGCGTCTCTATGACCTTGGAGAGAAGGGGCCAGTGCTAATTGAGCGCGCTGCTTGGTCTAGGTGTTGTATCCCTCTTGCGTTGTGTGTCAGTGTGCGAAATTCGATTGATGCGTTCACAATGTGGTAATGCTGTAACAATGGGCGTCTCGTGGCTTCTAATTCATAGCAACACGGGATGAATTGGTGTCTATGTGGGTGCTTGGCCTTGCTTGTGAAACATGAATGTCCTCCCCACCAGCTCATTGCCGGAAAATCAAATTCTTATAATCAAATTTAGTTTCTATCTTATGATGACATTGGGGCCTCTCACAAATGCGCATGCCTGCACAGCCTTGTCAACGTGCATGTTGGATGTTGTAGGAATGGTTCTTTGATGTTTTCTTTCCCATTGTCCCTTCGGGGTGTACCCTTATACAGAGAAAATGTCCCTTCATATGTACCCTTGCCTTGCAGAGAAAATGCCCCTTCATATGTCAGTTACTGCATTGTGGTTTTGATTCTTCTATTCGCTGGGGATTTTACAGAAGGGAGGCATTGGCCACGGCGGTCTGCGGATCGAGTGCATCCGTATCGGTGGTGTTGAGATTCCGAACCACAAGAGGGTGGAGTACTCGCTGCAGTACATCCACGGCATTGGACGGACGCGCTCCCGCCAGATCCTTCTGGACCTCAGCTTCGACAACAAGGTCACCAAGGACCTCTCCGAGGAGGAGGTCATCACCCTCCGTAAGGAGGTCACCAAGTACATGATTGAGGGAGACCTTGTAATGTCTCTGATCCCTTTGCCAATATACGATTTATCCATGCTACTATTATACTAACGATTTGCTGCCTGTCGGCCCTGTCTAGTTGTTTCCACATTTCTTAACCGTACCTGTCATTTTACTATTACATTGGTAGCATCTTCAATCTAAACAACAGTACTGACTAGTGCCCCTAATGCTTGGCAGAAACGGTTCAACCGCGTGGCGATCGAGAGGATGAAGGAGATCAGGTGCTACAAGGGCATCCGGCACAAGCTCGGGCTCCCGGTCCGTGGCCAGAGGACCAAGAACAACTGCAGGACGCTCAAGGGGAAGAGGGCTCCAGTTGCCAAGAAGAAGTCAGCCGGATCCGAGGAATAAGCTGCACTGCCATGTATTTACCCCGTGTTTTAGTTTATGTGTGCACTGCATTACCGGTCGGTACTCCATTTCAAAGTTTCCATGCCGTTGTCAAAGAATTATGGGGATATGAATATGATCAGCTGCTGCAAAAGTTTATAGTCATGGCATCTTCTTCTCTTATTTGCAACGATGCTAAATCCTCAAGGCTGCACCTGCACGCGTGTTTCCTGACACGTCTGTCTCGTCATATCTCTGCTTAATGCTACTGATCGAGTTAGCTTAATTAGCACCAGTGCTCGGATATTTTTCAACTGCCATTGCAAGATTATGTTGTCCACACATTCTAAGAGCTGGCCAGAAGAGTTTCAGTGGTAGCTAGCTCCAGTGTATTTACCTCATCTTTTTTAGTGGCAGATTTGGTCCTGTTCAGCTTAACCTTGCGGGTTTAGACCGTGTGATGATAGCGACTGTTACCAGTCACTCCGAAGAGCGCTTTGTAAAGAGAGCTTTGCGGGAGGAAACACGTACGGGGTATCCTATCTGACATTCTGACTTCAGTGATCACTACTACTCCCTCTGTTCCAAAATATAAGTCTGTTCCAAAATATAAGACGTTTTAGGTTTGTGAAGAAAACGAATCTAGACTTATTTTAGTATATAGTTCATTCAAAATTTTGAAACGGAGGGAGTACATACATGATGGTGTACACGCCTACAAATATCATGTGAGGCAGTGAGGGGGCTAGGCGGTAGGCTACCATTTGGCGCGCTACACCAACCACTCAAACACCACGCGGCTCCTTCCTTGGGAGGAACAACGCACACGAGACGAGAGCCACGACACGCCAGTCGCCAGGCCACGAGTGCAGCCGCTGCAATCACACACTCAGAACTTCTGAGCCCCCGCTCCCGGCCTCCTCCAGTGGCCTGCCGTGCCGTGCCATGGCGCTCGTCTCGCTCCCGCTCCCGTCCTCGTGCGCGTCCAACCGCCTCCTCGCGCCGTCGTCGCCTCCGAGCAGCAGGACAGGGCTACCAGCAGCAGGCTCCGGCAGCCTCGCGCTCCCGGCCGGCCGCCGGGCCGTGCAGTGGCGGGCGCCCGTGTCGCTGTCGTCCTTCTCCTCCTTCCTGCCGTCCTTCTTCAAGAGCAACAAGGGGAAGGAGGACGAGGAGAAGAAGGCGGCCAGGCTCAAGGAGGAGCTCCTGGCCGCCATCGCGCCGCTCGACCGCGGCGCCGAGGCCACGCCGGAGGACAAGGACCGCGTCGACCAGATCGCCAGGCAGCTGGAGGAGGCCAGCCCGGCCAAGGACCCGCTCAAGTCCGATCTCCTCAACGGGAAGTGGGAGCTCCTATACACCACCTCCACCTCCATACTGCAGCCACAGGTTCCACCTTTCTTTCTCTACTTCTTCTTATCCCTACAATGTAGACAAGCTCCACTTTGTGCTGTGCGAATTATCTATCAAAAACCAAAAAAATAGGAGTATCTTCTTCATGCAAACTGTTGTTATTTTTTCCATAATTCTTCTTGGTAATAACCCCAGCCCACAACCTAAGCTAGCTAGGCAGCTGCATTCATCATTTTTCGTTTTTCAGAAAAAAAGTGTATATGCTAGTCATCTGCATTCATCAGTTCTCTTTTTCCGAAGAAGAAATGCTTAATTCGCACCATCCCTTTTGCGTTCCTAAACACTCCACGAAGAAGTGACGGTAGCTGGACTCTTCTCCAATTAGACAAGAGCTTCTTTTTTTTTGGAAAGGGGACAAGAGCTTTTTCTGGAGGCATACTAACTTGTTGGAAATATCCGATCTCGTGTTCACTTGCTAATGCAGAGGCCAAAGTTCCTTAGGCCAAACGGGACGATCTACCAAGCAATCAACACCGACACTCTACGGGCTCAAAATATGGAGACATGGCCTTACTTTAATCAGGTAACTCCCACCAAAACGCGGAGAGAGAGATATGGTCGATCTTTTCCCTCGATCGAGAGATCAATCATACCACTTACTCGACGTGCTAATGTTTTTGCTTCTGCAGGTTACTGCCAACCTGGTACCTCTCACTTCTAGAAGAGTCGCAGTTCAATTTGATTACTTCAAAATATTTAGTCTGGTGAGGCATTTTATTGAGTTATCTCTCACCCAACAGTCTGTATACTCCACCTCAGTTTCTCACTACTAGTAGCCCACTTTAATTTTAACACAGTAGTACTCTATTATTTGGTACATAGATCCAAATCAAAGCGCCAGGGAGTGGTAAAGGGGAACTGGAAATTACATATCTTGATGAAGAGCTCAGGTCAGCCACTCTCCTCCCATTCAGAATGTTTCCTGCCCCATTCTATTCTCTTCCAGTTGCGATTTTCGGTTATTCTTTTTATCAAATTACCACTCCCTAAAGAAGAACAACAACAACAGAACATGTATCCTGCACATTTGAGCATGAACTTATACACAAAATGTTTTAGCATCTGTAGATATTCCATACCTTTTAAAATAGGCATCTGAAAGTGTGCATTGTTACACTTCAAGTTTGCATGTTGTTTACACACTTCAGTGCTCAAAGTACAATAATTTCGGTAAAATATGGTGGCCCTGATGTCTGTATCCGGCGATCAGGGATAACATGTACTGATGCTGCAAGAGATCTTCTTGCTGAATTTGCAGGGTTTCAAGAGGCGACAAGGGGAACTTGTTCGTGCTGAAGATGGTCGACCCAACGTACAGAGTTCCCTTGTAATAAATAGTTGCTAGATGCTAATTTGTACCGCTACAAGAATCAGGTGCCAGATATCTTAAATAGTTACTCTACCTTTTTTCCGTCTCGACACAGTGTTGGGCGTGTACATATTAAGACTTGCGGATAGCCGTATAGCAGAAAGCACATTTAAACTGACAGAACTCGATGATGAAAGGGTAAATGCGTCTGGTCCAAATTCTACTTGACTATTGAAGTTTAGTCAAGTACATTTGCATCATATAAATTTGCTGAATTACCAACACTATTGTGTCTTTAGATACCGATGTGTATGTTCATATTTGAAAATAAAGATGTATGTGTTGTATAACCACAGTGATTATTGATTGGAAATATATTTGATGTATCCAAAATTCCAACCCTGTCAAATAAGCAGTGTAAATCTTATGTGATAAAAGTTATATCCTGTTAACTGTTAAGAATAAATGTGGAACCCCCATATTTCTAACCTTGTTTCAGTAAGATGCTATACAAGGCTGTCTCTATGTGATAATCTCAGTAACAGACAACGTGTCAAGCCTCTGGGAAGGAAAACACCCAAAGAAGTAATCAGAACACTAATTTTGCTACATCGTTTATGACATTCAACATCTTGTGCATGTAAAAACAGACAAAGGCATACCGCCTGTGAATGGACATGGTTATATGATCCGACACACTTGTCCCAAACGCCACCCCTTGATGGATTCTTAGATCGCAATGTCATCGTAAGACCAGCCACACTGTGTCGCCGGTTCCAAGCAAAAAGGCAAAATTTTATGAACCGATGCATGTATGTTGTAGTGTATAGAATCGCTTGTGAATGCTAGTGGCCCCACTATTTGCTGTCCCTTTTCTTCTCTCTTCAGACTTCTCTCTCACAAATCTGTCACGGGGACCCACAAATGCATGCAAGAAGCGAACCTCAAACTTGAATCGCTTTATTTTGTCAGATCAATTGAACCGATGCCAATGAATACTCTACACTGTATGGAACCGATTCCAACTTATCTAAGAACCGCTTTTACACCACGGTGTGGCTGGTCTAAGTACGCTATCCTATTATGCAGCTTCAAGCATTGTCTACAGGATAGCATCGTCTATGTGAACATTGTTACAACAGTTAGTTCATATTTGCTCACATTCAGTTGCATCTTCTCATCAAATTTGCTCATCTCCAGATGATAAACTTAAATGAAACTTCAGCCCTGCTTCCTCCAGCTTGCGGAATAGCTCCTTCATGAACTGGGAGGAGACGATAGCTTAAATGAAACTTCAGCCCTTGCTTCCTCCAACTTGCCGAATAGCTCCTTCACGAACTGGGACTTCGTACCATGTGTTATCTGAAGTACATCTGCTGCCCTAGTTAAAGATTTGAGAGCATCCTCTGTGTACTCAAGCAACCTACAACCCAGAGGAGCTTTTGGTCAGGACTGTTTAGCGGTATGAGGAAGGATTTAGTCAGGAAAGATGAAAAACATAGAGCCTACTGTTAAAAATAGGACAAGCAGAGGGACCAGGTGTGAATTTTACTTGATAAGCAATCATCACAATTTAAAAAGCTCATGTCAATGCCATCATCTACATTGTTTTTTGTCCGGAAGACCTAGAACTAACTATCGAGATTTTGGGCTATCCGGACACTACTTCGAGAAATGGTTTATGAATGTTTGTTACCAGGTGCAACAAGATCTAGTTGGTAACGATAACATATCCTTTTGTATTTTATGGATTTCTGGAATTCATGATCGTGGAAGAGCCTTCTTTACCATTTCTGTATAAATGGACTATTCTATTTGTGTAGATATGGTAGAGGGGTGTATCCAAGTATCCAACCCTCTTTTATCCACTAGTTCCCCTCTTTAGTTTAAGAGGATAGAGCAGGATTTGCTAGAGTTTCTCAAAAGGCATGTCCCTATCTTACCAGTGTCAAACTTAGCACCACTCTATTTAGCAAAGCGTAAAGAATTAATAGACATGGCTTAATACTAACAAGGAAAGCTAATAGTATCACAATTTGAATATGCACAGGAAACTAGGTAGAAATATCCATACCATTCAAGCTTTCCGAAAGTATAAAATTGTAATCCGATCATTGGATGAAAAGGTGGATAAACTCCTGGTGAAAGTGTAACAACATTAGTGAACATCAAGTTTTTATTGGAAATCCCATAAACAGTGGTGTATCATATGGAAGAGCAACGAGAAATTGAGAAATCATTACGTCTTAAAAAATATAAACATTATTTTAGTTTATCACCTGCAATCATCCTTCCATGCTGTTAAGATCATATGAAAGTTCTGTACTTGTGGTTAACATAAGTGTCATCAGTGCAGCAGAAGTTTGCAGTATTGTAGCACTTACTGTACTAATCATGGTCAGTACAGGGTTCTCACATTTTTTTCATGATAACTTCCTCACTACTGACTAGCTTAGTTTTCTTTGTATCATCTAAAAACCTAAACTACCGACGTCCTCACAACTCACATCTTGTTCCGGATGGCACGCCCACTATAGTGTAAAATCATATGTATTATCATGTTTGGTTAGCAAGTTCTTCCAATGAGTGTTGTTTTGGAATATCAACGGAAAGAAGCACAAAGTCAGGTTTCAACCCTTGAGCTATTACTTTATGAGACAAAAACAGATATATTCCTATTTGATGGAGCTTACAGATTCTTTGCGAGTTTAGCGACAGGATGCTGCCTATCTAGCTTTCAAGTCCTTAAAGGAGAGCCCTAAAGAACATCGTAAAAAACGAATTCGGTATAATGACAGAAAAGCACATTGCCACATGAGAATTTAGGCATTGTTAAGTTTTCTTATAACGTGCAAATATTTCCTGAAATTAACCTCAGACATCAGAGTGATTTGGTGAACCTCTCATCTTAGAAATGTTTTAGTGTTAAAAATAAAATATATAATAAATAATATAAGATGTTCTCATTTAAATACAATAGGATTAAGGTTGTCTTACTTTCATAAACTGGAATTGTCAATCTGCAATACATCAGTGAAGTTTGCCAATCTTGTAAGTCCATACATATCTGCAATAGTGGTAGGCATAGTGAGATAGTAGATCCAGTTAAGTTATAAGGGTGAGGGACGGTAGTGGTTACTCCTATAGTCACACTAGTAAGTATATTGAACATCCACAACTGTGCTACCACACAAGCTAGAAATATACCTTCAGGAGTTTTTCACGTGTGTGCAGCAAAGGGATAGAGAAAGAATGGTAAAGCTTCTGTTCTAGCTGCTCAATGACCTTGTACACTGAACCTGCGTCACTATTATCTATATAGCTCATTAAGGTAGCAAAATGCTCGCAAACTTATTAGATAGTATTGTGTTTAGTTAGAAATTTAATACAGGAAAGGATACTTCCAGATGAAAGCAATGAAGAAGCTTTATCAGATAATAATAGTATTTGACTTGACACCTTCTTTACCTCTTCTCCATCTCTACAAATGCCACATTTCTGGCAAGTATAGGCCTTCTTTCCTAGAGATGTTGAACAGAGGTATAATGTATGATCAGTACTAACTGAATTAAATATGGACAATTTCAATAGATGTTACTGCCATGTTTGTTAAATACAAACTTTTTTCGTTCCATTTCTTTACTTAGTAATTTCCTAACTGGTAACCAACCTGAGTCAGGCAGCAGAATGCCATCACACTTTGCGTCCTTGCATCTGTATCCCTCAAGGAGAGCATCTTCCTCCGAATCCTGTAACATTGATGAAAATGTTAGCAAGATAAAATCTGATTGGCGAGATTGTGTTATATCTCAATTTCCTTGGAGACAATAAAATACTGCGTAACCACAATGGAAAACCTTAATACAGCGGGGACATGAGCAGCTGAAGAAGTACTGCTTGAGATCATTCTGTCTCTTCATAGTGGTTGCTGCAGTTTCAATGTAACTTATCGATATCTAACAAAAGAACACAGCCAACATTCACCAGAATGAGAGAAGAGTAAAGAAAAAACGCATGAAAAGCAAGTTAAGGAATGCATGATAAAGACAGAAGGCGAAGATAGATTCGTCACCTCAGTATTGTTACTTAAGGGTTCCAATGCACGCACATACGCAGTCTGACCCTCAAATAGCAAAACTGCATTTGGTACACAACTAATACCAGAAAAGGGTAAATATAAATACGACAATTTAACAAATTATCTCAACTCTTGAGGTAGATGCCAAGCAAGTGAACAGAATGATCAGTAATCCACCTGTGGTTAATAATTGATATAACAGGGAACAATCCAGTCCCAAGGGGCCTCAGTTCAGGATCACATATGGTATGGGCATTGCAGGCAAACTGCAGACATGTAGCACACAATCAACCATTCATGAACAAATTATGTATCATAAGGTGTCATGTTGGGCCACCACTACCATCGGCACAGCAAGGGCCATAAGAGTGTTGCAGGACCAGCAGAAGCTTAGAGATGAGCGAAGCTTCCTTCCTTACTGGACTTGTTTGTACGTGAAGGACCAGAATTACAGAATATGGCCATGGTCAATACTGACAAATACTCCAATTTCGTACTTGTCATCAAAGTATAATCTTCAATGCAATGGTCCTAACTAGTACAGCTTAATGGTGATGATAGAGGAAGACACCATAATGTATAACTAGAGGAGAATGCATATGAAGAGAATGTATATCCCTTTTCTAGTTGCATGCTGGCTTATCTACACAAAGGAATTCTTAGATCTGGTTTCACCATATGAGCCCCTGGTTACCTGGATTCTAATTCTAGGACATGTTTTCCAAGGGGTTGACCAGACCACCACAGCCAAATACTCTCAGAATAACACCAACAGACAGCTGAGTTCATCAACATAACACGTCACATGATCAATTTAATCTTCGTTTTCTATAGTAGTTATAAAGCATTTTATGTGGCACGCTAGTCTGCAATTACTACATGATCATATGATCCCACGGACAGGACATGTTATGTGTATTACCTTAGAAAAAGTATGTGCAATTTCCTTAAGATCAAGTTGAATTGAAGGGAGAACCAGCTGCACAAGATTGGCCATCTGAGCATAGAGGACCAGTTGTTTGCCATCAACCTTAGAGATGTCTACCCATATGGAGTCAATCCAACAGTGTTAATCAGAATCCTATTCTTTTTCATGAATCAAATGTATGAAGAGTGCAGGATACGGGACTCCAACACATCCACTAGATTGTAGTTATCTGTCTCTGAAGATGGAATGGCCTGGAAAAACAAGTAGCATCAAGTTAACCGAGTGCAGCCAACACCTAAGTGTAGAAAATAGAGGTACTATTCACATGGTTCTTGGGAGGAATCAACCAAACCAGCCAATACCTTCTCAATTTGCAGTTTTCTTCTTAGTATAAGCCGCACCATCAAACGAATTGTGGGAGTAAGCATCTTCTTCCTATCCTCTGTAAGCGCTGTGATCGCCTGACACTCAAGTTGATGCAGTTTCCATTCTGCTTTCTGTAACAAAGTTTCACTGAAAGTGACATCTCTGAAAGCATAGCAATCCAGCCAGCAGAAATATGTTTTTGCACATCGACGGCATGAAATATCAGAAGGGCAGAGGTCCGCACCTGACACACGCTGCCACAGTACCAAGCTAGTCGACAAACCGAGCACTTCCTCAGCTTGCCCGAAGCGAAACAATGATCACAGGTCGACCCAACTGAAACCTTGTTAGGCGCAGAAGCATAGGGTTCTTGACAGATGAGGACTTCCCCTGCAAAACCATCGCAGAAGAATTTCGTTAGCTGATTAGAGCTGTGGTAATAAGATTGTACGAGCTTAATCATACACCAGCACTGCATGCCAGGGAGCTAGCTCGACTCAAGCACGATTATCATCGCAGCAAAGTCCTACGGGTGCCGTTGGGCATTTCGTCGAGCGGTTCGTGGGCAAGCGCCCCCCGCTTGGTCTGAAACTCTGCACGGAGGAAAGAGCACCGTTTGTGAGGGGGGGGGGGGTACCTGGGAAGAAGCTGCGGGTGGCAACGAGGCCACGTCCCTTGCCGGGAACGAAGGCGATGGCGAGGCCGCGGCCCGAGAGCTCGCGCTCCAGCTGCTCCGCCCAGGACGCCATCCCTTGGCGCGGGGACGCTCCGCCGCCTGACTGGATGCTTCGAAAGAGAAAAGCGGCACCAGTCACAGTTGGACCCCGCCGCGCTGGAAGGAAGCGAGCTGGGGAAAACAGAAAATAAAGCCCACTTACTAGCATCAAAGTGGGCTTGGGCCCGCCAGACCCTCCTCAGCATGTCACCGCTGCCCATTTCGGACAAAAAGATTATTTTTCTGGGGAAAAAAGACCGAGGTCTTTTTCCTCCGCTTTGCAATTTGCATCACTCCGCTATTGCGTCTTCCTGCTTTCGCTTGCATTTCAAAATTTGGGGGTTTTGTCCCCATTCCCTCCCCCACCTCCCCCCACGCACTCGCTTCGATTCGCTCCAGCTCCCGTCCCACGGCGGCCTCGCACCTCGCATCTGCGCCGGCTCCGCCGCGCGCCTGGAGCGCCCGGCAGCTTCCTCTGCGCATCTCCCGCCGCGGCCCCACGCAGCCGCATCGGCCGCCTTCTCGAGCTCCGAAACCCTAGCGTCCCCGCTGCCCCGGTCCGCCTCTCCGGCGAGATGCCGGCGGGCCCCGCCGCCTTCCCCGTCGCAGTTTGATGGAGAGGAGGGATAATTTCCTCCGCCCCCCTGCCGCCGACGAAACCGGCAAGAGCATCACGTTCCCCTCCGTCGGAGACACGAGCAACACAAACCTGAGCTCCTCCTCGGGCTCCTCCTCCTCCTCCCTCACGCTCGAACCTTCGGACGACTTCCTGAGCCAGCTCCATGCGGCCTGCAAGCGGCAGAGGCCTCTCGGTGAGTTTGGCCGGACCATACCCTCCTTCAGTGTTGCTGTTGCTTCCGTTTAGGGCTCTAGATTTAAGTTTAACGTTTTTCCCGTGCAGTTCTAACTAAGTTGATACACAGTAGCTTCAGGACCATTCGTACCACTGTTAACGAGCCTGTAAACTTATCAGACTTTTAACTGCTAGCTAACTCCTAAGTCTGCCATTGTTTTTCAGATGGTGAATTGAGTGTGAAAAATAAGTTGTGGAAAGTATCATAATCTGCTTGGTAGATCAGGTTGAAGTTAGATAGTTTTTGTCATGCCACATTTCTTCTTAGATGTTCTGGAATGCAATGATATATTTGTTTGCAACTTGATTAAGAAACAAAAATATGCTTGGCCGAACACCTTACTATCCACAAATATATCTTGTGTTGTTTTTTGGAATATTTACTTGTATCCAGCTGAATTTGTGTAAAATGTGCCGTTGTCTTGTTTTAACTTGAACTTGCCTCAGGTTCAACACAGCTCAAGCTCCCACGCGCAACCCGTATCTTGGTGTCCCGAGGTGAGGGGGTGACAAAAGCTGGTGCAAGCCCTTCTGATACGCAGAATTCTGAAGGAAAGGTTATGCAGAAGCAAAGAGGCGTGCTGGGAGCTTCCAGGTTGCAAAATGTGGTGCCTAATCAAAAGAATGTTAACGCTGCTGCTGGATTGCTGGCATCAAATCAAAACGAGTTGTTGGCTACACCTTCCATGTTGAGTACTATCACAGACACACATAATCAGAATGGCAGTCAAAATGACCAGCGGAAGAGTGAAATCAATCTGTTGATGGATAGGAATAAGTCGCCGTTAGATGTTTATTCGTCTCAGATGACATCTCGAAATGCATCGGTGGGGGTAGGTTTCAAGAAAGACCAGTTCCATTCAGTCGGTGATGCACACGTAACTTCTCAGAGTAAGACTCCATTTTCCCCCTTGTTATTGCTTTAAAGTCAAATGCAGACTTGCCTCTGTATTTAGTTTTCAGCTTGCATTGCAGGTGATAATGTAGGAGTCACTACTGACAGTAGAATGGACAGTATGTTGTCTTATCTGCATTCTGTTTCATTGACAGCAGGAGATAATTATCCTGTGGCTCAAACAAGACATGATCAACGAGGGGAAAACCAGAAGCTTGAGATAGCTGGTGCGGCAATTGAGATGGATGTCAAGTATCATGCAGCAAATTTGTCTCAAAGAGGCATTGAAGAGGCTTGTAATCAGGATCATGGAGAGCCAACGACCCGTTGCTCCGGCATTGGTTCTTCTGTTACTGCTGTATCACTGCATTCAGGGAAAAACACGCGAGTTCCTCGGAACAACCAATATGATTCGCCAATGCAGATGCCCGAATGTACAGTGGAATCATCTGCAGCTATACCAGGCAGTGTCCCTCAAAAACAGCAAGTAGCTGCAATGCCATCAGGTGCTGGTGATTGGAAACCCCAAAACCAGCAGGTTCCTAATCTGGCCAATTATGCCATGGATAAAGCTGCTTCTGGCAATGTAAATTGTTTGCCATCCCAAGGCCAAGGATTATCTGCAAACGACCAATCTACATCTGCAAGGGATGGTGGTACTTCACAACCAAGTGCGAGTCAGAAGGAGCGCCGAAAAAACAATTATGATCCTAACCTTTTCATTAAGGTGAATGGGAAACTATATCAGAAACTTGGGAAAATAGGTTCTGGGGGCAGCAGTGAAGTTTACAAAGTTATATCAAAGGAGTGTGCGATATATGCCCTGAAAAAGATCAAGCTTAGGGGTCGTGACTACCCTACTGCCTATGGCTTTTGCCAAGAAATTCAATACCTAAATAATTTGAAAGGAAAGAGTAACATCATACAGCTAATTGATTACGAGGTACCAGTTCCTAAATTATCTTCTTTTTTGGGGCTGTATATGTAAATTGCTACTTGTGTACACAATATCTCTATCTAGTTATTAGTGTTTTGATGTCTCAAACAATAGATAACATTATATTTTCCTCAGCATAAAATTGTTCTTGTTATCATTTAACTTTCCATTTGCCATTTGACCATCCAAGACCAATTGATAATAATGTAACTACATTTTAGTTTATCTAGTAATCCGTAACTTGACTGATGCTGAATGCAAATACCTAAGCTTCTATATTTCTATCTCACAAAACACCATATACCTCCTTAAAATACTGGCATTTTTTCCAATGTTCAAAAATCAGCCGATTAATCAGTTAACTGATTAACTGACCGATTATCTTATTAATCTTCTACTAGCCAATTAACTGATTAATCCCTGCTCGGAGGGTCACCGAACAGCCAATTAATCCCTGCTCGGAGGGTCACCGAACAGCCAATTAACTGATTAACTGACCGATTAGCTTATTAATCTTCTACTAGCCAGCTGACCGAGCAGTTACCAGTTAATGATTTCCTCTCAACATTGTTTCTTCTTCCAATGGCATAGTATTAGAAACACCCTATACCCAGAATGTATATTTTAGTTAATTTGTTATTCCATACAGAAAATTGAACTTGTAGTGACGTTGAAATGGGAGGTTCTTGTTTCCTCTGCTCCTGGTTTATTTCTTATCAGTGCATATTTCAAAGTTATTCAGGATTAGCATTTGGTAGACTAGAAGTTCTCTCGTACTCTCTGCTCTTCAGGTGCACGATAAACAAAATCATGTCCTGTGAGATTTCCAGTGCAGAATATCTTTCAGAACTTTCATACCAACTGATGTATCTTTCATGCACAATCTTGGATATAAATTTTGGTGCAGATAAATGAAATTGTGAAATCTCTGTTTGGTCAAAATTGGCATATTTTCTAATCTGTAGTCTACTCTGCCTGTGATGATTGAAATTTCTAGACCATGCTGTGTGAAACCTGATTATGAACAACTGTAGATTACTTTAAGATATGCCAGTTGTTTTGTTGCTGAAAAATAGTTATTACGAGCAGTACTCTGCCCATGATCCTTTCACTATCTAGGTGAAACATTGTCTAATCTTCCTATGAATTTTGGTATGTACCAGGTCACTGATAAAATTTTTCTTAAGGAAGGTTCTGTCTCACCTCGGGATGGACGAATTAATGATGACCAATACATTTACATGGTCCTTGAATATGGAGAAATTGATTTAGCACATATGGTTGCTCAGAAGTGGAAGGAGAGGAACGACTCAACTATGAAGATAGATGAAAATTGGCTGCGGTTTTATTGGCAGGTAACATTTATTTTCTTCATTTTAAAGTAATATACAATAAGACTTGGATATAGGACAATTAGCTTAACCAGTAACTGGAATGTATTAAAGTGGATAAATCTCCATTGATTTAAAATTTTCTTTCCAACATGCAGTTGTGCAAAATAAATGTTAAGTACACCGGTTGACCCAATGAACCAATCTTTGACTTCAGTTTAGAGCTGCTTTTCTTAGGAGGTTGTTATTAACGTACCTCAGAATATTGTTCTAAATAGCATTGCCTTTTGCAGTACATTTTTTGTTGTTCAGATGTTTCCTGCTTAGATTAATGCTTACACTTTGTAATTAATTACCGTTGCTACAGTCAATTTAGTAAGCAAACTCACATAAATAAAAGGAAGCACCATAACGTCTTTTGTGCAATGTAACTTTACATCTTATATGATAGAGCAAGAAGTAACGTGGTCAGCTATGATAGAGCAGCAAGTAACAATGATGTCATGTGCAGAATTTCACCTTGGATCACTGTAGTCACACATCTATTCATGTGGCATGGTTACATGGGTACTAAAGTAATATCTGGTAGCTGCATTTATTTATTATATTTGTAAGAACTGGCACCTGCATTATGACTATGCCGAAACACAGTATTGGTATTCTGAATTTCAAACATTCCAGCACCTTCTCAATTTCCCTTGTTTGTGCTTTAGCAAATGCTTGAAGCAGTCAATACAATACATGAGGAGCGGATAGTGCACTCTGATCTGAAGCCTGCCAATTTTATGCTTGTGAGGGGATCTCTGAAACTAATCGACTTTGGCATTGCCAAAGCTATAATGAATGATACGACAAACATTCAACGTGATTCCCAGGTACCATGAGATGCAATTTGCATTTCCGCATTTACACACAGTTATGGCTTTTCTACTGTTGCATTTACTTGTGCATTAGACATTAGTAAGAATCTTACTGACCACTCATATATACTTTTTATCTGCCATGCTAATTTGTGATCTCTCCATATAAAAATCAGGTAGGAACACTTAACTACATGTCGCCTGAAGCGTTTATGTGCAACGAGCAAGATTCGGGTGGGAACGTTGTCAAGTGTGGACGCCCATCTGATATTTGGTCTCTAGGATGTATTCTTTATCAGATGGTCTATGGTAAGACGCCCTTTGCGGGTTACAAGACTTTCTGGGCCAAATTTAAAGCAGTCACGGACAGGAACCACGTGATCAGTTACGAACCGGTGGACAACCCATGGCTTATTGATTTGATGCAGAGGTGCCTTGCCTGGGATCGGGATGAACGGTGGAGAATACCTCAGTTGCTTCAACACCCGTTTCTTGTTCCTCTGGTGCCAGGGCATCTGCCTCGCATCGACCGTGATCCATGCAGTGTGCTGATGGAGAGGGTCAGAGTACACTGGGCCAATCCCGAGGTTTCCAGGCTTGTTTCTGAGCTTGAAGATGTGATTGCAAAGCTTGAGGAGGATGAATGCACCCCAACCACTAAACAGATTACAGGGTAACAGTTGAGGTGTGATGCAGATGTTCAGTTCAGCTTGCGCCGTCTTGCCGATGTACTCCAGGTGGGCAGGATTGCGGCTGACCATCGTTCACTAGAGCATTCAATATATATATTTCGTCAGTGTAGAGGTTGCTAGTGTATGTCCCTCCCTCTTCGCTTAATTTGTTTACCCCCAAAACCACCAGGGATCAGGGGATCGTTTGTGACACGAGGTTTCCTTGGTATAGGATTCTTTCTTATTATTATATCAGGAACTAGGCAGTGGCTGCCCCAGCTCGGTCGCAGCAGCGTAGGTTCTTTAGTCTGTTATAATCTTTTGGTTGTGCTGAATTTAGGCGACAGCAGCGCTGTGTTGTAATCTGTAAATATAGCTCCTGCATGAGCTGGGAGTTTGCAGAGGGAGCATTTTTGGTAGTGTCCTGGGCATTCTTGGTGCCCGGGCAGCATTAGGAGGTTGGTGCAATGTCTATGTCAGGAGTTGTTGCTGGCTAATGTTTTTTTTTTTACCATGTTGCTCACTACTGTTAGAACTGAAGATATGTAGCTGTATGCTCTTTTCAGGAGTCATCCTTTGTTGGTTTGGTTTGTCCTACGGCTGAACTAGTATTTTCCTGATCAAACTGTAGGGATGCTCCGAGCGTGATGTGCATTGTGGGCACAGTTTTGCTTCCTCCGTATTCCCGTCTGGGTTGATTTTGAATTTGATTCTGTAGTAGAAGTGCCCAGGATTGTGTGGGCACAGTTTGCTTCCTCACACGAGCCCACATTTCCACACCCAGTTTTGATTTTGTAGAAGTGCTTCGGCTCTCAACATGCAGATGCAGGTTGCACGCTTGCATAGCAGTGGCGCGCAGCTCATGAGCGTCATCGTTTGAAATTTCAACAGCACATGCGTAATGCGCTGCGATCCATGCCGCCACCGTACGTCACTTCACTTAAAGCTGTGGGAGCATTGGCCTCTGTTTACGGCAGCATAGCCAGCCAGTACTGTGCCAGAGGTCGCCACTAGCGGCGAAAGCTCTCTCCTCGCCACTAGGCGCGCCAAGTCTCGGCTCGGTCAGAGACGCGCGCGAGGGAGTCTGGTCCAGTCATGGATGATGGTCCCGCGCTAGCTGCTCTCGCCAGGAGCGCGCGGCTGGCCGGCGCGAGGGGGGCCGGGTCGGCCGGCACACACGGCGCGCGAGGCAGCGCGGCGTGGCCCGGGAGCGGCCGTGCAGGGACGAAGCAAGTGGGGGCTGTACGCAGTCCGCTATCCCGAGCTCTCGGCCC
This sequence comes from Avena atlantica, assembly GCA_910589765.1. Classification (NCBI taxonomy): domain Eukaryota; kingdom Viridiplantae; phylum Streptophyta; class Magnoliopsida; order Poales; family Poaceae; genus Avena; species Avena atlantica. The sequence continues at coordinate 367,193,763 of OU342736.1, forward strand.
CCGCCGGCTAGGGGCTAGCTGAGCTGACCGCCCTGACGTGCACTGGCCCCGAAATGTGCACGTCACGCTCGCGCCGAGGCTCTGCGCCTGCACGTAGGGTAGGTACGGGCGCAGGGTACATTTAAGCGGGTCACGTCGGCCTGCTGTGCTGTGTACTCCTCCAGTCATCGGACTCGTAGCCCGTCACTTGGTGGTGGTACTGGTACCCCTGTGGCCGACGTTTAACTGGAGCTGGATTGGACGGACTGACCTGACCTCCGCCAGCTGACGGTACAACCGGGGGCTACCATCCGGTAGCTTCATCAAGCTTAGCGCATCTTCTGGTCTGGTTGGTGGCGCGCCCTCGCGCCTTGGTGGTGACTGCAGCTCTGCGCTGCGCCACCACGAACCGTTGCCGGCCGGCGGGCCGGCCACCGCGTGAACGTTGCGACGCGGCACACAGTGGCGGGTCCTGGACGTTGCTACTGTTTCCGTGTCAGCTCGATCGGCCCTCTTTGTCAAGTGCACGTACGCGACGCACTGTGCGCGCAACAGGAGCTCCTGGCTCGGTGCTTTGCGGAGGGGAGCGTCAAAGTTTCACTTTCACATGCGTGATGATGGACTGTGCGCCGCGCCCGTTGTCCGGTGTAAGAGACAGCATAATTGCGAGAGCTGGAATCCTATTCCCCTATCAAAATAGAAGATGTTTCATTTATTTTTCTGAAATGCATGTACGTGAACGTCTTTTAATATTTATATTCAGAACAAAATAAGTAAACCTACATAATAAAATGTTTCTATGTACATGTGTTTTAAAAAATAGCTAAAACATTTTATATTTTGAAACGTAGGGAGTGATATATTGGTGCTACATGCCTACGAATGTATGATAATTTTATTTGTTAAGATAAATTTAACTCGGTGTAAATAGCCTAATATGGCAAATCCAATCAAATTCATGGATTTACCATGACCTCGATTGTGACTTCCTAGATAAAAATAAAATATTCTATCTTCGAGAAATTGTTGCACATGGATGGACGAGGGCACTAGGGATGGAAGGAAGCGGAAACGGACGGATCTGAGTGGTGTCAGGTTTATTTTTGTATTTTTTGTCGAAAGCAAACAAATACAGAAACTCTCGAAAACAAATATGTAAATAGACACTATTGAAAATAGATATGAACCGGATACAGTACAGTACGGACTCGAAACACAATATGGATGATTGGACCAACCAATAAACACCTTGAATCGTGCAAAAAAAAACTCAAGCAACTCAATCATACCGGTAAACTTGTTCCCTAGCCCTAGAGCGGTTCTATGCTTTGGGAAATAGAGAAAGGGTAGAATAGTGGAAGTTTCGACTATAACACACAAAGGGTTACATTACATGCTGGCTAGTAAGCCTGTGCAAATCCGGTTTAACTTGTTTGGTCGGTTTGGACTAGTTCAAAATTATGTACTAAATCTAAAGTTTGGATTTTACTTGTGAAGAAAATAAACTAGAGTATAGCTGATCGGTTTGGTTGGTTTCAATTTCTGCACAGGCTTACTCACTAGTTTATGATAGGCCTCTTCGTTAGTTCCGCTTGACAAGATCACATATTGGGCTTGCACAATGCCCCTAAAATAGAAGTTATGTATTACCAAAGAAATATTTTTTGTTTTCGCGCTTCTTCTGACAGAAAAAGATACTTCACTTTCGTTTCCATTATGTTTATGTTTCGCTACCAGAAAATTCAAAAACTTCCATGTTCTATTTTCATCTATTAAAATTAGTATCACTAATTCGAAAAACTTGATCTATTAGGGTCTATTTGGTTTATGTCCCTAACTCACCCTACCAAATTTTTTGTCATGCCAATTGTACTTCCATGTGTGTGCGTGCGTGCGTGCGTGCGTGCGTTTTGGGGATATGCTATATGGGTATCCTTATAGCATGTCTCTTATCCGACTAACCCGGGTGGCTCATAGTCGGTAGCATGGCCTATGGCCTGCTGGGTGGCCCAGTTAGGTGGATCCAGAAGGGAGGCCCATGCCGGATAAAGGAAGGCGACGGTGCAGTCACCAGCGTACCCGGAGCCTTGGAATACAAGATACACAAGACTAGTAATAGACGGTGAAGGACTCTGTAACCTGTTCGGCTAGGACTTTTCCCTGTAACCCTAGGACCTGACGACTATATAAGTCGGGCCTATGGGAGCCTTTAGGGCATCGATTCACACACACCTCACACAGCGAACATGTCTCTGTAACTCGGTGTATTGCCATTATAATGATTTATAGCAGGAGTAGGATTCCACCACCGTCGTGGGATCTGAACCTGGGTAAGCTGTGTTACCTCGTACCCGTCAACCGTCCGCCTTACCCAACGTCTCTAAACATGCACTGTGAGGACCCCTCCATGGCGTACTCGTCGGCAATACCACGACAGTTGGCGCCCACCATGGGGCAAGAGGCGCTTCAGGCTCTTCAGCGGGCGAGGACCAAGATCTTCGCGGGAATCGGCGAAACCATAGCCATTGGCCGTGTTCTCTTCTCCGGCAACGTTCCGATTGTCCCTCCCGACGAGTTCTGGATCCCGGCGAAGATGAACCCTACGCGGTGTTCGATCGTTCCTATCGGAGACATCCACCTCTTGTAGGGGTTCGTAGCATGGAAAACAAAAAAATTCTATCGCATACAAACAAACAAGCCAAGATCTATCTACTAGATTGTAGCAACGAGTCGATGGAATAACTTACCCTCGAAGATTCCAAAGCGGTTAACGAGAGCAGATTCTCGTAGGTGATGTAGTCGTACTCTTTCCGATCTCAAGATCGCGCAGACGATCCTTCCGGCGCTGCGTTCCGGCAGCGCTCCCGCAGTCGGTCACACGTTCGGTACTCGACGAAGACCTTCCTCTCCCTTGTTCCAGCAGGCAGCGGAGGTTGTAGCACTCTCCTCGCGATTCCGGCAGCACAACGGCGTGGTACCGGAAGTAGAGGGGAGATCCCGCAGGGCTTCGCCTTAAGCCGGAGCGGGTATGGTGGAGTATGAGAGAGAACTATTAGTGGTCTAGGGTTTAGACACACCAATTAGAAGGCTCTAAACCGAAGGCTAGGGCAATTAGAAGCTCTAAACCAAAACGGCTCTAAACCGGAGATTAGAGGATAGGAACTTGTGTGTCTAGAGGAGGAGGCCCTGCCCCTCCTTTTATGGGTGGGAGGGGCGGCCAAGGGGAGGGGAGTCCCTCCCCAAGTCGGCCTTGGTTGGCGCGCCGGCTTGGAGGGACTCCTCCCCCAAGTCGGTTCCAACCACCTCTTGCTTGTTTCCCACAGTTTCTTGTTTTAGCCGTTTGACTTTCAAACTGGACATTTGACTTTTCTGTTTTAGGATTCAATTTAATCCTTTATTTGGAACAGCAAGAACACTTAGTACATGATGCAATCATTCCAATATGTAATGACACATTCATGTACCCCTCCCCCCCGGAGTGCCGGACAATCCGGAACCTTCTAGAACATTCCCGATGAAAACACCGGAATCATTCCCCAACTCCGAAACGGGACTTTCCTTATATGAATCTTATTCTCCGGACCATTCCGGATCTCCTTGTGATATCCCGGATTCCATCCGAGACTCCGAACAACATTCGGTCTCTTTCTCATAATACCATAACTACTCAAACAACGTCGAATCCTTAAGTGTGTCTCCCTACGGTTCGTGAATTATGCGGACATGATCGAGACACTTCTTCGAACAATAACCAATAGAGGAATCTGGAAATTCATATGGCTCCCACATATTTCTACGATTACTTTGCGATCGAATGATCCACTTACATATGATACCAATTTCCCTTTGTCTCACGATAGTTTACTTATCCGAGGTTATGATCGTCGGTATCTCTGCATACCTAGTTCAACCTCGTTACCGATAAGTACTCTTTTCTCGTTCCCGTGATATGTGATCCCTTGTGAGCCAGTCACATGCTTGCAAGCTAATTGGATGACATTCCACCGAGAGGGCCCAGAGTATATCTATCCGTCATATGGATGGACAAATCCCACTCTTGATCCATGTGTTTCAACCAATACTTTCCGAACACTCAATGCCACCTTTATAGCCACCCAGTTACGGTGTGGTGTTTGATGTCATCAAAGCATCCATCCGGCAAAGGTGATATGCATGATCTCATGGTCGAAGGAATTAGGTTACTATGTATCAGAAAGCATATAGCAATTAAACTATTTAAAATGACTTGATCTTTATGCTACGCTTATCTATAGGAGTATGTCCATCACATCATTCTCCTAATGATATGACCCTGTTGTTAATAACATCTCTATGTTCATGATCAGGAAACCATGATCATATATTAACCAACAAGCTAGTTTAACAAGAGGCTTTACTAGGGACTCTTATTTTAGTTTACAAATCACACAAGTATTAATGTTTCCGGTTAATACAATTATAGCATGGTATGTAAACATTTATCATAAGTATGAAGATATGATAATAACCCACTTTATTATTGCCTCTTGGGCATATCTCCAACAGTCTCCCACTTGCACTAGAGTCAATAATCTAGTTTTAAACCTTTGTGTATTCAACACCTATGGCTTTCCGGTGTCGTATGTACACGATTGCTAGTGGTCAACTGATCTCCGGATCTGACACTTCCAGGTCCGTGTGTAATTGCATGTATTTGCGTCTCTACGGATCACTCATTCTCTAATGAGATGGCTTTGTATAAATTTAGTCCTTTGGTGAGACCTTTAGTTCTTTGGGGTTAAAACATGTTGATAATATTGTCGTACAATATATCTTCATAGTATTATCCCGCTATGAACTACACCTAGTTTGATAACAAACTACTTGACCCAAATGCCCTCTTTAGCTGCTATAATAGCAGTCATATACTTAGCCTTTTGTTGTAGTATCTGTCACAATGTCTTAACTTTGGAACTCATCCAAATCCATTATGGAACTTACTTTCCATTATATTGTGCCACCCTTAGTTTAGATTGAGATAAACTTAATTTGTACTTTGTGACAAAACTATTATCAATGTAGTACTTTTACAATGAACTAACCATCTATTTGTCACTTTTACAAATAATATACTCTTAGTTCTTCCAAAAGATTATAAGAATATCCTTACTATTGTCCAATGATCATCTTATGAATCATTCTGGTATATGCTCATAACATTTAGAGCATAGGACATATCTGGATTTGTACACATCACAGCATGATTGATATAAATACTCTTTGTGATCAAGTATCAATCTATACTTGAATTTTGTTTCACTTGCCAAATGTCAATACACTTGAATATATCATCAATATTGAACTCATTCAATTCTTTCTGTGCGACAAGAAACTTTCTTGTAGTTTCTATATTGAACTCATTCAATATCTCGTCTATGTACTTCTGGCATAACCATATTAGCGTTTATTCATGCCAAATATTTGGGTTTTGCCTAAGTCTTTCATCGAGATGAAATTCTTATCTTGTGTTAATAAAAAGATACATCACTTCCAATCAACAATATGTCTCCTACATGATGTATTAGAAATATGTCTTAGCGCTCCCACTTAATTTCTTGCAAATGCAAGCATCTTCATTGTCTCTGATGAATTTAAACTCTTTTAACAATTTCATCATTGTGAAGATTCCAACTCCGCGATGCTCACTTCAACCATTGAAGTTTGCATATGCTTTTAGCATCCTTTGATTTAACAAAACCCTATGGACCGTGTTACGCACATGTCCTAGGTAACAATTCTATTAGAAGAACTTGTTTTGTTTATTCAACTACCATATAACAAAATTATATGTAGTGGTTGCTACATTAATCCGTCTAGACTAAATATCACTATGAAAGATCAAATCTTATCATAGTCAACCTTTGAACATTGTTGTGACCTTTTTCCCAACATGTCGACTATTTCATAGATGTAAAACATCCATGTCTATTTCTTTATAGATCCAAACATAACTGTAAGGTCTTTACACCTTTCTCGAGGGTCCTTCAAGTTCAAAACTTGATTTCTCATGTATGGAACTATCACGGATTTTATGGCTTCAAGCCATTTGACGGAGTCAGGGCCCATCATCGCTTCTTTGCATGTAGTCGGATCATTATTGTCAAATAATGATTTAACTCCCAAATCTTGGTATTTGATTGTTTACCCGACCTACTTGTTTCAATAGAAACTTAGATCTCCGTGATCACAACCTTTGAGGCACGTGAGCCATGCGCATTGTTGCTGCCTCCGGAACACTTTTCGGCGCTGCGCAACTCTGCACATATAGCTAAGGTTCTTTTAACCTTATCAAAGTTCTATTGTCCTCCCACTTAACTTTTCACGAAAAATTCCTTCTCAAAGAAACTTGACGTTCTAAGTGACAAACACTTTTGTCTCCGGTGTTATGGAGGAATATTTTAATAAAGACAGTTTCATCCGACTTTGGTTGCAAACATCTTTCTTATGCATAGCATACCAATGTTTAAGAAAGGACAACTTGGGTTTTATCCCAAACCATAACATATGGTGTCATTTCAACGGATTATGATGGAGCTCTTTTCAGTGGAAAAACGGTAATCTCTAAAGCTTTTAATCTTTAAAATACAATGACAGTTTTATGAATTACACCTTCGATCTTACCATGTCAAACAAGGTTTAATTACATATCTCGAACGCTCCATACTCTTATGGTGTTTCGGGAAAATGCAAATCCACAGAACGATTCCATAAATCTTAGGTATTATGCTAAACTTTGTAACTCAAATATCTTCCTTTATGATCTTATCATAAACTATTTATATTCTTGTTACAATGATTTTGCACTTCATCTTGAAAGTCTTTGAACTTTTCAAATGTTTCATACTTCATCCTTATTAAGTAAATATTCATATATTCACTCAAATTTTCGGAGAAAGCATATGAAGTTGAAATCCATCGCTTTTGACTACACATGATGGACTTTGTACAACAATATGTACAATTTCCAATAAGCTAGTCTTTCGTTCCCTTTTTGCCTATGAACGAAATTTTAATTATCTCTTAGGAAAGTTTCACAAGCGTCATGTGATCAAAATCAAAAGACTCCAAAATTCCATCCACATGGAGTTTCTTCATGTTTTCTTTCCAATATAATTTAAACGGCGATGTCACTTCCTAAGTGATCTTTCAATCAATTTATCTTTCGATATCTTTAGCACTAGTTTTATGGATGTGATGTTTCCGACGAGATTTGCGAATCCATCTTTTATGGATTACGGCAATTATTTGAACAACCCTTTTGTTCTCATAATACCCGATAAAACAAATCTTTGAAGGCAAGATTTGATGTTTAACGAGCAACACAATAACCCTTTATTTGTTCTCGATGAACATCATTCACATATTCTTTTGCTAGTTACTTAGGCCATTGTAGTTCATGAATTGTGTTGTTTCGTATGACGATTCATACCAACAAATTCAGTATCAAATACTTAAGAACCACATTGTTTAATAAGCAAAGAATATAGCCATAACATGTATATCATCTATATACTTAAACTGAACAATTCTAATCTTTTCTTTTCTGCCATATATTTATGAGATTCTCTTTCAGTATTTCCTTTTCTGTTTGAAAGAATCTATCAACATCAACAGTGGAGTCATACATATGACACATAGTCCAAAGCGTGTATAGTTAAATACCAATGTCTTTGGACTTGCACTTTGAAGTAGATCACCATCATCAAATGTTTGGTGTTCTTTCAAATTCCTTTCTTTAGTAATCTCTTGGTGTAGTAAATATTTTACCTACATCAAATATTCACCCTTATCATGGAATCGTGCATGATCAAGCTACTTTTAGCTTATAACGATGAATTATGAGTATAATGTTGCTATCCAAAAACCTTTTGGAGGATTAGGACAACAAGTGTCTCCAACCTTTTGCAAATTCTCATCAAAATATGAGAACATGAACTTTGCCATATTATACTCTATCATGTTGTAACCAAAACTTCGTTTCAGATATCACAATATCTTCCACACATCATGGTTTCTGAAACAACTCTTTCGGATCCTAGATAACCTTGATATTAAGACAATCCTTTGAATATCAAGAATCATGGAGACAAACATGATACTTATATACTAACACTTGGAATTGTTTCTCTTGATTTAATACTAATTATTAAACTTCATGGAGTAATCGGAACTTACTGAAAGTTTGCAATAGGACTTTTAAACTTTTAGATTAACACTTCAAAACAATACGATACCAGTTTATAAAGTAACTAACCAGAATTCTATAGTTCTATCATCTCAATTATAACTAAGCGCAAGGTGGTAAACGCATGCCAATGACTACAACAACTATGCAAATTCACTTTGATTTAGTTTATGATAAATTGAGTTCTAATTAATAATTAAATTAATCTAGGTGAACTCCCACTCAAAACAATATCCCTCACATTGTTTTAGTGATCACACGAACCAAATCCACCACATCAAAACCGATCATCACGAGAATTGACATAGCTTCAATGGCGAACAATCAACATGTTCATCATATCTCCTATATGACTCATGCTTTACCTTTCGGTGATCCGTGTTCCTGAGACCATGTCTGTACATGCTAGGCTCGTCAATATCAAACCTTAGCTTCCGCATGAGCAAATCTGGCTTGCCCACGTTGTATACACTTGCGGAATCTAACACACCCGATCATCACGTGGTGCTTCGAAACAACAAGCTTTAGCAACGGTGCTAACTAAGGGTGAACACTTTATGACTTGAAATTCATGTGCATGAGGGATCATCTTATAATGCTACCGTCGTCTACTAAGCAATACAAGATGCATAAAGGATAAACATCACATGCAATTCATAATATGTGATATGATATGGCCTTTCTTCTTTGTGCTTCCGATCTCCATCTTCAAGCACGAACATGATCTTCATCATCACCGGCATTGCATCAAGGTCAATGACGCTTCTCCATGGTTGTCGTCCACCGGCTTCAACTATTACAACTACTTTGAATAGACACGCGAGTCTTAACAGAAATTAAAGACAACCATATGGCTCCTGCCGGTTGCCGACTTACAATAAGGAACATTGCATACATCATATATAATCACAATCATGGCCATATCACATCACTGCACACCCCTGCAAAACAAAGTTAGACGCCTCTACTTTCTTTGCATATTTTACGTGGTTTGGGGCTTTCAATAAGTGTCGTTCTAACTTACGAACAAGAACCACAACATTGATACTAGTATTGTTAATCACCCGTTGTAAATTGGATCTTAACTATGCTAGGAGAAACAGACACCCGCAAAGCCACTTATGCAATACAAGTTGCATGTCAAGCGTGGAGCAAGTCTCATGAACGATGTCATGTAAGGTTAGCCCGGGCTGCTTCATCCCAACATACCGCAAGATGCAAAGTACACAAGAAGCAATCGACAATAAAAGCATCAACGCCCACAATGACCATTGTGGTCTACTCGTGCAACAGATCTACATATAGACACGGCTCTGATACCACTGTAGGGGTTCGTAGCATGGAAAACAAAAAAAAATTATCGCATACAAACAAACAAGCCAAGATCTATCTACTAGATTGTAGCAACGAGTCGATGGAATAACTTACCCTCGAAGATTCCAAAGCGGTTAACGAGAGCAGATTCTCGTGGGTGATGTAGTCGTACTCTTTCCGATCTCAAGATCGCGTAGACGATCCTTCCGGCGCTGCGTTCCGGCAGCGCTCCCGCAGCCGGTCACACGTTCGGTACTCGACGAAGACCTTCCTCTCCCTTGTTCCAGCAGGCAGCGAAGGTTGTAGCACTCTCCTCGCGATTCCGGCAGCACAACAGCGTGGTACCGGAAGTAGATGGGAGATCCCGCAGGGCTTCGCCTTAAGCCGGAGCGAGTATGGTGGAGTATGAGAGAGAACTATTAGTGGTCTAGGGTTTAGACACACCAATTAGAAGGCTCTAAACCGAAGGCTAGGGCAATTAGAAGCTCTAAACCAAAACGGCTCTAAACCGGAGATTAGAGGATAGGAACTTGTGTGTCTAGAGGAGGAGGCCCTGCCCCTCCTTTTATGGGTGGGAGGGGCGGCCAAGGGGAGGGGAGTCCCTCCCCAAGTCGGCCTTGGTTGGCACGCCGGCTTGGAGGGACTCCTCCCCCAAGTCGGTTCCAACCACCTCTTGCTTGTTTCCCACAGTTTCTTGTTTTAGCCGTTTGACTTTCAAACTGGACATTTGACTTTTCTGTTTTAGGATTCAATTTAATCCTTTATCTGGAACAGCAAGAACACTTAGTACATGATGCAATCATTCCAATATGTAATGACACATTCATGTACCCCTCCCCCCCGGAGTGCCGGACAATCCGGAACCTTCTAGAACATTCCCGATGAAAACACCGGAATCATTCCCCAACTCCGAAACGGGACTTTCCTTATATGAATCTTATTCTCCGGACCATTCCGGATCTCCTTGTGATATCCCGGATTCCATCCGAGACTCCCAACAACATTCGGTCTCTTTCTCATAATACCATAACTACTCAAACAACGTCGAATCCTTAAGTGTGTCTCCCTACGGTTCGTGAATTATGCGGACATGATCGAGACACTTCTCCGAACAATAACCAATAGAGGAATCTGGAAATTCATATGGCTCCCACATATTTCTACGATTACTTTGCGATCGAATGAACCACTTACACACGATACCAATTTCCCTTTGTCTCACGATAGTTTACTTATCCGAGGTTATGATCGTCGGTATCTCTGCATACCTAGTTCAACCTCGTTACCGATAAGTACTCTTTTCTCGTTCCCGTGATATGTGATCCCTTGTGAGCCAGTCACATGCTTGCAAGCTAATTGGATGACATTCCACCGAGAGGGCCCAGAGTATATCTATCCGTCATATGGATGGACAAATCCCACTCTTGATCCATGTGTTTCAACCAATACTTTCCGAACACTCAATGCCACCTTTATAGCCACCCAGTTACGGTGTGGTGTTTGATGTCATCAAAGCATCCATCCGGCAAAGGTGATATGCATGATCTCATGGTCGAAGGAATTAGGTTACTATGTATCAGAAAGCATATAGCAATTAAACTATTTAAAATGACTTGATCTTTATGCTACGCTTATCTATAGGAGTATGTCCATCACATCATTCTCCTAATGATATGACCCTGTTGTTAATAACATCTCTATGTTCATGATCAGGAAACCATGATCATATATTAACCAACAAGCTAGTTTAACAAGAGGCTTTACTAGGGACTCTTATTTTAGTTTACAAATCACACAAGTATTAATGTTTCCGGTTAATACAATTATAGCATGGTATGTAAACATTTATCATAAGTATGAAGATATGATAATAACCCACTTTATTATTGCCTCTTGGGCATATCTCCAACACCTCTTCATCGGCGAAACCGACTAGGGCACTAGTTCCCTGGGATTCGGAGGAGCATCAAGACCCGCACGGACCGCGTACGGGCAGGATACGTTCACGGAAGGATCGATGTCGGATCTCTCTTTGGAGCTTGCCGGCAAAGATCAGAAAAATTCAAGGCCCACCCAAACCGCCCCTGTGCAGGATATAAAGGTGGAAGATCACTGCAAATCCGCCGGCTTAGCCCGTGCGTTTGGACAGCAGATATCCAAGTTCGTCGGCATGGTTACCATCTTCGATCTGGCGCGCTGCGTTCAGAGAGAGGGCGAAAACCCCCGCGATTACCTGGCCAGGTGGCTCCGCATACGAGCTGACCTAGCCCACTACCCCGATGATAACGCTCTGTATCACTTCGTGGAAGGACTGGACCATGGCACGCTTCTCCGACATTCTTTAAGACGGCAGCAGGCAACAGGACGCCTCACCCTCGAAGAGATGGTGAGCACCGTCAACAAGTACGCGGAGGCCGAAGCGGCAATTCAGACAGCGCTCGCGCTCATTGACGGAGCCCCTCCGATTCAGCCACCGCCAGCACCACCTCCGGCCGCCATCGTCAGAGCAGCACCACCGCCTCTAGTCATCGTCGAGCCCATTGCACCTCCACCGCCCGTCATCGAGGAAGTCTTGGCATCCTCCGACTCTGTCATTGACGCGCTTTATGCTGACTTCAGTGCAAACTCCGCTATGCAGAAGAGCTAGACTCCGCTATGCAGGAGATGGAGGAGGAGTACTCGCGCGACGAACAGGCCAACAACGTTGTCGCGTCCTGAGGGGTGTTCGTCACCATTGGGACGGCGATGGATGAAGATCAACCCGAACGATCTCCGCCTACGGCACTAGTAAAGGGGAAGGGCCACTTATTGCTGCTGATGATGATCGCGCAAAAGACATGCCTCCTCCGCCCAACCCAGTGCAGCAGCCGTAGGAACTTGGCACCGACCCGAGTAACAACAACACCGCAAACTTTCCGCCTCCAGCATCTACGTCTGCAGCAGCCCAGGTTACTCCAGCCGATAGAGTGATGTACGACGATCTCCTCGTCGAGCCACGGACTGTTGCTCATATCCGGAACGTGACCCAGCTTGATGAAAAACGCCAGCAGCTGCTGGAGGAAGCGCAAGACATCGCGGAGCAAGGCGCTAATCTAGATCGAGATTTGGTCAACGCGCAGAAGTCCATAGATAAAGCTAGAGCAATGGAGGCCAAGTACAAGATTCTGCTACAGCAGCAGAAGGCTAAGAAAGCTCCGGCTCGCGTCATCAATGATCCTGGTGTACGGCGCAACCTAGGATGGGCTCCCTAGAAGCCGGCACAAGCCAAGCCATACATTGACAGTGAAGGCAAGCAAGTGATGCCCACCCCACTCCTTAACCTCGCCGTCGCCAAGACCCTTCTGGAATAGGATAGATCACTTGAGGCAGTAGAACAGGTCTATGACCTAGTGACCAGAGCGGTAAAGCAGCAGGAAAAGGCCACCTCTCAGAGGCTTGAGTCTGACCCAACGCTCTGCCGATCTAGCCAGTACAAACCGCCAAGGGACAGATCTCCTCAGGATGTCGTGTCACGGACGTTCATCAGAACGAAGACGGAGGGATGCACGCAACAGGAAGGATGCTATCCCCATATCCTCCGACCACGGAGAAAAAGCCCGACCTCATCGCCCATGGCCATCGCCCCGATCTCCCCGACATCGCGAAGATTACAACGCTCACCATCATACGGATATGCCCCCACCAAAGCTGTGTGGCATCGTCATCCGCGACAACGCGGAGCAGACCCGTCATGACGGAAAGCTCAATGAAGGACATAAGAGCAGGCCGCACCATGACCCTCCACGTCCGACAAGCAACCGTGACAGGCGTGAGGCGTCGCAGGAGGGTAATAGCAAGAAGGCTAACCCACCGCCACCTCCGCCTCCGTCGCCGCCAAGCAGTCACCATGGCGGAGGAGGCCCGCGTCGTTCGCGTAGCCCATCCCCTGTTGACAAAAAGAAGAAGAACCCGGAGCCGTACTATGCGCGTTCGCGGATCGATAAGATTCACGAGGCCCGGGAAGGATCATACCTGGGACCACGTTGCTTTGGACCTGCAATACGGTCCGCAACTTACCCCAAAGGTTTCCGGATTGACAAGACCATCAAGCCCTATGACGGCACCGCCAAGCCATCCACATGGTTGCAGGACTACGACAACACGATGAAGATTGCCGGAGGCAACCCCAACGTCGTCGTCAAGTACCTCCCGTTAATGTTTGCGGGCACGGCCCGTCAATGGATCGACGACTTACCGGAGAAATCTATCTACAACTGGTTGGACATGCAAGAAGCGTTCACCAAGAACTTTGAGGGTACATACAAGCGTCCCTGCACTGTGGGCGATCTACATTGGTGCGTGCAAGAGAAAGACGAGACATCTCGCGCCTACCTCTCCCGATGGCTGGATATGAAAAATTCATGCGCAGGAGTGCATGCTCAGACCGCCATGGCCGCCTTCATCGATGGGTTGGAAAGGGGCACGTTGCTCCGACATAAGCTGAAGCGCTTGCAGGACAATCACCAGCTTGACTTGAACCAGATGATTCAGTTGGCTAGTGAGTTCGCAGCCGCCGACGACGATGCTCGTGGCTCATTGCCGGCAACAGCCGTTCCAACTCAAGCTCGGAGGAACAACAGTACAAAGCGGAAGACCGCTCCAGAAGAAAAGCAATCTACTGACATGGTCGCCATGACTTTTGCAGGATGAGGAGAAGGCGGACAACGTGGCCGAGGAAGGGGAGCTGGTCGTGGGCAGCAACGAGGAAGTGAAACCACCTCGGCGCCGCTCCGCGTTCCCCAAACCTACGAGGAGTACCGTGATATGCCATGCCTCGTACACCTCGACGTCAATGACAAAGCCACCCATACAAATCGACATTGCAAGTTCGTCAACAACCTCAAGGAAGACCCGGAGTCCGGCTACAAGCAAAGTCGGAAGAACAGACCGCGCGGCAAGGGCAAGGGGAAAAAGAAGGAGGAGGAGTCCAAGGATTCAAGTGACATGGACGAAGACGTTGACCCCAAGCACGCCGCCAAGAGCGATGACAAGGGCAAGAACCCCTTCACAAAGAAGGCCCCAGTCTACCACACTTTCCTTGGCACCCCACCGTCCGACAACAGAAGACCTCTCTAAGGGTCCTGATGGCCACCCTCCCCCCAGTTCCCCAGTACATGCGCTGGTCGGAGGTTCCAATAACTTGGGATAGGACGGACCACCCAGACCTTGTGCCCACGGAGAACCAGTACGCCATGGTCATCAACCCATTGATTGAAGGCGTGGAGTTCACCAAGTGCATGGTGGATAGTGGAAGCAGCATCAACATCATGTACCTAGATACACTGCAGAAGATGAACTTGACGGAGGCAAACCTAAGGCGGACCAACACCATTTTCCACGGCGTAGTTCCTGGTCGGGAGGCTCAGTCCCTTGGGTGTATTACACTTCAGGTAGCCTTTGGCGATGTTAATAATTACCGCCAAGAGCGCATGACCTTTTAGGTGGTCCCCTTCAAGAGCGTGTACCACGTCATATTCGGCTGCGACATATTCCACATGTTCATGGCCAAACCATGCTTCGTCTACAACAAGCTCAAGATACCCTAACCAAACGGTGTCATCACCGTATCCAGAAGCTTTACCAAGGCAAGGGACTGCGAGATCAATGAAGCAGCCATTGCAGAAGATGTCCTCTACAGCGAAGAATTCAAAGAGATCCAGAGCAAGGTCAATGACTCAAAGATGCCCGCGTCGAAGAAGCAGATCTCCAACTCCGCTCCTGCGTTCAAAGCCGCCATCGAAACCAAGCCGGTGGAACTTGTGGTAGGTGACGCCTCCAAGACCGTCGCCATTGCGACGAACCTGGATCCCAAATAGGAAAGCGCGCTCGTCGAGTTCCTCCATGAGAATAGGGACAACTTTGCCTAGCAACCTGCCGACATGAAAGGTGTACCTAGGGAACTTGCCGAGCACAGCCTCAACATAGATCCAAAATGCAAACCAGTGAAACAACCTCTACGACGCTTCGGAGATGAGAAGAGACGCGCCATTGGCAAAGAGATAGCTAGGTTACTTAAGGCTGAGTTTATCCGATAAGTCCTTCACACCCGATGGGTGGCCAATCCTGTACTTGTCCCCAAAAAGGGAACCAATGAATTAAGAATGTGCGTTGATTACACCGGCTTGAACAAAGCATGTCCCAAAGATCCGTTTGCTTTGCCTCGCATTGACCAAGTCATTGAATCGACGGCTGGCTCAGAACTTTTGTGTTTTCTCGATGCATACTCAGGATACCACCAGATCAAGATGAGGAAGTCGGACCAATTGTCCACTTCGTTCACTACCCCATACGACACGTTTTGCTATGTCATGATGCCCTTTGGGCTGAAAAACGCAGGTGCTACCTACCAGCGGACAATGCAACGTTGCCTCCACGACCAAATTGGTCGGAACGTTCACGCCTATGTGGACGATATCGCGGTGATGTCTAAAAAATCCAATGACTTAATCTCCGACTTGAAAGAAACCTTTGATAATATCCGGAAATACAACATGATGCTCAACCCTAAGAAGTGCGTTTTCGGGGTTCCAACCGGCAAATTGTTGGGCTTCATCGTTTCCCAACGCGGAATCAAGGTCAACCCGGAGAAAATCAAGGCCATCTTAAACATAAACCGTCCGACATGCCTAAAGGACATTCAACGACTAACAGGTTGTGTTGCAGCAGTTAGTCGGTTCATCAGCCAACTTGGAGAGAAGGCTTTGCCGATGTACAAGTTGCTAAAGAAGGCGGACAAATTCACGTGGACGGACGAAGCAGATGCAGCATTGAAGAAGCTCAAGGAGATTCTTTCCTCAGCGCCCATCCTTGCAGCACCCGAGCCTGGAGAGCCCTTTTTAATTTACATGGCGGCAACCAACCGGGTTATCAGCATCGTCGTCGTCGTAGAGCGGAAGGAACCAGGCTATGAGCACGGAGTTCAACGAACAGTTTACTATGTAAGCGAGGTCTTGACGGAGTCTAAGCAGCGTTACCCGCACTACCAAAAGATAGCTTATGGAGTATTCCTTGCTTCTCGAAAGCTGAGGCATTACTTTCAGGAGCACCCAATCACAGTGGTGAGCAAGACTCCATTGTCGGACATCATCAACAACAGCGACGCTACAGGAAGGTTCACGAAGTGGGGCATTGAACTTGCCGCCTTCGAGATCACCTACAAGAGACGCGACGCTATCAAATCACAAGCCTTGGCGGATTTTGTTGCAGATTGGACGGAGATGCCAGACGCTACTCCGTTGCCAGAACCAGAGTACTGGGCGATGCACTTTGACGGATCAATGCTGCTCAACGGCTCGGGGGCTGGTGTATTTCTACAGTCACCAACAGGAGACAAGCTACACTACGTTCTGTAGATCCACTTCGAGGCTACAAACAACATGGCAGAGTATGAAGCACTCATTCATAGACTACGTGTAGCCAAGGATATTGGCATCAAGTGCATAGTTTGCTGTGGAGATTCTGACTTGGTTGCCCAGCAGGTGGCTAGCACCTGGAATGCGCGGAACCCTATGATGGCGGCATATCGAGACGAAGTGGACGAGATAGCCAAGAGCTTCTTGGGCTACGAGGTCAAGTATGTGCCTAGGGAACAAAACAAGGCGGCTGATCTGCTGTCTAAGTTAGGATCAGGGCGCAAGCGAATTCCGCCAGGAGTTTTCCTCGAGCACCTGCGCACACCATCCGTGAAGGGAGCCGACATCGACAATACTGATAGAGCTGACTGTTTCGTCAACATGGTGACTAAGGTCCCCCCGGCTTGGGCAAAACCGTTCATGGAATACCTCGAACACGGAACTTTGCCCGACGACAAAGTCGAATGACGACAAATAGTACGACGAGCAAAGGGTGATACCATAATCAATGGGCAACTCTACAAAAGGAGCACTACTGGTGTATACCTAAAGTGTGTTTCCCAGCTAGAAGGTATGGAAATCCTACGCGAAATCCATCTCGGAGATTGCGGGCATCACGCCGCTCCTCGATCGTTGGTCGCGAAAGCCTTCCGACAAGGATTCTACTGGCTGACCGCGAAGGCGGACGCCGACAAGCTGGTTGATACATGCATGGGATGCCAGTATTATGCCCGACAACCACATGTTCCTGCTGAAGAACTGCGAACAATACCAATAACTTGGCCGTTTGCAGTCTGGGGGCTAGACATGGTGGGACCGTTAAAGACGGCACCTTGTGGGTTTACACATCTGCTTGTAGAAGTTGATAAATTCACCAAATGGATAGAATCTAAACCCATTAGAAAGCTTGATGGGGCAACTGCCCTCAGGTTTGTCCGGGATCTAGTGGTGAGATTTGGTCACCCACATAGCATTATCACCGATAATGGCAGCAATTTATCACTCGGAGAAGTGGAGACATATTGATGGGAGAAAGGCATCCGACTTGACCTTGCATCTGTGGCACACCCACAATCCAACGGTCAGGTTGAGCGAGCCAATGGATTAATTCTGCAGGGAATCAAGCCACGTCTTGAGGCACCGCTACATAGAGCAGCTGGAGCCTGGCGGAAGAATTGCCATCTGTGCTGTGGAGTTTACCAACTACACCCAACAGATCTACCGGCTACACTCCTTACTTCATGGTATATGGAGCAGAAGCTATCCTGCCTTCCGACATCCTCCACGATGCACCAAGAGTTGCCGCCTATGACGAGGATGACGCTGAAGAATCCAGACGCCTGGATGGGGACCTTCTCGAGGAGGAGCGCATTTTGGCATGCCAAAGATCCGCCATCTACCAGCAGAAGCTACGCAGCTACCATAGTCGCCGCGTTCGGTATAGCTCGTTTAAAGAGGGGGATTTGGTCCTCCGACTTAAGCAGAAAAGGTCACACAAATTATCCCCGCCATGGGAAGGACCGTTCATCATAAGCAAGACGCTGCTCAATGGGTCTTACTACCTTGTTTACAATCGTGAACTAAAGGATAGACCCAACAAGGATCATAAGCGTAAGCGACGTGACCCGGATGATGACTACCCGGAGCTTGATCGGCCATGGAACATAGCACATCTATGTCCTTTTTACACTTACATTTTTATCTAATTATGTATCTCTTATATGATCAATGAAATAAAGCTCTTTGGTTCACTCATATTTCTGAGTCTTTTACCTCCTTTAGTGTTCATTTTTGGATCATATAAAACCTTTATGCACAGGCTTTGCGTTTGCACTTGTGAAAATTCTGCCTACGGGCGTTAGCTTAAGTTTTCTGGTCTACACGTTCTTTGTCGTTTTTATGTTGATTCTGGAGTAGTGACTTTCGGCACTTATTGTCGGCGATTTTGTGCTCTGGTTATTGACGGTGCCATTGGACATCATCACCTAAGCGCATGGTTCCGACAACGAGTCTTCCGACTCACTAAAAGTCAAGCATAAGAACTAAAGTAATGGATAAGCCATCACTTGCTTAAAAAATATATACATGCTGGGAACTAAATTCTTAAGTAGCAGGACATAACAACCATTATTTTCCGCCTTAAGCTACACCATCAAGTTTTTTTTTCCACGCATCCACCAAAGGCAAAACAAATATTACATAGTGTTTTTCACTCTTTGGGCGCAGGAAACTTGGAAGCAGCATCGTCCCCAGCCGGAGAATCACCCACAACATCGGCGCTATGATGAGTCTCGGAGGAATCTTGGTTGACGTTGTCGATGGTGTTCATGGGCACGAAGACCTCGATGTCCACCAACTCGGCGACTCTAGTGTCATAACCCGCGAGTGATGACAAGATGGCTTCATGGTCAATCTCTTTGTCGTCATCATCAACGTCGGGGATGGCAGAGGTCACCGTATCGATGTCGGCATCTTTGTAGCGTGCCTTCACCATTGAGAGCGTCATCCTCGCGCCAGCCCATGCACATGAAGCTTTCCAGCTTGTAACACGCTCGGGGGCTCGGCGCAGAATCTCCGAGTACTTCGTCACGGAGTCCGATGCCTTGATATATATCTGGAGGGGCTTAGCAATCTCCTTGGCTTGGGTGATGGCGGTGTTGATGAAGTTGTCGGCAAGAACCATGCATTCCTTGTCTGAAGGAAGCGAGCGGGTTAAACCCATATGCGCTGAAAATTCCGACAAGGAGCGCATGAGTTCAATAAACTCTAAGTATCCAGACTACAGAAATACAAGGCGGAGGACACTTACTGAAGCTGCTGGCCTTAGCCTGCCAGACGGTGTCCGCCAAGGATTCCTTCTCTTGTTGGAGGAGCTTAAACGCCTCGTTGTGGCGATGGTTTTGCTCATCAGCAGCTTGCTTCTGATCTTTTAAGATCGCAAGCTCCTCCTTCAGGCGGTTGATCTCCGCGGAGGCGGAATCTTGCAGGGCTTTCATGGAATCCTCGTGCATCTTCAGCATCTCTTCCCTCTCCTTCTTAAGGATTTTGTTCTCACTGTTTAGCTGCTGAATGTGCTTGGACTGCTCGACAATATCCTTGGCCTTGGCAACATGCTCTGTAAGTCGGAGAAAACAAAATACACAGCGAGTACTCGAAGAAGGAAGGCATAAAACCAAGACGGAATGCGCAAAAAAGAAAACAGACTCTTGTTTTTGATGATCTGTTCCTTCAAGATGGCAGTTTTACACTTTTCAGCTTCAAGATCTGCGCGCATCTTCTGGTACTTGTCGTTGGCCATGCCCCGCCGAGCATTCTCGTTCTGTGAAACAAAGGAAAAAGTTAAAACTGTTGTTTAGTCTGCTTGGAGCACCTAGTCGGAAACTTTCCATCTAGGCGCTCGGGGGCTACAGCGAAAGTTTTTCAACTTAGCAATATGCTTAGCTTTTCTTTAAAGCATCTAGTCGGAGCTACTTCAGTTCTCGATTAGAAGCTTGGGGGCTACAGTATAAAGTTTTAACTCGGAAAATGCTTAGCTTTCCTTTAAGCATCTAGTCGGAACTAATTTAGTTACAACTAGAGGCCTGGGGGCTACAGTATTGAAAAATATAAACACTGCATATGCTACTCTTACAGCATCTAATCAGAATAATTTCTTCCATCTAAATGCTTGGGGGCTACAGTGAGAGCTCTTTCTAACTTAGTCACTCTTAGAGCATATAGATGCAAAACCTATGGTTTTTCGTCTACATCCTCGGGGGCTACAGCGGGATACTCATAATGACATGCAAAAGGCAAAGTAAAACTTACAAGTGCAATAATCTTGAGGTTTGTAGCACTCTCGGCTAGCAGCTTGCCAAAGGAAATGCTATTTCCCCGCAAGACATCTGCTTGTCGGAGCAGCTCCTCAATACCGCACGTCGGAGATGACGGCACTCCTCCAGGAACCATAGTTGTGTTACTCGGCAGGAGCGTTGGGTAAACTATCTTCGGGAACTCGAAGGGTTTCTAGGGAGTAGGGCGCCGCCTTCGGCAGAGGTACCAGCTCCCACTGCCGCCTTGCCGCTACCGATGGCATCCTTAGCCGGAGCTTCAGCCATTTGTAGAGCAACGCTCTCCTGCGTCGCCTGCTCGCCGACAACAGCGAGTTTGGTAGAAGCGCCAGAATCCACTTCCATGGCAGAAGGGTCTGGTGCCTCCTGGGCTTGAGAGCTTGTCGGGCCAGAGGAAGGCTTGACGGCAGGAGTAGGGGCGATGGCGGGGGAGGAGTCGCGATGCAGCATATCTTTGATATTTCTAGAAGCCCCCAAAGTCTTGGAGGTCTTCTTGAGGCTGGTTGTGGCTTTCTTACTAAAACGTGCAAAGTGCATAAGTACAGGAACAAGACAGATAAATAAGACAATGTTGGAGAATGAGAAGCTCACACTAATGGGGGTGCTTTGGCAAAAATCCCAGTGGATCTTTTCTTTTCCGCCTCCAGGGCGGTGGTAGTCTTCTTGGAGGCTCCACCCTCCGTCTTCTTCTTCTTGTCTCCGTCGACAGCGTCAGAGGTGGAGCTCTTCCGCTTTCGCGCCAACGGGACATCGTCGTCGGACACGACCATGACTTCCTTCATCTTTGGATCGTAGATTTGGGCAGCCAGGTTGTCCTCATCTAGATCGCTAAGCTGTTAAGTTAGAAATCATCGTGTTAGGTGATGTGGTAATGGCAAGACGGAGAAATTGGAGTATATGTCGTACACGGAAAATACATATCTACCTTTGGGCACTTGTCGTCTACGTACATGTCGCAGGTGATGTTGAAGCCACACTTCTTATCCTTTACCTTGACGATGTCCTTCAGGCGGAGCTTAACAGAGTCGCTCGAGAAGTTATCCACGGAGTTCCGGAGGGTATCCCTTCGATCACTCGTATACTCGTGCATGAAATTCGCGCGGTGCTGCAGAGGCTGGATTCGCCTGATGAACCAGCACATGGCCAGGTCCAAGCCGGTCAAACCCGTCTCTATGAACCATTCGATCTGCCTTATTGCTAGAGAAGTGTAAGGTCAAAGGGAAGGGAGGCATGCGATCTCCATGTGGAAACTTCAGCGGCGGCTCCATCCGCGAAGTCCGGGTACGTTACTTCACGGCTCGCCAAAGGAATGTCGGGGCCGTAGAAGTACGTCCGCTGCCAGTTTTTGCATGACTCGTGGCCGACGATGTCGGGGGACCGCCGGCCAGGTCAAATCTTGAAGCTTATGGTGCCGCAGTTCCTAAGCTCCTCCTTACTGTGTCCGGCTTCACGTTTGACGGTGAAGAAGTACACGAACAAGTCTAACCTAGGCCTAATCCCTAGGTAACCCTCACAAAGTGCCGTGAAGTTACGAAGCACTAAGATGCTATTGGGGGAGAGGTTATGGGGTTGGACCTTGTAGTGGTTCAAGACAGAGAGAAAGAAGTGGGAGATGGGCAGAGAAACGCCGCGTACCAGCTGAGCCTTGAGGTACACCTTTTCTCCAGCTTGGGGAGAAGGTGTCACCTCACCGACCGGTGCCGCCCGCCAGGCGAGCCCCTCCGTCGCGGGGAGGTAGCCTTCGGCGACCATCTCTTGGATGTCGCGGTCGGTGATGTCTGAGCCGCGCCAGTCGCCCTTGTGCGAGTCTGGCCCTTGGTCGCCGCCGGTGGTTTCAATCACCGCCGATGCGGGGATGACCAGGCCCTCTCGGGGCACGACGACGGAGCTCGCCGGCTTCGCCGTGGCTTCGCTCGACGCCGCCATCGACGGGGAGGAGATGCTGCTGGCCATGGGGTGCTGGAAGGATGCGACCGACGCAGAGGGAGGCTAGGGTTTTCGAGGTTTCTCGCGGAGAGCTCGAGGAGGCGTGCGGCTGGAGGAAGAAGACGATGACGCGAGAGGAATGAGGTAAAAGATGGAAAGTGTCCCACGGTTACTATTTATCATGCTCTGCGTCAAGATCCGTGCAGCTGATCGGACAGTTGCCGCATAGACGACGTGTTCGTGAACGTGCGCGGTAATTTCGCCACGTCTCCCACCGTCGCCGCCAAAGGTTCGTATCACTCGTGCGGGAAAATCGGATATGATTGTGTTCTCTGCATGTGTGAGTTACGAGGCGTCGCTGACCTAAGCCTACGTCGTGCTAGCTGACACGGGTAGATGAGCCGTCGCATCGAAGATTCCGGCATGGACGGATTTAATCCGACTACGGAAGAGTACGATGGAAGATTCAGCATTTCTCAGGCTTACCATTCGAAGACGGAGAAAACCTTGCAGGCTTCTTTCGAAGGACTACAAGATATTGCTTGACGATTTGCCGACATCCATCTAGACGGAGCATTCAACGTGAAGAGGCAAGACGGCGCAATATCTCAGAGTTCTCCGGGGGCTACTGTTTGGGATATGCTATATGGGTATCCTTATAGCATGTCTCTTATCCGACTACCCTGGGTGGCCCATAGTTGGTAGCATGGCCTATGGCCTGCTGGGCGGCCCAGTTAGGTGGATCCAGAAGGGAGGCCCATGCCGGATAAAGAAAGGCGACGGTGGAGTCACCAAAGTACCGAGAGCCTTGGAGTACAAGATACACAAGACTAGTAGACGGTGAAGGACTATGTAACCTGTCCGGCTAGGACTTTTCCCTGTAACCCTAGGACCTGACGGCTATATAAGTCGGCCTATGGGAGCCTTTAGGGCATCGATTCACACACACCTCGCGCAGCGAACCTGTCTTTGTAACTAGGTGTATTGCCATTATAATGATTTATAGCAGGAGTAGGATTCCACCACCGTCGTGGGATCTGAACCTGGGTAAGCTGTGTTATCTCGTACCCGTCAACCGTCCGCCTTACCCCACGTCTCTAAACACGCACTGTGAGGACCCCTCCATGGCGTACTCGTCGGCAATACCACGACAGTGTGTGCGTGCGTGCGTGTGCGTGTTTTTGGCGCAGGATTCTGGCATCGTGGGTTGGCCAAAATTTTGGATAGCACATGTGAAGGAAACAACAAGTGTTTCATAGGCAGTCAAATAATTTACAAAACACACACACGCACACACACACACGCACACGCACACAGCACACGCACACACACACACGCACACGCACACGCACGCGCACGCCTTCAGCGGCGGCTTCATCCGCGAAGTCCGGATACGTTACTTCACGGCCCGCCAAAGGAATGTCGGGGCCGTAGAAGTACGTCCGCTGCGAGTTTTTGCATGACTCGTGGCCGACGATGTCGGAGGACCGCCGGCCAGGTCGGATCTTGAAGCTTATGGTGCGGCAGTTCCTAAGCTCCTCCTTACTGTGTCCGGCTTCACGTTTGACGGTGAAGAAGTACACGAACAAGTCTAACCTAGGCCTAATCCCTAGGTAACCCTCACAAAGTGCCGCGAAGTTTCTAAGCACTAAGATGCTATTGGGGGAGAGGTTATGGGGTTGGACCTTGTAGTGGTTCAAGACGGATAGAAAGAAGTGGGAGATGGGCAGAGAAACGCCTCGTACCAGCTGAGCCTTGAGGTACACCTTTTCTCCGGCTTGGGGAGAAGGTGTCACCTCGCCGACCGGTGCCGCCCGCCAGGCGAGCCCCTCCGTCGCGGGGAGGTAGCCTTCGGCGACCATCTCTTGGATGTCGCGGTCGGTGATGTCTGAGCCGCGCCAGTCGCCCTTGTGCGAGTCTGGCCCTTGGTCGCCGTCGGTGGTTTCAATCACCGCCGATGCGGGGATGACCAGGCCTTCTGGGGGCACGACGATGGAGCTCGACGGCTTCGCCGTGGCTTCGCTCACCGCCGCCATCGATGGGGAGCTGTTGCTGGCCATGGGGTGCTGGAAGGATGCGACCGACGCCGAAGGAGGCTAGGGTTTTCGAGGTTTCTCGCGGAGAGCTCGAGGAGGCGTGCGGCTGGAGGAAGAAGACGATGACACGAGAGGAATGAGGTAAAAGATGGAAAGTGTCCCACAGTTACTATTTATCATGCTCTGCGTCAAGATTCGTGCAGCTGATCGGACGGTTGCCGCGTAGACGACGTGTTCGTGAACGTGCGCGGTAATTTCGCCACGTCTCCCACCGTCGCCGCCAAAGGTTCGTATCACTCGCGCGGGAAAATCGGATATGATTGCGTTCTCTGCATGTGTGAGTTACGAGGCGTCGCTGACCTAAGCCTACGTTGTGCTAGCTGACACGGGTAGATGAGCCGTCGCATCGAAGATTCCGGCATGAACGGATTTAATTCGACTACGGAAGAGTACGATGGAAGATTCAGCATTTCTCAGGCTTACCATTCGAAGACGGAGAAAACCTTGCAGGGTTCTTTCGAAGGACTACAAGATATTGCTTGACGATTTGCCGACATCCATCTAGACGGAGCATTCAACGTGAAGAGGCAAGACGACGCAAGATCTTAGAGTTCTCCGGGGTTACTGTTGGGGATATGCTATATGGGTATCCTTATAGCATGTCTCTTATCCGACTAACCCGGGTGGCCCATAGTCGGTAGCATGGCCTATGGCCTGCTGGGCGGCCCAGTTAGGTGGATCCAGAAGGGAGGCCCATGCCGGATAAAGGAAGGTGACGATGGAGTCACCAGCGTACCGAGAGCATTGGAGTACAAGATACACAAGCCTAGTAGACGGTGAAGGACTCTGTAACCTGTCCGGCTAGGACTTTTCCCTGTAACCCTAGGACCTGACGACTATATAAGTCGGGCCTATGGGAGCCTTTAGGGCATCGATTCACACACACCTCGCACAACGAACCTGTCTCTGTAACTCGGCGTATTGCCATTATAATGATTTATAGCAGGAGTAGAATTCCACTACCGTCGTGGGATCTGAACCTGGATAAGTTGTGTTATCTCGTATCCGTCAACCGTCCGCCTTACCCCACGTCTCTAATCACGCACTGTGAGTACCTCTTCATGGCGTACTCGTCGGCAATACCACGACAGGTTGTGCGCCTGCGTGCGTCCGTCTGTGCGTGCGTGCGTGTGTGCGCGTGTGTGTTTTGTCAATTATTTGACTGCCTATGAAACACTTGTTGTTTCCTTCAGATGTTCTATCTAAAATTTTGGCCAACCCACGATGGCAGAATCCTGCGCCAAAAATTTGGTTAGCCAATTTTGGTAGGATTGTTGTAGGCACAATCCAAACATACCCTTAAAATTTATAACTATAGACTATTTATTACGAAACATAGAATTTGAAAGAAGTGCTAACACGAAAAATGCATCGGCTCGGTAGATACGGTAGACCTCCGACGAGGGCAGGACGTTCCTGCGAGATTGTAATTCGTATACTAGAAGAATAGAGTTGACCCGTCGGTCATATCGACATCGGGAGCTCAGCACCGCACATGCACGCATCAGGTTTACTTTACACAGACAGTCCCCTACGGCCCTAGCTAGCCACCCGCGTGATGATCGATTATCGACCAGGCAGGTCGAGCTACCATGTACTACACCGATCGCGGCGATCACGCGGGCTGTCTAGATCATACATATGGCTTTGCCCAACAAAGCCGGAACCAGACGAGACAGCAACACCGCGACCAAGATTGATCCTGACCGACGATGGCTCTCCCGCAGGCAGCACATGCGCCATCGATCACCTTCGCTTCGCACGAGGCCAGCCAGCCAGCCAGCGGGGCTTTGACGCTTTGTATACGCGTGTTCGGCTGGCTAATTAGAAAAAAAAGATCGGACAGTGCACGCGAGGCCTACCTGTACCTGTGCGAGCGCGACTGCTCCAGGGAGCGGGGGAGATCGTATCGGCGGGAGGGACGGGCGCATGTGAGCGACGGGGAGCTATCAGGGAGATCCGGGGGGTGTGCGCGTACAGGGGGCCGGACATTCTCGCCTGGCCGTGGGCGTGGAGCGCGGCAGCCCGGCCCCGCCGGCGCGTGAGCCGGCGCGTGCCGCGCCCGACCGGGCCTCGCCTGTCGCTCCAAAAGCGCATGCGCCCGCCCTGTCCTTTTTGCTGTGGCCGTGCACTCCGGGAACAGTGCCGACCGTGCATCAGGCCGATCATTGCTGTTGCTCGCTCCGTCCGGCCTCGTGGCTCCTGTCACCAGTCACGACCGCGCTGTGCCTGCTCCCGGCTCCGTCGGGCCGGCTGGCGTTCTCTGTTGCCAAACACCAAATGTTGTAAACGCAAACAAAAGATTTACCTCATCATTAATTAAGAAGATTGAAAAAAGAGTTGCGCAGTTCATATACTCCCAAAAGAGGGGAACTTTTGACGATTCATGTTAAATAAACCTCTGCTTAGTGTCCAGTGATTGAGTAGGTTATCTGACGCCGGAGAACTTGACTAATGCGTCAGAGTAATGATACCTGTCTCCGTCTACTGTTACACACAGTCAGTTCAACTGTAGATCGACTGCCCTACTTCTTTTCAGCTAATACTAATCAGGCTCGATCCGCCGGATGCTTCCAGGCGGTGGTCGAGGTCGATGTTCACTCACCAACCTAACTCTACTATACTAAACTACTATGCACCATAGTTAGGTTGATGTTTTTTTTTTGAACACGGGAGGGGTCGCGAAGGACCCCGAAGCAGCATGTATTCAAAGCGGTGGGTATAGATTTTCATACAGGTCCCTGAGGAGCACAAGATCTAGGGAGAACTCCTGTAGAAATGCAAAAAAGACCCTAGGAGACAAACAGAAAAGCAATCCAGCCCCTAGCCTTTCTCCACCGACGACGGCAAGCCCACACCGGCCATCCAACCACCACCGGGGACGCACCACTTGGTGGGGGAGAGACGGGGCACGCCGGGAAGGTTCGCCAGCAAGGCCTCCATCTTGGAGGAATCATCGACGCAACTCTGGCGTCTGAAGGTGCCAACGACTCGGCCATAGATCACGCCGGCAAACTCGGCCGCCATGTAGTTTTCCTCAAGCTGCTACACGGACCATCTCCGCCGTCGCCCAGAACAAAGAACAACAGCGGCAGACTCCCCCCCCCCCCCCCTCGCCACCAAGGCCGGCCAGGGGAAATTCCACAGCCCCTCTACTCCATTGAGGGAAACGGCACACACTCCCAAGCTTATTTTTCGAGCTGCAGAGATCTCCACACCACTCCCTAGCTCCAACCCCCGGAGCAACATGAGTGAGCGCTGAAGGGAATATGCCCGAGAGGCAATAATAAAGTGGTTATTATCGTATTTCATATTTATGATAAATGTTTATTTTGCATACTATAATTGTATTAATACGGAAACGTTAATACATGTGTGTTTAATAAACAAAAAAGAAGTTCCTAGTTATGCCTCTCTCATAAACTAGCTCGTTGATTAACAAGATGATCAAGGTTTTCTGATCATGGACATTGAATGTTGTTAATAACGAGGTCACAACATTAGTGTAATGATGTGATGAACATTCGTCCGAAGTATAGAATTACGATCAAGGTCATTGTGTTTATATTGCTATAAAATCATACAAAGTAATCTTAGTCCTTAGACCATGAGATCATGTCAATCACTAACAGCAGAAGAGTATCTTGATAACATCAAATGTCAGGGCGATTATAAAGATGGGTTCAGTGCTACGAAGGTGTTATGTTGAGGCTCATGGATCAAGAGTGGAATTTGTCCATCCCGATGACGGAGAGATATACTCTGGGCCCTCTCGGTGATATCACGTTGGTTAGCTTGCAAGCAAGTGATTTGATCACTAGAATGTTATATCACGGGAACAAGAAAAGAGTACATGTCCGTAACGAGATCAAACTAGGTATGGAGATACCGATGATCGAATCTCAGACATGTAATATATCGCGAGACAAAGGGATTGAGTTACATGCGTATAAGGTTCACACGATCATAGAAGTCATCGTTGAATATGTGGAACTCAGTACGGATCTCCAGGTCCCGCTGCTGATTATTGATCGGAGAGGGGTCTCGATCATGTCTACATTATTCGTGAACCGTAGGGTGACACACTTAAGGAATACCGACACCATTTGGAGCAAATAATATGCCAGAGAAAGAAAAAGGAAACCGCAGAAATTTATTTCACTAGACACCGAAACTGTTTCGGTTGAAATTGCTAAAACTGGTTCTGCATGTGAAATTGAATACTAGCAAGGGGTTTTATATGAATGTTTGTTAATTAAAGTAATTAACAAAATTATGAATAAATAAATAAAATAGTTTTATTTAATGAGAGATTGCATTAAATTTGGCGAAAATTTAATGGAGGTGAGTGGAATTTTGAGTGGGTGGCTATTTATGTGAATGGGAGCTCCACCCACATGAATGTGGAAGATGTGGGGGCACCTCCATGGCTGCCATGCCATGGGAGGGGGTTGCCCCCCTCTCCCTATAAAAGGCACTCCATTCCCTCCTCTCATCTCACACATCCTCGCGAAGGATCTCTCTTCCCCCTTTAGAATTTCCCCATGGTCTCGGATCAGCGAGATATATTTTCCCGGTGGCTTTTTCTGGAAGGATTTGTTGCTTCCGCTGCTTCGCTGGAGCGAGAGCGCGGAGGTTGTCGGGGTACCCGGACGTGTGTGCGATCACGGATGCACCACTGCTTTGTGGTGCTAGACGTGATGGTGCTGAACCGGCTGGACCAGATGGACTTCATCACGATCTTGAGATCGGCAAGCGTTCGACTACATCATCCACGAGTACAACCTCGTTAACGCTATACGGTCTTCGAGGATATGTATTCTATGGATGTATATCCACCTGTTGCTTGTATCTAGTAGATAGATCTTGGTGCTTTGTTTCCATAGTAGGAAATTTTTTGTTTTCTATGCTGTGAACCCTTCAGTGGTATCAGAGCCGGATCTATGCGTAGATGCTTTGCACGGGTAGTACACATATGAGTATGTGGGCGATGATGATCATTTTATTGCTTCTTAGTTGTACTTTGGATATTGGTGGCATAGTAGGATGAAGCGGCCCGGACAAACTTTACATGTCCTCGCACATGAGACCTGTTCCACGCTTGACATGCAACTAGTTTTGCATAAGTGGCTAGCGGGTGTCTGTCTCTCCTACTATAGTCAATATCTAATTTGCATCGAGTTGTCAACAATTTGGTTATCCTCGTTGTGGTTCATGTTCGTAGGTAAGAACGGTTCTTTCTTCGAAAGCCCTAAGCCACATAAAACTTGCAATGGATAAATTAGAGGCGTCTAGTTTAGATTGTTGCTGGTCTAGTGTTATGATATGGTGATATTGTAAGTAGAAGTATGAAATGATACTCTTACAACACATATAGCGTGTAAGTTCCATAGACCTTGACCTTACACATAAAGGTATGATAGAGATCATACCACGGTCCACATGATGGAGATCATATGCAAGAACCATATCATTTCACTTATTAACATGAGATGTTTGTTGCATCTTATATTGCTTGTTTGGCATTTTATTAGCATAATAAGATGATCCCTCATTTAAATATCAAGATAAAAATGTGTTATTTCTTCAGTATGCACTAACAATATTTCGTCGCTTCAAGACATCACGTGATGATCGGGTGTACTTGAATCCACGAGCATATCTCGGATGCAAGACAGTTACACACGCGAATACTAAGGTTCTTACTTGGCGAGCCTAGCATGTACAGACATGGCCTCGGAACACGGACCGAAAGGTTAAGAATGAGTCATATGTTAGATATGATGCCTATTTGATGCTCGTCTTTGAAGCTACACCGACTCACGTGATGATCGGACTTGGTGTAGTGGATTTGGTTCATGTAATCACTAAAAAGGCACGAGTGATGTCGTTTTTGAGTGGGAGTTCATTTCTAATTTGGATTAGTAGAACTCAATTTATCATAAATTAAATCAAAGTGAATTTGCATAATTTGTTGTAGTCATTGGCATTCGTTCACCACCTTATGCATAGTTTAATTGAGATAATAGAACTATAGAATTCTGGATATATACTTTATGAACTGGTATCGTATTGTGTTGAGTGTCAATCTAAAGTTTAAAGTCCTATTGCAAACTTTCAGCAAACTCTGTTTACTCCGTGAAATTTGATAATTAGTATTAAATCGAGAGTAACAATTCCAGTGTTAGTATCTTAAGTATCATGTTTGCCTCCATGAATTTTGATTGTTTTAATATCAAGTTTATCTAGGAGCTGAAAGAATTGCTTCAGAAACCATCATGTGTGGCAGATATAACGATATCTGAAACAATGTTTTGGTTGCAATATGATAGAGTATAATATATGTTCTCATATTGGATGATAATTTGCGAAGGTTGGAGATGCTAGACATCCTAATCATCCAAAAGGGTTTTGGAAAGTAACGTTATACTCACAATTCGTCTTTATAAGCTACATTAGCCTGATCATGAAAGTCGTCATGATAGGGATGAATAGAATATGTATGTAAAGTGTTTACTACACTAAAAGATTACTAAAGAATGGATTTTGAAAGAATGCAGATCATTTTGATGATGGTGATCTACTTCAAAGTGCAAGTCCAAAGTTATTATTATTTGAACATACACGCTTTGGACTATGTGTCATGTATATGACGCCACTTTTGATTTGATAGATTATTTTAAAAGGAAAAGGAAAATGCTGAAAGAGAATCTATAAAATATATTTGGCAAAAAAGAAAAGATTGAAAATATCCAATTTAGGTATATAGATGATATACATGTTATGGTTGTATTCTTTGCTTGTTAAACAATGTGGTTCTTTGGTATTAGATACCGAATTGGTTGGTATAAAATTTCATACAGAACGACGCAATTCATGAACCATAATGGCCCAAGTAACTAGCAAGAGAATATGTGATGATGTTCCTGTTGGAGATATGCCCTAGAGGCAATAATAAATGTGGTTATTATTATATCTTTGTGTTTATGATAAATGTTTACATTCATGCTATAATAGTATTAACAAGGAAACATTGATACTTGTGTGATTTGTAAACTTAATTTGAAGTCCCTAGTATAGCCTCTATATTTCACTAGCTTGTTGGTTGATAGATGATTGTGGTTTCCCTATCATGAACATTGAGATGTTATCAACAACAAGATCATATCATTAGGAGAATGATATGGTGGACATACTCCTATAGATAAGCGTAGCATAAAGATCAAGTCATTTCATTAGTTCAATTGCTATATGCTTTCTGATACATAGTAACCTAATTCCTTCGACCATGAGATCATGCATATCACCTTTACCGGATGGATGCTTTGATGACATCAAACACCACACCGTAACTGGGTGGTTATAAAAGTGGCATTGAGTGTTCGGAAAGTATTGGTTGAGACACATGGATCAAGAGTGGGATTTGTCCATCCACATGACGGATAGATATACTCTGGGCCCTCTCGGTGGAATGTCATCCAATTAGCTTGCAAGCATGTGACTTGGTCACAAGGGATCACATATCACGGGAACGAGAAAAGAGTACTTATCAGTAACGAGGTTGAACTAGGTATGCAGAGATACCGACGATCATAACCTCGGATAAGTAACATATCGTGAGACAAAGGGAAATTGGTATCGTATGTAAGTGGTTCATTCGATCGCAAAGTAATCGTAGAAATATGTGGGAGCCATATGAATTTCCAGATTCCTCTATTGGTTATTGTTCGGAGAAGTGTCTCGATCATGTCCGCATAATTCACGAACCGTAGGGAGACACACTTAAGGATTCGACGTTGTTTGAGTAGTTATGGTGTTATGAGAAAGAGACCGAATGTTGTTCGGAGTCTCGGATGGGATCCGGGATATCACGAGGTGATCCGGAATGGTCCGGGGAATAAGATTCATATAAGGAAAGTCCCGTTTCGGAGTTCGGGAATGATTCCGGTGTTTTCATCGGGAACATTCTAGAAGGTTCCGGAAAGTCCGGCACTCCGGAGGGGGAAGGGGTACATGAATGTGTCATTACTTATTGGAATGATTGCATCATGTACTAAGTGTTCTTGCTGTCCCAAATAAAGGATTAAATTGAATCCTAAAACAGAAAAGTCAAATGTCCAGTTTGAAAGTCAAACTGCCAAAACAAGAAACTGTGGGAAACAAGCAAGAGGAGTTGGAATCAACCTGGAGGAGGAGTAGGACTCCTCCAGGCCGGCGCCCAGCCCAAGGCCGAGTTGGGGAGGGACTCCCTCCCTCCCCTGGCGCGCCAAGACCCCCCTCCCATAAAAGGAGGGGCAGGGCTCCTCCTAGAGACACACAACTTTCACCTCTAGATCTCCGGTTTAGAGCCGTTTTGGATTAGAGCTTCTAATTGCTTTAGCCAACGGTTTAGAGCCTTCTAATTGGTTTAGAGCCTTCTAATTGGTGTGTCTAATTACTAGACCACTAATAGCCTCTCTCATAAGCTCCACCATACTCGCACCGGCTTAAGGCGAAGCCCTGCGGGATTTCCCCTCTACTTCCGGTACCACGCCGTTGTGCTGCCGGAATCGCGAGGAGAGTGCTACAACCTCCGCTGCCTGCTGGAACAAGGGAGAGGAAGGTCTTCGTCGAGTACCGAACGTGTGACCGACTGCGGAAGCGCTGCCGGAACGTGGCGCTGGAAGGATCGTCTACACGATCTTGAGATCGGAAAGAGTACGACTACATCACCCACGAGAATCCGCTCTCGTTAAACGCTTTGGAATCTTCGAGGGTAAGTTATACCATCGACTCGTTGCTACAATCTAGTAGATAGATCTTGGCTTGTTTGTTTGTATGCGATAGAAAATTTTTGTTTTCCATGCTACGAACCCCTACAGTGGTATCAGAGCCGTGTCTATATGTAGATCTGTTGCACGAGTAGAACACAATGGTCATTGTGGGCGTTGATGCTTTTATTGTCGATTGCTTATTGTGTACTTTGCATCTTGCGGTATGTTGGGATGAAGCGGCCCGGGCTAACCTTACATGACATCGTTCATGAGACTTGCTCCACGCTTGACATGCAACTTGTATTGCATAAGTGGCTTTGCGGGTGCCTGTTTCTCATAGCATAGTAAAGATCCAATACACAACGGGTGATTAACAATACTTGTGTCAACGTTGTGGTTCATGTTCGTAAGTTAGAACGACACTTATTGAAAGCCCCAAACCACGTAAAATATGCAAAGAAAGTAGAGGCGTCTAACTTTGTTTTGCAGGGGTGTGCAGTGATGTGATATGGCCATGATTGTGATTATATTTGATGTATGCAATGTTCCTTATTGTAAGTCGGCAACCGGCAGGAGCCATATGGTTGTCTTTAATTTATGTTAAGACCCGCGTGTCTATTCAAAGTAGTTGTAATAGTTGAAGCCGGTGGACGACAACCATGGAGAGGCGTCATTGACCTTGATGCAATGCCGGTGATGATGGAGATCATGTTCGTGCTTGAAGATGGAGATCAAAGCACAAAGAAGAAAGGCCATATCATATCACATATATATTGAATTGCATGTGATGTTAATCCTTTATGCATCTTGTATTTCTTAGTAGACGACGGTAGCATTATAAGATGATCCCTCATGCACATGAATTTCAAATCATAAAGTGTTCACCCTTAGTCAGCACCGTTG
The DNA here is from genome assembly GCA_910589765.1 of Avena atlantica. Classification (NCBI taxonomy): domain Eukaryota; kingdom Viridiplantae; phylum Streptophyta; class Magnoliopsida; order Poales; family Poaceae; genus Avena; species Avena atlantica. The sequence goes on from OU342736.1 coordinate 367,228,179, forward strand.
CTAAAGCTTGTTGTTTCAAAGCACCACGTGATGATCGGGTGTGTTAGATTCCGCAAGTGTATACAACGTGAGCAAGCCAGATTTGCTCATGCGGAAACTAAGGTTTGATCTTGACGAGCCTAGCATGTACAGACATGGTCTCGGAACACGGATCACCGAAAGGTAAAGCATGAATCATATAGTAGATATGATGAACATGACGATTGTTCGCCATTGAAACTATATCAACTCTCGTGATGATCGGTGTTGATGTAGTGGATTTGGTTCGTGTGATCACTAAAACAATGTGAGGGATGTTGTTTTGAGTGGGAGTTCACCTAGTTTAATTACATTAATTAATTTGAACTCAATTTATCATAAACTTAGTCTAAACTATTGCAAATATGTTGTAGATCAATGGCAGCCCCTACCATCAATTTTAATGCGTTCCTAGAGAAAGAAAAGTTGAAAAACAATGGAAGCAACTTCGCGGATTGGTTCCGCAATTTGAGGATTGTCCTCACAGCTGGTAATTTGACCTATGTGCTGGATGCACCGCTGGGTGACCCACCTGCAGCTGATGCTCCCGATGAAGTAAAGAATGTTTACCTCGCTCGGAAGAATCAGTACTCCATAGTTCAGTGTGCTATCTTGTATGGTTTGGAATCGGAGCTTCAGAAAAGGTTTGAGGATTCAGACCCATATGATATTGTCGAGGATCTCAAATTGATTTTTGAGACTCATGCGGCAATTGAAAGCTATGAAGCTTCTGAAAAGTTCTTTAACTGCAAGATGGAAGAAGGCAGCTCCGTCAGTGAGCATGTGCTTAAGATGTCAGGGCACGCAAACAAACTTCAAAGCTTGGGTATAGTGATTCCTAATGCTTTGGGGATTTACCGTGTCCTCCAATCACTACCACCAAGTTACAAGAACTTTGTGATGAACTACAACATGCAGAACATGAACAAGACGTTGCCAGAACTCTTTGCCATGTTGAAATCTGCAGAAGTGGAGATCAAGAAAGAGCACCAAGTGTTGTTGGTCAATAAGACCATCAAATTCAAGAAAGGCAAGTCTAAGCAAAAGGGACACTTCAAGAAGGGTGGTAAGAAAGCTACCACGCCGACGAAGAAGACCAGGGCTGGACCTAAGCCTGATACTGAGTGCTTTTACTGCAAGGGAGAAGGTCACTGGAAGCGGAATTGCCCAAAGTACTTGGCGGATTTGAAGAACGGCAACATCAAGAAGAAAGGTATATCTGATATACATGTTATTGATGTGTATCTCACTAGTACTCGTAGTAGTGCCTGGGTATTTGATACTGGTTCGGTTGCTCATATCTGTAACTCGAAACAGGTGCTGCAGAATAAACGGAAGCTAGCGAAGAACGAGGTGACGATGCGCGTGGGAAACGGATCAAAGGTTGATGTGATCGCGGTCGGCACGCTACCCCTTCATCTACCATCGGGATTAATTTTATACTTAAATAATTGTTATTTGGTGCCTGCGTTGAGCATGAACATTATATCGGGATCTTGTTTATTGCGAGACGGTTACTTGTTTAAATCCGAGAATAATGGTTGTTCTATTTATATGAGTAATATGTTTTATGCACATGCACCTTTGATAGATGGTCTATTCTTATTGAATCTCGATAGTGGAAATACACATATCAACAACATTGAGGCTAAACGATTGAAATCAAGCGATAATTCGACCTATATGTGGCACTGTCGTCTTGGTCACATCGGAGTGAAACGTATGAAGAAACTCCATTCCGATGGACTTCTTGAATCACTTGATTTTGAATCACTTGAAAGATGCGAAGCATGTCTGATGGGAAAAATGACTAAGACTCCATTTTCTGGTATGATGGAGCGAGCTACAGACTTATTGGAAATCATACATACCGATGTGTGTGGTCCAATGAGTGTAGCATCGCGCAGTGGTTATCGTTATGTTCTTACCTTCACGGATGACTTGAGTAGATATGGGTATATCTATTTCATGAAACATAAGTCCGAAACTTTCGAGAAGTTTAAGGAGTTTCAAAGTGAGGTAGAGAATCAACGTAACAAGAAGATTAAATTTCTACGTTCTGATCGTGGAGGTGAATATCTAAGTTACGAGTTTGGCGAGCATTTGAAGAAATGCGGAATACTTTCACAATTGACACCGCCGGGAACACCACAGCGTAATGGTGTGTCCGAACGTCGTAATCGAACTCTCTTAGATATGGTTCGTTCTATGATGTCACTTACAGATTTACCGCTATCATTTTGGGGTTATGCATTAGAAACAGCCGCATTCACTTTAAATAGGGCACCGTCTAAATCCGTTGAAACGACACCGTATGAATTATGGTTTGGGAAGAAACCTAAATTGTCGTTCCTTAAAGTTTGGGGATGCGAAGCCTATGTAAAGAAGTTACAGCCGGACAAGCTTGAACCCAAAGCGGAAAAATGCGTCTTCATAGGATACCCAAAGGAAACTATTGGGTATACCTTCTATCATAGATCCGAAGGCAAAATCTTCGTTGCCAAGAATGGATCCTTTCTAGAGAAGGAATTTCTCTCGAGAGAATTGACTGGAAGGAAAGTAGAACTTGACGAGGTTGTCGAACCTTCTCTCGATATTGCGAGTAGCGCAGCACCGGAAGAAGTTCCTGTGGTGCCTGCACCAATAAGAGAGGAAGCTAATGATGGTGATCATGAAACTTCGGTTGAAGTTGCTACAGAGCCTCGGAGGTCGACGAGAACTCGTACCACTCCCGATTGGTATGATTCCGTTATGAGTGTCATGGTGGTGGACAACACCGATGACCCCGAGACATATGAGGAAGCGATGATGAGCCCAGATTCCAATAAATGGCAAGAAGCCATGAAATCCGAGATTGGATCCATGTACGAAAACCAAGTATGGACTTTGGTGGACTTACCGGATGGCCGAAAGGCTGTCGAGAACAAATGGATTTTCAAGAAGAAAACAGATGCTGATGGTAATGTTACTGTCTATAAAGCTCGACTTGTCGCAAAAGGGTTTCGACAAATTCAAGAAGTTGACTACGATGAGACTTTCTCACCGGTAGCGAAGCTAAAGTCTGTGAGGATTATGTTAGCAATCGCTGCATATTATGATTATGAGATATGGCAGATGGATGTCAAAACAGCATTCCTCAATGGAGACATTGATGAAGAGTTGTATATGATGCAACCCAAAGGTTTTGTCGATCCTAAAGATGCTAACAAGGTATGCAAACTTCAACGGTCCATCTATGGATTGAAGCAAGCATCCCGAAGTTGGAATCAACGTTTTGATAAGGTAATCAAAAGTTTTGGTTTTATACAAACTTATGGAGAAGCTTGTATTTACAAGAAAGTGAGTGGGAGCTCTATAGCGTTCTTAATACTATATGTGGATGACATATTGTTGATTGGGAATGATGTAGACCTTCTTAATAGTGTCAAGGAATATTTGAATAATAGTTTTTCAATGAAGGATCTTGGCGAAGCAGCTTACATATTAGGCATAAAGATTTATAGAGATAGATCGAAACGCCAAATATCATTGTCACAGAGTACATATTTGGACAAAGTTCTAAAGAGATTTGGAATGGAAGAAAGCAAGAAAGGGTTCTTGCCCATGTTGCCCAATACGACCTTGAGTAAAACTCAAAGTCCGACATCGGCAGAAGATAGAGAAAGGATGAGTAAGACTCCCTATGCCTCAGCCATAGGATCTCTAATGTATGCCATGCTATGTACTAGACCCGACATTGCATATGCTGTTAGTTTAACTAGCAGATATCAAAGTGATCCAGGAGTGGATCATTGGACAGCGGTCAAAAACATCCTTAAATACTTGAGAAGAACTAAGGATATGGTTCTTTCTTATGGAGGTAATGAACAGCTCGTTGTTAATGGTTACACCGATGCTAGTTGGAACACAGATCCGGATGATTCTAAATCGCAATCCGGATACGTATTTATTTTGAATGGTGCAGCAGTTAGCTGGAGGAGTGCAAAGCAAAGCGTTGTGGCGAGATCTTCAACTGAATCGGAATACATGGCTGCTTCGGAGGCTTCACAAGAAGCGATATGGATGAAAGAGTTCATTACAGAGCTGGGTGTGGTTCCTAGTGCGCTGGACCCAATGTCTATCTACTGTGATAACATGGGCGCCATAGCCAATGCGCAAGAACCAAGGTCACACAAGAAGCTGAAGCATATCAAGCTGCGTTTTCACGCTATTCGAGAACATATCCAGGATGGGGATATAAAGATTTGCAAAGTACACACAGATCTGAATGTGGCGGATCCGTTGACTAAACCTCTCCCGAGGGCAAAACATGACCAACACCAAACTGCCATGGGTGTTCGGTATATTACCATGTAATCTAGATTAGATGACTCTAGTGCAAGTGGGAGACTGTTGGAGATATGCCCTAGAGGCAATAATAAATGTGGTTATTATTATATCTTTGTGTTTATGATAAATGTTTACATTCATGCTATAATAGTATTAACAAGGAAACATTGATACTTGTGTGATTTGTAAACTTAATTTGAAGTCCCTAGTATAGCCTCTATATTTCACTAGCTTGTTGGTTGATAGATGATTGTGGTTTCCCTATCATGAACATTGAGATGTTATCAACAACAAGATCATATCATTAGGAGAATGATATGGTGGACATACTCCTATAGATAAGCGTAGCATAAAGATCAAGTCATTTCATTAGTTCAATTGCTATATGCTTTCTGATACATAGTAACCTAATTCCTTCGACCATGAGATCATGCATATCACCTTTACCGGATGGATGCTTTGATGACATCAAACACCACACCGTAACTGGGTGGTTATAAAAGTGGCATTGAGTGTTCGGAAAGTATTGGTTGAGACACATGGATCAAGAGTGGGATTTGTCCATCCACATGACGGATAGATATACTCTGGGCCCTCTCGGTGGAATGTCATCCAATTAGCTTGCAAGCATGTGACTTGGTCACAAGGGATCACATATCACGGGAACGAGAAAAGAGTACTTATCAGTAACGAGGTTGAACTAGGTATGCAGAGATACCGACGATCATAACCTCGGATAAGTAACATATCGTGAGACAAAGGGAAATTGGTATCGTATGTAAGTGGTTCATTCGATCGCAAAGTAATCGTAGAAATATGTGGGAGCCATATGAATTTCCAGATTCCTCTATTGGTTATTGTTCGGAGAAGTGTCTCGATCATGTCCGCATAATTCACGAACCGTAGGGAGACACACTTAAGGATTCGACGTTGTTTGAGTAGTTATGGTGTTATGAGAAAGAGACCGAATGTTGTTCGGAGTCTCGGATGGGATCCGGGATATCACGAGGTGATCCGGAATGGTCCGGAGAATAAGATTCATATAAGGAAAGTCCTGTTTCGGAGTTCGGGAATGATTCCGGTGTTTTCATCGGGAACATTCTAGAAGGTTCCGGAAAGTCCGACACTCCGGAGGGGGAAGGGGTACATGAATGTGTCATTACTTATTGGAATGATTGCATCATGTACTAAGTGTTCTTGCTGTCCCAAATAAAGGATTAAATTGAATCCTAAAACAGAAAAGTCAAATGTCCAGTTTGAAAGTCAAACTGCCAAAACAAGAAACTGTGGGAAACAAGCAAGAGGAGTTGGAATCAACCTGGAGGAGGAGTAGGACTCCTCCAGGCCGGCGCCCAGCCCAAGGCCGAGTTGGGGAGGGACTCCCTCCCTCCCCTGGCGCGCCAAGACCCCCCTCCCATAAAAGGAGGGGCAGGGCTCCTCCTAGAGACACACAACTTTCACCTCTAGATCTCCGGTTTAGAGCCGTTTTGGATTAGAGCTTCTAATTGCTTTAGCCAACGGTTTAGAGCCTTCTAATTGGTTTAGAGCCTTCTAATTGGTGTGTCTAATTACTAGACCACTAATAGCCTCTCTCATAAGCTCCACCATACTCGCACCGGCTTAAGGCGAAGCCCTGCGGGATTTCCCCTCTACTTCCGGTACCACGCCGTTGTGCTGCCGGAATCGCGAGGAGAGTGCTACAACCTCCGCTGCCTGCTGGAACAAGGGAGAGGAAGGTCTTCGTCGAGTACCGAACGTGTGACCGACTGCGGAAGCGCTGCCGGAACGTGGCGCTGGAAGGATCGTCTACACGATCTTGAGATCGGAAAGAGTACGACTACATCACCCACGAGAATCCGCTCTCGTTAAACGCTTTGGAATCTTCGAGGGTAAGTTATACCATCGACTCGTTGCTACAATCTAGTAGATAGATCTTGGCTTGTTTGTTTGTATGCGATAGAAAATTTTTGTTTTCCATGCTACGAACCCCTACAGTTCCTCGAAAACAAATAAACCGTTATTTGTATTTCTCGTTGACATCAAAGCTTGACTTCAAGATTTGTTTTAATAATAGTTATTAAAATCAGGTATTATGAGAACAAAGGTTGTTCAAATAATTATCGTATTCCATATAAGATGGATGATTTATAAATCTAGTTGGAGAAATCATATCTATAAAAACTAACGCTAAAATGTCACAAGACAAATGATTGAAAGATCACTTACGAAGTGACATCGCCGTTTAAATTATATTGGAAAGAAAGCATGAAGAATCTCCATTTTCATGGATTTTTGGAGTCTTTGATTTGATCAAGTGACGCTTGTGAGACTTTCCTCGGGATAATTAAAACTCCGTTCAAAGGCCAAACAAGAACGATCGACTAAAATTATTGAAATTTATACATATCGATATATGTAGTCCATTATGTATAGTCGTAAGCGATGGACTTAAACTTCATATGCTTTCTCCGAAATTTGAGTGAATATTCACTTAATGAGAAAGAAGTATGAAATATTTGAAAAACGTTTCAAAGACTTTCAAGATGGAGTGGAAAATCATTGTAACAATAAAATAAATGATTTATCATTTTATCATAAGGGATTTATTTGAGTTACAAGTGTAACAAGAAAAATAAATGAATTATAATTTTATCATAAAGGGATTTATTTGAGTTGCAAGTTTAGCAAAACACCTAGATTTACATCTTCCGAAACACCATAGGAGTATGGAGTGTTTGAGATTTGTAATGAAACCTTGTTTGACATGGTTGGATCAAAGGTGTTATTTATAAAACTGCCATTATGTTTTAAAAGATTAAAGCTTTAGAGACTTCCGCTTTTACACTGAAAAGAGCTCCATCTTGATCCGTTGAAATGACACCATGGAAATTATGGTTTGGGGTAAAACCCAAGTTGTCATTTCTAAAATGTTGGTATGCTAAACATAAGTAAGATGTTTACAATCGGAGTTGGATGAGCATGTCTTTGTAGGTTATTTCGAATAACAATTGGTTATTACTCCATAACACCAAGGACAAAAGGGTTTGTCGCTTGAAACGTGAAGTTTCTTGAAGAAGGATTTTTTCATAAATATTAAGTGGGAGGACAATAGAACTTTAATAAGGTTAACGAACCTTAGCTACATGTGCTGAGTTGCGCAGCATCGGAAAATGTTCCGGAGGCAGCCATAATGCTCATGGATCACGTGCCTCAAAGGTTGCGGTCACAGAGGTCTAAAGTTCCTATTGAACCAAGAAGGTCGGATAAACAATCAAATGATTGAGATTTGAGAGTAAATCATTATTGTTTGACAATGTTGAACCGACTACAAATAAACGATGATGGGCCCTGAATCCGTCAAATGTCTTGAAGCCATAAAATCCGTGATAGTTCCATACACGAGAAATCAAGTTTTAAACTTGGAAGACCCTCCGGAAAGGTGTAAAAACCTATCGGTCGTATTTGGATCTATAAAGAAACAGACATAGATGTTTCACATCTATGAAATAGTCGACATGTCGTAAAGTATTTTACGACAAATGTTCAAGGAGTTGACTATGACAGGATTTGATCTTTTATAGCGATATTTAGTCTGGATGGATTAATATAGCAACCACTATATATAATTTGGTATATGGTAGATGAAAAAACAAAACAAAATTCTTTTAAAAGAATGGTTACCTAGGACGTGTGCATGACACGATACAAAGGGTTTTGTTAATTCAAAGGATGCTAAAAGGGCATGAAAACTTCAATGGTTGAAGTAAGCATCGCGGAGTTGGAATCTTCACCATGATGAAAAAGGAGTTTTCATCAGGAGACGATGAAGATGCTTGCATTTGCAATAAATTAAGTGGGAGCGCTAAGACATATTTCTAATACATTATGTGGAGGACATCTTGTTGATTGGAAATGATGTATCTTTTATTGACAAAAGATTAAGGATTTCATTTCGATGAAAGACTTAGGCAAAACCTGAATATTTAGCATGAATGTCTATAGTGGATAGACTGTGATGCTAATATGGTTGTGCCAAATGTACATATATGAGATATTGAAGGAGTTCAATATAGAAACGACAAGAAACGGTTCTTGTCGCATGGAAAGGAGTTGAATCAAGATTCAAGTGCATCTACACTTGATAAGTGAAACAATTCAAGTGCTTCGACACTTGATGAGTGAAATCACAAGGATGTTTTGATCAATCATACCATGATATGTACACATCCAGATATGTCCTATGCTCTAAGTGTTATGAGCATATACCAGAATGAATCATAAAATGATCATTGGACGATAGTGGGGATATTCTTATGATCTTTTGGAAGAATTAAGAATATATTTGTGTAGAGGTGACAAACAATTACAAATAGTTCATTGTAAAGCGTTACATTGATACTAGTTTTGTCACAAGATACAAATTAAATTTATCTCAATTTAAACTATGGGTGGCACAATGAAATGGAAAGAAAGTTTCCATGATGGATTTGAAAGAGTTCCAAAGTTAAGACATTGTGACGAATAGTACAACAAAAGGCTAAGTATATGACTGCTATAGTAGCAGCAAAGGAGGGAATTTGTGTCAAGTAGTTTGTTATCAAACTAAGGTGTGGTTCGCAATAGGCTAACACTAAAGATATATTGTACGACAATAGTATCGACATGATTTAACCCCAATGAACTAAAGGTCTCACCAAAAGACCAAGTTTATACAATGCCATCTTATTGGAGAATGAGTGATGCGTGGAGACGCAAAGACATGTAAATACACACAGACCTGAAGCGTCAGATCCGTAGATTATGTTAACCACTTGCAATTGCGTATCAGGAACACCAGAAAGCCATAGGTGTTCAATACACAAAGTTTCTAAACTAGATTATTGTCTCTAGTGCAAGTGGGAGACTGAAGGGAATATGCCCGAGAGGCAATAATAAAATGGTTATTATCGTATTCCTTATTTATGATAAATTTTTATTTTGCATGCTATAATTATATTAATATGGAAACGTTAATACATGTATGTTTAATAAACAAAAGGGAAGTTCCTAGTTATGCCTCTCTCATGAACTAGCTCGTTGATTAACAAGATGATCAAGGTTTCCTGATCATGGACATTGGATGTTGTTAATAACGAGGTCACAACATTAGTGTAATGATGTGATGAACATTCATCCGAAGTATAGCATTACGATCAAGGTCATTGTGTTTATATTGCTATAACATCATACGAAGTAATCTTAGTCCTTAGACCATGAGATCATGTCAATAACTAACACCGAAAGAGTATCTTGATAACATCAAACGTCACACCGTACCAGGGTGATTATAAAGATAGGTTTAGTGCTACGAAGGTGTTATGTTGAGGCTCATGGATTAACAGTTGAATTTGTCCATCCCGATGACGAAGAGATATACTCCGGGCCCTCTCGGTGATATCACATTGGTTAGCTTACAAGCAAGTGATTTGATCACTAGAATGTTATATCACGGGAACGAGAAAAGAGTACATGTCGGTAACGAGATCAAACTAGGTATGGCGATACCGATGATCGAATCTCGGACATGTAATATATTGCGAGACAAAGGGATTGAGTTACATGCGTATAAGGTTCACATGATCAGAGAAGTCATCGTTGAATATGTGGGAGTCAGTACGGATCTCCAGGTCTCGCTGCTGATTATTGATCGGAGAGGGGTATCGATCATGTCTACATTATTCGCGAACCGTAGGGTGACACACTTAAGGGATACCGACACCATTTGAAGCAAATAATATGCTAGAGAAAGAAAAAGGAAACCACAAGAATTTATTTCACTAGACACCGAAACTATTTCGGTTGAAATTGCTGAAACTGGTTCTGCATGTGAAATTTAATACTAGCAAGGGGTTTTATATGAATGTTTGTTAATTAAAGTAATTAACAAAATTCTGAATAAATAAATAAAAGAGTTTTAATTTAATGAGAGATTGCATTAAATTTGGTGAAAAATTAATGGAGGTGAGTGAAATTTTGAGTGGGTGGCTATTTATGTGAATGGGAGCTCCACCCACATGAATGTGGAAGAGGTGGGGGCACCTCCATGGCTGCCATGCCATGGGAGGGGGCTGCCCCCCTCTCCCTATAAAAGGCACCCCATTCCCTCCTCTCATCTCACACCTCCTCGCGAAGGATCTCTCTCCCCCCTTTAGAATTTCCCCATGGTCTCGGATCAGCGAGACACATGTTCCCGGTGGTTTTTTCTGAAAGGTTTGTTGCTTCCGTTGCTTCGCTGGAGCGAGAGCGCGGAGGTTGTCGGGATAACCGAACGTGTGTGCGATCACGGATGCACCACTGCTTTGTGGTGCTGGACGTGATGGTGCTGGACCGGCTGGACCAGATGGACTTCATCACGATCTTGAGATCGGCAAGCGTTCGACTACATCATCCATGAGTACAACCTCGTTAACGCTATACGGTCTTCGAGGGTATGTATTCTATGGATGTATATCCACCTGTTGCTTGTATCTAGTAGATAGATCTTGGTGCTTTGTTCCCATCGTAGGAATTTTTTGTTTTCTATGCCGTGAACCCTTCAAGCGTCGTCCGCAACCTCCTGGCACCGCTCGTCCGCACCAGCGAGTAGCTCGAAGGCGCGAAGCTCCGCTGCAACATCCCAGAAGCAATCCTCCATCCCTCTCCGCCACGGCCGGCCAACAGAAGAACAGGATCTTGCAGTTGTAGGCCAAACCTCGCCCCAGACGTAGTTTTATTCCAAGTAGCGTTGATCTTCTTCGCTGAAATTTTCTCGACCCCGAGCATGAAACAGCAAAAAAGAATCCCTAGGCAGATGGAGATCTTCCTGCCTCGATCTGGAGCTCCGCTACCATATACGGGCATACCGCCCAACTCCGGCAACATACCACAACACCTACCTAAACTACGGGCACTAGCACCTCCCCTCCGCCATCTCTCACCGCCCGCGCCGGCGAGAGAGGCTTCAGTTTGGTCTAGGCCCCTACGAGCGGAAGGATGGAACTGTAGCAGAGAGAGGGGAGAGGGGGGTGCCTCTCCGTGATGAGAGCGATGTGTATAGTTAGGTTGATGTGGACTATGATGTTTCAGTTAAACATACTGTAATAAAGTTCCGTTAAAAAAGCTTCATCGTCCTTCTCTTTGAAACACCTTGGTCTTAAGCACGCATCTCGGGCGGACCGCTCAATCCTTATCCTTTCCCCTCCCGTGTGCTACAGTACCAGAAGCCACCTCCATCCTGTGTCGCGCCGTCCTGAGGCCTTGATCGCCGGCGAGTCCAGCCGAGCTTGGCCGAGGGGGGGGGGGCAGTTGCTGTATACATAGTAGAGTTAGTCTGGGGTGGAATCCCCGTGTTTGGTGGCCTTGTGCTGCCGGGAGCTTGCGCGTCTCCCAGGCCGAGATGCGGCGGCGGCGCACTCCCCTCGCCCCCTTGCTTCGCCGGCGATGGAGGTGACGGTGGGGTCTTGCCTCTACCTCAATAAGGCCTGCTCGAGCTCGATTTCTGCTGGGCGTCTTCTGCTCCTCCCTTTGGCCGGCCATGGTGGCGGGGGAAGGTGGAGTTCCGAACTGCAGCAGCTTCGTCCTCGAGCTTTGGGTGCTGCTTGGCGACATCACAGTCTCGTTCATGGGCTCTCCTCTCTGCTGGCCGGCCATGGTGGCATGAGGCAGAGGGAGGTTCTCAGCGAGGCTGACGGTGGCGTCATCCGGCGGGGGCTTTGTTCGGTTAAGGCGTTGTGGTGCAGCGCTTTCCGCTCAGCTCAGATGTGCCTCGGTGTGTTTCCATGGTGGAAGGCTCTGAAGTTTTCTCTGCAGCCGAAGGCCTCGAAGAATAAGCGCCTTTTTTGCTTTGCCGAAGGTAGCAGAAATGGAGTTGTGGTGGTGCTCCTGGCCGTCCGTGGAGGCGAGGAGGAGCGACGCCATGTCCTTCTGGTGGTGCTTGCCGTTTCCCCCTTGGCCGGCCGTGGAGGCGAGGGAGGGGTGAGCGGCGACACACTGGAGCTTGCTTCGGCTGAGCGGTTGGGGCTTTGGATTCTTCTCCGGGCGGTTCTTCTTCGCCTGCCTACACCCTCCCGTGGCAGGAGTGGCGATGGCGGGCCGACTATCTCTTCCGGGTCCGGTAAAGAATCCTCTGCTGCGAAGCCCTTCTGCTCTTCACTTCTATTTCTTCCTTCAACAGACGCAGCGATTGCGGAAAACGGAGGAGTCGATTGGGTGAATAGCAGTGTCAAGCAACAATGGAGTTGGGAAGCAATTTTTTGAGCACCACCTCGGTGGCGGGTGACAGCCGTCCGACATCCAAGGCCAGAACATGGCCTATCCAAAAGCCGGCGAAAGGTCCCGGCAATTGTTTAACCTCCTCGATGAGTCCCCTTTCGAAGTTGACGGCCGCATTCCTCGTCTTCGCGAAAGCAAGTGGTTTCGTCCCCGCTTTTGAGTATGACGGCGGCATGTCTGATTTCCGGCTCGGTGATGGAGAAAGAGAAGGATCGGTTCGTTGTCGTTCATCTTTCAGTGAGGTTTTTTCTGCTTATACCAGGGACCTATGCATTTTATCCTTATCACATGGGGTCCTTTGTAACAATTTGTACATCCACCGCTTGATATTAATGTGATGCTTCCGGTCCATTTGGGGACGCTCCTCGTTCAAAAAAAAAAGCACGCATCTTCGAGGAATAGACCAGCTGATGTTTTCTGTTCCCGAACACTATGATAGGTAGATGAAATAACGCCCTCCGAGTTTTAGTACGTAGGACTCCTCCTAGCAGGAGAATTGGCTTAATTCTTGGTCAATTATAACTCACTTGCAACTTCCAACTATCACTACGCAAAACCAATGGTCAGGAATGTCTTTTTATCGGTTGCAGCTCACTTTCAATTGGAAAATCTTTATTGGAACCTAATTGTAACTCACATGACACAAAACCCTGATGCAAAACTCAAATGTTACAAAATCGACCGGGCTATAACTTAATTATCGATCAATAGGAATTAACAAAATCACAAAAGAAGAGTACTTATACTTATTAGCACTCTCTTGTCCATCGAGTAACTATCTAGCTCCTCAGATACTTATTGACTACTAGCCCCCATTTCGGTTTGTAAGACAAATACGTACTTTAAAAAAATAGTTTAACCGTAGTTTAATAAAATATAAACTAATATTTAACAAAATATATACTATTAGAAGTGTATTTAGAATATGAATCTAATGATATAATTTTTGTTAAATATATTTATTAATCAAATTTATGGTCAAACTAAAATATATATTGCCTTATAAACAGGAATGGAGATAGCCTGGTTTGGACTTAAGTACCCCCATTCGGAGTGATATTTACATGTCAGTCTCTATCTTACTATAGTATCATATCAGATCCACTGTTTAAACAACTGCAGTTTAATACTATATCAGATCCACTGTTTAAACAACTGTAGATTAATACTAACCACCTTTCAAGCACATGCTTCCAATCGACGATCGAGACCGATATTTACTAACCAGCCTTATCTACAGGAACCTTCCACTAGATTAAAGCTAAAAGGTTACAGCATTGCTGGTCCCAAATCCTCTCCTTGGCTTTTAGACGGACGTCTCCACCTTAAACACACCTCTCAGGGAGGAAGAGTCAGGGGAGGTGTGCGTACCTCGCAAGTCATTTTCATGACAACAAATCAAGGAACCAAGTTCCAGGACCTGGACGGTCAAAATAATAGCAAGATGCCTTGCAGAGAGCATCATCCGATCGACCCCGACGCGGATATTTCTCTCCGGGATCCACCTACAATGCGGCAGCCTTTGCTAACCAAACCAACATGTATATAATTAGCTGGTCCATCTTTAACCTAATCGCCCGATCCACCACCTGCATGCACTGCTGCCGACTTCCTGGAAATTTACACTTAGACCGGTCATAGTGGGGAGTAACTTAGAGTAGTAACATGTGTATGTTACTAGTCTAAGTTACTACATCCATAGTGGCAAATAACATAGGTGTGGTGTCATACAAAGGCTTATTTATTGTAATGTAGATTCATTTTGTCTTGAAATATGTGATGTTATGGTAACATAGCTAGTTACCACAAGCCTCTCTCTCATCATTTAATTGCATGCCATGTCATCTAAATGCTTAGTTGGCAATACATGTAGGACTATGTTACTACTCAAGTTACTCCCACTATGACTAGCCTTATTCTTTTCCATCAGTACTGGACTGTCTATTGTGAGGATGACCTCATTTCGCCGCCGGTCCCATCTCTCCGGATATGCTTCTTCTAGCATAGCTGTTATATTTTATACTCCCTCTGTTTCTAAATATAAGATGTTTTAGTTTTGTGAAACAAATATATCTAGACTATTTTAGTATGTATACTATATAAATTTATTCATGTTTGAAATGAATCTACACACTAAAACAAGTCTAGATGCATTTCCTTCACAACCTAAAACATCTTATATTTTGAAACGGAGGGAGTACATCTAGTTTAACAACAAGTAATATGAATATGAGGGAGTAACTAAAGTGGAGTGTAAGATAGGGGAAACCACACGTTAAGTGGCCTTGTATTGCTCATTAAATAGGAGGGTTACAAGGAGTCCCGGTTGCATACAACACGGACTATACACAAGGAATACACACGCATACATATCCTACACCTATACAAACACGTCCAGGATATGTATTCTAACACCCTCCCTCAGTCGAAACTGGACGTCTTACGAATGTTGAGACTGTCCCGAAAGTCTAGGAAGAGAGGCGATGGTAGTCCTTTGATGAAGATGTCCGTGAACTGAGATGAACTGAGAACGTGTAGCACCTTAACCTCGCCAGTGGTCACGCGATCTCTGGCAAAGTGTAAATCAATCTCCACATGCTTGGTGCGCTAGTGATGTACCGGATTCTGTGTCATGTAAACAGAGCTCACATTATCACAGAAGACCACGGAAGCATCATGTACCGGCTGATGAAGCTCCAAAAGTAGTCGTCGAAGCCAACATGACTCGGCCACCAAATTTGCTACTGCCCGATACTCCGCCTCTGCACTCGATCT
The DNA here is from genome assembly GCA_910589765.1 of Avena atlantica. Lineage (NCBI taxonomy): Eukaryota > Viridiplantae > Streptophyta > Magnoliopsida > Poales > Poaceae > Avena > Avena atlantica. Next base: position 367,243,590 of record OU342736.1, read on the forward strand.
AGAAACAGTGTGCTGCCGCTTAGCCGACCAAGACACCAAGTTCGCGCCGAGGAACACACAGCAGCCTGAAGTAGACCGTTGAGTGTCTGGACAACCTGCCCAGTCAGCGTCAGAATAGGCCAGCAATTTGTTCGATGTACGTCGATACAAAGTGAGACCATAGTCAGTGGTGCCACGGATGTAGCGTAGAACACGCTTCCAAGGAGCAAGTGATTAACCCGTGGATCATGCATATGAAGACATATATGTTGTACTGCATAGGAGATATCTGGCTGAGTGAAAGTAAGGTATTGGAGACCTCCTGCAATACTGCGATACTCTGTAGGATCAGCCATGGGATCACTAGACTGAGCTGCAAGCTTAGAAGCTGTATCAACTGGTGTGGAGATAGGTTTACACTGCAACATGCCCGTGCGCTCAAGGAGCTCTAGAGCATACTTCTCCTGCGATAGAAAGGGACAATCCTTGGTGCGCCTGACTGAGATGCCCAGAAAATAATGTAAGTCACCCATATCCGTCATAGTGAACTCAGAACGGAGTGAACCAATTAAACTCTGCAGCAGTGTCGAGGAAGACGCAGTCAAAATTATGCCATCCACATAGAGCAGGAGATAAGCCATATCAGGACCACGACGATAGACGAACAAAGGGCTGTAGGTCTTGGCACTCAAGAACCCAAGTGATGCAATATACCAGGCAAATCGCTGAAAACATGCCCGGAGAGCCTGCTTCAAACCATACAAAGATCTGTTCAGGCGGCACACCTTCTCAGGAGCATTGGGATCAATAAAACCTGAGGGCTGTCGAGCATATACTGTCTCATCAAGTGTGCCATTCAGAAAAGCATTATTGACGTCCAACTGATGAATAGGCCAATCACTGGAAAGAGCAACCGACAAAACTGTCCGAATTGTGGCGGGTTTGATCACCGGGCTGAAAGTTTCATCAAAGTCAATACCTTCACGTTGCGTGAATCCTCGCAAGACCCACCGTGCCTTGTATCGATCAAGAGAACCATCAGACTTCAACTTGTGACGAAAAATCCACTTGCCTGTGACTATATTTGCATTGCGAGGTGGATCAACGAGGTCCCAAGTGTTATTTGAGAGAAGTGCAATGTACTCATCGATCATTGCAGCGTGCCAATTCGGATCCTTGAGCGCTCCATGGTACGTCTTTGGAAGAGGAGAGAGACCCTCAACATGAAGATCGAATATGGTCTTCGGCTCCACCACTCCGGTCTTCACACGCGTGAGCATGCGATGCGACGGTGGTGGAGGCGGAAGTCGCGATCGGCGGACCGGAGGTGGCGGCGGCGGTGGAGGAGTCGGTGCAGCGGCCGCACGTGGCGAGGATAACTCCCCAGCAGACGTGTCGGATGGCGAGGCAGACGACGGTGCGCACGCAGGCGACGTGGCAGTCATGGGCGTCGGCGGTGTCGGGGGCCTGGTGTAGGGGTTCGTAGCATGGAAAACAAAAATTTTCTATCGCATACAAACAAACAAGCCAAGATCTATCTACTAGATTGTAGCAACGAGTCGATGGAATAACTTACCCTCGAAGATTCCAAAGCGGTTAACGAGAGCGGATTCTCGTGGGTGATGTAGTCGTACTCTTTCCGATCTCAAGATCGCGTAGACGATCCTTCCGGCGCCACGTTCTGGCAGCGCTCCCGCAGTCGGTCACACGTTCGGTACTCGACGAAGACCTTCCTCTCCCTTGTTCCAGCAGGCAGCGGAGGTTGTAGCACTCTCCTCGCGATTCCGGCAGCACAACGGCGTGGTACCGGAAGTAGAGGGGAAATCCCGCAGGGCTTCGCCTTAAGCCGGTGCGAGTATGGTGGAGCTTATGAGAGAGGCTATTAGTGGTCTAGTAATTAGACACACCAATTAGAAGGCTCTAAACCAATTAGAAGGCTCTAAACCGTTGGCTAAAGCAATTAGAAGCTCTAAACCAAAACGGCTCTAAACCGGAGATCTAGAGGTGAAAGTTGTGTCTCTAGGAGGAGCCCTGCCCCTCCTTTTATGGGAGGGGGGTCTTGGCGCGCCAGGGGAGGGAGGGAGTCCCTCCCCAACTCGGCCTTGGGCTGGGCGCCGGCCTGGAGGAGTCCAACTCCTCCTCCAGGTTGGTTCCAACTCCTCTTGCTTGTTTCCCACAGTTTCTTGTTTTAGCCGTTTGACTTTCAAACTGGACATTTGACTTTTCTGTTTTAGGATTCAATTTAATCCTTTATTTGGGACAGCAAGAACACTTAGTACATGATGCAATCATTCCAATATGCAATGACACATTCATGTACCCCTTCCCCCCCCCCCCGGAGTGCCGGACAATCCGGAACCTTCTAGAACATTCCCGATGAAAACACCGGAATCATTTCCGAACTCCGAAACGGGACTTTCCTTATATGAATCTTATTCTCCGGACCATTCCGGATCACCTCGTGATATCCCGGATCCCATCCGAGACTCCGAACAACATTCGGTTTCTTTCTCATAACACCATAACTACTCAAACAACGTCGAATCCTTAAGTGTGTCTCCCTACGGTTCGTGAATTATGCGGACATGATCGAGACACTTCTCCGAACAATAACCAATAGAGGAATCTGGAAATTCATATGGCTCCCACATATTTCTACGATTACTTTGCGATCGAATGAACCACTTACATACGATACCAATTTCCCTTTGTCTCACGATACTTTACTTATCCGAGGTTATGATCGTCGGTATCTCTTCATACCTAGTTCAACCTCGTTACCGATAAGTACTCTTTTCTCGTTCCCGTGATATGTGATCCCTTGTGAGCCAGTCACATGCTTGCAAGCTAATTGGATGACATTACACCGAGAGGGCCCAGAGTATATCTATCCGTCATATGGATGGACAAATCCCACTCTTGATCCATGTGTCTCAACCAATACTTTCCGAACACTCAATGCCATCTTTATAGCCACCCAGTTACGGTGTGGTGTTTGATGTCATCAAAGCATCCATCCGGTAAAGGTGATATGCATGATCTCATGGTCTAAGGAATTAGGTTACTATGTATCAGAAAGCATATAGCAATTGAACTATTGAAATGACTTGATCTTTATGCTACGCTTATCTATAGGAGTATGTCCATCACATCATTCTCCTAATGATATGATCCTGTTGTTAATAACATCTCCATGTTCATGATCAGGAAACCATGATCATATATTAACCAACAAGCTAGTTTAACAAGAGGCTTTACTAGGGACTCTTATTTTAGTTTACAAATCACACAAGTATTAATGTTTCCGGTTAATACAATTATAGCATGGTATGTAAACATTTATCATAAGTATGAAGATATGATAATAACCCACTTTATTATTGCCTCTTGGGCATATCTCCAACAGTCTCCCACTTGCACTAGAGTCAATAATCTAGTTTCAAACCTTTGTGTATTCAACACCTATGGCTTTTCGGTGTTGTATGTACACGATTGCTAGTGGTCAACTGATCTCCGGATCTGACACTTCCAGGTCCGTGTGTAATTGCATGTGTTTGCGTCTCTACGCATCACTCATTCTCTAATGAGATGGCTTTGTATAAGTTTGGTCTTTCGGTGTGACCTTTAGCTCTTTGGGGTTAAAACATGTTGATAATATTGTCGCACAATATATCTTCATAGTATTATCCCACTGTGAACTACACCTAGTTTGATAACAAACTACTTGACACAAATGCCCTCTTTTGCTGCTAAAATAGCAGTCATATACTTAGCCTTTTGTTGTAGTATTTGTCACAATGTCTTAACTTTGGAACTCATCCAAATCCATTATGGAACTCACTTTCCATTATATTGTGCCACCCTTAGTTTAGATTGAGATAAACTTAATTTGTACTTTGTGACCAAGCTAGTATCAATGTAGTACTTTTACAATGAACTAACCATCTATTTGTCACTTCTACAAATATTATACTCTTAGTTCTTGCAAAAGATCATAAGAATATCCTTACTATTGTCCAATGATCATCTTACGAATCATTCTGGTATATGCTCATAACATTTAGAGCATAGGACATATCTGGATTTGTACATGTCACAGTATGATTGATATAAATAATCTTTGTGATTTCATACATCAAGTATCAATCTATACTTGATTATTTGTTTCACTTTACCAAATGTCAATACACTTGAATATATCATCAACATTGAACTCATTCAATCCTTTCTGTGCGACAAGAAACTTTCTTGTAGTTTCTATATTGAACTTATTCAATATCTCGTCTATGTACTTCTGGCACAACCATATTAGCGTCTATTGATGCCAAATATTTGGGTTTAGCCTAAGTCTTTCATCAGGATGAAATTCTTAATATGTGTTAATAAAAGATACATTATTTCCAATCAACACTATGTCTTCCACATAATGTATTAGAAACATGTCTTAGCGCTCCCACTTAATTTCTTGCAAATGCAAGCATCTTCATTGTCTCTAATGAACTTTTAAACTCCTTTAACAGTTTCATCATAGTGAAGATTCCAACTCCGCGATGCTCACTTCAACCGTTGAAGTTTGCATATGCTTCTAGCATCCTTTGAATCAACAAAACCCTATGGACCGTGTTATGCACATGTCCTAGGTAACGATTCTATTAGAAGAACTTGTTTTGTTTATTCAACTATCATATAACAAAATTATATGTAGTGGTTGCTACATTAATCCGTCTAGACTAAATATCGCTATGAAAGATCAGATCTTGTCATAGTCAACCTTTGAACATTGTTGTGAACTCTTTCCCAACATGTCGACTATTTCATAGATGTGCAACATCCATGTCTATTTATTTATAGATCCAAACACAACTGTAAGGTCTTACACCTTTCTCGAGGGTCCTTCAAGTTCAAAACTTGATTTCTCGTGTATGGAACTATCACGGATTTTATGGCTTCAAGCCATTTGACGGAGTCAGGGCCCATCATCGCTTCTTTGCATGTAGTACGTTCATTATTCTCAAATAATGATTCAACCCTCAAATCTTGGTATTTGATTGTTTACTTGACCTACTTGTTTCAATAGGAACTTAGATCTCCGTGATCACAACCTTTGAGGCACGTGAGCCATGAGCATTGTTGCTGCCTCCGGAATACTTTTCGGCGCTGCGCAACTCTGCACATATAGCTAAGGTTCTTTTAACCTTATCAAAGTTCTATTGTCCTCCCACTTAACTTTTCACGAAAAATTCCTTCTTAAAGAAACTTGACGTTCCAAGCAACAAACACTTTTGTCTCCGGTGTTTATGGAGGAATATTAACAATTTATACAAAGACAGGTTCATCCGACTTTGGTTGCAAACATCTTTCTTATGTATAGCATACCAATGTTTAAGAAAGGACTACTTGGGTTTTATCCCAAACCATAACTTTATATGGTGTCATTTCAAAGGATTATGATGGAGCTCTTTTCAGTGGAAAAACGGTAATCTCTAAAGCTTTTAATCTTTAAAATACAATGGCAGTTTTATGAATTACACCTTCGATCTTACCATGTCAAACAAGGTTTAATTACATATCTCGAACGCTCCATACTCTTATGGTGTTTCGGGAAATGCAAATCCACGGAACGATTCCTTAAATCTTAGGTATTATGCTAAACTCTGTAACTCAAATATCTTACTTTATGATCTTTATCATAAACTGTTTATATTCTTGTTACAATGATTTTGCACTTCATCTTGAAAGTCTTTGAACTTTTCAAATGTCTCATACTTCATCCTTGTTAAGTAAATATTCATATATTCACTCAAATTTTCGGAGAAAGCATATGAAGTTGAAATCCATCGCTCTTGACTACACATAATGGACTTCGTACAACAATATGTACAAATTCCAATAAGCTAGTCTTTCGTTCCCTTTTTGGCCTATGAACGAAGTTTTAATTATCTCTAGGAAAGTTTCACAAGCGTCATTTGATCAAAATCAAAAGACTCCAAAATTCCATACATATGGAGTTTCTTCATGTTTTCTTTCCAATATAATTTAAACGGCGATGTCACTTCCTAAGTGATCTTTTCAATCAATTTGTCTTTCGACATCTTTAGCATTAGCTTTATGGATGTGATTTTTCCAACGAGATTTGTGAATCATCCATCTTTTATGGATTACGGCAATTATTTGAACCACCCTTTTGTTCTCATAACACCTGATAAAACAAATCTTGAAGGCAAGCTTTGATGTTTAACGAGCAACACAATAACCCTTTATTTGTTCTCGATGAACATCATCACATATTCTTTTGCTAATTACTTAGGCCACTGTAGTTCATGAATTCTGTTGTTTTGTATGACGATTCATACCAACAAATTCAGTATCAAATACTTAAGAACCACATTGTTTAATAAGCAAAGAATATAGCCATAACATGTATATCATCTATATACTTAAACTGAACAATTCTAGTCTTTTCTTTTCTGCCATATATTTATGAGATTCTCTTTCAGTATTTCCTTTTCTGTTTGAAAGAATCTATCAATATCAATAGTGGAGTCATACATATGACACATAGTCCAAAATGTGTATAGTTAAATACCAATGTCTTTGGACTTGCACTTTGAAGTAGATCACCATCATCAAATGTTTGGTGTTCTTTCAAATTCCTTTCTTTAGTAATCTCTTGGTGTAGTAAACATTTTACCTATATCAATATTCACTCAAGTTACTTTTAGCTTGTAACGGTGAATCACGAGTATAATGTTGCTCTCCAAAACCTTTTGGAAGATTAGGACAACTAGTATCTCCAACCCTTTTGCAAATTCTCATCAAAATATGAGAACATGACTTTTGACATATTATACTCTATCATGTTCCAACCAAAACTTCGTTTCAGATATCACAATATCTTCCACACATCATGGTTTCTGAAACGACTCTTTCAGATCCTAGATAACCTTGATATTAAGACAATCCTTTGAATATCAAGAATCATGGAGACAAACATGATACTTATATACTAACTTTGGAATTGTTACTCTTGTTTTAATACCAATTATTAAACTTCATCGAGTAACCGGAACTTACTGAAAGTTTGCAATAGGACTTTTAAACTTTAGATTAACACTTCAAAAACAATACGATACCAGTTCGTAAAGTAACTAACCAGAATTCTATAGTTCTATCATCTCAATTATAACTAAGCGCAAGGTGGTAAACGAATGCCAATGACTACAACAACTATGCAAATTCACTTTGATTTAGTTTATGATAAATTGAGTTCTAATTAATAATTAAATTAATCTAGGTGAACTCCCACTCAAAACAATATCCCTCATATTGTTTTAGTGATCACACGAACCAAATCCACCACATCAAAACCGATCATCACGAGAGTTGATATAGCTTCAATGGCGAACAATCAACATGTTCATCATATCTACTATATGACTCATGCTCTACCTTTCGGTAATCCGTGTTCCTGAGGCCATGTCTGTACATGCTAGGCTCGTCAAGATCAAACCTTAGCTTCCGCATGAGCAAATCTGGCTTGCCCACGTTGTATACACTTGCGGAATCTAACGCACCCGATCATCACGTGGTGCTTCGAAACAACAAGCTTTAGCAACGGTGCTAACTAAGGGTGAACACTTTATGACTTGAAATTCATGTGCATGAGGGATCATCTTATAATGCTACCATCGTCTACTAAGCAATACAAGATGCATAAAGGATTAACATCACATGCAATTCAATATATATGTGATATGATATGGCCTTTCTTCTTTGTGCTTCCGATCTCCATCTTCAAGCACGAACATGATCTCCATCATCACCGGCATTGCATCAAGGTCAATGACGCTACTCCATGGTTGTCGTCCACCGGCTTCAACTATTACAACTACTTTGAATAGACACGCGGGTCTTAACATAAATTAAAGACAACCATATGGCTCCTGCCGGTTGCCGACTTACAATAAGGAACATTGCATACATCAAATATAATCACAATCATGGCCATATCACATCACTGCACACCCCTGCAAAACAAAGTTAGACGCCTCTACTTTCTTTGCATGTTTTACGTGGTTTGGGGCTTTCAATAAGTGTCGTTCTAACTTACGAACATGAACCACAACGTTGACACAAGTATTGTTAATCACCCGTTGTGTATTGGATCTTTACTATGCTAGGAGAAACAGGCACCCGCAAAGCCACTTATGCAATACAAGTTGCATGTCAAGCGTGGAGCAAGTCTCATGAACGATGTCATGTAAGGTTAGCCCGGGCCGCTTCATCCCAACATACCGCAAGATGCAAAGTACACAAGAAGCAATCGACAATAAAAGCATCAACGCCCACAATGACCATTGTGTTCTACTCGTGCAACAGATCTACATATAGACACGGCTCTGATACCACTGTAGGGGTTCGTAGCATGGAAAACAAAAATTTTCTATCGCATACAAACAAACAAGCCAAGATCTATCTACTAGATTGTAGCAACGAGTCGATGGAATAACTTACCCTCGAAGATTCCAAAGCGGTTAACGAGAGCGGATTCTCGTGGGTGATGTAGTCGTACTCTTTCCGATCTCAAGATCGCGTAGACGATCCTTCCGGCGCCACGTTCTGGCAGCGCTCCCGCAGTCGGTCACACGTTCGGTACTCGACGAAGACCTTCCTCTCCCTTGTTCCAGCAGGCAGCGGAGGTTGTAGCACTCTCCTCGCGATTCCGGCAGCACAACGGCGTGGTACCGGAAGTAGAGGGGAAATCCCGCAGGGCTTCGCCTTAAGCCGGTGCGAGTATGGTGGAGCTTATGAGAGAGGCTATTAGTGGTCTAGTAATTAGACACACCAATTAGAAGGCTCTAAACCAATTAGAAGGCTCTAAACCGTTGGCTAAAGCAATTAGAAGCTCTAAACCAAAACGGCTCTAAACCGGAGATCTAGAGGTGAAAGTTGTGTCTCTAGGAGGAGCCCTGCCCCTCCTTTTATGGGAGGGGGGTCTTGGCGCGCCAGGGGAGGGAGGGAGTCCCTCCCCAACTCGGCCTTGGGCTGGGCGCCGGCCTGGAGGAGTCCAACTCCTCCTCCAGGTTGGTTCCAACTCCTCTTGCTTGTTTCCCACAGTTTCTTGTTTTAGCCGTTTGACTTTCAAACTGGACATTTGACTTTTCTGTTTTAGGATTCAATTTAATCCTTTATTTGGGACAGCAAGAACACTTAGTACATGATGCAATCATTCCAATATGCAATGACACATTCATGTACCCCTTCCCCCCCCCCCCCGGAGTGCCGGACAATCCGGAACGTTCTAGAACATTCCCGATGAAAACACCGGAATCATTCCCGAACTCCGAAACGGGACTTTCCTTATATGAATCTTATTCTCCGGACCATTCCGGATCACCTCGTGATATCCCGGATCCCATCCGAGACTCCGAACAACATTCGGTTTCTTTCTCATAACACCATAACTACTCAAACAACGTCGAATCCTTAAGTGTGTCTCCCTACGGTTCGTGAATTATGCGGACATGATCGAGACACTTCTCCGAACAATAACCAATAGAGGAATCTGGAAATTCATATGGCTCCCACATATTTCTACGATTACTTTGCGATCGAATGAACCACTTACATACGATACCAATTTCCCTTTGTCTCACGATACTTTACTTATCCGAGGTTATGATCGTCGGTATCTCTTCATACCTAGTTCAACCTCGTTACCGATAAGTACTCTTTTCTCGTTCCCGTGATATGTGATCCCTTGTGAGCCAGTCACATGCTTGCAAGCTAATTGGATGACATTACACCGAGAGGGCCCAGAGTATATCTATCCGTCATATGGATGGACAAATCCCACTCTTGATCCATGTGTCTCAACCAATACTTTCCGAACACTCAATGCCATCTTTATAGCCACCCAGTTACGGTGTGGTGTTTGATGTCATCAAAGCATCCATCCGGTAAAGGTGATATGCATGATCTCATGGTCTAAGGAATTAGGTTACTATGTATCAGAAAGCATATAGCAATTGAACTATTGAAATGACTTGATCTTTATGCTACGCTTATCTATAGGAGTATGTCCATCACATAATTCTCCTAATGATATGATCCTGTTGTTAATAACATCTCCATGTTCATGATCAGGAAACCATGATCATATATTAACCAACAAGCTAGTTTAACAAGAGGCTTTACTAGGGACTCTTATTTTAGTTTACAAATCACACAAGTATTAATGTTTCCGGTTAATACAATTATAGCATGGTATGTAAACATTTATCATAAGTATGAAGATATGATAATAACCCACTTTATTATTGCCTCTTGGGCATATCTCCAACACCTGGCAGGGAAGGCAGCCACGGCAGGGGAGGCAGTCGCGATAGGCTGCCATGCGCCCGCGGTAGGCTGCCTGGAGCCCGCGGCAGACTATCGTGCAGCAGCAGCAGGCTGGGGCTGCCGTGCGCCAGCGGCGGAGAGACCCGACGAGGGGTCCTGCGAATCCGAGCATGGCGCGGTGAATGGCGTGGCGAGGGGGAGCGGCGGTACCAAGTCCTGCAAAAAATCATAGTGTTGCATAGATACAGGAGTAGACGGCGATGCACCCGTGGACGCAAACGGAAAGCTGGACTCATCGAACACAACGTGTTGAGAAATGATGATCTTCTGAGTGGACCGATCAAGGCAACGATATCCACGATGGTTGGAAGGGTACCCAAGGAACACGCAGGCGACGGAGCGCGGAGCAAGTTTATGCGGCGCGGTTGCGGCGGTGTTGGGATAGCACAAGCAACCAAAAACACGAAGATCAGCATATGAGGGATCAAAACCATGGAGAGCATGGAACGGAACGTGCTTATCTATGGCCTTGGATGATAGCCGATTGTGAAGAACAACGGCAGTGTTGAGAGCCTCGGCCCAATAACGCGGTGGCATACTAGACTATACCAAAAGAGTACGGGTGATATTGTTGAGAGTTCTAATAATGCGTTCAGCTTTTCCGTTTTGCTGCGATGTATATAGACACAAAAAGCGGAGTGATATTCCATGTTGTTGGGCAAACGAGTGGAGAAGGGAATTATTAAACTCACGACCATTATCACATTGGATAGATTTGAGACACGCATCAAATTGAGTTCGGGCAAGCATGTGAAGGACGAACAAGTGAGAGAAAGTTTCAGATTTACGTCGAAGAGGATAGACCCAAGCATAATGCGTAAAATCATCAAGACAGACAAGATAATACTTGAAACCAGAAACACTCTCAACGGGTGATGTCCACAAGTCACAATGAATAAGTTGAAACACTTTGGTGGTTACACGAGAAGACGAGTAAAAAGGAAGACGAACATGATGACCTAATTGACAAGCATGACATAAACTAGATTTGACTTGTCTAAAGGAACTAATTTGGCGCGAACTAGAGACTCCATGACAGGCCGTCCGGGGTGCCCAAGACGGCGATGCCAAAGCGATTGATCGACAATGACACGTGCTTGTGGAAGACTCGAAGAAGGCTGAACCGAGTAGAGGGGACCCGAACTATTGGATCTGAGAATCTCGGTCTTGGTTGGAAGATCCTTCACAGAAAAACCAAACGGGTCAAATTCGACGGAAACATTATCAGTGGTTAAGCGACGAACTGACATGAGATTTTTGATGATATTAGGAGCTACCAAAACATTACGGAGATAAATGGGACGATCCAAGTTGGGAGAAACAAAACGTGCATGTCCGGTGGCGGTGATGGGAAGGGTGGAACCGTTACCGACAACAACATCACGATTAGAAAAGGAAGGAGACACGGAAGTTAGCATACCAGGATCGGAGGCGAGGTGATGACGCGCCGGTGTCCATGACCCACTCGCGGGGGGACGCCTGCATGCCCATGGTCTGGAATTGCTGAAGTAGCGCCGCTTGGTCCCATGATGCAGCCGGTGTTGGTGTCGCCATCGGCACATAGCCGTTGTAACAGTACGGGGCATAGCCATAGGGCGACGGCGGTGGCGGCGGAGCGACACCGTAGGGGCCTTGCGTGTAAAACGCATGAGACGGGACGGACGGCCGCGGGGCGTAGTAGGGCTGACGTGCGCCGGCGTAGCCGGCTGAGCCGTACGGCCACATTTGGATGGCGCCGTTCCATGGGTGCTGCGGCGAGGGCCACGTGAGAGGCGGCGCGGCAGGTGCTGGTGCCGCGGGGGCGGGACCAGCGGGGGTCGTCTCAGTTTTGGCGGGGGCAGCGTCCTTGGCAGCATCCTCCTTGGCTTGCTTTTTCTTGCCCCGACCGTTGCCACGGCCATTGCCTGTGTTGTTGGAGTAGAAGGCGGAGTCGGTAGCGCGGCCGCGACGACTCTTCTTCTTCATCTCCTGCAGCTGGAGCATGGAGCGACACTGGGCGAAGGTCGGTGTAGGGACCATAAGGGAGATGAGATCGGAGGCGCCCTTGTACTTGCCGTTGAGGCCGTTGAGGCAGTGGATGACGAGCTTGGCATCGTCGACAGGTGAACCGAGATCAGCGAGGCCGTCAGCGATGGACTTGAGCTTCTGCAGATAGTCCGTCATGGTCATGTCGCCCATGCTGATTTCGGCGAGTTCGGCGGAGAGGAGGAGCTCACGGTTGGTCTTGTGATCATTGAAGAGGTTGTTGATGGCGACCCAAAGCTCGGCGGTGGAAGGATCTTTGCCCGGGGTCATGACGGCGTCGAGGATCGGCAAGGAGACCGAGCCGTAGATCCATGACACCACCGTGGCGTCGAGGAGGTTCCACTCCGGCGTTGGAGAGGACGAAGAGGCGCCGTCGAGGTGATCGAGGAGCGCGTACTTGCGGACGGCGGCCCGAAAAAACGTGCGCCACTGGCGATGGACGCCGGTGTCGAGCGCAAGTTCCACGGGTACGTGGCCCTTGATGCTTGAGAGGCCAACGACCTGAGCGTGTAGCGAGGTGAGGGAGAATTGCCCGACGACGACCGAAGTGGCGGCGGGGGAGATCTCCTTGTTGGCGGCGGCTTGCGAGATCGCTAGGGCATCATCGCGCGCCTTGGCCGCGTCGATGTCGCGCTGCCTGGCAGCAGCGGCGTCGCGCTCATCGTCGGAGGTCGTCATGGCGTCGACGGTAGGGAAGAAGGGGGTAGGGTTGGGCGGTTTCGGAGAGGCAGCGGAAGTCGGCGTCGGCGCATGTCCTAGTTAGGGTTTGCGTCTGATACCATGTAAGATAAGGAAAACCACACGTTAGGTGGCCTCGTATTGCTCATTAAATATGAGGGTTACAAGGAGTCCCGGTTACATACAACACGGACTATATACAAGAAATACACACGCATATCCTACACCTATACAAACACGTCTAGGATATTATTCTAACATGGAGGTTTACTACAGACATAGTTGTTGCATTTTGTACTACAAGTATATATGAAATAGACGGTTTTTATGCATTTTGTACTACAAGTATATATGAAATAGACGGTTTTTATGCATGTTATTTTGTACTACTAGTAGAACCATGGTATTACTCCATCTATCTTAAATTGGATACCGTGGATTTGTCTAAATTCTCATGCGAGCGAGACATCTAATTTGAAAGAGATGAGGTATTGTAGTTTCCTTCTCGAACCGCACGATCAGTGAATCATATGGATGGAGATGGAGAATAGGAATATATTTAGCAGTTGTTCACGTCATATGGACTATTTCCCCAATACCTATGTTCATCGCGCGCTTTGTTGGTGTTGCCTTTTTTTTTTCAGGGCTTTCCTTTGCTTAGCAAGGGAGAGTTCCTTCTCGTAAGGGCTCTTGGTCCAGAAAGTCAGTCCTTGTGAGCTGTACGCGTGGATCTGTAGCAAGAAAAAGACAGCAGGCAACAAAGCAAAGCAGGTGCTTATCTACGCACGCAACAAAACTACGGACCTTGATTCTTCAGGCCTCACGTTTTACTGTGTAGATTTATACTGTATGTGATTATCTTGGGACCTCACGTTTTACCGTTGCATATCTTGTCAATCATCTGCTACTAGTACAACTTCTTGACTTCCGCTGAACATCTCTAGTGCAACGTCTAAATCTGAACGTCTATATGTCCGTATAGATGACCGTCTAAAAGGAGAAAGAATATAGACGATCTTAGTTTTTCAGCGGAACGTGTATATGTAGGACGTCTACATCCTCTCTCCAATATTTTAATATTTTTTTTATAACTACCATCAAAATTTAGAAGCAATATTCAGTAGCAAACAAGACAACGACATGATTATCAATACAAGCAAATATTTGTATATTATGCAGCGATACAAGCAATGTTCAGCAACATTCAGTAGTACATCACTCCATCTCTATATTTTGTATCGATGCACAAGCAGCAACAAGTTCAGTACGAGACAAGCCTCCTCTCTTCAACATCATTGGAGTAGCTGCAGCCCTCTACCATGCCCCTGCCGCTGCTCCTCCCCAACCGCCGCCATGTCCCTTCCCATTCTCTTCCCTGTCCGTCGCTAGGCCGGACGCCTCATGTGACCCCATGCCCCCCTCCACGCCCGAGCCTGTCCCCAACAGGACCAGACGAGATCGCGCCCGTCTACACTGTTTTGCTTCCGGATCCGGCAAAAATTGTCTGCCGGCGAATGGATCTAGTGTGCGTCTAAGCACCATGGTCGAGCACCCTCTTGTTCTTGTCTACTTTCTCTCTCCCTCTCGCCAAATCTACATGAAAAAGGAGAGTACATGGAGCCGGCGAGCAGAGGGACGGCGACCTCTCGCGAGTGCCCCGCGTCCTACGTCTCCAACTGCTCCAGATGGGCGCGGGAGTGAGCTTCCGGGCAAGAAGTTGCTTTGGACGGCCGTGGCACCGTCGTCCATATATGGACGATGGGAAGCAGGTTTGGGAGGACATCTAAATTTAGACCTCCATTTAGACGAGCCACTGAGAAGGTTTTTTCTATTCATGGTCGTCCAAATCGTTTTAGACAGACATATAGACGAGCCACTAGAGATGCTCTAAGCATCGAATCAGGGACTTAGTCTGGAGTAAACGGTTCGCTTGCAATACATTTCTTCATGGGTCTCATTTACTGAGGACGTACTTTGATTGGAAGAAATGTACAATCCGTCCCGTTACCTTCGGAATAGGACCAGTAGTTGCTGTCGCCTGGGCTTATGGTTTGGGAAACCTACTTACTCCCTCCAATTCAAAATAAGTGCCGGAGACTTGGTACAAACTTCATACTAAATACTTTTTACGTTTTAAAATATAAGATGTTTTAGCTTTGTAAAACAAATGTATCTAGACTTTTTTTACTATGTAGGTTCATTCAGGTTTAAAGTAAATCTACACAGTAAAGTAAGTCTAGATACATTTTTTTTATAAACTAAAACCTCTTATATTTTGAAATGGAGAGAGTACTATATACTAAACCACCGATATTTTGAAACTGCAGTCAAATGAGAATCTGTGGTCAATCACTCTAGGTCTCTGGTAAAGACGAACCACTCAGGAAAAAAGAAAGAAGAGTAGTTAAGCGGCATATGCAGCTTACACCGAGCTCGCTCGCACGGAAGTTGGCGCGAAAAGATTCCGTGGATCGATCGCAAAGAGAAAAAAGAACTCTCGGCATCTCCCTCAAAAAAAAAAAAAGAACTCTCGGCATCCATATCTGGTGACAAGAGCCGGAGACGCCAATTGGCTGCAGCAAAAGCGATACCATAGTGGGGGGCTGTGGAACCGACGGCCGGGCACGGGGCACCTGATGCCGCCGTCTGGCACCTCCTCGCCCGGACGAATACGGGTTTCAGGCGACGGGTGGGTGGTCCACCGAACCCAAGGACGGAAACGTCTCGCGCCTTCCGGACCGTGGAAGCTCGGACGCGATCCCCGTCGGTCTAGCTCCCCCCGGGCTAGCCGGGCAGCACGGGATGCACGCGTCCGGTAGGTGCGGTGCGGAAGGGAATCTCGGCGCCGATCTTGCTTTGCCCCGCACCCCGGTCGCGCCAGATCGAGGTTCCCAGCTCGGCGGAACAACCGGAGCTCCACGGGCACGGGGGGTTGTGGGCGTTCCAACAAAACGTCGTCGGTCAAAGTTTAGGCACTGTCGCACGTACCGGCGGGCGGCGGCGGCGGCCAATTATTGATCCCAGTTATACTTCGCTCGAACGGGAAAACGTGGAGAAGATGGCATGTGTATGTAGGGGGAAGTTCAATACCAAAAGGACCTTTTGTTCTTGGCTACGAGTCATTTTCAAGGGCCATGCGCCTGCACGTCGTTTTCTGTTTCCGGTGCTGATGCCACCATACCGTCTACCACTACAACCTTTGCAAAATTTTCCCTAAAAGAAAAGAAAAGAACAGTGTAGATTTAGCTGAGCTGATGTTTCCGAAATAACGGCAGATCTCCTGCCTTTATAATTAAAAAAATTATTTGTGAAAAACTAAATATCAAAAGTTCAAAATACAATAGTCACCGGTTACGCCAAAAAAATTAATCAAGGTA
This sequence comes from Avena atlantica, assembly GCA_910589765.1. Taxonomy (NCBI): domain Eukaryota; kingdom Viridiplantae; phylum Streptophyta; class Magnoliopsida; order Poales; family Poaceae; genus Avena; species Avena atlantica. The sequence continues at coordinate 367,260,050 of OU342736.1, forward strand.
TGATATAGTTTCTTTAAAGCAAATAAAGGTTAGTTTGCTATTTCTTAGTCGTCCGGGTGTTATATCTAAATAGATCTTGATCCACATTGATTGTAAAGAAAGTTACAACAAAAAGGTCCATTTTGGTTCCTCATCTTCGAAACTAAAGAGGTCAATCCGTTAGATTGGTAATAGTGGAGAGTAACTTAGACTAGTGTCAACGCGGAAATCCAATTCGCCCCATGAGTGCAAATGAACTTATTATTCTAAGATATATTTTGAAATACCAGAGATTTTATGTGCGCACGCAAGTTCTTGGGGGAAAAGGACATTTTTTGTGTCCCATGTAAAAATGACAAATTTCGATGATCTAGCATGACTATTCACAAACATTTTTTTTGGTCTTTTTACACAAGACATAAAAAGTATACCTCTCTCTCGAAAACTTGTGCGTGAACATAGAGTGTATGGATGTTCATGCAAAATTTTCTTTCAATTTTTTTGACATTTTAAAATTATTTTTGATGGATTTGTTATAATAGGTTTATTTGCACCCGTAAGCCAAAACACCGTCTCGTAAAACATCTTATATTTTGAAGAGTGGTAATAAAAGAACGAGTTCCAGACTTGCAATATTCATGGACCTGCACAACCATGTCGTGCCAAATCCTCCAACGAAAAGGTTCAGATTAACCGGCCCGATGCAGATCCGTCCAAGAAGTAGTAGCTCATGGCCACATCGCCTGGATCAAACCGACACGTTCCAATTATCTACCACATGCAACTTGAGTGCCCACAACGTGCGTTAGGATCTGCCCGGCCTCACAGTCGTGGCAGATCTCTGCCGTCGTGTCCGCCTGGCCGGCATCGACATGGGCGCTACCACGCACATGCGAGTATACGTGAGACAGAGTTCATACTACCTCGTTTCGCAAGAAAAAAAAGGAGTTCATATTGCCTCAGTCATTTAAAAAAAGAGTTCATATTGCCTCATTTCACAAAAAAAGAGAGTTCATATTGCCTCATTTCACACAAAAAAAGAGTTCATACTAGCGCGAGCATCCGAGCCGTGCACCCCAAATTCAACAACAATGTTGAATCGTTCGTATGGTGTGCATCGTCCTGAACATGTGTAGTTTTTTATTTTCTTAGTAATTTTGAATCAAAATATAAATAGTTTCAGTCATCATTTATAATCCATACCACTAAAATTGCGTCAAGTCTGGCCATGTATTAAGCACATAGTTTTAACACATAAAAACTAAAATAGTTCTACAATAGTTGAAAATAAGAATATAATAGGTCAACTTGATCAAGGCCGGCTCTCATCTTTCTTGTCCTTCATACCTCCACAAATGCTCGGTCATTTTGTTTTGCAGTTCGCTATGAATAACCCCGCCATGAATCTCCATGTGCATTGCAAGGAAATCATCCCAAACTGCCGCACTAGTTAATCAACATCAGCAAGAGGACTCTGGCACAAATACAGACGATCATCATTCACTATAGTTTCACGCTGACTCTCAATGATCATATTGTGTAAGATCCCGCGGGAATTTATCACCCCCACATCTGATCGTGAGACCAAATAAGCGCAATGTACCAAAAATTTGACAACCATTGATCACATAGTTGCACAATGGAGCATGAACTTCAACAAATTTGACAAACACCGGAGAGCGTTGGAGCATGTTAATGTTATTGTGAGATCCCTCCATGCCATGAAATTACATGTCATAATCTTCCATGTCTTTAAATACCACAGTGCACTCTCCTTGATATCTTTTGCATAAACATCAAGGTTTAAGTCCTTATGGATTTGAATTTGAGCTCTTATTATATTGTTTAGGAAAAATGTGGGCGTGGTTTCCCTCTGTAGTTCTTTTAGATTACACAAGGCATGAAGCGGAAACACGGGATAGCCCGATGTGACATTCACTTGTGTTGGTTGCATGTATCAAGTTAGTTGATGAACCTACCTTATTTTTCATCTATACCATAACACTAGTAAAAAACTCTTAACCAAATCGTTAGGATTCTCAAAACAAAAAATGTGCAACGTGAGACAAAAGTGAGAACTAGCAAGGCTAGATTACTGCTCAAAGAGATACATGAAGACAACATATGACAAGAGAAGATACACAGTCAATACCAACTCCATAAATGAACTAATAACCACGCTGATTACGTTGTTTTGTGAATTCGCCAACTATGATTCTTGAACAGAAAGCTTACAACATGAAAATTCTGCAGGACAACGAGACATAGCTACTGCTCTAAAGAATTCGAAGATGGTCAACCATGTACAATGGATTCAAAACCAATCTCAATGAACTCCATATGTAAACAGTGGCGAACCTAGAAATTTTTCAAAGCCCGGGCAAACTCTTAATTTAGAGGCTAATTTTACTAATATTTAGCTTCGATAAACAGTAATTGGGCTTGCCAGCCGGGTCTGAAGCCTGGGCGTGTGCTCGGGCTGCAGGGACGCTGCGTCCGCCTATGTATGTAAACATGAAGCAACTACGATTGTTGGTACTTAGAATGTATCGTGGAGTCGAATCACTTCCGCCATGCAAACTTTTTTTTTTGTCTAGACACCATAACATATAGAAGCATTGGTGAAGAGACCAGGAGAGACAAATGTGAGCATAACATGTTACTTGAAACACAATTATCTCTCATGCATTGTTAGCACGAGTGTACTGCAGCATTTGCGCCAGAACAAAACCAGATTAGTCTAACCAAGGGTTGTTTCAAGCAACACACATGTCTAGTCCAGCACTCATACAAGCAACCAACTTACGAAGATTGCATATAGCAAGCTTCGTTAGGCTTCATGCAAGCACCAAACATGCCTTTTTTTTTCATTGCTAATATTTTTAGAGAAAAATATTAATAGCCATTGGTATTGAAAATACATATTTATTCAGTGGCAACACTATAAATAAGCATGAATTTATCCGTATTATTAGATTAAACACAAGTAAACATATAGTATATAGAAGTATGCTTTCATAATGAGTGAGAATATCCAAGTCATTGCTGAGAATTTCAATTTGTTTTTATGGCAAGTAACGGGAAGACTAGAAAGCAACTAAACAATGAGTGATGGCCAATATATTGAGGTAGCAACATGCAGAAGTGGAAAATATGCCAATGACAGATCTAGGATTGTACTAGCAAGATGTTGCACCTTATAGAGTGATTAATTGTTTTTATGAAATGCTATAAACACGACACATAAGTTTAAACTTTGCCAGGTGTACAATACAGATAGTTTACTTGACTTAGGACATAAATAACCAACACATGTGTGCCTCAAACTTGCGACAATTAAATTGGATAGTAAAATAACTACGAACTAAATCTTTCGTTATGGACTTTGTTCTTGAGCGAAATGGAGGCACAGGTACGAGATCCCTCTAAGACACTTGTATGAGTGAAACTTGTAAAATCTTGCACTACCACTCATTATCGCCCACTGCTACTTAATTTGGTGACATTAGTTGATATCATTTCAAGACACTATTCTACTATATAATATCATAGTTTTTGATAGTTTTTTTTAAATTTTGGTCAAATTTTTGTAGCTAGACATTTTGTTTAAATATAAGTCTTAAGCCCTGAGACCGAGGGAGTACGATTTATATGCACTAAAAGTAGTACTAGTAAGAAAAATACTGTGCCACTACGGCAATGCTAGTATTTTGGTAAACCAACCAGCAGAGACCAAAATGACACTCAAGCCAAAAGGAGAAAATATGCTACCGAGGGCATCTGCCACGTATCTCTACTTCTTTCTCACCCGACGACTCGTGATCGCCAGTCGGTCATGGGCTCACGGCTCCGTCGTCCTACCCACCCACCTCACCTCGCCCCCCGTCCCGCCCGTCGTCCCCGACGAGTCGTGCCAAGCTCAAAAGAAGCGCCCAAGTACGGTACCCAGCCCGCCGGAGCAGCTGTTTACCCCACTCCGCCCGGCATTTAAACCCGCTCACCCACCTTCCCCCCCATAAAACGCGCCCGGCCGTTCCCAGCGCAGCGATAAAAACAAAATTAAAGCTACTCACATATCCGCTTCCCTCGGGCCGCCTACTCGCCGGCCAGCGCGGCGAGCGCACGCACGCGTCTCTGCCGCGCTCGATCCGGACCGCCACATGCACCCATTCTGCTGCGTGCCCCCCGTGCCAGTCTCCCCCGCCGCCTCTGCCGCCGCCTCCTCCTCCGCCACGGCGGCGGCCGCGCCCTCCGCGGCGGCGGGTCTCCCCGTCGTGATGCCCCCGCCGCCCCCGCCCCCGTCGCTGCCCACGCGCAGCAGCTCGACTGGCGGAGAGCGGCGCGTGCGCGTGGCGGGGGTTAGCGTCGTCGGCGGCGGCTCCACCTCCCCTCCGGAGGGGGTGAAGCTGAACGAGATCGTCGGAGGCGGCATCTCCGGGGTCCTCTACAAGTGGGTCAACTACGGCCGCGGGTGGAGGCCGCGCTGGTTCGCGCTCAACGACGGCGTGCTCTCCTACTACAAGATCCACGGGCCCGACCGCATCCTCCTCTCGCGCGACACCGAGCGCGGCGCCAAGGTCATCGGCGAGGACTCCCTCCGCCGCCTCTCCCGCGCCTCGACCTCGTCCTCCACCTCCCAGTCCAACGGCCACCACTCACCACGCAAGCCCCTCGGCGAAATCCACCTCAAGGTCCACCTGTCGTTCCATACCCCGATTTCGCTTCCGTGATCCGCAGATCCATTTCGTCCGTTTCTAACAAGGTGGAAATGGATTGCCCTGCAGGTCTCGACAGTCAGAGAGAGCAGATCAGACGACAGGAGGTTCTCGATCTTCTCGGGGACGAAGAGGCTGCACCTGCGGGCGGAGACAAGGGAGGACAGGGCCGCGTGGCTCGAGGCGCTGCGGGCCACCAAAGAGATGTTCCCCAGGATGTCCACCAGCGAGATGGTGGGCCCAGGGGACACCGCGGCCGCCGTGGCCGTCTCCACCGAGCGCCTAAGGCAGCGCCTGCAGCAGGAAGGGGTAAGCGAGGCCGCCATTGCTGACAGCGAGAAGATCGTGCGTGCTGAGTTCGAGGCGCTGCATAAGCAGCTCGTGCTTCTCAAGCAGAAACAGGCGCTACTCCTTGACACCCTCCGCCATCTAGAGGTATTGACGTTACTCGTACTTACCTTCAAACAGAATTTGATTGTGAATGAAGTAGGAGCTATTGGGGTTCCATCCATTGGTATGATTTGCCATTTTGTACATGGTTGGATTAATTGAACAAACAAGTACATCGCTGCTTCTGTACATTGATGTACATGTTTTTTTTGGCATTTTCTGCTTGCACCGATTGACATGTGTGTACATTGGAAATTCGCATTCACCGTGCTGTACTTCATTTCTTTTAATTTTCTGGTGCTGCTGTTTTATTTACTCTGTCAGTCAGACGTAACTTGGTCTCTAAGTAATTTAATGTGATATCCAAACCGTATATTGCGGTCTGTTTGATGGGTATATGTATGGTGGAAACTTAAATTCATCATTGACTTCATGGAAAGTGGAAACTAGTTGAGAATGCTTTTGTAAATAGTAACTTGTAGATACTGGAAAAGGGCATTGTGCATCAATGTTAAATTTCAAGATAAAACTCAAACTAAATTCGAAAAGACAGGGAAAATGCAAATTCTGCATGACAAACACACATCACTGTTTGTGCATAATTTGTCCGGTATATATCTCAAATCTGGCCTACTTGAGAATTTCAGAAACCTCCACGCATGATTTGGCGTTCAATTTGGGGTTCCATCTGATATCTGCCCCTGTATAATTTATTATCTGACAAAAATGGAAAATCCTTATAGTAGTTTTGTTTGTTTGACTACATAGTTCATCCACCTTGTTGGTATTCAGTTTGAATATAAATGTGATATCAAACATGATAATCGTCCTCATATCTTCCTTTGAGGTTACAGCGTCTTGATGCACACACATATCATATGCATGCACACATGGGAGTGTCCTCAACCACCCTTTCGTAATTGCATAGGTCAAGCGATAAATCCTCAACCTCATGGGCGTGGGTATTTTCTCTCCCACTTAAGCTCAACTTGCTGGTGCAAGTTGCACAACCAAATATTTGTAACCTGATTGTGAATTTGGGAATGGACATGCTTTTCTAATCCTGTAGTACTCAAGGTGCAAAATTTGGTTTCGACTTATGTGCTTGAGTTTGCAGTTTTGATTGTATTTATGTTGGTCAAGACGTGCCTACTTAATATCTCTGTTTCTAGTCGAACTACCAACCTTTTGACAACGCTACTGAGACATGTGGATCGGCTATGTTAGCACACTTCAGCATGTTGTCATGTGTCCAACACATTACAAATTATATGTGATACAGGTGCAATTTTCTGAAGTTCGAAAAAAAGGTGCAAGTTTGCTCAATAAAACTATATTAAACTATTCTAGATTTCCTGATGCTGTTGATGTACTCTGCTGCTTATATGTGCATTTCTCCATGCAAAGTGTTCCCTTGTTAACAAGAACAAATTTGTATAATGTGACTACCAAATAAGACGCTAAATCCATCTGAAAAATCGTATATCAAGTAATAATGAACATGTGACATCCCTCCCACAGCAGGCATGAGTCAGTCAGGTTGGTTAGAAAATTAGGTGTATGCACCTCAGACAAACAAAACGATAATATAGCTGACTCTGATTTTCTGTTATCTTTTCTTGTCTTCACATAGAACCCTTGTTGTCATTATGTGTTTTTTCATTCTTCAAACTGCCCTGATTTGTTCGATTATGTATTCTGACGTTTCCTAAGTAATATGTAGATCTACTCAGAATTTATGTTATCGACATTCTCATCTGAAAAAGTATTGTGTTCTGGTGCCTTGCTGTAGACAGAAAAGGTTGATTTGGAGAACACCCTCGTTGATGAGAGCCAAAGACAGTCAAAAGAGTACGCATCTGCTTCTAGACCAAGGAATGAGAAGAATAGTGGTATGAGAAATTGACTATTAAATGTTAATGCTATACATGTCATTTCTATGTGTCACTTTTTCCTTGGTGGCTGCTAATTGGTGGGTAAGACCAGTATGGTTTGTCCATGTTTTTTTGCAAAGGGAAAATTTGTTATGACAGTGGACACTGTTAGTCTGTAACTGACTGGAGTACCATCTAAAACATAGCTGTACTCTGGAACTTCAACAACATTGTGGTAATGTGGATTGGACTGAGCATTACTGATTGGTCCGCCAAATGTAAACAACTTAAATCATGCATGAGCAGTTGCAATATACTGATGTACATATCATTCAAGGGGATGTTTTGAATCCAGAATGCGTATCAAGTTATTCATGCATGCAATCTTTTTCTGGTGCCATTATTTGGGGGGTGGAGTTCCTTTAATTCTTGTAGAGAAGTGTTTAAATTCACTATTCTTGTCATCACTTATCATATCGAAATAGAATTGTTTTAAGTTTTTTGGCAACTATAGTTGGAGTACCCTCCTATAAATGTCCGAAAGCTGCAATTCTTTGTATGCAATTCTGTCATTTTAGCACAGAAGAATCTTTAAATTCATTCTTTAGTTGTAAAAATTCAGTTGATCCTTTCTCTAGTCCTGGACCATATGAAAACTCTTTGATAACTGGACCAGTGAATCTTGTAGTTCCCTGAGTACCAGTTTTCAAAATCATTCTAGATCTTTTCCCTCTCACCCTTTTCCTTCATAAGTTCCTTGTTGCTGTTCTTAGATACCAATATTCTGTTTTCTTGAATGTGCACATTTGTTTTCTCTTATATGTAGCTCTGGGTGTTCTTTTCTTCCAAACTCTGTTTGGATTGTGTATCCTGTATGTGTTGATTCATTATTTGATGTACTTTTGTGGATAGAAGTTAAACACTCATCACTCTTTTTCAGAAGGAAGTGCTAGCGAATCTGATGATTATAATGAACCACAAGATCCTGCTGAAGAAGAGACCGATGATGATGAGAACATTTACTTCGATACAACAGATTTTCTTTCATCAAGTTCTTTTAAAAGCAGCGGATCCGATTTCCAAAGATCTGAAGCTGGTTCAGATGACGACGATGATTATCCAATGGATGGAATTGATCCTTCCATGAAGTCTGTTGGAATTAGTTATCCATATGTAAGAAGGCGTAAGAAGCTGCCAGATCCTGTTGAGAAAGAGAAGGGTGTGAGTCTGTGGTCAATGATTAAGGACAACATAGGAAAGGATCTCACCAAAGTCTGTCTGCCTGTTTACTTCAATGAGCCTCTTTCATCATTGCAAAAATGTTATGAAGATCTTGAGTATTCCTACCTTATTGATCGTGCATATGAATGGGGCAAAAGGGTATTTCTTCTTCCTCTCAGTTTTCAACTTGGTCTCAGGAACATTTTTTGTTTTTCCCTGTAATACTAAAATTAAACTTCACATCCACTTTGTTTGAATTTGCACTGCGTCCCCTACCCATCTCTCCTATTATCTTGGTACTTCTAGGATATATCAAATTTACAATATAAATGAATGCAATATGAAAAATATTTTTGATGGATCTAATGGTATTTATTTGGTATTATAGATGTTGATATTTGTTTCTATAAACTTGGTCAATGTTTGCATAGTTTGACTTAGGACAAAATTAATATGCACTATATTTTGACATGGAGGGAGTACCATGGAGGGTAGTGATGTGCTTAACAACTCACCCTTTTTTAATATCTTCCATTTAGCTGTAAATTCATTCGCTGTAAATTCATTCTAGTTCGTCCTCAATTGTAAGCTGCAACACTGCTAGTCAATTATGTTGAGCCTCTCCTGTGCATGTTATTTGAGAGTAGTAGCAACTACAAAGTTGTGATAAAAAATGTTCATTTGCATTATTCCTTTATGTTTTATGAATCTTACATATCTTTTGTTGAATACTCAGGGGGATAGTCTTATGAGGATTCTTAGTGTAGCAGCATTTGCTGTTTCTGGTTATGCCTCTACGGATGGAAGGAGCTGCAAGCCCTTTAATCCCCTACTTGGGGAGACCTTTGAAGCAGATTATCCAGATAAAGGCCTCCGTTTTTTCTCAGAAAAGGTTTGGTTATGAACCTCAAGAAATCCATTAATATGAGGAACGAGTTCTTACTGTTGGTTTGACATAGTCAGCTAATCTTTACTGTTCTTTTTCTTATAGTTTGCTAGTCAGTTCTAACTTTTTGCAAGAAATATTTTTACCTATTGAAATTCTTTAATACAAACTGTCACCTGATTGTTCTTACCACCAAAACTGTGTTGTGTAGCTTTACATGTGCCTTACCAGCATCAACTATACATTAAGACAATATGGGTTAACATTTTTTCAAATATGCATCCATTGTCTTTTTGCATATTAGCCCACTTGTTTGCATTTTCTGTCTGCAGTTTATTGTAGGACTTCTTTTTACAGTTCACTGGAATACTGCTCCCGTGCTCATCTCTTAAATAGCTCCTGATTGGCCATTCTATGGCTATTGGGTCATCAAATACCGTTTCTTTATAGACTCACTGATACCTGATGCTGCTACAAATTTTCTTCAAGTATATTTTATTTTCCTTTGCTCTTTGGTTAACAAAAATACTTGTCACTTGCCAGGTCAGTCATCATCCTATGGTTGTTGCATGCCATTGTGAGGGAACTGGCTGGAGATTCTGGGCAGATAGCAACTTAAAGAGCAAGTTCTGGGGTCGCTCCATTCAACTTGATCCTGTTGGTGTGTTAACACTGGAGTTTGATGATGGTGAAGTTTTTCAATGGAGCAAGGTATTATTACCTAGTTACCAAGAAATGGCTAAATGTGTTAAAAAATATTAACTGGTAATATGCTATCACAGGTGACCACTTCTATTTACAATCTCATATTGGGCAAACTGTATTGTGATCATTATGGCACTATGCGCATTCAAGGCAATCGTGAATATTCATGTAAGCTGAAATTCAAGGAGCAGTCAATTATTGATCGCAACCCTCATCAGGTATTTAATAAATTGCTCGTGTACTAGTTGTCCTTGTTCTATCTGATTACTCCTTTGACTTCCTTTGTGGTTTGTTCGTAACTATAAGATACACCTTCTAATCTATGTTCGTAACTATTGAAACAAGTAACTATTGAAAAAAGTGATGTATCTGTGCCTGTGGAAAGGCCTTTTTACTGAGACACTTCTTTGGAAAACAGTGAGTTTTAACTGCTATGTTTCTCAATGTTTGGAGAATCCCGGGTATCGTAGAATCTAACTCGAAATGATATGCGCATGATATGAATTGAGCATTAGCTCAGTAGTCAGTACTACCCTTATTGTAGCAGCATTGCAGATACGATAATCTTAGTGCAAATGACTAAGCCCAAATTTGTCACCAACTAGAGCTTCGGATTTTTGCAGTACACTAGTGAATAATGATCCGCTGGCATGCTATGAATGTGTTCACAGTACTTTCCTGCGGAACCCATCAAATCAAAATGGATACCCAGTTCGAACTTGAAACCCACACTTGTCTGATGGATCCTCTAACTTAGTACTCTTTTGGGATCTCTCCTTGTCGAGTATCTGTCTTATAGTCCCCAGAATTAGAGTTATAATATTGCATTGATGACATTGTATTTCTTGAACTAGGAATGATAGTGAAATAGCTGATATGATTGTTCTTATTACTTCCTTTCTGTTTTAAAAGCTTCGGGACATACACTTGTTTGAGAAAAGAGGCAATATTTCACACTGAAATTAAATGGTATTTTGGCCCTATAGTTTGAATTCAGAGGGCCATTTGACCCTATAGTTTGTTAGAACGGTAACATCTTAAGGTAAATAAAGTGCAAGGTGGGTATTTGTCTAGAAAAGGAGCAGTCATTTGTACAACCTACTCTCTGTGAATAAAACAGTGAGAACTGAATGGATCAAGTCCTGCGAATATTTTGAAAATTTTATGTGAATATTTCAAGCAAAATCGAATTATCAAATCCTTGCCTATGTCTGTTTCTCTCCTGTCCTGTGAATATTTTGAAAATTTTATGTGAATATTTCAAGCAAAATCGAATTATCAAATCCTTGCCTATGTCTGTTTCTCTCCTAGCACCCCTATTCAAGCAATTGACTTTTGGTTTCTTTCATCGTGCCAGTATGTATTTTCATTGAAATATGGGTTCACAGCAAGCTTGATCAGTTGAATATTATATGTGCTTGTATCTATTAGGTTGAAATATAGTATGAAGGTTCGAATTGACAAGCCTTAATTTCTTAAAAAAAACTATAGTTCGGAAACCTAATTGCACGTTTTTTTGGAAGGTCGGATTTTCTTGAATCTTTTCATTCGCGAAACACTATTCTTTTTTGTCAGAGTACCTAACTCTGTAGTACAATACTGTTTACATCTTAGTTTACCTCACCAAAGTTGAACAAACATATATGCAGGTCCAAGGTGTTATTCAGGACCGAAGTGGTCGAACTGTTGCTACACTCTTTGGGAAGTGGGATGAAAGCATGCACTATGTGATGGGCGATTGCTTTGGAAAAGGCAAGGGATCTGAAAATTTCTCTGAGGCTCATTTGTTGTGGAAAAGGAGTAAACCACCCAAGTTTCCCACTCGATACAATCTCACCAGTTTTGCAATCACATTAAATGAACTTACCCCTGGATTGAAGGTAAGGGTATTACTATTGGCTTCATATCCAGCTTCACTCATATAGGTAGGAGACTCATACCGATGATCAATTGTTTAATACAATCCAACCTATATGCAGGAAAAACTGCCACCAACAGACTCAAGATTGCGACCGGACCAGAGGTGCCTAGAGAATGGTGAATATGAAAGAGCAAATGCTGAGAAGTTGAGGCTTGAGCAGAGACAACGGCAGGTTAGTCTATGACTTAAACCCATCACGTTCTTTATTCTCAGCAAACTATGGTTAATTTATAAATTGTTTGACTCTGGTTACAATAAACTTCTGTATTGGCTGCATTGCATAGTTTTAAGTTCTCGTTTTCTCTTACTGTCCAGTCCTACATACTGATTCATTACTTCAGATCAAATCTTCACATAGTTATATTGTGCAATTCATGGGTGGAACAAAACACCACGTCAATGTTTGCGTAGATAGTCATTTGTATGCTCATGTCAGCGACTAAATCTATGCTCCTATGCTCTTTGCCACAAGGCCCCCCCCCCCCCCCCCCCCCCCATATAGCTGTTAACTTGATCCTCTAAAACATCATACCTGAATTTGAGCCATAGAAATTTTAAGCAGACTTGCTAATCATCAGGCGACTGAGAATTCCTTACGTCTCAGTCGACCTGCACGATCGTCCAATTTTTTCTTTAAGATTCGCACGCGTTTAGTTGAGAAGAAGATAGAATAAAAGAAAACGCCCGCGCATGGGATTCGATCCTCAGACCATATGGACTTACATGCAGCGCGTAGCAACCAGGGTAGCTAACACTTCATATATTATTTTTGAGTGTGGCCTTAAATATTCACTACGCTTATATCCTTTTTTATTGTTTGTCATTCATTTTGTTTTTCTGTATTGTTTATTTTCTCAATCTATTATTTGTTCTTCTGTTCTTGTCTTTGTAAGGTTGCGCTCTTGATATTTTTAGTTTTGCATTATTATTGAAAACGTGCAATTTGTATGTTTGTGTCCTTTTTTTATTATTCAGATTTTTTCACAGAATTATTGATGATATATCTTTTTTCCTTTTTATCTTGTATTACAATTCACACCGTTGCACCTATTGATATAGTAGAGTTGCACTTTGTGATTTTTTTCATAGAATGCTACGAATTGTGAAACGTGTGATTAGCAACCAAATTTTAAAATGAGTTGCATTTTTTTCAAAAAATCGTGCAAGTAGCAACTAGATTTTGATACTAGGTGCACTTTTTGAGGACATGTGTAACTCAAACCGGTTTCCGACGTGTTGCACTGTTCTCAAGAAATGTGCAATTTAGCAACTCTACCGGTTTTAGAAACGGGTTGCACTTTTCTCAATAAACACGCAACTCCAATAGACGAGTTATTTTCTCAAGAAACGTGAAACTCCGGCTGGCTTTAAAACGAGTTATATTTTCTCAAGACACGTGTAAGTAACAATTGGGTTAGATACAAGTTACACTTTTCTCAAGATATGTGTAAATCCAAGCGGTTTTCACTACGAGTTAGCGCTTTTCTCAAGAAATGTGCAACTCCAACCGATTTCCGCTACTGGTTGCACATTTCTGCAATTAGTAATTGGCACTCGAAATAAGTTCTACTTTTGTTAAAAAGTGTGCAAGTTTCAAGCGGATTTGATAAGAAAAGTGCAACTCCAACATACGAGTTACAACTTTTCTCAAGAAATGTGCAATTGAACAAGCTTTTGATATGAGTTGCAGTTTTTCCTCAAAAATGTGCAATTCAACTTGTTTCAATATGAGTTGCACTTTTTCGTCAAAAATGTGCAATTTAACATGTTTCGATATGAGTTGCACTTTTTCCTCAAAAATGTGCAATTCAACTTGTTTCGATATGAGTTGCACTTTTTCGTCAAAAATGTGCAATTTACTTGTTTTGATATGAGTTGCACTTTTTCCTCAAAAATGTGCAATTCAACTTGTTTCGACATGAGATGCACTTTTCCAAAAAAAAACATGCAATAGCAAGTAAATGACTTATACTTTTCTCAAAAATATTTCATTATCACTGGTTTCATTTTTATCAAAATACTAAGTTGCATTAGTGTACATGATACAGTTGCACGTTTGCTGCATAGGCCCAATACGAGGCCTCTATTTTTTCCGGTTGCTCACTGACCCCAATATGAGCGCACGTAAAAAGAGATTGATTTTTTTTCTGTTGCTCACTTGAACGCAACGCACATAAAAAGAGATTGATTAGGAAATCCATCGACTGAGACTTAACTGAATATCAGTCGACTGATGTACAGTCACTCCCAATTTTAAGACATTATCCAATATGTGTCAAAAAAAAGTTGGCGAAGAAAAAAAGACGGAAGACATGATTATGCATAAGCATGATCTAGGTTGCTCACTGACCCCAATATGAGCGCACGTAAAAAGAGATTGATTTTTTTTCTGTTGCTCACTTGAACGCAACACACATAAAAAGAGATTGATTAGGAAATCCATCGACTGAGACTTAACTGAATATCAGTCGACTGATGTACAGTCACTCCCAATTTTAAGACATTATCCAATATGTGTCAAAAAAAAGTTGGCGAAGAAAAAAAGACGGAAGACATGATTATGCATAAGCATGATCTAGGTAGATGACTGGATAAACTTATAATTTTGGCAAGTATAGCCTGTTTGCTTCAATGATTTTGGAATCTTTGATCTAACGCTCAGTAAGTTTGGAAATCCATTCACTTGAGTTCATTTGGCTTTGTTCACATCATAGTAGGCTTATTTAGTTCTTCATGAATCATGTTATGATACAAACTATGCTGCAGGCACGGAAGATGCAGGAGAGTGGGTGGAAACCACGGTGGTTTGCAAAGGATAAAGGTACCGACACATACCGCTACCTTGGCGGTTACTGGGAATCCAGAGAAAATAGCAGCTGGGAGGGCTGCCCTGACATCTTCGGACAACTTCCTAACGATCTAATGATGACTGACTAGATTCAAGTAGGTTACAGGTCTTATGGTTCTCTGCTTTCTTCTTTTGGGATCCGTTGGTTCCATAATTTTTTAGTGGTTTATAGTAGAGCAATTAAATGTCTTTCGGCCTGTGAGCAAAGGCTGCCCTTCAGATACATTGTTTTGCCGTACATAATAAGAGTTGTTCGTCCAAAGTGTCGCTCTGAATCAATGTTTTCTTGCGAGGATCTCACTCCAGCAAGTTCAGAGTGGTGTTATATAGGCCATTTGTGTATATTTGGATATGTAACGTGCATTGAAGCGCCAAAGAATATTAAAGCATGATGTGTTCATGAATCATGATGGTTCGCTCTAACGGAACTGTATAGTCCAGGACAGTGGGATGCTGAGTTTATTTTTTCTTGATTTCGTGATAGGTAAGTATATGTTATGCTTAGTACTGAAGAAAAGAACATACATTTATGCATGCAGAAACATGAAAATAAAGCTCTTATGCAGACTCACACTGACTGCTTCTAATCCCATGAGGCCCATTCCTAGAAGAATGCCCAGCGTCGCGTTTTGCGACAGAAACTCTTCACGCTGCTAACAGTATTGTTTCCCTGAAATCGCTAGTAGAATAATTATCGAGAAACGTCCTGAATTGGCCAGAGAATATGAAGAGTAGACATATGCACCCAAGTTTGGCAAGGTTGACACTCTGAAAGTAATGCTGGAACATGATTCAAATCTAGGGTATGAATAAACAGCAAGGGTAATCCTCTCCTTGCGGCATATCGAGGTCAAGTTGCTGCTGCTCCAGAGCTTCTATGCTCCTCCTTATAACAGAGCAAATGGTGAGATATTGCTGTATGTAGTTGCGTATGATCATTCAGAGTTTGCTGAATTTGTCATGGAGACGCCACTGGTACGCAAACTCGTTAACGTGCAAGACAACAAATAGTGCAAGCCAAGCTTTACTGTCTCACAGTGACATAGATAGATGTGACGGTGCTTGACAAAAAGGGTGATTCAGCAGCTTGGAAACTGTCGAGCGACATGCAGAAGGACACGACTTTAAACTGGAGACGTACGTACTCCCTCTATTCAAGAATAGTTGAAGTTCTAGGTTTGTCCCGAGCAAGCTATTTTTAATTTGATCATCTTTTTTGAGAAACACAGTACAATTAAAGACGCTCATAAAACGTATATGCACCAATCCTATGAACGCATACACGCACATCCTACCCATATGAGCACCTCCGAAAAACTGAGCCGGCGGATCAAGTCTTGAGATTGACGAAGTCACCACGGGCGCCTCGCTGGCGATGGAAACGTCGTATCTCACTGAAAGAATATTCCATCTTTTATGCAACACACAATGTCAAACCTGGGGTTTGAACTCTGATGGGCTGGGGTACAACCATCCAACCATGGGTTGATTTGCTATTTTTAATTTGATCATGTTCACAGAAAAATATCAACATCTACAACACTAATTTGGTTTTATTAGGTTTGTCATACAATATATTAAAATATATAGATTTTACATTGCAGACTATGACACATTTTTTCTTCAAATTCGATTAAACTTAGAAAACTTTGACTTACAACTAGCATAAATCTAGAACTTCAAATATTTATAAATGGAGGGAGTATGTTACAAATAACATCGATCATACATACACACGATTTTAAAAGTAAGGTTAAATATTTAACCTTGATGTAATTTCTTTTATAAAATACAATTAATTTTATTGATATGCACATTTATTTTAAATACTCGCTTTCCTAAGCTAAGGCCACTAAAGTTTTTTCTATATCTCGGCGAATTTTTTCCATATGATTCTCTGTGAGTGGTGCTCCACTTAGGGACAAATGTAGAAAAGTACTTCATCTGTTCCAAAATATAGGATGTTCTAGTCTTTTTCTAAAATCCATGTACCAGAAAAAACATGTATCTAGACGCCAGGACATATATACTAAAAGGCGTCTAGATACATATGTTTTAAAAAAAAATCTAAAACATCTTATATTTTGAAACAGAGAAAGTAGTACCAAAGGAGGCAAAGGTGAGGGACGAACCATATTTTTTTTTCTCCCACAGTGCTCGTGGAATTGAGAGACTTCTCATTATGTCTCGGAAGGTTGCATTTCAAGCATTCTTTACCTTTGACACCTTAGCAATGTATTCCTCATTTGTTGTTGTCTGTATATGCATCATAGACAACACATGGGAAGTTTCCAGTTTTACCTTGCAGGGTGAAAATTCAAGGTCCGGTCTTAACTGGTTGTGTCTGGCAATGACCTTGTTGAACGCATTGCTTTGTGAGCGAGGACTTTCTTCAGGGTGAAAACCTATGATCTTTGATCGGGCAACGACGGCGCCTGGGCACTGTTTCCTTCTTGTAGGCGTTGTTATTGGAGTGGAGGACTACTGGTGTTGTTTTGATGGTGTCAGTGTCGTTGCTTTGAGGATTAGTTCTCTATAGCGGGACTTTTTTTTGTAATTCTTTTTTTTCTGAACTGTGTGTATTCATAGGGCCGCTAGGTCATGCGTTGTTGCAGAGACTAGATGTAATTCGTATCCATATGATATTAATATATACTATTTTCCCCAAAAAAGAAGCCCATGTGGTTTGTTTACGTGGCAACAAGTAACATTCTTTTTCAACTTGTCTACCCACAATGTTGGATCCGCATCTCTACCGACATGCCATTGCTATTTGTAATGTGGTAGATTTGTTGCACTTTATTACTTGGCTGCTGGACAAATGTTCTATATTAAAGCTCAGATTTTGTTGGGTATAAGTTTTAGGTCTAATCTCCTTGACATGGTGTGACCTCAACAAAAAATATTGCAGGGTCATGGTTTCTAATGATACTTTGTAATTAATATGTACTCCCTCCGTTTAGAAATATAAGATGTTTTAGGTTAGTGAAGCTAATGTATCTTGATACCTTTTAGTGTGTAGGTTCAAATTGGTTTCTTTCAGGGTTATGGTTTCAAATGAATCTACACACTAAAATATGTCTAGATACATTTATTTCACAAATCTAAAACATCTTATATTTCTAAACGGAGGGAGTAATCGACCGTGTTTGGCTACTCATTAGGACATAATATTGTGCTGCTATTCTTGTATTCTGCTAAAATTTGGTGCATTGGTTTCACCTATCTAGGTATGATAATACCGTATTAATCTATCATCAAAGTAATTAGTTCGATGCAAAAAATTCGTCCAGCTTTTCAACATAAGCTTGTCTCGTCATGAGTTCATCAGTAGTAGCAACAAAATGGATCTTTTACCCAATAGATCTTTGACAATCACAAATCACAAGCTTTAGACATTGTAGGGTTTTTGGAGCAGGAATTACGAAAGAAGCCTTTTTCTATCAGGGTTTGTGGAAGTTGTGTGAACTAGACGCAACTGAACATGTAGGATGGTACAACAAAGCATTACCACATTCACGGTTATAGTACATATACTTAGTAATTATTCAAAAAAAATTGGATTCTAAAGTTTAGTCTCATAAAAAAA
Source organism: Avena atlantica (assembly GCA_910589765.1). Lineage (NCBI taxonomy): Eukaryota > Viridiplantae > Streptophyta > Magnoliopsida > Poales > Poaceae > Avena > Avena atlantica. The sequence continues at coordinate 367,278,178 of OU342736.1, forward strand.
CAACCACCTACCCAAATTCATTTGCTTGGCTAGCTTCCTTACCCTCGCATTCAATGAATGAAATGTCAAAATCCTTGCCCAGTTTTTTATCTGTTTTGTGGTGGTTTTGGCATGATTACACTTTAACTCAAACATGATCTTCTGTACTGTGACCGCTTTTTTCATATTCTAATAGAAAAGGTAGTGCTCCCGATCGCTAAAAAAAAACCTTGCTCACTTATCACTACAACCAGATAATGATGCATCACGCCACTAAGGCAGCGACAACCCAACCCTTGGACACTTAATTCCACACCCATGCAACGCTAGGGGGCATCTAAAAGGGGGTTACACACCGATATTTTTTTTTTGGGTTTTATATGCATATGAATGGATGGTTTTCCGTTGGATCGCCATGCCTATCACAACTCTCCTTCTTTACCCGAGTTTGGCTATTACCAAAAGTCATAGGCATAGTTAATATACTATTAGAAACAAGGGTAAAGAAAAATAAAAGTGAGAACAAGGAAAAGAGAAGCAGACCTAAACTAAAAGCAATGAAGTGAAAAAAAAAATGAAATTATTTTCGAAACCAACTCCAAGAACAAAACTACTCCACAAGCAATAAAACGCCCCAAAAAGGATAAATTCCTAAATGGCACAAAAAGCATAGGATGATGGACTAGTATATAAAACAACCCGCAGGAAATAAAAAACTCTTGAAAAATATGGACCCAGACCATATACATGCAAAACCATGAAAAGAAGGCCCATAATAAGACATCGCACTGGCTGCTTCTTATTCCACAAGGCCCATTAACCGCCATTGCCTACGAGAATGCCCAGCGTCGCGTTTTGCGGCAGGAGCGCCTCGGCGGCTTCTAGTCAAGGATAAAAAAAAAAAAGGCTCAGCGTGCTACTCTGATACGGTCGAAAAAAAGACGACACCTAGCGATTCCGCGTAGTATATACTCCATAAACAATCAGCTTTCCCACGCTACGATTTTGCTTGATCAGATTTTTTTTGCTTGTAATATAAGGATTAAATGAAGTCCCTGAAAAAAAAAGGATTAAAGGGAAAAAAAGAGAGACTACGGTAGAGGGTTTGGATCCTAAAAACTGCTGAGAGCATAACCTTGTTTAAAACCTTTGTTTACCCGGTTTCATCATCAATGAAAACGGGAGCTGTGGGCTTCTTAATTCGAAAAAAGAAGAAGATTTTACTCAAGTTACACATCATACAGGCAAGTGACTACCACCTTTTTCATTTCAAATCGGCAAAATAGTTGTGTACGATAGCAACCAAGCCCTGTAGCACAAGTACGCACAGTAACTTCTTTGCCCGGACCTGGCGCGGAGATGATGCTGCCGCCTACCTGCATTCACACAATCGACGACGAGCCGCATGCATGCAGAGCAGAGCGGAGCGCAGGGCTCGAGGCGGCGACCAGGAATGACACAAGGGCGGCAAGGCAACTCCGAGAAGGCAGCCGGCGCTCGCATTAGATGATGATCCTCATCGTGCCTGCCTGCCTGAGCCTGACACGACATGCCCCATCAGATCTACGTATGGATGGATGCATGGATGGACGCGAGCAGTCCGTCCGCAGTGCATGCCCTCCGAAACAGTTCCGCGCGCGTATTTGCCGATGTGAAAGGGCAGCGCCAGCTTGTCTCGCCGCGGCAACGTCCGGTCCCTCGCCGTCTGACTCTGGCCTGATGAGCCGATTCTGACGCTCTGAACGATGACGAAGCTGTGGAGTATGTAATGCAGATATATGGAGTATATACAGATAATAACTGATCCATACAGATAATAACTGATCCATTCCTCCGGCCGTTGGATTTAGTACTAATACAGACCATGGCGCAAGCACTGACTGCGTTTTATTTTAGAAAGCATACCACACTGACCAAACATAGTATGGTTTTTAAGGACGCTCTAAGGCCAAGTTATTGCTTTATTCGGTAAACCGGTCAGGAGACAATGGTCGATCACTTAGTGCAAAAAATGTAGCATGATTTACTCGTCAATGCCGTAAAGACCTACTAAGACACGTGAGCACAATGCCGTTAGATTCACATCCAACCCCTTGTAACTGTAAGCAAGGCTGCAGAACCGAACTTGAACCATGGAATTTTGAAACGGATGGAGTACAACTTTGTACCTGCATACGTACACGTACAGTCAAAATCATGATACCAGGACCAAGAAGAGAGCAGCTTTGAATCGCTACACGCTTTGTGCAGTTTTACTCATCCTGTTTCGGTCCACGGCCACTACAAAAGCACAGACCCGAACGGACCAAATATGTTCAGGCCATTTTCGAAAGGACTTTGGAGCCTATCTCAGAATAGCAGCTGTGAGGCCTGTGCATGTGCTGACCAGTCTACCGCAACAGTAATCATGGTGGTACCTGCCTCTGCCTCGGGCGCGCGTGTGCGGAGAACGTGTTTGCATCATGCAGAAACGGAAATGATGCTTAAGTAGTAGACTAACTGATGGTAAAGCGCCTGTGGCATAATTACATGGAACACGTCTCGCATTCAGCCAGCCGGTCGCGGTCGGTCTATTTTGGCCACGGTAGTAAATCAGTGGCGCATGATGCACAGTTCACGGATCAGTTTGCCACATTTTATTAACTTTGCCTAACATTGTAAGACGTGATTGATGATCAGGTAGTGAAAAGGCTACTTGGGTAGTCCCCCGAGCGCCTCGTACGTGTATACACATTGCGCACCAGATCGTGCGAGCTGCATGAGTGTACAGGATTGTTGCATGAGTACGTGTAGGACTGTTATACTGAGTCTAATTCTATCTCTAACACTCTTTCTTAGTCGTACAAATATGGTTAAGTCCAGACTATGCCTAAACTCTATAAAGTTGCTTTCACGCAGTGGTTTTGTGAACATTGCCAACCTGATTCTTTGAACAATAAAGTAAATCTCGAGTTGCTTATTCAACACTTGTTTCTAACAAAAGTGAATGTTTATCTTAATGTGCTTTGCTCTTGCGTGAAAAACTGGATTGACTGACAAAATATATTGTTTTCAAATTATCACATTATAAAATACTCCCTCCGACCCATATTAGTTGACTTGGATTTTTTAAAATTTGGATGAACATATACACTAAATAGTGTCTAGATTCATCCAAATTTGAGTCAACTAATATGGGTTAAAGGGAGTAAGATATTCTAGTCAATTCGACTCCAAATTCTACAAGCAATGACTAGGCCCATATTACCTTAGTTGTAGCATTAGCCACAACATTTTATTATGCTTCGGTGCTAGACCCAGAGACCATGGTTGTTTCTTAGCCCTCAAGAAATCAAAATTTATCCATAGAACACACAAAAACTGTAGGGTTCGTAGCATGGAAAACAAAAAAAATTCTAGCGTATGAACACATAAAACCAAGATCTAATCTATAGCAAAGCCAAGATCTAATCTACAAGATCGGTGCAACAAGATTGTAGAGAACTAACCCTCATAGATCCAAATCATTTAACAAGACCGGATTCCCATGGTTGATGTAGTCGACCACTTGCCGATCTCAAGATCGTGTAGACGATCCTTCCCGCGCCGTGTTCCGGCAGTGCTTCAGTAGTCGGTCACACGTACGGTAGTCGATAAATACCTTTCTCTCTCTTGTTAGCAGGCAGCAGAGGTAGTAGATCCCATCGGAATCCCAACAACACGACAGTGTGGTGGTGGTGATGAAGGAGAAATCCCTGCAGGGCTTCGCCTAAGCCGGAGCAGGGCGATGGAGAAGGGTGGCGCCTAGGGTTTAGGGGCAAGGTGGCTCCAAGGACAAGGGTCCAAGGGGTGACGCTCTACCCCTCTTTATATGGCAAAAGGGACAGCACCCAAGGGCCTCCCTGCCCTAGCCGAGTTGCCCCCCAACTCGGATAGGAAGGGGAGAGTCCCTCCCCAACTTGGCTAGAAAGGGGAGGGTTGTAAACTTCCCTTCCAAGTTTTCCCTTTCCTTCTTAAACTAGGATTTGAATTTTCAAACTAGGGTTTGACCCTTTCCTCCTACTCCTTGGCCGAGTTGCCCTTGGGCTTGGTGCGGCCAACCCTTTAGGGCAATGCCGCATCCCAAGTGCCCCTCCCGGGGTGGTGGACCTTGTGACCTTGTCACATGATTGCAGGTGTAACATCCTAGAATTACTAAACTTGGATCATCAAACTCTAATCATAAAATTTAGGGTTAACAAAAACTTTTCTAATTAAAAATATGAAAGCATTCATATGTGTGTGTATTAAAATTTGGATTCTTTTGAATTGTCATGGTTCTGTGTTTCTTTGCTTGTAAAATGATTCTTAGGTGAAATAAACATCATCTAAACAATCCCCAAACTTTTCCCAAAGACAAACAAGTCAAAATAAACAAATTAGACGAATGGTCACTTTGGCCAAATTAACTCCCATGCCTACTTTGGCTATCCTTAACTTTCAGAACTTAACAGAAACATGTATGGATCTTTGCACCCCTTGATAGTACTCATAATAAGGTACCAAGGCCCACTTTGTGATCATCCAAAAACATTCAAATGCTTAGTTTAGATGACAGTTTAAAATTAAATCTATTTCATATGGGAAGATCCCACTATTTCAAAAACCACTCAAACAAGCTCAATTTTCAAAACCCAAGCATCCACAGAATCCTCAGCACATGCCTAGCACACCCACCAAAAATATTTTCAAAATTCAAAACTCAAGTTCATGCGGCCATTTCATCAAACAGGTTGTAGATTCAAATCAACCAAATCAAATTCACTGTTTTTAATAGTGTTTTGGGCCTAACTTGTTCCCTCTCTGGTTACAACTAACCTTAGTAGATCATCTAGCAACCTTAACCAATCTCTAGCACCACTGTAAGCTGGTCATTGTCATCAAAGGTGAGAAGGCCGAGAGCACCCATGTCACCCCAGTGTGGACATCAAGCTAGGAGAAGAACTAGCCGTGCCAACCTTGTCTAGCGTGCAGCCCATGCCTTACCGCCCCCTCTCGACCAGCCCTAGCTCGGAGACAGCGACAAGAACCGCCAGGAACGCCGCGCCCGTGCCGCTGTCGACCATGCCGACGCGCACCACCGAGCACGCGCCGTTCCCACGCCACCCGACCACCTCGAGCCCTTGCCGCCCGCCAGCATGCACCCCACCATCCCATGAGACCACCAGACATGTTCTTTTCACCGCCCATACCCCGTAGCCACCGCTCACCGTGGAGTTCGCCGCCTCTGCCTCGCAGAGCACCGCGCGTTCCCGACCATTTTCCACCGCCCCTGCACGCGCATTTAAGCTCTAGAGCATCGCCAGGAGACCACCCGTCGATCGCCAACCTCGGCCATGCCTCTAGCCGACCGTAGCCGTGTCGCCACCGTCGCCTACCCATTCCTCTCGGTCTCGCCGTCGAGCCTATAAAAGGAGACGACCCCCGCTCGATTTCTTCACACCATCTCACTCCCCTCACCTTACTGATCATTCCATCCCTTAGCCGGAGCACGAGGAGCAGTAGTTCGCCAGAATTGCGCCGGAGTAGGCCGCCTCTGGAGAAGAAGGGAGCTGTTGATTGCGACCACCCCTGAGTTCGCCTTCATCGACTTCGTCGTTTGCCCGCCTCGCCGTCGTCACTGGAGCCCCGGTATTCCCCCTATGCACCCCCACCGAGCCGCTAGGGTTCGAGCTCGCCGGTGACTTGTTCATCATCGACGACGACCCTCAGCCCTCGATCTTCATTCTAATCCAACGCACCACATCGCCCCGTACCGCTTCGCGTTTTATGAGCCACTGACCAGTAGACCCCCCTTTCAGTTGTGCCCCGCGCTGCGGAGTGACACTGGGCCGGCCCAATATGAAGGGTTTCGCGGCATAGTAAATCAAAATTTTCTACGGATGCGAACAGAGGGAAGCCAAGATCTAATCTAGGAGATGCAAACAACGAGAGAGATAGGATTAGATCTTCATACCCTTGAAGATTCACACAGCGGAACGTTCGCCGGAACGTGGGTGATGTAGTCGTACTCGCTTCTCCTCCTCGCGATCCGATCCGATCTAGCACCACAAGTGGCGATGCCTCCGTGAGATGCACACGTGCAGCACCTCGATGTCTCCTTCTTCCTTGGTCCAGCAAGTATGGTGGAGAGATGGGTTGGATCTACAACGCGACGGCGCGGTGCAATTGGTGGAGACTTTCTGCAGCAGGGCTTCGCCTACACGCAGTCGGGAGGGAGAGAGAGAGGAGGGCAGCAGGGCGACTAGGCTTGAGGGGAAGGTGTGTGGGGGGGGTGGTGCACCCCAGCCCTCTATATATAGAGGGGTGGGCGCCTGCCCTAACCCCTCCCCCAAGCCCTAGGCCGGCGGCCAAAGGAGGGAGGAGTGGGGGGCAAGCATAACACCCCCCCTTCTAGAAGGTCCAATTAGGGTTTATCCCTTGCTTGGCCGGCTGGTCCCTATGGGGCCTAGTGCCCCTGGCCCAATGCGGCCAGGGCACTCCCTCATAGGCCCATGCCCCCTCCCGGAAGGTGGGGCCATGTTGGTCCCCTTCCGGAAAGTTCTAGAAGCTTTCGGTACAATACTGATTAACACGGAACAATTCCGAACTCCAAAAACTACACTGCCTTATATGAATCTTATTCTCCGGACCACTCCGGAACCTCTCGTGATGTCTCGGATCCCATCCGAGACTCCGAACAAAAACTCATAAACCAATTATCCAATCTATCCTAGCGTCGAGATACGTTAAGTGTGTGACCCTTCGGGTTCGAGAATATGCAAACATGATCTTCTATCAATAATCAATAGCGGGGTCTGGAAACCCATATTGACTCCCACACATTCATCGATGATCATATCGGATGAACCACGATGCCAGGATTCAATCAATCCCATATATATATTCCCTTTGTCTCGCGATATTTTACTTACCCGAGATTTGATCGTCGGTACCGTCATACCTAGTTCAATCTCGTTCACAGCAAGTACTTTACTCGTTCCGTAATCCGATATCACTTTGTGATTAACTCCTTAACCACATGCTTGCAAGCGGTGTTGATATCGATTACCGAGTGGGCCCGAAGTATATCTCTCCGACTTGGGAGGGACAAATCCCATCTCGACACATACAACCCAACAGATACTTTCCGATCACCTGAGAGACACCTTTATGATCACCCTCTCATAGGATGACGTTTGATGACCTCAAAGCTTTCTTCCGATACCAGGGAGTTGTATTATCTCATGGTCTAAGGAATACAATATTTGACATAAGAAAAGCTTCGCAAAGATGAACACGATGACACGATCTAATTGCTCCGCTTAGTTTGGGTCTGTCCATCATATCATTCTCCCAATGATGTGATCTCATTATTAATCGACAACTCATGCCCATGCTTAGGAAACATTAACCATCATCAATCAATGAGCTAGTCCATAGAGGCGTACTAGGGACACGGTGTTGTTCACAAACCACACAAGTATTAAAGTTTCCGCTTAACACAATTCTAGCATGGAATATAAACATTATCATGAACAAGAATTATAATTATAACATCTTTATTATTGCCTCTAGGGCATAATTCCAACTGTCTCCCACTTGCACTAGAGTCAATAATCTAGTTTACATTTGGCAACAATCTCACACCCATGGCACTGAGGTGCTGATCATGTTTTACACATGGAAGAGGTTTAGTCAATGGATCTGCGACATTCAGATCTGTATGCACTTTGCTGATGTTCAGATCTCCATCTGCTATATAATCTCGGATTATATGAAACTTGCGGTTGATATGCTTGGTCTTTGGATGATATCTTGGTTCCTTAGCGAGTGCTATGGCGCCAGTGTTGTCACACAATATCTCCAGTGGGTCCAATGCACTTGGAACCACGCCAAGCTCAGTGATGAAGTTCCTGATCAAAACTCCTTCACTTGACGCTTCTGCAGCAGCCATGTATTCCGCTTCTACTGTAGATCCCGCGATCACGCTTTGCTTGCAGCTTCTCCAGCTCACAGCTCCTCGATTCAAAATATACACGTATCCTGTCTGAGATTTAGAATCATCCTTGTCGGTGTCGAAACTAGCGTCGACGTAACCTTTTATGATGAGCTGTTCATCACCCCCATAGACTAAGAACATTTCTTTAGTCCTATTTAGGTACTTTAGGATGTTCTTCACGGCTGTCCAGTGTTCCACTCCTGGATCACTTTGATATCTGCTCATCAAACTAAGAGCATTGGACACATCCGGTCTAGTACATAGCATGGCATACATGATAGAACCTATGGCCGAGGCATAAGGCACTTTGCTCATATCTTCCCTATCATTTACCGTAGCTGGACACTGAGCCTTGCTCAATATCTTACCTGACAACATAGGCACTGAACCTTTCTTTGTCTTATCCATTCTGAACCTTTTCCGAACTTTGTCTAGGTATGTACTCTCGCTTAAAGCTATCAGGCGTCTTTGTCTATCTCTATAGATTTTGATGCCCAATATATAAGCATCTTCACCTAGGTCTTTCATTGAAAAACACTTGTTCAAATAACTCTTCACATCGTTAAGCATGTTAACGTCATTTCCAATAATCAATATGTCATCCACATATAGTACCAGAAATGTCACCGAGCTCCCACTCACTTTATTGTAGATGCAAGATTCGTAGCAATTTGGAACAAATCCAAAGCTCTTGATCACTTGATCAAAACGAAGGTTCCAACTCCGAGATGCTTGCTTCAGTCCATAAATGGAACGCTGAAGTTTGCATACTTTATCAGCATCCTTAGGATCGACAAAACCTTCGGGTTGCATCATATACAACTCTTCATCAATGTTGCCATTGAGGAACGCAGTCTTGACATTCATCTGCCATATTTCATAATCATGAAACGCAGCAATTGCTAATAAAATCCGAATGGACTTAAACATCGCTACGGGAGAGAAAGTCTCATCGTAGTCAACACCTTGAACTTGTCGAAAACCTTTTGCGACAAGCCGTGCCTTATAGATGGTAACATTACCATCCGCGTCCGTTTTCTTCTTGAAGATCCATTTGCACTCAACGGCCTTTCGGTCGCTAGGAGGGTCCACCAAAGTCCATACTTGGTTTTTGCTCATGGATCCCAATTCGGATTTCATGGCCTCTAGCCATTTCTCAGAGTCTGGGCTCATCATTGCTTCCTCATAGTTCATAGGTTCACTGTATTCTACCAACAAGACAGTCAAGACAGGGTTGCCGTACCACTCAGGAGGGTCACGCGACCTTGTCGACCTGCGACGTTCAGTAGCAGCATTGTCCGAAGCTTCATGATCCTTGTCATTAGCTTCCTCTATCGTTGGTGCAGGCGGCACTGGAACAATTTCAGGTGTTGCGCTACTCTCCAATTCAAGAGAAGGTTCAATAACCTCGTCTAGCTCTACTTTCCTCCCACTCACTTCTTTCGAGATAAACTCCTTCTCAAGAAAGGAACCGTTCTTTGCGACAAACACTTTGCCTTCGGTTATGTGATAGAAGGTATACCCAATAGTTTCCTTAGGGTATTCTATGAAGACGCATTTCTCCGCCTTGGGTTCGAGCTTGTCCGGCATTAACTTCTTGACGTAAGCTTCGCATGCCCAAACTTTAAGAAACGACAACTTAGGTTTAGCACCAAACCACAGTTCATACGGTGTCGTCTCAACGGATTTAGATGGTGCCCTATTTAAAGTGAATGCAGCGGTTTCTAATGCATAACCCCAAAATGATAACGGCAAATCAGTAAGAGACATCATCGATCGGACCATATCTAATAGGGTTCGATTCCGGCGTTCAGACACACCATTGCGCTGTGGTGTTCCGGGTAGCGTGAGTTGCGAAACGATTCCGCTTGCTTTAAGATGCGTAAGAAAATCATAACTCAAATATTCACCTCCACGATCAGATCGTAGAAACTTAATCTTTCTGTTACGATGGTTCTCCACTTCATTCTGAAATTTCTTGAACTTTTCAAATGTTTCAGATTTATGTTTCATTAAATAGATATACCCATATCTACTTAAGTCATCGGTAAAAGTGAGAAAATAGCGATATCCACCGCGTGTCGAAACACTCATCGGTCCGCATACATCGGTATGTATGATTTCCAACAAGTCCATTGCTCGCTACATCATATCGGAGAACGGGTTTTTGATCATCTTGCCCATGAGGCATGGTTCGCATGTGTCAAATGATTCAAAATCAAGAGACTCCATAAGTCCATCAGAATGGAGTTTCTTCATGCGCTTTACACCAATATGACCTAGACGATAGTGCCACAAATAAGTAGTATTATCACTATCTACTTTGCATCTCTTAGCCTCAATGTTATGGATGTGTGTTTTATCCCTTTCGAGATTTAGAAGAAATAAACCATTCACAATAGGTGCATGACCATAAAAGATGTTACTCATATAAATAGAACAACCATTATTCTCCGATTTAAATGAATAACCGTCTTGCAACAAACAAGATCCAGAAATAATGTTCATGCTCAACGCAGGCACATAATAACATTTATTGAGGTTTAAAACTAATCCCAAAGGTAAAACTAAGGAGAGCGTGCCGACGGCCATCACATCAACTCTCGATCCGTTGCCAACGCGCATCGTCACCTCATCCCTCGCAAGCCGCCGTCTATTCCGTAGCTCCTGTTTCGAGTTACAATATTAGCAACTGAACCAGTATCAAATACCCAGGCACTACAACGATGGCTAGTAAGGAAAACATCAATAACATGTATATCAAATATACCTTTGATGGTGTCAGCCTTCTTGGCCGCTAAGTACTTCAGACAGTTGCGCTTCCAGTGACCCTTGTCCTTGCAATAGAAGCACTCAGTGTCCGGCTTAGGACCAGACCCGAGCTTCTTTTCAGCAGGGGCAACGCGCTTGCCGCCGCCTTTCTTGAAGGGCTTCTTTGCACCCTTACCTTTCTTGAAGGTGGGGGGCTTGTTGACCATCAACACATGATTATCCTTTTTGATGTCCACCTCCGCAGCCTTCAGCTTTGCAAAGAGCTCGGTGATCGTATCAGTGGAACCAATCTGATTGTGAGTCACTACAAAACTTTTGTAGCTGGGAGGGAGTGATTGCAGAACCCTGTCAATCTTGAGCTCCTCCGGAATCTTGCAGTCCAGTTGCTCAAGGCGTTGAGTGTAGCCCGACATCTTAATGGCGTGCTTACTAACGGAACTCCCTTCCTCCATCTTGCAGTTAAAGAACTTCTCAGAGATCTCATATCTCTCAGAACGGGCCTGAGTCTGAAACATGGTTTTCAGCTCCTCGAGAATCTCAAAGGGCCCGGGATAGTCTTCAAAACGATTTTGAAGGTCCGATTCCATAACAAACAACATGGTGCTCTTAATCACACCATAATCATCTTTGCGTGACTGATAGTCTGCTTTCTCATCAGCCGACGCAGTAGCAGCAGGGGCGTCACCTAACGCATTCTCAAGGACATAGTCCTTTTGACCGCCAGAGAGAATGATTCTCAGATTGCGGAACCAGTTGGTGAAGTTAGACCCATTGTTTTTAAGCTTTTCCTTCTCAGCAAAAACGTTGAAGTTGAAGTTGGACTTAGCCATTTGATCTACAATGTTTGCAAGTACAAATTAGACTATGTTCATGATATCTAGTTCAACTTTTAATCAAATTACTAGATGAACTCCCACTAAATTCAACATCCCTCAAGTTGTTTAGTGAACACGATCCAAATTCACCACACCTAATCCGATCTTCACGAGAAGAGATGTGGTTTCAATGGTGGACAACGAAGTGTCGATCATATCATTCATATGACTCATGCTTTACCTTTCGGTTCATGTGTTCCGAGGCCATGTGTGTACATGCTAGGCTCGTCAAGTTAGACCCAAGTATTTCCGCGTGTGCAAAACTGGATTGCACCCGTTGTATGTGAACGTAGAGTCTATAGCACCCGATCATCACGTGATGCTTGGACACGACGAACTTTTGCAACGGTGCATACTTGGGGAGAACACAGTTTTTATCTTGATCTTTAAGTGAGGAATCATCTTATAATGCTACCGTCGCGATCTAAGCATAATAAGATACATAAAAGGATAAACATCACATGCATATAACTTTATGTGACATGGTATAGCCAATCTTTGCGCAATGATCTCCATCTTGTGTGTGCCGGCATGATCTCCATCACTCCACCATGATTGCCTCCACCACGAATAGCAACTACAACTATTGCTAACTACTTAGCGATAAAGTGAAACTATTACATGGCGTATAAGAAGTTGACACATAGGTCACACATAATTATAAAGACAACCATATGGCTCCTGCCGGTTGTGTACTCATCGACATGCAAGTCGTGAAACATTACAAAACATGATCATCGCATACATTATACACATCACATCTTGGGCCATACCATATCACAGAAAACACTCCCTGCAAAAACAAGTTAGACGCCTCTACTTTGTTGTTGCATGTTTTACGTGGCTTATGGGAGTAGCAAGCTAAGAACGATTCTTACCTATGGAAAGCCACAACGGTGATATTATGGTTGCCAAACTCCGGTGTAAATACCATGACAACTATAGTGAGAGAAACTGGCATCCACCAGCCGCATGTGTGGAACAAGCCACACATCAAGTGCGGAGCCGGTCTCGCGAACGACGTCGCGTAAGGTTGGCCTGGACCGCTTCAATCTCACTATCCGGCGTCATAAGAAGAACACAAACAAGAGGCTTGCAATAGAAAACATCAACGCCCGCAACAACCATGTTGCGTTCTACTCGTGAAACACATCTACGCATAGATCTAGCTCTGATACTACTGAAGGGTTTCGCGGCATAGTAAATCAAAATTTTCTACAGATGCGAACAGAGGAAAGCCAAGATCTAATCTAGGAGATGCAAACAACGAGAGAGATTGGATTAGATCTTCATACCCTTGAAGATTCGCACAACAGAACGTTCGCCGGAACGTGGGTGATGTAGTCGTACTCGCTTCTCCTCCTCGCGATCCGATCCGATCTAGCACCACAAGTGGCGATGCCTCCATGAGATGCACACGTGCAGCACCTCGACGTCTCCTCATTCCTTGGTCCAGCAAGTATGGTGGAGAGATGGGTTGGATCTACAACGCGACGGCGCGGTGCAATTGGTGGAGAGTTTCTGCAGCAGGGCTTCGCCTACACGCAGTCGGGAGGGAGAGAGAGAGGAGGGCAGCAGGGCGACTAGGCTTGAGGGGAAGGTGTGTGTGTGGGGGGGTGCGCCCCAGCCCTCTATATATAGAGGGGTGGGCGCCTGCCCTAACCCCTCCCCCAAGCCCTAGGCCGGAGGCCAAAGGAGGGAGGAGTGGGGGGCAAGGAAACCCCCCCTTCTAGAAGGTCCAATTAGGGTTTATCCCTTGCTTGGCCGGCTGGGCCCTATGGGGCCTTGTGCCCCTGGACCAATGCGGCCAGGGCACTCCCTCATAGGCCCATGCCCCCACCCGGAAGGCGGGGCCACGTTGGTCCCCTTTCGGAAAGTTTTAGAAGCTTCTGGTACAATACCGATTAACCCGGAACAATTCCGAACTCCAAAAACTGCACTGCCTTATATGAATCTTATTCTCCGGACCACTCTGAAACCTCTCGTGATGTCTTTGATCCCATCCGAGACTCCGAACAAAAACTCATAAACCAATTATCCAATCTATCCTAGCGTCGAGACACGTTAAGTGTGTGACCCTTCGGGTTCGAGAATATGCGGACATGATCTTCTATCAATAATCAACAGCGGGGTCTGGAAACCCATATTGACTCCCACACATTCATCGATGATCATATCGGATGAACCACGATGCCAGGATTCAATCAATCCCATATATATATTCCCTTCGTCTCGCGATATTTTACTTACCCGAGATTTGATCGTCGGTACCGTCATACCTAGTGCAATCTCGTTCACAGCAAGTACTTTACTCGTTTCGTAATCCGATATCACTTTGTGATTAACTCCTTAACCACATGCTTGCAAGCGGTGTTGATATCGATTACCGAGTGGGCCCGAAGTATATCTCTCCGACTTGGGAGGGACAAATCCCATCTCGACACATACAACCCAACAGATACTTTCCGATCACCTGAGAGACACCTTTATGATCACCCTCTCATAGGATGACCTTTGATGACCTCAAAGCTTTCTTCCGATACCAGGGAGTTGTATTATCTCATGGTCTAAGGAATACAATATTTGACATAAGAAAAGCTTCGCAAAGATGAACACGATGACACGATCTAATTGCTCCGCTTAGTTTGGGTCTGTCCATCATATCATTCTCTCAATGATGTGATCTCATTATTAATCGACAACTCATGTCCATGGTTAGGAAACCTTAACCATCATTAATCAATGAGCTAGTCCATAGAGGCGTACTAGGGACACGGTGTTGTTCACAGACCACACAAGTATTAAAGTTTCCACTTAACACAATTCTAGCATGGAATATAAACATTATCATGAACAAGAATTATAACAATAACATCTTTATTATTGCCTCTAGGACATAATTCCAACACAATAACCCTTCCCGCGCAGCCCACTCGTTTGAATTTAGCTTTTTCTATTTTCATTCAAAGTCAGTTATGTACCTAGTTTCGAAAATCAACCCAGCTCGATTCAGTGAACCAAATTGCATGAAACCAATTTTGTTAGAAAGGTGTTGAAATGCTTAATCCAAGACCGTTGGATTCAAATCATTTGGATCTGTAGATCAACCCTGGTAAAAATAACAACTCAGAAGCTTTTCTGCATTCAAACATTTTTCAAATTTCAACCATAATAGCTTTTGAGTTGATTCCAACTCTTAAAAATCACATTTGACCATACCTTTCAAAATATATAAAAACAAATGGGTTTACTTACAAAAATAATCAGGTAATAAAAGAATGCCACATAGGCATTTCTAGTCATTTTATTTTATTAAAAAAAGGGGTAAACCTTATTAAATTGTGACACCACTTTAAATCACATTCTCATGTACTGAAATATGTGGTGATGACATTTGTCAACATGATCCCATGTTTGGTTTGGAGAATATTAAATCTTAAGTAGTTTTTCAATGAGTAGAAATTACTTTTCTAAAAATAAATAAATAATGCAAATGCTTTAATCTTGAATGTTAGTGATGATGCTAGATCATATATAGAACCCTTTTGTGTGATGATTGAAAGTAGTTAAGTATTGTTTGGTGATTGTGTACCTCGTATTTATTTATAGACGCTAGTACCGACCAATGATACGAGGAGGAAGGAGGATAGTACGAAGAAGAAGCCGAGGAGAACTTCAACCACTGATCTGCACAAGGCAAGCCTATACTAATACTGATGCAAGCTAATACTTGCTTGTTACCATGACCACTAGATGCCTTAAGCATATGTGATCATACCCACTTGATACCCCCTCCTAGTTTTACTTGCAAGCTTTATACTTTATTTCTTCATCAAAGCCATTACTTAGAGTCTACTTAAGTGACTTGTAGATTCTAGGAAGATAATTGAAGGTTGCATAAAGAGCATTAAATTTGGCCTAAGCTAGATAATCTTGATGTCACCCTAAGGTAGAGATTGAACTTAGTTAAACTCCACTTGTTTACCACCCCTCATTAGTACTCACCCCCACTTGTAGATGCTAGTGCTAAGCATAAAACTTGATCAACTTTAGATAGGAATACTTGGTGGAAAATGGTTATGAAAACCTTAGAATGATGAGTCATTCTACTGAGATGTTTTGACATGTGTTTCTGAACACCAGATGATTTTGATGATGAAAATGTTGAGGCATGAGCCTTAGCCCTTTATAAAACAGATGGTTGTCTGGATGCGATACCATTCCAATTTTTCGTACAACCACAATACTCAAAAATTGGGTAGGGCTTGACTAGAAACTTATATACCTTAGTATGGGTTCCCTCACGGCCAAGGTCTGAGCTGAGGCTACCTTGTGAAGATTTTCCACCTGTACAGTACCCAAGATGACAATTGGTCATGGTTGGGAGGCCAAACTCACAGGAGAGGTGCCTATACTAGGGCTTGTAATTGAAAGGTTAGGATTAATTATCCGCATACTGAGTATGGTGAATTCGGGATTTGTTCCTGACGGATGTATCGAATGTTGTAGTGAAAGTGTACAATCTCTGCATAGTTTCAAACTATTCGAATAGCCGCGTCCGCGGTTATGGACAGTTGGAGTGGCCATACTGTTGCCCTGTCAGATGTTTTCAAAATGACTTGTGAAATGAATTGAGATTTTTCCTTGACCACAACAGAGTTGTGATATGAAATACAAGTTCCCACTTAGGTGTTATAAAATTTCAACTAGCTTTTCTTGCTTCTGAACTTAGTAGAGGTAACAAAACAAACCTAGATCTTAGTGTCCTATTACAAAAAACCTCTTCACTTGTTAGTATTAGTTTGCGAGTACTTAAAGAGTACTCATGGATTTGTCCCTGGCTATTCTCATGGCCAAACTATGAAGAGGAGTACCAGGATGATGGACCCCAGAAAGGTTACGACAACTAGGATCATCTCCCATTGTCAGCATTGCCTGTGACCCCGAAGATGGAGCTTCGCCTACGCTACCGTTATTATTACATATTTCCGCTGCTTGAGTTGTATTAAGAACTGGATCGTGAGATCCTTATTTGTGTAAGACCTTATGTATGGTTTGTAATGGATGATGTACTGTGGTATCCAAATCTGTTATGTCTCGCAAAAATGGTAATCCTGGGGTTGCGATGTATGGCATAACAGGCATCTGGGATTAAAAATCCGGGTGTTGACAGCAGGCCAATAGGATGATACTCCACCGAGAGGGCCCAGAGTATATCTATCCGTCATATGGATGGACAAATCCCACTATTGATCCATGCACTTCAACACATAGTTTAAGAATACCCAATGCCACCTTTATAACCACCAAGTTACGGAAGTGGTGTTTGATGTCATCAAAGTACTCTTCCGGTGACGGTGATTAACATGATCTCATCGTCAAATGATTAGGTTACTATGTATTTGAAAGCTTGTAGCAAACAAACTCTAAATAACTTGATCTTATGCTATGCTAACTATAGGAGTGTGTCCATCACAACATTCTCCTAATGATATGATCTTGTTATTAATAACATCTAATGTTCATGATCAGGAAACCATGATCATATATTAATTAACAAGCTAATTTAACAAGAGGCTTACCAGAGAATCTTTTATGTTTACAAAACACACAAGTGTAATGTTTCCGATTAATACAATTATAGCATGAGATGTAAACGTTCATCATAAACACAAATATATAATAATAACCATTTTTATTATTGCTTCTTGGGCACATCTCCAACAAAAACCTCCAATTGAGCGACGAGTATCCATATAACCAGCTTAGTCTGCATCTGAAAAGGCACCTCACTAGTGTAGAACGTGATCTCATATATGTCAGTCCAGTGCTCATGGTGTGTTTAACATATCTTAGAATCTACTTAGCAACAGTCTAATATATGGTGGTAGGAGCATGCAAATATTGGCAAACTTCATTAAATATTGGCAAATAGTGGACATCACCAAGATCCTTCAAGGAAAAATCTTTGCTTAAATCCTTCAATAGAGCATCTCGCAATGAGGCTGATATGTTAAACAAGATGGGGACATGGGGTGAGCTCGAGGTATATCGTTGGCTCACCAACATGACTAACAGTAGGCAATGAGACCCTCCATGATGTCGGGAGGGAGAATTGTTGGGCCATGTAGCTCCACATGGAGGTGTGTTGGCAACCCAACATCAGCCCGTGAAGTCCAACATGTTTCGACGTTTGATCGAGCTTCGCATCCAACAACTGAGGTGCTCCTTTAGAGAGGAACGAAAAGAAAAACCTAGCTATCCTTGTTGGCTGTGAGAGTGAGTGAAAAAGTGAGAGGCCATCATGATTAACATTGTGTGATGGTTAGATAACACACAGGAGCACCACAACCTAGTGAGAAGAGAGAAAGAAAAGGAAGAGCGGTTTTTATGTTCATATTTTTGATACCTAACTAGTGTGTCTTCAAGCTAGCATCTAGAGGCTCAAACATGCTTGGATTGACTCCAAACTTGGTGATTTTATTCCTTAGTCTTAGTACTTCGATCGGGTTAGTTGGTTTGAGAATTGGGTTAGTACCGTGGTATTGTCAATTAGTACGCTATGAGGAGGGTCCTAGCAGCGAGTTTAGAGAGCTGGGGTGACATGCGGTGAGCATAAGGGAGGATGGCGGCTAACACGAGTAACCTAGGTTCAGATCTCACGATGGCGCCGAGATCCTACTCATGCTATAAATCGCTATAACAACAATATGTCGGGTTACAGGGGTTGTGTAAGTTGTCGTGCCCTTAGGCTATCCCATGTTCAGCTTATAAAGACGCCAGGACCTAGGGTTACATGGAATAGTCCTAGCCGGACAGGTTACAAAGTTCTACACTAACATAGATAGATCTACGTGTCGTGTGCTCCAAGGTTCGGCTTCATCTAGGCGGTGTGTAGCCTTCCCGAATCTGGCAAGGCTTCCCTTCTAAAATCATCTAATTGGGCCATTCGGCATGCCATAGGCCTTGCCAGCTAGGCTATGGCTAGCCCATTATATATGCATATCCTCAATTGTTAGTGGTTTAGTCAATTCGTACTGCTACACTTTCAACACAAATCAGTTTGGTAGACATACAAACGATTTCCGATTGAGCTGAATATTGGTGTCTATCAAGTTTATTGCTGAGCTGATCTATGATTTAAAAGAAGTTTGTTGTTTATCGAAGATGACAGAAACTGTTATATCTCTTTTGCGGTAATCTTGTCTCTTGTAGTTGTTGCTGCTGTTGCCGGTTGGCAACATTCTGATTGCGGTATATATGTTTTAGAGAAGACTTTGTAGACATGTTGGTCATAGTGGTATTTGTATAGACAGGTTGGTCCCCGACCCGTGGGTTTTGGTCCTTCAAGTTGTGATTTCCACCGTAAATCTTTCTGTCAAACTCAATACTCCTTGCTATCCAAAACAATTGACGTAGATTCATTAAACCTAGATAGATTTAGAAAGAATTTTTCCTAAATCTGTTTCGATTAATTGGGATTGGAGGGAGCATTATATTTTAATTTACCTTTGTCTAACATCTTGATAAGTAATATGGGGGGTGGGGGGGGGGGGGGGGGGGGCTCAGCGGGGTTTAGTTCCTTAGTCCAAAGAGATCATTGACCAGCGGAAGCAACAAACTTTCCACAAATTTGAAAATCTTGGAGTTTGAATTGTAACTAAAAGATAGAGTGAGAAATAGTGCAAGTATGAAAACTGGAGTACATTTTCGAGACCGTGCCCACATCTAGAATTTTGAGGAGTCATGCGACGCGGAGCAGTGGGCACCCGCATGTGCATGATACACAGCCCGGTGGCTGTCGCACGCTGCCTGCTCCGTACCCTCCCGTTCCTTCTGGCATGGACAAGCCCTGTTGGCACGTACAGTAACACTGCTCCTGCGAGCGAGTGGTGACGGTGTGCCCGAATCATTTCCCGCCTTTGGCCGCTGTCTCCCTCCTCCCCTCGGCTACGCGCACACGAGGCGGCCGGCCGACAGGTAGCCGAGGAAAGGCGGAGCCCGCGGTCTTCTTCCGGCGTCAACACTCTTCGAAAGCTCCCAGGACACGTCGCTATCGCCAAATGAGGCGCTGTCTCCCCCATACTCGCCTCGCACTAAATGTTAAAGCGGAACGAGAAAAGGAAAGAGAGAATGAATGAACACTGTATGTATGATGCCATGAGGAGGCCGAGGGCCAGAGAGAGAATGAATGAACACTGTTACGGGGGGCAGGGACGGCGTGTGTGTGTATAGACAGTGCAGGGTGGTCCTGACCCGCTAAGCTTATCTGTTCACGTAATGAAGCTGGGTCCGAACGATCCAAAACGTCTGGATGAAACTGGACGGTGCCGATGCACTCTGGCACGCACGCCTCACTTAATTCCGAACCCGCTAGCCGCCGTGTCACTGTATTTTTTTTTACGGAGTATTATAGTACTATACTCACGAAAGGAGAAGCCCGACAGCGGGCGGCGCGGATTGTTCCGGCTGGATCCGTCGCGCAGATTCCGACGACGACGCCAGTCCAGTCTGAGCCACGCAGTACGTGTACCGGTGATCGACCGGTGCCGGCCGCTTGGACCGCCATCACGCATGACTGACAGAACCGACGCGGGGAGCGAGCGAAGGGGCAAAGTGTTGTCGCGTGTGGGAGAGAACTTGCGCAGCTAGCTACTACCTGCAGCAGCAGCCCACAGCTACGCTACATAGAAGCAGCAGAAGGCTTTGGTCCCTCGCCTATCTAACCTAGCCCTGAGGCCTGAGCCATGGCACGCACCGCCTAGCCAGTAGAGTATGTATAGTAGCCGCAGCTGTAGCCCTGTATGTATAGTAGGAGTAGTAGTGTAGTGCACTAGCCAGCCGGCCATGATCGAGCAGTAGCTGCCACCACCACCCCCCACTACAGCTACTACAGGGTATAGGTTTGCATGGAGGCATGCAACGGGTAGGTCGATACGTTTTTATGGCACAAAGAAAGGCTCCGGCCACACTCCAAAAAGAGCTCCATCTAGGCAGGGGAAGATATGCAAAGGTAAAGCTGATGCTTGCCAATGCGATGAAGAAGGCATGCATGCATGCATGTTGCGGACCATGTTGGTCGTTGCACATGTGGCTGGCCATGTGTGCATGCATGTGAGCAGCACAACGAATTCAATGCCCCTTTGCCTGCCTGCTTGCTTGCCCCCTTTGCTCGAGCAGCGCGGGTGCAGGGCTAGGTTTAGCTTGGAGGGCTCGGAGCAGGTGCGCCACGGCTCAAGGTGGATCGCAACAGGGTAGGGTAAAAGGGGGTTAAGATTCTTGGCGGTCAAAAGGGGTAAAGGTTACTTAGGGGTGGCCTGCCGCTTAATCAATGCGTCGTTTTGGTTAGAGTAGCATCTTTGAGTCACCCATGCCGCCAAAGCTGATCGGGGGATACCTCTGACGCGGCTCAGTCCGAAGATTGCTGTAAATAAGTACATCCTGGGGCGCGCAAGGAGATGCTCTGATTTGTATCAGCTCCAAATCATATCCATGGTTACCAGGTAGCTGATGGACCTAGCTAGCTGCTGCTGCTGCTGCCTGCAGGGTCTCGTTGCAGATTTGCAGCTGCAGGAAATAAAGGGCATTCGTCTTTCGAGGCCAGCGCTCAAGGATTCTGGATATCATTTGGGTAACTGTGTAGTCTCAAGATTTTGTTTTGCGGATTTAGATTACACTACATCGATCCTCGCTAGTAAGAATAATCAGCAGTCCAGTCTTCCCCTTGCTCTCCAAGTTTTTCCTGGTACAAGTACTAGTGTGTTCCTTTCACTCCAAGACTGGAACCTTAATTATTAGTCCTAAGGACCAAGTTGCTAGTATGAAGATACTTCATAACTCTATCTCATGCACCATTAGTTTTACATGCATTGGAGAAGTGAAAAAAACATGCATTAAACTAAAGAGACTAATAAATAAGATAATCCTTATAATTTTAAACAATATAAAAAAACTTTTAGAACTCGAAGTACATTCCCTTCAGATTTTAAATGTAAGTCTAACTTATCTAGACAGAGAATTTGACGTGAAATTCGCGAAGACCAAGCAGGCGAAACACCTGGCCGGCACCGCCATGCATCGATCCATTTGAGGGTTTTCTAAGGATCGGTGTCACCCTACCATTAACAATCCTTTCTAACATCATTGCAATTAAACAAACAAACCCAAACCCATGTTGGCTTTTCGTGGCACGCGGTATGCCTTTGTTGGGAACCATGGCGACGGCCGACAGGTGTTGTGTGGTGCATGCACGGCGTACGTACACGTCGCACAGGGCACGTACGTACGGTACGTTGTACACACATACGCGAATACGTACTCCTCGTACACGTACGTAGCCCCTCGAGAAGCTCGTGGCCGTGCATGGACAGGACAGCTGAGCGAGGCTCGCGCTCGCAGTAATCACACGAAGCGCGTACTAGAGCGAGCGTACTACGCGCCCATGCGTGTCCTCCCCATGTCGATTAAAGGCTTCACGTGAACGACTGCGAGAGCTTGGCAATGGATCGGAGGCATGTGTCGTGGGGGAACTGGGCTGCGGAAACGTACACATATTTCTCGCTGATAATAAGCATGCTGCATGCATGCATGCATGAGCGATGACACAGTGCAAAAGAAATGGTATGTGTATGTACAGTACGTGACAAAGTCAAGGACGCGTCAGAGCCATACATGTTGTACGTCTGTTAATTTCCATCTTGCATGCCAGCTAGCTAGCTCCTTCGAATTATGTACAGCAAAGAATATTGATGGCGACCGATCTGGCAGCTCGATCGATCTCATTGTCCACCAGAGATAAATAATAAAGATCTGCTCGCCCGTGCGAAAAATCATGGCGAGCCTTTGACGCGCCGGGTAATAACAGGAACACGTGCACCGGCGCGTACGTGCATCCATGCGCGCACGTCGAGGTCGGCCAGGGCAAACGGCATGGGCGCGTACCGCGGCGCGCTCTGCGGCGAGGATGCCCGTGAAGGCCGTCATTTCCACGATCGATGTTTACGCCCGGCGTACACGGCGTACCGGTGGGCGCGGCAGGGGCCGGACGGCGTACCACGGAATAAAGCGCGCGCGCATCAAAGGCTGAACAGCGAGAACACGACGTGTGACGCGTTTGGTGGCGCCGCGCACCGCACGGACGACGTGCTCGCGCTCGCGCGCGATGCGCACGTGACGCGCTGCCGCCGTTCTTAATGCTTCGTGTACGGAAGTAATTGGGACCGCTAGCTTAGCTTCCCGACTGCGTGTTTGCTGCGTGCTGTGTGATCAATTGCCGCTGTACGGGAACCGTGAAGCAGTAAGTACAATAAGATTTGCGTGAAGCACAGTAAATCGCTGAACGAAAAAAGACGAAAATCTCAGCTACCTATACAAATCTTTTGCAATGTGAAGTGTAAAGCGAGAGGTCAAATAAATTGTGAACTGATTATGGATGGAGGGAAATTTTGCCAACGCTAGATCAGCCAAGAGAGCTGCACCGACCCCACGTGGGCCCACGTTTCCGTGACCCCCCGGGGCGGCACAACCAGCCGCGTCGCGTCTGGCCTGCACTTCACCGGAGGCGGAGGGAATCCATCACCAGCGCCTCCCTATCTACATAGACTCGTAAAAGCCACCCACAAGTCTTCACTCACTGGCCACAAGCCTCATAGTGCTTCGCCAAATTTACTATTCCCTCCTCTACAAATCCCTGTACAAATCCCAGAAGCAGGTGACCAAATCCAAGAATCTACGCTGACCACGGTCCTGGCTCTACCTCTACGATGCCCAAAGCAAGAAAATGTTTTTTCCCCCGGTATGGCCCTGGATTTGCAAGGATCTCGATCCCTTTCGCAGATACTCCTATACATATATTTTACCCTAGCGGCACATCAGCATATGAATATGTTGCTACCGTACATCAAACCTCGCGCTGGCTGCCCAGAGAGAAAAAAACAAGCATTTGAACGGATACTCTCGATGTACCGAATCGTGTCTGCTTGCGATCCTCGCAGTCACAGCCTCACAGGGATCGTCGGCCACCCCCACCCACGGGAACCTGGGAGATAGCAAAAACAATTGCGTGGCTCCCCGGAGTAGCTAGCTCTCTATGCTTGGAAAACGGCGAGGCGCAAAGGGTTTTGCTGACTTGCTGGCTGGTGGGCTGGCATTAGCCCGAGGCATAAAGAAGGCACGGCAGGAGAAGAAATGACCATACATCCGTATATGCTTCTATGGCGTGGAAAAAATGCCATGAGAAGGAGTAGATTGCAAATGTATTTATTAGAGATTATGGAAAGATCGGCTAATACAATACACGTCCCTTCCCCAATACTACAAGCAGATTCCTGATGGGATAACACCATGCCCAGAACAAACCTTCGTTTCTTGCACCCTGGGCCACGGCACCGCTGTCCTCACGTCCACGTGGGTGTGGGCGTACCATCCAAGCAGCTTGGCACGGTCACCAGATGCCAAAGAGCAGCGAGAGGAACCGTAAAAGATTCCCTCTACACCGAGAGTGACTTACACGTGTTAAGTAAACAGAGGCAACACAAAAACAAAATACTGTCCCTGCTCGAGCGTGTACTGCTCCCGACCACGAAGGCGTAGGCCACAGTGCCAAATCAGGCTCCTCCTTGCGCGGCTGCTGTGCCTGTGCGTAACTCGAGATGCCCATACGGTCAGGCTTAACGATCCTTGCCCCTGTGCTGTGACTGATCTGCGATCAGCGTGGCTGATCCGCCAATCTTTGAATGGAATAGGCAGAGGGTACCGATAAAGGGATTCCAGGTTTGGGCATTATAGGAACGAAAAGGATAGAGGAGATCACCATTCCGATCTAAACCGTCTCTGCTGTGCTGTGCTTTCCTTTCTCTTCTTTCCATGCACTTCCTCCCTCCCCTCTCCTATCACTTTTCCCCGCTTCCAATACTCTCTCTCCCCCTCTGAGACATCACAGGCAGCCTCGGTCACAGGTCAAGGAGAGGAGCTACTTTCTCTCTCCAGCCTGCGAAAAGCTACCCGGAGGGGGGCCAATAAATACTGGGGAAAGGAAGAAACGAACGACGCAAAAGAGAGGGAGAAGCAGTGCTCGGGGACCCACACTCGGGCCATGAAGAAGATGCCGAATTCAATTCTGATCCCACCCCCTATTCATTCATTCGTTCATCCTTCTGGATCGAAATGTATCTGTACATCATCTTGTTATTCACTGCTTGCCGCAGCCTTAAATACCCCTCTTTCTGGAAACAAAAATTCCCTATCTCCCCTCCTTTACATCCAACAGATATATAGAAAGGGGAAAATTTTACCTACTAGCGAAATGAATCCTAGCTAAAAGAAACAAAAAAGAAAAGGCCGCTACCAAAGGGGGAACTGGAAGAACCAATCTCTCTCTCTCACCCACCAAATCACAAAATTTACAGATGCCTACTCTCGATCTCTGTCGCTGTGTTTCAAAATCCAGCCAGTCCGATTCAGGTTAGGCAGTTTGCGCAAATTGCTCCTTTGCTTGCAACTTCATCTCCCTGGACTGCTGGTCGAGGTTTAACGGCGGGTTAAGTCAACGAGCTATCTTTACCGGGATCCCAGTGGCTCATGCTGACTGTTGGTACAACAATGGAGTTTCTCTGCCCCGAGTCTCTTCGCGCTGCAGAAAATCAACCCAAAAAACGTTGGAATCATTTTCAGGTGCTCTCGACTTCATTGGAATTCCTGTCTCCTCTGGACCTCCGTTGGAATTCCTGTCGCATCTCTTCACTCCAATTCTGGCCTTTCCAAATTCTAGCCGTCTTCCACAAAAATTCTGCCGATGAAATCTTGAAACCTCCTCGAGTAGAGCTTCGGGTCAACAGCTGATATTGAATTGGGATCTGTCTGCAGTGACTTGTAAGCATGTTCTAGCCTTTTGGTGATGTCATAATCCTGGAGAATGTCAATTATCCCAAAATACAGAACGACGTCGTGCACTTCACCGGTCTGGTTTGGGGCCAAGAACCCCCCGCCACTGAGGAGAAATGGGTCGAATTCGCTCCTCCTGGATGCTTGCTCAGCCCGGGCTGGCATGTGCGCACCCAGCCTAATCAATGGCTTCCTGAATTTAAGAAAAAAGTCAAGCAGATTGCATTAGAGAACAGATTAATGGATTTGAAATTGAGCTGTGGAGCATTGGTGACTTTTAAACTAGAAAGAACGAGAAAAAAGTTTCGCAGATTGCATTAGAGAACAGATTAATGGATTTGAAATTGAGTTGTTGAGCATTGGTGACTTTTAAACTAGAAAGAACAATCATCTCACGCTCAAAAAAAAAGAGAACAATCATCTCTAAAGCAGCTGAGGAAACAGCTAGGACCCAACAATGCCTAAACACACAGATGTATAAACCAAGTGGGAGGCAATGAAGTTTTGCTGTATGATGACTGCTCAAACTTTCAACCAAGATGGCGATGGCACTGAGATCAGGTGTGACTACTAGGTGTTATCAGTCGTGAGCCAGTTGTAGGATTTGAGACCAAGGACAAATGTGTTTTTCTATTCCTATGGATGGCTCCTAATATACAAAATAACCAACTAATTGCTTTCACGTTGCTGAAGTTGTGCTCATCTGCCTCAATTTTCTAGGATGTCCAGATACTCAACTTTAATCTCACAATATTATACTCTTTAGCAAACAATATCCAAAGGAATCTTCAAGACAAGGTGCACAACTAGGGCCTATTTGGAATGCACAAATTTCAAAGGAATTGTGCAATCGTTTTACAGGAATCAGGTCAAAAGAAAATACTAACTGAAAATAAAGAGCAAACAAATAGAGTGCACAGGGCTTTCCTAAATTAAGAAAATAACAAAGACAAGAGCAAACAAATAGGTATAACCTACCGGCAATCAGGTATTCTATCAAAATCATTATCTGAGAAGCACAGCTCTGGCATACCACCACCACCAACTTGAAATGTCTCGGTCTTCATCGAAAGCTCTGGTTAAGGATCATCACTTAGGTTAGCATATAAGAGCAATCTTTCCACGGTAAAAGACTAAAAGACACAACTTACTTGGAGAAGCAGTAAAACTAGACAAGCCCATCTTTGTAGCAGATACATCATCACAAAAGTGAACTCCCACCAAGAAGCTGTAATCCATAATACCTTCAGACTCCAAAAATTCACAATCTCTCTGGAGTTGCCTGAATAATAAACCCCAATTTATGTTAGTGCTGCTCATTCAATTGTTTCCTTAAAGTAATTTTGACACTCCAAACATAATAAGGGTTGAACTTACTCATGCAGATCTCTATACCAAGATCGCCGCAACCGAAAGACAAAGTTGAGGTCTAGGTCTTTCAGGGTGGTTGTCTCATCAATCTCTTCCTCAAATTTATCTGCTGTCCGGCCATAGGATGAACCTTTAAGATCAAAACGGCGATGAATCTGATACTCCGAGCAGAACAAATTTCCCATGACAATAAACCGGACCTGGAATAGTTGTCATGAATCAATACCTAACGTGAACATTTTGCAGCGAAGAAGATGCAAATATTGCTCACCTTCTGTCCATTAATCGGTTTTACACAGTGGACACCATAGAACCTTGTGATTAGAGAGTAATCATATTTACTAACATGTTGGTAGTAGCTAGGCAGCATCCGAGTTAGCAACTGCACAGTCAAATAGTGAGGTGATCAGATACCTTTTAACAAACAAACAAAACGTTTCTTCTCTGGAAGTAACTGTACTTGGCAGCAAATTTAGTTTTAATTGCATCAAAAAGGGCTACGAAAGAAAATGTCAAAACAAAGGCGCGCTTATTTGCAATGCTTGAGACCCTATACACGAAACAAAATTTTCCTAGTTTCATGATACATTTCAAATACAACTGCAAACTATCTCACAAGGAACAGAACCTCTAACTCAAATGATACAGGCTTGTATAGTCCATAACAAAAAGTGACATGAACAACAAAACTACCTTGACTTCTGATTTCTTCACTGTTTTAATCATGAATCGATCATCTTGGGTGAGGTAAAAGAAACTTCCGCTCTTCCCGGGCGAAGAAAGCTCCCTCAGGGCATCATTTCCACAGATGGCAAGCATGTAATCCGCCGGATCAACAGCAAACAGCTTCCTCAAATGTCTGTAGAATCCATACCAGTTAATAATACAGTAATTGAAGAAACTAAATCAGAGCACATTGATTAGAAGGTAGGGCAAACAAGCACCTGAACACCATGGGGCAGTAGTCCTTCCACCGGAAATCTGGGGAGGAATGTGGCGGTGTGACTTTTGACCCCTCGGGCGGGAAGCGTGTCCAGAACTTCTCCCTAGGATCAAAATCAGCCAGTGCCAGCTCCCGCATCGGCACCGCAGCAGACTTCCCCACAGAATGCCTGAAAGATGCCAATCATAAAAATCCCAAATCCACAAGCTCGCTGAAATCTAAGCCATGTTGCCAGCAAGGAATGTCTGAATAAACAAGAATTACCTGATGCCCAATTGCAGCTGCAACATGAGCTCGTAGTTCTTATGCCCCTTGGAGATGGTCTGTCCAGGTCGCTTCCCCTCTGGTGTGGTGGCAGCTGAAGACGACCAACACGGTCCTCCGCTGGCTCCTCGCCGGACGCTGCGCTGTGGCCTCGTGTAGGTCGGCCCAACTCCAGCAGGTGCGGCCTCCCGATAGAGCATGGACGCCTCGAGGGCGTCCACGATGTCGCAGGTGATGTCCCCTGCTTCGCCCTCAGACTCCCAGATGCAGATCCGCGGTACAGCCGCCACCTTCTCCCCAATCCCCTCCACGGAGGACCTCTTCCGGACAGCACCGCCGGCCCCGACGCCAACCGGCGGGAAGAAGGTACCGCTAATGGCTGGCAGGTCCACACAGCTGCGCGGCCAGGAACCGACGTACCGGCTGCCGTCAGGCCAAGTGAAGACCCCCGTCCCCCTGGGCACGCCATTCTCCCACACTCCGTCGTAGCGGCTACCGTTGGCCCAGATCAGCACGCCGCGGCCGGAGATGACCCCGCCGCGCCACTCCCCGACGTACTGGTTGCCGGCGGCCCAGACGTAGCGGCCGTGTCCGTCCTGCATGTTGCGGCGCCACTGGCCCTCGTAGTAGTCGCCGTTGGCGTAGCTCTTGGCGCCCACCCCATGGCGCCGGTCCGCCGCCCAGGCGCCGCGGTAGGTGGCGCCGTCGGGGCCGACGAAGACGCCCTGCCCCTCGATCCGGCCGCCGCGGAACTCCCCCTCGAAGGTGGCACCCGACGGCCAGGAGAAGCGGCCCTTGCCGGAGGCCTTCCCGCGGCGCCACTCCCCTTCGTACATGCACCCGTCGGCCCAGACGTACTTGCCCTTCCCTTGCGGCGCGCCGCCCGCGAAGCCGCCGCAGTAGACATCCCCGTTCGGCAGCGCCTTCTCCACGAACGCCTCGCCGCCCTCGCCGTCGCACCCGCCGCCGCCGCCTCCGGCGGCGAGGATCATCGCCGGCGCCACCCGCCTCATCTGCCGGCGCCCTCACGCGGCCCGCATTGCAGATCGGGGAGCGCTAGGGTTTGCGATTTGGGGGCCTCCGCTTCTCGCTAAAGCCTCGCTCGCCTCCTCCTCCTGCTCCTTTTCGCCTCTGGTTTTTTTTGTGTGCGCTCTATCTCTCTCTCGCTGGCAACTCGGTCGTTTGATTCGGGGGCTAGCAGTGGTGGTGGTGGTGGTGGTGGTACTGGTCTAGTAGTAGTAGTACTGTGCGAGCGTGGAAGGGGAAGGATAGAAGGGGAGTGAGGAGACAGGCGCTTTTACCGTACTGCCCCCGCCGATGGGGAAACACGCTGCGTGCAACGGGAAGGCGCTCCCCGGCCAACCGTATCTGGGGCTACCTGAACGGGAGGGTCGAGTTTACGGAACTACCCCTGTCCAGGGACGGGGTTGGTGGGTCCGCGTGGTGGCACGAGCCACCCGTGGTCCCTTCCTCCGTCCATCGTCGTCGTCGCCGTCTGGGTCGGTGGCGGACTGGCGGGTGGAGGGCAACGCGGCCGCGGTGGTGCTGCGCCTGCGCGCGGATGACGAGGACTGGTGACGGGTCGGGTCTGGGTGTTGGGGTTGGTGCGGGGCCCACTGGAGATTGGTGTGGGCAGCGACTGAAATGGTGGGTCGGTAGCGTTCACGCTTGACTCCCTTGGGGCCACCTTTGCTGGGAGGCCGGTGCTGGGCGACTGGTGCAATGGCGAAAAAAGCCACGTTTTGTTCGAGGCTGATAGTATCGCAGCTAATTCTGTCACAACTCACAAGTGTGGTCGGTAAAATATGAGTGTGGCATTACTGTCTCTGTGACACATTGTTCATACTATGTGTCATCAACTATACTCTTAACAATGCTGAGATAGCTAGAGATGTAGCGAATTTGTGGTTTGTTCATGTGAACCAACAGCTCCTATCCGTGATTGTAATATTCTATTTCGATAGAACTTTGCAATAAATGAAATTTTGTGTCCATCAACTAATGTAGAGGCCGGGGCAATGCTCCTATGTGTCGAAATAAAAAACCAACAACTCCTAACAATGCTGCCAATTTTTTTTTATCACGGGCTCACATTCTATATGTGGTTGCTGTCAAAAAATGGATTCACCATGTTTTAGTACATTGTTTATAGACGAGCTTTCAAAGAAGAATTTTTTTACCTCTCTAGAATTGTTATTATTTTGTCTTTTTAAAGATGATTTTGCAGGGTCCACATGCGAAAAACACGCGATAAAGTGTCAAATTATGGAAATGGACGACATATTTTTTTAGCAGAACTTTTATTTTAAAGTGGATAACCTATTGAGAGAGGGTACAAGCCCAAGCAGTTGATCACTATTTTGTTCCTGCAGATGGCACATATGGCCAAGAAGTTAGTGCCGCTTCTATGACGATGGTGTTTGACGTGCACAGATACTTGCAACAGAAAGATATTTACAGAAATGCACACATTCTCATAGGTGTGAAAATAAAAAGATATTTACAGAAATGCACACAGAAAGATGGCACATGCAAGTTGCTCAAGTTTGATTCAAGATTTCAAATTTTTGTGAAAATAATACTAATTTGTTTGTCAGTTATGCAAAAAATTAAAGACCCGACAACTTCTCCAGATCCTAAAAATGCTACCTTCTCACATTTTTTTATAACCAGACCATGAAATAAAAAAAATCCATACAATATTGTTAGCACATGATTCATTCTAATATCTACACGCCAGCTTTTTCTAAAAAAAAATATCGTTCGCCCATAAAATCCGTTCTCCTACGCTCACGATTCCAAGTAACTGGAGGGGTATTGGGTACATAATCCACTCAGTTTCCTACGGGTCTTTCTAGGACCCTACGCTATGGCAAGTAATTGGACGGGTACGTAGTCATTATCAGATGCTTATGGAGCAGCGTTAACGGCCTAATGTGGAATATACAAAAAGTATTGCCACCTATAGGCGGGGAGCTAATTAATCAAACGAAAGCGCGGCCTGACCGGCATGCTGAGGTCACCGGAATTAGTCTGGTGGAATTTTCAATTCCTGGGATCGATTCGGTGGACTATAGTAGTCACGGCTTTATATGGGGTTATGAACAATGATTAGGGTTAGGATAATTGGCGAGGATTTGGTCAGATTTCCTCAGGATTTTCTTATAATTTCTCCCATGCACGTTCTGAAATAGTATACCCCCCCAGTGCACTTGCAACATGCATTTAAATATTAGGACGGTCAAGTTCGCGGCTCTGACCGTTGGTCCAGCTCCAAGATACGCGCTTCAGTTTTGCAGGCCGGATGATTGTCTGAAACGGAAAAATTAATATCTTCGCATGTGAATGGGGGCAAGATTTCAATGACAGACTCATAACCGCAGAGTATTTTCCACCGTGACCTCAAAACTGAATATGAGATTGGAAACGCTGCCACTCGGATAAAGCAGTGTATTTGTGGCACTATACCTACTTGGAGGAAGAAAGCATATTTGAATAGGGCGGCAAAAGGGCTGTTGGCTGGGTGATCTCAGAATCGGATCGCATGTCTCATCATCGAACGTGCCCATGCCCCATGCATATCCCCTATACCATGGGAATGGGATCGTAACCACTTTCCAGTTTAAGGCAAACAAGCAGCGCGCTTTCCTTGAAAGAATCTTGCTAGTTTTGTCTGCTCGGGCCCCATCCCATGCGAATTTGACTCGGTGAGGGTACTAGGAGGATTGACATCGGGGTAGTGGGAACGAGTTCTGACCGCACGAGTAATAATCTCCTTGATACGGAGTAGTTCAAACGATTCTTGTACTCCATATTCGTGGTCTGAGCTTTCTTTTCTCGAAATTCCACCGATCTCCTCCCTCCATTTAAAAAACAAATGATTTGTGCTTCGGTGTCCCCCACTTCTTTTCAAACTTTGACAACAAAACTCGATACCGATTCATCACGAAGACCATATGAACCCACCCGAACCCAAATGATTCTTTTAGACATATACTCACCATACACGTATGATGCGAAAATCGCGAGGTATATAGCAGCAGCAACAAAATTTCAAAATATGGCATGCAAAGACGTAGATCGCGATAACATGAGGTGCGATTAGCCGGTGAGAATATGAAGTATACTCAGCTCGACCGAGTACACCTATACGGAGGTATGCATATCATGGATATGGGTTTCGACGGGTCAAAATAAAACTGGCCCATGCAAACTGAAGTTTGAGGAGGGGGGACATCGAAGCACACCTCGATGCAATGCAAGTCACTTATTTCTGGATCAGAGGGAGTATTAATAATGATCAACAAGAGTATAAAGAGTTCTAGGAGTAATAAACAAAATTATAAATAGATCATTGGACCACCTAAAGACGACTACTAACACTAGCATGAGCCAAAGATGCGTCGCCATCATCACCACTCCATCACTGGAGCCGAGCAAAGCTTGTCATAGTAGAGCTTGTTATAGTAGACCGTCGTGTTAAAGACTAAATGAACAGCGCAACAGAGCAGCAACCATCGCCGCAATGAAAACTATAGATCAGAAGAATCTAACCTCAAACCACACCAACGAATACGAAAAACAACAGGATCCCAAGAGATCGGTCGGAGACACGACTCCACGCATCCTACGCGACATAAGATGCACCATCGGAGCCAGGATAGGATGGTGATGACATTATTCTAGCCATGGTCTCACCATACCGAAGTAGACACTGAAAAAACATCTAAAAACAAACGAGAAGCCTCCCGCCGACAAGGGGTCGTGATCCGTCATGCCTCCATGGCCCCAAGGCCAATAGAGACGAAACAGACAAGCGGCATCGCGGCAACGGGAAGGAACCCTAGATGGGTTTGGAGCCATCGCCCACGATTTTCACAAAAATATCTGACAATATTTTATCATTTGTTTTTATCCTAGTTGATGTCTTTGTTTGAAAGTGTGGCCGACTGCGGAAGCGCTGCCGGAACGCAATGCCGGAAGGATCGTCTATGCGATCTTGAGATCGGCAAGTGAACGACTACATCACCCACGAGAATCTGCTCTCGTTAACCGCTTTGGAATCTTCGAGGGTGGGTACTCTATCGACTTGTTGCTACAATCTAGTAGATATATCTTGGCTTGTGTGTGTTCATGCGATAGAATTTTTTTGTTTTCCATGCTATGAACCCCTACAAGAAAGGGTTCTTGCCCATGTTGCCCACTATGACCTTGAGTAAAACTCAAAGTCCAGCTAGCAGAAGATAGAGAGAGGATGAGCAAAAGTCCCTATGCCTCAGCCATAGGTTCTATCATGTATTCCATGCTATGTACAAGACCATATATTGCATATGTTATGATGCAGCCCGTCCTACGACCGCTACTACATCTACTCCCGCGAGCTCCCCAAGTGGACCCATGACTCGCGCCCGAGCCAAACTCCTTCAAGCTAAGGTGAACTCGCTCCTTTCCTTGTGTGACTTTGATATACCCTTGGATGGCCTGCTACTTCATACGCATACCTTGTGCATCATCGGGTACCAAGAGAACGGAGGAGCACAAGCGAAAGAAACCAAATGCTCTCTGTCGCCAGCGGTACTACCGGACCTGGCGACCGGTACTACCGCCCGGTGGCACTACCGCCACCAACAGACGACGCCAACAGAAGCCAAATACTCTCTGTCTCCGGCGGTACTACCGGACCTGGAACCGGTACTACCGGTCCACGGCACTACCGCCCCCTACTATAGCTCCCCACTGAAGACGCCAACGGAAGTCCTAGGACTGCATGCGGCACTACCGGACCCGGAAGCGGTACTACCGGTTGACAGGTACTACTGGACGAGCTGGACCGGTACTATCGGACGTGCGTGGACCTGATCGTGTTAAGTCGGCCCAGCGCCCTGTAACCCTCTCTATATTTCGCTATTTGTTCCTAAAATACCCCTGTTTATGTGGTTGGCCTATAAATAGCCCCCACCCTCCATTGTAAATCCTAGACTTGGATAATAATAGATTAAGGACACCCCTTTGAGGATCTTTCAATCTATTGGTCTCATGCTCCTACCAAGGGGCACCCTATTATCCACCCTCCTCTTGGATCTTGCCTAGTGCGTTCAAGTTGTACAAGGCCTTGGGTTCTCGGTTTCTCGCCCCCAAGTCGTCAAGATCTCACCAAGCACCTCGTCCCCCGTTGTTGGCGTGGAGAGAGAGCTTCGCCCAACACCGATCCTAGGGATTATGTTGGACTGGTTGCCACCGGCGTGAGTTATCGGCGTGTATCGTGTTTTGTGTGCGTGAGTTCATCGGGTTCTTCGTGTGCGTGTGTTCGTGGATTTCATCCCCTTCTCTCCTTCCACCGCTTTCCCCTCGATTCCAGCGGATATTCGTGAAAGATCGGTCCACGCCAAGGGGTTTCCCCATAACATATTGTTAGTTTTACTAGTATATATCAAAGTGATCCAGGAGTACATCACTAGATAACAGTCAAAAATATCCAAAAGTACTTCATAAGGACTAAGGATATGGTTCTTTCTTATGGAGGTGACAAAGAGATCGTTGTAAATGGTTACACCGATGCTAGTTGGACCACCGGTCCGAATAACTCTAATTCGCAGTCTGGATACGTATTTACTTTGAATGGTGCAATAGTGAGCTGGAGGAGTGCTAAGCAAAGCGTTGTGGTGAAATCTTCAATTGAATCGGAATACATAGTTGCTTCGGAGGCTTCACAAGACGCGATATGGATGAAGGAGTTCATTACAGAGCTTGGTGTGGTTTCTAGTGCGTTGGACCCATTGGCCATCTACTGTGACAACATAGGTGCCATAGCCAATGCACAGGAGCCAAGGTCAAACAAGAAGCTAAAGCATATCAAGCTACGTTTTCATGCTATTCGCGAGCATGTCTAAGATGGTGACATAAAGGTTTGCAAAGTACACACACATATCTGAATGTGCCAGATCTGTTGACTAAACCTCTCCCTAGGAAAAAACATGACCAACACCAGAAAGCCATGGGTGTTAGGTACATCATAATGTAATCTAGATTATTGATTCTAGTGCAAGTGGGAGACTGTTGGAGATATGCCCAAGAGGCAATAATAAAATGGTTATTATTATATATTTGTGTTCATGATAATTATTTACATCCCATGCTATAATTGTATTAATCGGAAATATTAATACTTGTGTGTTTTGTAAACATAAAAGAGTCCCTAATAAGGCTCTTGTTAAACTAGCTTGTTGATTAATAACATGATCATGGTTTCATGATCATGAACATTAGATGTTATTAATAACAAGATCATGTCATTAGGAGAATAATGTGATGGACACACTCCTATAGTTAGCGTAGCATAAGATCAAGTCATTTAGAGTTCGTTTGCTACAAGCTTTCAAATACATAGTAACCTAATCCTTAGACCATGAGACCATGTTAATCATCGTCACCGTATGGATGCTTTGATGACATCAAACACCACTTCGTAACTAGATGGTTATAAAGGTGACATTAGGTATTCTGAAAGTATGTGTTGAAGCACATGGATCAAGAGTGGTATTTGTCCATCCATATGACGAATAGATAAACTCTGGTTCCTCTTGGTGGAATGTCATCCAATTGGCTTGCAAGCATGTGACTAGGTCACAAGGGATGTCATATCACGGAACGAGTAAAGAGTACTTATTGGTAACAAGGTTGAACTAGGTATAGAGATACCGACGATCAAACCTCGGATAAGTAAAGTATCGTGACAAAGGGAATCAGTATCGTATGTAAATGATTCATTTAATCACGAAGTCATCATAGAAATATGTGAGAGCCATTATGGATTTCTAGATCCCACCATTGGTTATTGATCGGAGAGGTGTATCGATCATGTCTACATAGTTCTCGAACCATAGGGGGACACTTAAGGATTCGATGTTGTTTAAGTAGATATGGAATGTGAGTTGGAGACCAAATGTTGTTTGGAGTCTCGGATTGGATCCAGGATATCACGAGGAGATCCGGAATGGTCCGGAGAATAAGATTCATATAAGGAAAGTCAATTTATAGGGTTCGGAAATGTTTTCGGTGTTTTGACTGGAAGCTTCTAGAATGTTCTAGAAGATCCACCACCCGGGAGGGGGTACTGAAGGGAATATGCCCGAGAGGCAATAATAAAGTGGTTATTATCATATTCCTTATTTATGATAAAAAATTTATTTACATGCTATAATTGTATTAATACGGAAACGTTAATACATGTGTGTTTAATAAACAAAAGGAAGTTCCTAGTTATGCCTCTCTTATAAACAAGCTCGTTGATTAACAATATGATCAGATGTTTCCTGATCATGGACATTGGATGTTGTTAATAACGAGGTCACAACATTGTTGGAATGATGTGATGAACATTCATCCGAAGTATAGCATTACGATCAAGGTCATTGTGTTTATATTGCTATAACATCATACGAAGTAATCTTAGTCCTTAGACCATGAGATCATGTCAATCACTAACACCAGAGAGTATCTTGATAATATCAAACGTCACACCGTAACAGGGTGATTATAAAGATGGGTTCAGTGCTACGAAGGTGTTATGTTGAGGCTCATGGATCAAGAGTGGAATTTATCCATCCCGATGACGGAGAGATATAATTTGGGCCCTCTCGGTGATATCACATTGGTTAGCTTGCAAGCAAGTGATTTGATCACTAGAATGTTATATCATGGGAACGACAAAAGAGTACATGTCGGTAATGAGATCAAACTAGGTATGGAGATACCGATGATCGAATCTTGGACATGTAATATATCGCGATACAAAGGGATTGAGTTACATGCGTATAAGGTTCACACGATCACAGAAGTCATCGTTGAATATGTGGGAGTCAGTACGGATCTCTAGGTCCCGCTGCTGATTATTGATCGGAGAGGGGTATCGATCATGTCTACATTATTCGTGAACTGTAGGGTGACACACTTAAGGGATACCGACACCATTTGGATCAAATAATATGCCAGAGAAAGAAAAAGGAAAGCGCGGGAATTTATTTCACTAGACACCGAAATTGTTTCGGTTGAAATTGCTGAAACTGGTTCTGCATGTGAAATGGAATACTAGCAAGGGGTTTTATGTGAATGTTTGTTAATTAAAGTAATTAACAAAATTCTGAATAAATAAATAAAAGAGTTTTTTTAATTGAGAGCTTGCATTAATTGCGGTGGAAAATTAATGCATGTGAGTGGAATTGTGAGTGGAGATGTTTTTATGTGAGTGGAGCTTCCACCACATGAATGAGGGAGAGGTGGGGGAACCCTCCTTGGCCGGAGGCCATGCACCCTTGGGCTGCCCCCCTCCCCTATAAAAGGAACCCTCCTCTCACTTGTCACTCACACCTCCTCGTGAAGGATCTGTCTCCCCCCCTTTAGAATTTCCCCATGGTCTCGGATCAGCGAGATACATGTTCCCGGTGACTTTTTCTGAAAGTATTTGTTGCTTCTGCTGCTTCGCTGGATCGAGGGCGCGGAGATTGTCAGGGTACCCGGACGTGTGTGCGATCACGAATGCACCACTTCTTTGTGGTGCTGGACTTGATGGTGCTGGACCAGATGGACTTCATCACGATCTTGAGATCGACAAGCGTTCGTCTACATCATCCACGAGTACAACCTCATTAACACTATTCAGTCTTAGAGGGTATGTATTCTATGGATGTATATCCACCCGATACTTGTATCTAGTAGATAGATCTTGGTACTTGGATGTTCCCATCGTAGGAAAAAATGTATTTTCTATGCTGCGAACCCTACAGTGGTATCAGAGCCGGATCTATGCGTAGATGCTTTGCACGGGTAGTACACATATGAGTATGTGGGCGATGATGATCATTTTATTGCTTCTTAGTTGTATTTTGGATATTGGTGGCATAGTGGGATGAAGCGGCTTGGACAAACTTTACATGTCCTCGCACATGAGACCTGTTCCACGCTTGACATGCAACTAGTTTTGCATAAGTGGCTAGCGGGTGTTTGTCTCTCCTACTATAGTCAATATCTAATTTGCAACGAGTTGTCAACAATTTAGTTATCCTCGTCGTGGTTCATGTTCGTAGGTAAGAACGGTTCTATCTTCGAAAGCCCTAAGCCACGTAAAACTTGCAGTGGATAAATTAGAGGCGTTTAGTTTAGATTGTTGCTGGGCTAGTGTTATGATATGGTGATTTTGTAAGTAGAAGTATAAGATGATACTCTTACAACACACATAACGTGTAGGTTCCATAGACCTTGGCCTTACACATAGAGGTATGATAGAGATCATACCACGGTGCACATGATGGAGATCATATGCGGGAACCATATCATTTCACTTACAAACATGAGATGTTTGATTGCATCTTATATTGCTT
The DNA here is from genome assembly GCA_910589765.1 of Avena atlantica. NCBI lineage: Eukaryota > Viridiplantae > Streptophyta > Magnoliopsida > Poales > Poaceae > Avena > Avena atlantica. Next base: position 367,316,638 of record OU342736.1, read on the forward strand.
GTTTGGCATTTTATTAGCATAATAAGATGATCCCTCATTTAGATATCGAGATAAAAATGTGTTCTTCCTTAAGTATGCACCGACAATGTTTCATCGATTCAAGACATCACGTGATGATCGGGTGTGCTTGAATCCACGAGCATATCTCGGGTGTAAGATAGTTACACACGCGAATACTAAGGTTCTTACTTGGCGAGCCTAGCATGTACAAACATGGCCTCGAAACACGGACCGAAGGGTTAAGCATGAGTCATATGTTCTGATATGATGACCATTTGATGCTCGCCTTTGAAGCTACACCGACTCACGTGATGATCAGATTTGGTGTAGTGGATTTGGTTCATGTAATCACCAAAAAGGCATGATGGATGTCATTTTTGAGTGGGAGTTCATTTCTAATTTGGATTAGAAGAACTCAATTTATCATAAAATAAATCAGAGTGAATTTGCATAATTTGATGTAGTCATTGGCATTTGTTCACCACCATATGCTTAGTTGTAATTGAGATAATAGAACTATAGAATTCTAGATATTTACTTTATGAACTGGTATCGTATTGTGTTGAGTGTCAATCTAAAGTTTAAAGTCCTATTGCAATCTTTCAGCAAACTTTGTTTACTCCGTGAAATTTAATAACTGGTATTAAATCAAGAGTAACAATTCCAGTGTTAGTATCTTAAGTATCATGTTTGCCTCCATGATTCTTGATTGTTTTAATATCAAGTTTATCTAGGAGCTGAAAGAATTGTTTTAGAAATCATCATGTGTGACAGGTATAACGATATCTGAAATAATGTTTTGGTTGCAATATGATAGAGTATAATGTATGTTCTCATATTGGATGAGAATTTACAAAGGTTGGAGATGCTAGACATCCTAATTATCCAAAAGGGTTTTGGAATTATACTCACGATTTGTCTTTATAAGCTATATTAGCTTGATCATGAAAGTCATCATGATAAGGATGAATAGAATATGTATGTAAAGTGTTTACTACACTAAAATATTACTAAAGAATGGATTTTGAAAGAATGCCGATCATTTTGATGATGGTGATCTACTTCAAAGTGCAAGTCCAAAGGTATTATTATTTCAATATACACGCTTTGGACTATGTGTCATGTGTATGGCGCCACTTTTGATGTTGATAGATTATTTTAAAAAGGAAAAAGGAAATGTTGAAAGAGAATCTATACAATATATTTGACAGAAAAGAAAAGATTGGAAACATCCAATTTAGGTATATAGATGATATACATGTTATGGTTGTATTCTTTCCTTATTAAACAATGTGTTTCTTGGGTATTGGATACCGAATTGGTTAGTATGAAATTTCATACAAAATGACGCAATTCATGAACCATAATGGCCTAAGTAAATAGCAAGAGAATATGTGATGATGTTCATCGAAAACAAACAAACTGTTGTTTGTATTTCTCATTGACATCAAAAAGCTTGCCTTCAAGATTTGTTTTAATAATAGTTATTTAAATCAGGTATTATGCGAACAAAGGTTGTTCAAATAATTACCGTATTCCATATAAGATGGATGATTTACAAATCTAGTTGGAGAAATCACATCCATAAAAACTAATGCTAAAATGTCGCAAGGCAAAAGATTGGAAGATCATTTACGAAGTGACATCGCCGTTTAAATTATATTAGAAAGAAAACACAAAGAAAATCCATATGCATGGATTTTTAGAGTCTTTAATTTGATCAAGTGACGCTTGTGATACTTTCCTCGGGATAATTAAAACTTCGTTCAAAGGCCAAAGAAGAACGACTGACTAAAATATTGGAATTTATACATATCGATGTATGTAGTCCATTATGTGTAGTCGTAAGCGATGGACTTCAACTTCATATGCTTTCTCTGGAAATTTGAGTGAATATTCACTTAATGAGAAAGAAGTATTTGAAAACGTTTAAAGACTTTCAAGATGAATGGAAAATCATTGTAACAAGAAAATAAATGGTTTATGATTTTATCATAAGGGATTTATTTGAGTTACAAGTGTAACAAGAAAATAAATGAATTATGATTTTATCACAAAGGGATTTATTTGAGTTGCAAGTTTAGCAATAACACCTAGATTTACATCTCCCGAAACACCATAGGAGTATGGAGTGTTTGAGATTTGTAATAAAACCTTGTTTGACATGGTTGGATCAAAGGTGTTATCTATAAAACTGCCATTATGTTTTAAAAGATTAAAGCTTTAGAGACTACCGTGTTTACACTGAAAAGAGCTCCATCTTGATCCGTTGAAATGACACCATGGAAGTTATGGTTTGGGGTAAAACCCAAGTTGTCATTTCTTAAATTTTGGTATGCTAAGCATAAGTAAGATGCTTACAACTAAAGTCGGATGAGCATGTCTTTGTAGGTTATTTTGAATAATCATTGGATATTCCTCCATAACACCGAGAACAAAGGGTTTGTCGCTTGAAATGTGAAGTTTCTTGAAAAATGTTTTTTCGCAAAAGTTAAGTAGGAGAAAAATAGAACTTTGATAAGGTTAACGAACCTTAGATAAATGTGCTGAGTTGCGCAGCACCGGAAATCGTTCCGGAGGCTGCCATAATGCTCATAGCTTATGTGCCTCAAAGTTTGTGGTCACGGAGATCTAAGTTCTTATTGAACCAAGTAGGTCGGATAAATAATCAAATGCTGAGACTTGAGAGAAAATCATTATTGTTTGATAATGATGAACCGACTACATGCAAAGAAGCGATAATGGGCCGTGACTCCCTCAAATGGCTTGAAGCCATAAAATCCATGATAGTTCCATACACGAGAAATTAAGTTTTGAACTTGGAAGACCCTCTGGAATGGTGTAAAAACCTATCGGTCATATTTGGATCTATAAAAAAACAGAGATGGATGTTTCACATCTATGAAATAGTCGACATGTCGTAAAGTATTTTATGACAATGTTCAAAGAGTTGTATGACAAGATTTGATCTTTCATAGTGATATTTAGCCTGGACGGATTAAAGTAGCAACCACTACATATAATTTGGTATATGGTAGATAAATAAACAAAACAAAGTTATTCTAATTGAATGGTTACCTAGGACATGTACATGACACGGTCCAAAGGGTTTTGTTAATACAAAGGATGCTAAAAGGGCATGCAAACTTCAATGGTTGAAGTAAGCATCACGGAGTTGGAATCTTCACCGTGATGAAAAGGAGTTTCATCAGGAGACGATGAAGATGCTTGCATTTACAAGAAATTAATTGGGAGCGCTGAGACATATTTCTAATACATTATATGGAGGACATCTTGTTGATTATAAATGATGTATCTTTTATTGACAAAGGTTAAGAATTTCATTTTGATGAGACTTAGGCAAAACCAGAATATTTAGCATGAATGTCTATAGCGGATAGACTGTGACGCAAATATGGTTGTGCCAAACGTACATATATGAGATATTGAAGTAATTCAATATAGAAACGACAAGAAGCGGTTCTTGTCGCATGGAAAGGAATTGAATCAAGATTCAAGTGTATCGACACTTGATAAGTGAAACAAGATTCAAGTGTTTTGACACTTGATGAGTGTAATCACAAGAATTTTTTGATCAATCATACCATGATATGTACACGTCCAGATATGTCCTATGCTCTAAATGTTATGATCATATACCAGAATGAATCATAAAATGATCATTGGACGATAGTGAGGATATTCTTATGATCTTTTGCAAGAACTAAGAATATATTTGTGTAGAGGTGAGAAACAATTACAAATAGTTCACTTTAAAGCGTTAATGATACTAGTTTTGTCACAAGATACAAATTAAGTTTATCTCAATTTAAACTATAGGTGGAACAATGTAATGGAAAGGAGATTCCATGATGGATTTGGATGAATTCCAAAGTTAAGACATTGCGACGGATACTACATGTCACATCCCAAGATTTTCCAAATCTTGTAATGTGAAAACAAATGAATAAAATAAAACTTTGTCTGATTTCCAAGGCCAGAATAAAATTTTGAATTCAATTGGAGCCTTAAAACACATTTGAATTAAATAAAACCTAAAGGGATTTAAAAAGATAAACATTTAATAAAAGGAAAAAATAAAACATTTGAAAATACTATTTTGAAACAATTAAATGAAAAGATTTGTTTTCAAATGAAATAGATGTTTACAAATAAGGATTATTTTATAAAGCCAAATTAAACCTTGACCAAGCTTTGGAATTAAAACATTTTATAAAATTTGCAGAGGTTTATTTAAATAAAATAATAAGGATTTAATATCCAACTTTATTTAAATAAAAGGATTTATCATTTTTTAATTAAAATAACAAAACTCATTAAATTATCTAAATAAGTTTTCTAAGTATTATATTTTTCTTAATTAAAACCTACTGATTTGGTTTTGAAAACATTTGGGTTTCAAATAAGGATTTCATTAATAAAATCAAACTCTATTTGATTTAATAACTAAGGCCCATCTTATTTAATTGATTAATGGACCACAAATAAAGATGTTAATTTATTTTAAACAAGTTTTCCAACTATTATTTATTTCAAAATAAAACCTACTGACTTTGTTTTGAAAATATTTGGAATTCAAAAGGAGATTCTATTAATTAAATCAAACCCTATTTTATTAAATAATTAATGAACCATTCTATTTAATTAAAGAATGAATCAATAAAAATTATTATTTTATTTTGGAATTTGGGTTTATGCTGACAAACAGAACCAAGTTCAAATTGTGAAGTCTGGGTTATTTGAATTGGTTTGGTTGATATTTGTTTGTTTGAAAATTCAAAACAGAATTCAGAAATAGAAAAAGAAAAAGTTACTGAATAAAAAAAATGGATTCGAACCAGACCCAACCCAGGAGCCCACTAAGGCCCAGAACTAGCCCAGTTTCCTCACCCCGCAAGAAAACGTTTCACGCCTCGTACCTGACCCGCGCCGAGACTGACCAGTGGACCTCACTCTCATTTCTTTTCCCACTGACCGGTGGACCCCACCTCTACTGCTCATCGTCCACACCCGCGCGACCCTGTCACCCCCAAACCTCGCTGCCGTTGCTGCCTTTGAATGCCGCGTTCAATTCACAGTAATGCCGCGCGTTAATCTCGCCGTGACTGCACGATATTAAGCGCCTACATCTTCCCCTCCCTTTCCCTCTGTCGCCATTCCCTCTCTGCCCTGAGGCTGCCCAAATTCGACTCGACACACTCCCAGCTCCGACCACCGTCTCCGGCAATTCCGACCAAACCACATCACCCCGAGCCTCCCTGAGCACACTGACAGCTTCCCCATTCCCAAACGCTTCTCCCCGTGTCCTGCACTCGACCGCGGGCGCCCCAGAGCTTCGACTTGGACTAGCTCTGATAGCGCCGCCGCCTGTTTCTTCTCCGACGACGACCCCAGGTAGAAACCGACCGCCCCTCTATTCTCGATTATGCTAGCATCTTCGCCTTGGTCTTGCGCACCTAATCATGCCCTCCGTTTGGCTTCTCGTGATCGACAGTGTCGCCTCCGACCACAAGCAGGACCACCTGACGCAGTTCACAACTCCGACGAGGAATTCCTGCAACCCTAGTGCGCCCCTTCGACCGAAGCGAGCAGGTTGAGCATCCCCGTGCCTCGGCGATCACTGTGAGCCACTCCTCCCTCTCTCTCGCTTCCTGTGTTAGCCGGAACTCCACCGCCAGAGCGCCGCCGCCGTCTGCCGCCGCGCAGCGCCGCCCATCTATGACCAGGCAAGAGCAGCCGTTAGATCTGGATCGGACAAATCAGATAGATTACTTAAACACCGAAGGGGTATGTCCTCTGGACCACTCGATCTAACTAGATCCAACGCCCCACAGCCGCGATCCAACCGAACCGGTATGGACCAATAGGAACACAACGCGTGGCACTAGATCTGTTTAAAAGAAATTGAAAACAGATTTATTTGCAAACTTCAAACCTTTGTAACTTTCAAACCACACGTCCAAAAATTACAAATTTTATATCAATGAATTCAGGAGAACAATCCCTAGCTAACCATGGCCTTAGTTTCGAAAATAGTATCTGTTAGCTTGTTTGAATTTGCAGAAACATTTGTGTACTTGTTTAGTGGAGAAAAATTGTTTAAAATTGATTTTAGGATTAAAACTTTTGCAAAATGGTTTGTAGTGACCATACTGACCCTAGGAACCAAACCTTGGTGTTAAAAATGATTTTGGTAAGATTTAGGTTGAATTATTTAACTTAGCCATTTTCTAGCCAAATAAAATTATTGATTTTACTATGGAAATGTTTTTTTTGCAAGGAAAACTTTGGTAAAATGTTTTGGACCAAACTTACTGACCCAAAACACCAAGCTTTGCCAAGAGCAACTCACTTGGTGAAAAACATAAAGTTATGCTTTGATAAAAATATTTTTCACCACATAAAATGATGAAAGGATTTTACAATGGTCTTGAGATAAAACCCATTTGCAAATGACTTTGCCATTTTGGTAAATGACCAATTTGGAACCTTACAAAGTTATAAACCTAGTAGAGACCATCCTTGCAATAGAACCAACCTTTGCATACTTATGCATGACATAGATTGTAAAAAATTGTTTGATTGACTTTGGTTGGAATGTTAGTTGATTTTGTGTTTTGCTTGATTGACTTGTAGTGAATTTAGCAAAGTGTGAGACTAGCAAGATCAAGGAGTGAACCACCATTCCCTACCAAAAAGGCAAGTTACACTATCATACAAAAGTCCTACTATTTTCATTATACTTAGTGGATTTTGTACACATGCATGAAAATGTTTTATACTTATGCTATGCTAAATCCTAATAGGATTCCCTAAACACTCCTTAGTGAAAATATTGAAGTTGTACATGCTTAGCCATGCTATGTTTGAAAAGAGATACATGTTGAGATTTTACAAAGGTTGAGAAAAGGACTGGTGTTTTACATAATAAAACAAGGACTCAATGAACCACCTAGGTGGAGGATACTTGAAGTTTTGGAGAAGTTGGAAACAAAAGGAACCATGTACATGGCAATCACTTTGTGTTGTGCTCCAAATGAAAACCACCTAGGAATCTTAGAGATTGAACATGTTTCTCCAATTGTGGCTTTCGTGTGCAACCACATGCTATTATGGCTCTGGCTTAGTCAACTACATTAGGAAGACCCATACATTGTCTTTAGTTACCGGACATGGGGATCTGGAATGCTTCATGGGGGCTGAAGACAAGCTAGCAATGATGTATGGGAGGACCTTTTGGAAAGACTTCGTCACATTCTCAGTCTGCCAGTACTCCATCTTGGTGAGCACTAATCCAGTAGGCCACTAGTGGCAACAAGATGGGATTGTGTCATGTGGGTAAAGTGTACTCCTTCTGCAGAAGTTAGCAAAATCTAAGTACTTAGCCGTGTCCCCGGTTATGGACAATACTGAGCAACTAAAGTTTGAACCATGGGAGATCTCGACATTCCAATTTCTAATATAAAAACTTGATGCACTTGAGTTTCTACCAAGGAATTCAAAGAGATTTTGTTAAACTTGTTGCACTTGGGGTTACCAAGGTGCTCAAGAGCATGATGTACTTGGGGTTACCAAGGAACTCATGAGATTTGATAAAACTTGTTGCACTTGGGGTTACCAAGTAGCTCAAGGGATTTTTGACTAGGACTTGAACAGTTGAGTTTCTACCAAGGAGTTCAAGGAACTTGGAAAAGAGATTTGACAAAGGACCAAAACCATTTTGAGAAGATAGGATAAATGTTGCTTTATGCAAATGAGCCTAAAACTCTACTTAGCCAAATATGCATGTAATGATAGGATCCACTCATAATACTCAAAGTAGTGGAACTTGCCAATACAATTCAAATGTATTGACCTTGTGGCTGTAACTTGTAATGTTGCAGGTTTGATTGTCTTTTGTGAAGATTGATTGATTTAGGATTACAAAGTCTACAACCAACATCTGCCTGTGGCACTTTGAAGATGAAGGACCCACGACTATAGTTATTCCGCTGCAATGTAATGTAATAGCCAATTGAGCTATGAAAGATGTAATGATTTATTTTATTCCTGGTTATAAAGTTGTATTATGACCTTTGTTTCTTGATATTACATCTTAACTGTGGATGCTAGCTATTGATCCAGGGACTAGCATTGTAAAACACAGGAGGAATCCACCTTATTAGGTTGAGACCTCTACAGATGGTATCAGAGCATTGTGTTGCCTGTAGGAATTGTAAACCCTAGGATTGGACAAAAACCCTTAGAAAAATAGGAGTTGTATTTGTTCCAAAAACTTATTTACAAAAACACTCATAAATTCTTTCCTCAACCACTTTGATTTCAACTCTACATCTCATCTATTTCAAACTTGATGGAAAACCTACCCCATGACCAAAGACTACACTATGTGCAAATGACTTCTTCAACATCTTCAACTCTAATGACTTCAACATCTTCAACTCTAATGACTTCAACATCTTCAGCATATTCACCAAGGACTTCCAACATGAATGTCACCAAAGACCACAATTGAGTTAAGGAGAGTCTTACTCAAGATTTAGAGACTGAGGGAATGCAAAATAAGAAGGAACCATCAACAACTTTGAAGTATTGTAACCAAGAGTTTTTCCAAGGAAGCCATGATCTCATACAAGAAGAATCATGAAGGAAGGAAAGATCACAAGTGAACCATATAGATGGACCACCATAATTTAGTTAAGTAAAACACCCCAACCTAAGTGGTGTAACAAAAATATTTTGTTGACTAAGTGTATGCTTGAACCTCGATTGAGTGAAGTGTTTGGTTTGTGATAGCATGAACATTGCTTGTGTGAATTGTGATGTGTATGATTAGAAATGATTCCTTAGCAATAACTTGCCTATTCTAACCTCCCTTCAACCCAAACAGATGACTACTCCAAAAGACTCCAAGGTTGATGACACCAACACCAACCAAGCTGACAGCATAAAAGAGCTCATAGCAACCCAACACCAGTTGAACCAACTGACAGCTCAGTTCATAGCCAACAATAGTGACAAAGATCCAACACTACAAAGGTTTTTGGAGGAACAATCCCAACTGATGCTTAAGGTGACCAATCAAATTATCAGCATGGAAGAAAACTATCCCAAAGAAGTTTATGATAACAAGGCTGACAAGAATGTTATTCTGGATGGAGCCCCAGCTTGCATTATTTGTGGAGACAAGGATCACACTTCCAAAGAACATGAAGGTCAATGCCCCAACTGTGGAGAAGAACATTCTGTTGGACAATGTCCTACCTCTCAAGCTACTTGTTACCTTTGTGAAGGAAATGACCATGTCCCTATCCAATGCCCAATCTACTCCATGGTGGAACAAAGGAAACAAGAAGGATCCAATTTTACCAAAGGAAAAGGACCACTTATACCTCCCAACAAGACAACCCAATTCAAAGGACAAAAGAAGCTTAGGAAACAAAAGCAAGACATCAGCCAAGCACAATGTCGTAAATGTAAGGAAATGGGACACTACTCCAGTGGATGCCCAGAGAACAAGAAGAATAAAGAGATTGACCAAGTGTGGTGCAACAACTGCAAAGAACCAGGCCATTATGCAGCAACTTGTCCACAAGAACAACGCAAAGAACTCAAGGACATTCATTGTTTCAACTGCAAGAATCCAGGACATTATGCAAGCAACTGTCCAGAAAGGATGAAAAACAAGTTGAACAAGCCTATGGAGAAACTCAACCTTGGCCCATGAGTCAAGTATGGAACAAAGGACTCAATGCAAATATTTGCATTGAGAAAGTATTTCTCATGGTCCCAAGAAGGACAAGATGTAATTTTTGTTTGAAAATTTTTAAGGGTGGTAGTACCCTAGTTGCTTTGAACTTGCTTGTAACCCCAGCCTTCCCAAATCTCGGGACGAGATTTATTTTTAAGGGTGGTAGCCTGTCACATCCCAAGATTTTCCAAATCTTGTAATGTGAAAACAAATGAATAAAATAAAACTTTGTCTGATTTCCAAGGCCAGAAGAAACATTTGAATTCAATTGGAGCCTTAAAACACATTTGAATTAAATAAAACCTAAAGGGATTTAAAAAGATAAACATTTAATAAAAGGAAAAATAAAACATTTGAAAATACTATTTTGAAACAATTAAATGAAAAGATTTGTTTTCAAATGAAATAGATGTTTACAAATAAGGATTATTTTATAAAGCCAAATTAAACCTTGACCAAGCTTTGGAATTAAAACATTTTATAAAATTTGCAGAGGTTTATTTAAATAAAATAATAAGGATTTAATATCCAACTTTATTTAAATAAAAGGATTTATCATTCTTTAATTAAAATAACAAAACTTATTAAATTATCTAAATAAGTTTTCTAAGTATTATATTTTTCTTAATTAAAACCTACTGATTTGGTTTTGAAACCATTTGGGTTTCAAATAAGGATTTCATTAATAAAATCAAACTCTATTTGATTTAATAACTAAGGCCCATCTTATTTAATTGATTAATGGACCACAAATAAAGATGTTAATTTATTTTAAACAAGTTTTCCAACTATTATTTATTTCAAAATAAAACCTACTGACTTTGTTTTGAAAATATTTGGAATTCAAAAGGAGATTCTATTAATTAAATCAAACCCTATTTTATTAAATAATTAATGAACCATTCTATTTAATTAAAGAATGAATCAATAAAAATTATTATTTTATTTTGGAATTTGGGTTTATGCTGACAAACAGAACCAAGTTCAAATTGTGAAGTCTGGGTTATTTGAATTGGTTTGGTTGATATTTGTTTGTTTGAAAATTCAAAACAGAATTCAGATATAGAAAAAGAAAAAGTTACTGAATAAAAAAAATGGATTCGAACCAGACCCAACCCAGCAGCCCACTAAGGCCCAGAACCAGCCCAGTTTGCTCACCCCGCAAGAAAACGTTGCACACCTCGTACCTGACCCGCGCCGAGACTGACCAGTGGACCTCACTCTCATTTCTTTTCCCACTGACCGGTGGACCCCACCTCTACTGCTCATCGTCCACACCCGCGCGACCCTGTCACCCCCAAACCTCGCTGCCGTTGCTGCCTTTGAATGCCGCGTTCAATTCACAGTAATGCCGCGCGTTAATCTCGCCGTGACTGCACGATATTAAGCGCCTACATCTTCCCCTCCCTTTCCCTCTGTCGCCATTCCCTCTCTGCCCCGAGGCTGCCCAAATTCGACTCGACACACTCCCAGCTCCGACCATCGTCTCCGGCAATTCCGACCAAACCACATCACCCCGATCCTCCCTGAGCACACTGACAGCTTCCCCATTCCCAGACGCTTCTCCCCGTGTCCTTCACTCGACCGCGGGCGCCCAGAGCTTCGGCTTGGACTAGCTCTGACAGCGCCGCCGCCTGTTTCTTCTCCGACGACGACCCCAGGTAGAAACCGACCGCCCCTCTATTTCTCGATTATGCTAGCATCTTCGCCTTGGTCTTGCGCACCTAATCATGCCCTCCGTTTGGCTTCTCGTGATCGACAGCGTCGCCTCCGACCACAACCAGGACCACCTGACGCAGTTCACAACTCCGACGAGGAATTCTTGCAACCCTAGTGCGCCCCTTCGACCGAAGCGAGCAGGTTGAGCATCCCCGTGCCTCGGCGATCACTGTGAGCCACTCCTCCCTATCTCTCGCTTCCTGTGTTAGCCGGAACTCCACCGCCAGAGCGCCGTCGCCGTCTGCCGCCGCGCAGCGCCGCCCATCTATGACCAGGCAATAGCAGCCGTTAGATCTGGATCGGACGAATCAGATAGATTACTTAAACACCGAAGGGGTATGTCCTCTGGACCACTCGATCTAACTAGATCCAACGCCCCACAGCCGCGATCCAACCGAACCGGTATGGACCAATAGGAACACAACGCGTGGCACTAGATCTGTTTAAAAGAAATTGAAAACAGATTTATTTGCAAACTTCAAACCTTTGTAACTTTCAAACCACACGTCCAAAAATTACAAATTTTATATCAATGAATTCAGGAGAACAAGCCCTAGCCAACCATGGCCTTAGTTTCGAAAATAGTATCTGTTAGCTTGTTTGAATTTGCAGAAACATTTGTGTACTTGTTTAGTGGAGAAAAATTGTTTAAAATTGATTTTAGGATTAAAACTTTTGCAAAATGGTTTGTAGTGACCATACTGACCCTAGGAACCAAACCTTGGTGTTAAAAATGATTTTGGTAAGATTTAGGTTGAATTATTTAACTTAGCCATTTTCTAGCCAAATAAAATTATTGATTTTACTATGGAAATGTTTTTTTTTGCAAGGAAAACTTTGGGATAATGTTTTGGACCAAAATTACTGACCCAAAACACCAAGCTTTGCCAAGAGCAACTCACTTGGTGAAAAACATAAAGTTATGCTTTGATAAAAATATTTTTCACCACATAAAATGATGAAAGGATTTTACAATGGTCTTGAGATAAAACCCATTTGCAAATGACTTTGCCATTTTGGTAAATGACCAATTTGGAACCTTACAAAGTTATAAACCTAGTAGAGACCATCCTTGCAATAGAACAAACCTTTGCATACTTATGCATGACATAGATTGTAAAAAATTGTTTTGATTGACTTTGGTTGGAATGTTAGTTGATTTTGTGTTTTGCTTGATTGACTTGTAGTGAATTTAGCAAAGTGTGAGACTAGCAAGATCAAGGAGTGAACCACCATTCCCTACCAAAAAGGCAAGTTACACTATCATACAAAAGTCCTACTATTTTCATTATACTTAGTGGATTTTGTACACATGCATGAAAATGTTTTATACTTATGCTATGCTAAATCCTAATAGGATTCCCTAAACACTCCTTAGTGAAAATATTGAAGTTGTACATGCTTAGCCATGCTATGTTTCAAAAGAGATACATGTTGAGATTTTACAAAGGTTGAGAAAAGGACTGGTGTTTTACATAATAAAACAAGGACTCAATGAACCACCTAGGTGGAGGATACTTGAAGTTTTGGAGAAGTTGGCAACAAAAGGAACCATGTCCATGGCAATCACTTTGTGTTGTGCTCCAAATGAAAACCACCTAGGAATCTTAGAGATTGAACATGTTTCTCCAATTGTGGCTTTCGTGTGCAACCACATGCTATTATGGCTCTAGCTTAGTCAACTACATTAGGAAGACCCATACATTGTCTTTAGTTACCGGACATGGGGATCTGGAATGCTTCATGGGGGCTGAAGACAAGCTAGCAATGATGTATGGGAGGACCTTTTGGAAAGACTTCGTCACATTCTCAGTCTGCCAGTACTCCATCTTGGTGAGCACTAATCCAGTAGGCCACTTGTGGCAACAAGATGGGATTGTGTCATGTGGGTAAAGTGTACTCCTTCTGCAGAAGTTAGCAAAATCTAAGTACTTAGCCGTGTCCCCGGTTATGGACAATACTGAGCAACTAAAGTTTGAACCATGGGAGATCTCGACATTCCAATTTCTAATATAAAAACTTGATGCACTTGAGTTTCTACCAAGGAATTGAAAGAGATTTTGTTAAACTTGTTGCACTTGGGGTTACCAAGGTGCTCAAGAGCATGATGTACTTGGGGTTACCAAGGAACTCATGAGATTTGATAAAACTTGTTGCACTCGGGGTTACCAAGTAGCTCAAGGGATTTTTGACAAGGACTTGAACACTTGAATTTCTACCAAGGAGTTCAAGGAACTTGGAAAAGAGATTTGACAAAGGACCAAAACCATTTTGAGAAGATAGGATAAATGTTGCTTTATGCAAATGAGCCTAAAACTCTACTTAGCCAAATATGCATGTAATGATAGGATCCACTCATAATACTCAAAGTAGTGGAACTTGCCAATACAATTCAAATGTATTGACCTTGTGTCTGTAACTTGTAATGTTGCAGGTTTGATTGTCTTTTGTGAAGATTGATTGATTTAGGATTACAAAGTCTACAACCAACATCTGCCTGTGGCACTTTGAAGATGAAGGACCCACGACTATAGTTATTCCGCTGCAATGTAATGTAATAGCCAATTGAGCTATGAAAGATGTAATGATTTATTTTATTCCTGGTTATAAAGTTGTATTATGACCTTTGTTTCTTGATATTACATCTTAACTGTGGATGCTAGCTATTGATCCAGGGACTAGCATTGTAAAACACAGGAGGAATCCACCTTATTAGGTTGAGACCTCTACACTACAACAAAAGGCTAAGTATATGACTGCTATAGTAGCAGCAAAGGAGGGAATTTGTGTCAAGTAGTTTGTTATCAAACTATGGTGTGGTTCGCAACGGGCTAACACTAAAGATATATTGTACGACAGTAGTATCGACATGATTTAACCCCAAGGAACTAAAGGTCTCACCAAAAGACCAAATTTATACAATGCCATCTCATTGGGGAATGAGTGATGCGTGAAGACGCAAAAACATGCAAATACACACGAACCTGAAAGTGTCAGATCCGTAGATTATGTTAACCACTTGCAATTGTGTATATGGAATACCAGAAAGCCATAGGTGTTCAATACGCAAAGTTTTTCAAACTAGATTATTGTCTCTAGTGCAAGTGGGAGAATGAAGGGAATATGCCCGAGAGGCAATAATAAAGTGGTTATTATCGTATTCCTTATTTATGATAAATTTTTATTTTACATGCTATAATTGTATTAATACGGAAACGTTAATACATGCGTGTTTAATAAACAAAAGGAAGTTCCTAGTTATGCCTCTCTTATAAACTAGCTCGTTGATTAACAAGATGATCAAAGGTTTCCTGATCATGGACATTGGATGTTGTTAATAACGAGGTCACAACATTGTTGGAATGATGTGATGAACATTCATCTGAAGTATAGCATTACGATCAAGGTTATTGTGTTTATATTGCTATAACATCATAGGAAGTAATCTTAGTCCTTAGACCATGAGATCATGTGAATCACTAACACCAGAAGAGTATCTTGATAACATCAAACGTCACACCATAACAGGGTGATTATAAAGATGGGTTCAGTGCTACGAAGGTGTTATGTTGAGGATCATGGATCAAGAGTGGAATTTGTTCATCCCGATGACGGAGAGATATACTCTGGGCCCTCTTGGTGATATCACACTGGTTAGCTTGCAAGCAAGTGATTTGATCACTAGAATGTTATATCACGGGAACGAGAAAATAGTACATGTCGGTAACGAGATCAAACTAGGTATGGAGGTACCGATGATCGAATCTCGGACATGTAATATGTCGCGAGAAAAATGGATTGAGTTACATGCGTATAAGCTTCACACGATCACAGAAGTCATCGTTGAATATGTGGGAGTCAGTACAGATCTCCAGGTCCCGCTGCTGATTATTGATCGGAAAGGGGTCTCGATCATGTCTACATTATTCGCGGACCGCAGGGTGACACACTTAAGGGATACCGACACCATTTGGAGAAAATAATATGCTAGAGAAAAAAAAGGAAAGCGCAGGAATTTATTTCATTAGACACCAAAACTGTTTCGGTTGAAATTGCTGAAACTGGTTCTGCATGTGAAATGGAATACTAGCAAGGGGTTTTATGTGAATGTTTGTTAATTAACATAATTAACAAAATTCTGAATAAATAAATAAAAGAGTTTTTTTAATTGAGAGCTTGCATTAATTTCGGTGGAAAATTAATGCATGTGAGTGGAATTGTGAGTGGAGATGTTTTTATGTGAGTGGAGCTTCCACCACATGAATGAGGGAGAGGTGGGGGCACCCTCCTTGGACGGCAGCCATGCCCCCTTGGGCTGCTCCCCCTCCCCTATAAAAGGACCCCCTCCTCTCACTTGTCACTCACACCTCTTCGCGAAGGATCTCTTTCCCCCCTTTAGAATTTCCCCATGGTCTCGGATCAGCGAGATACATGTTCCCGGTGGCTTTTTATGGAAGGATTTGTTGCTTACGCTGCTTCGCTAGAGCGAGGGCACGGAGGTTGTCGGGGTACCCGGACGTGTGTGCGATCACGTATGCACCACTGCTTTGCGGTGCTGGACCAGCTGGACCAGATGGACTTCATCACGGTCTTGAGATCGGCAAGCGTTCGTCTACATCATCCACGAGTACAACCTCGTTAACGCTATTCGGTCTTCGAGGGTATGTATTCTATGGATGTATATCCACCCGTTGCTTGTATCTAGTAGATAGATCTTGGTACTTAGATGTTCCCATCGTAGGAAAAAATTTGTTTTCTATGCTGCGAACCCTAGTGGTATCAGAGCCGGATCTATGCGTAGATGCTTTGCACGGGTAGTACACATATGAGTATGTGGGCAATGATGATCATTTTATTGCTTCTTAGTTGTACTTTGGATATTGGTGGCATAGTGGGATGAAGCGGCCCGGACAAACTTTACATGTCCTCGCACATGAGACCTTGGCCATAACCCCCACCCATATAAAAAGGGGTGAGGGTGCCCCATATACCCTCACCCCAAACCCTAGCCGCCGATGCCTCCCCTCTCTCCTCCATACGCTGCTCCGGCTTAGGCGAAGCCTTCCAGTAATATATTCTCCTCCACCACCACACCGTCGTGCTGTTGGGATTCCGAGGAGATCTATAACCTCCGATGCCCTGCTGGAATAAGAGAGAGAGGAAGATCTTCATCGACTACTATACGTGTGACCGACTGCGGAAGCGCTGCAGGAACGTGACGCCGGAAGGATCGTCTACGCAATCTTGAGATCGGCAAGTGATTGAGTACATCAACCACGAGATCTAAATCTCGTTAAACACTTTGGATCTTCGAGGGTTAGTTCTCTATAATCTTGTTGCACCGATCTCGTAGAATAGATCTTGGTTTTGTGTGTTCCCGAGATAGAATTTTTTTATTTTCCATGCTGCGAACCCTACAAGAAGACTGTGTCATGCCCTCAGCAGGGGGATGATTCTGTGGGCATTAATACTAATAATGGGGTTCATGTTCAACCGATAGTGAGTACAATTTAGAATGGTTCTCTCTAGATTCCTATTGAACCTATTCGGGATCGATGGCCCATAGAATCTCTAGGTGTACTCTCGACGACAGCCACATATGCAGGGGGAGCAGCAAGGTAGCGATGATGCAATCTCATCTAATAGACAACAACCACATGTAAAGGGGGAGCATCAAAGCAACATTGATAGTTCATCTGATATAGTGGATCTACCTATTGCATTGTGAAAGGGGACACGTGAAGAGGCAAGGAGAAGTGACGTGGCAAGGAAAGCCCTATGTGAAATGCATGCTCTACAAACTTATTCTGGTGACCATGACATTGGGAAATTTATGTCTTATAAGGCTCTGTCTCCCTCCTATAGAGCATTTGTTGCCTCTCTTCAAACTGTAACAATCCCAAGGGATTGGCAGTTTGCAAAGCAAGATCCAAAGTGGCGGGAAGAAATGATAAGAGGAGTTGGAAGCACTGAAGAAAAATAAGACGTGGGTACTTACCAAACTACCGGCAGGAAAAAAGACAGTATGTTGTAAGTGGATCTATACAGTGAAGCAGAATCCCGAGAGGAAGGTAGAACGGTATAAAGCCAGATTGGTTGCAAGAGGGTTTAGTCAAACTTATAGAATTGACTATGATGAGACATTCGCTCCAGTGGCAAATATGAACACAATAAGGATATTGGTTTCTTGTGCTGCTAAATTTCGGTGGAAATTACATCAGTTAGATGTAAAGAATGCTTTCTTGCATGGGGACCTACAGGAAGAAGTGTACATGGAGATACCACCAGGATTTGGTACCCGAAAGACCAATGGGAAGGTATGTAGGCTGAAGAAATCTTTGTATGGACTTAAGCAATCGCCGAGGGCATGGTTTGATAGGTTCAAACGGGTTGTTTTCAGTATGGGGTATGGTCAATGTAACGGCGACCACACAGTGTTCTACAGACATTCTGATCGGAAGATCACCATTCTTGCAGTTTATGTGGATGATATTATCATCACTAGAGATGACCAGGAGGAAATAAAGAGATTGGAGGAATGTCTAAGCAAAGAGTTCGAGGTAAAATATTTGGGCAATCTAAAATACTTCCTTGGTATATAAGTGTCTAGGACAAAGAAGGGGATGTCTTTATGCCAATTAAAATACACCTTGGATCTTTTGAGTGACATGGTCATGATGGGATGTCGTGTAGCTCCTACCCCGATTGAACAAAATCATCGAGTGATAGCAAAATCAGGCGAGCTAGTGAATAAGGAAGACTATCAGAAACTGGTTGGGAGACTATTATACTTGTATCATACCATTCCTGACATTAGATATGACGTCAGTGTGGTGAGCAGATACATGCATGAACCAAGGAGCGGGCATCTTGATATAGTGCATAGAATCCTACGATACCTGAAGGGGACTCCAGGAAAGGGGTTGTGATTTGCAAAGTGTAGGGTTCGCAGCATAGAAAACAAAATAATCCTACGATGGGAACAACTATGTACCAATATCTATCTACTAGATACAAGCAACGGGCAGATATATATCCATAGAGAACATACCCTTGAAGACCGACAAATCTTAACGAGTCCAAACTCGTGGTTGATGTAGACGATCTCTTGCAATCTCAAGATCGAGAGGAAGTCCTAGCATCGCAAAACAGCAGCGCATCCGTGCTCGCACACACGTACAAGACACCGAGCAATCTCCGCCTCCTCGCTCCAGCAATGCAGCGGAAGAACAACCCTTTCTTGCCAAATAGCCACTAGGAACATGTATCTCGCTAGTCCGAGATCATGGGGGATAAATTCTAGAGGGGGAGAGAGATCCTTCACGAGGAGGTGTACCTTGAGAGGAGGAGAGGGGGGCCTTTTATAGGGAGAGGGGGGCACCCCAAGGGACATGGCACCATCCATGGTGGTTGCCCCAACCTCTTCCACATTCATGTGGGTGGATCTCCCACTCAAAATGAAAAGCCTCCACTCCCATAAAAGAGTCTCCACTCAAAAATCCACTCACATGCATTAAATTTCCATCAAATTTAATGCAAGATCTCATTTAAATAGAACTCTTTTATTTATTTATTCAGAATTTTGTTAATTACTTTAATTAACAAATATTCACATAAAACTCCTTGCTAGTATTCAATTTCACATGCAGAACCAGTTTCAGCAATTTTAACTGAAACAGTTTCTGTGTCTAGTGAAATAAATTCCTACGCTTGTTATTCTTTCCGGCATGAAACTTTTGCTCCAATTGGATGTCAGTGTCCCTTAAGTGTGCCACCCTATGATTCGCGAATAATGCGGACATGATCGAGACCCTTCTCCGATCAATAATCAGAACCGGGACCTAGAGATCCATACTGACTCCCACACATTCAACGATGACTTTTCTGTGATCGTCGGAACCTTTTACGCTAGTATCTTAATCCCTTTGTTTCATGATATATTACATGTCCGAGATTCGATCATCGGTATCTCCATACCTAGTTTGATCTTGTTGCCGATATGCACTCTTTTCTCGTTCTCGTGATATAACATTCTAGTGATCAAATCACTTGCTTGCAAGCTAATCAATGTGATATCACCGAGAGGGTCCAGAGCATATCTATCCGTCATCGGGATAAACAAATTCCACTCTCTATACATGGGCCTCAACATAACACTTTAGTAATTCTGGAGCCATCTTTATAATCACCCAGTTATGGTGTGACATTTGATGTCATCAAGAAACTCTTCCGGTGTTAGTGATTGACATGATCTCATGGTCTAAGAATTAGGATCACTTCGTAAGTTGTTATAGCAATATAAACTCAATGACTTCGATCATAATGCTATACTTCGGATGAATGTTCATCACATGATTACACTAATTTTGTGACCTCGTTATTAACAATATCCAATGTTCATGATCAGGAAAACCTTGATCATCTTGTTAATCAGCGAGCTAGTTAATAAGAGAGGCATAACTAGGAACTTCCTTTTTTGTTTATTAAACACACATGTATTAACGTTTCTATATTAATACAATTATAGCATGCAAAATAAACATTTATTATAAATAAGGAATACGATAATAACCACTTTATTATTCCTCTCGGGCATATTTCCTTCAGTCTCCCACTTGCACTAGAGACAATAATCTAGTTTGAAAACTTTGCGTATTGAACACCTATGGCTTTCTGGTGTTCCATATACACAACTACAAGTGGTTAACATAATCTACGGATCTGACACTTTCAGGTCCGTGTGTATTTGCATGTCTTTGCGCCTTCACGCATCACTCATTCTCCAATGAGATGGTATTGTATAAATTTGGTCTTTTGGTGAGACCTTTAGTTCCTTGGGCTTAAATCATGTCGATACTATTGTCATACAATATATCTTTAGTATTAGCCCGTTGCGAACCACACCTTAGTTTGATAACAAACTGCTTGACACAAATGCCCTCCTTTGCTGCTACTATAGCAGTCATATACTTAGCCTTATTGTTGTAGTATTCGTCACAATGTTTTAACTTTGGAATACATCCAAATCCATCACGGAATCTCCTCTCCATTACATTGTGCCACCCATAGTTTAAATTGAGATAAACTTAATTTGTATCTTGTGACAAAACTAGTATCAATGTAACGCTTTAAAGTGAACTATTTGTAATTGTTTGTCATCTCTACACAAATATATTCTTAGTTCTTCCAAAAGATCATAAGAATATCCTCACTATCGTCCAATGATAATTTTATGATTCATTCTGGTATATGCTCATAACACTTAGAGCATAGGACATATCTGGATATGTAAATATCATGGTATGATTGATCAAATCATTCTTGTGATTTCACTCATCAAGTGTCAAAGCACTTGAATCTTGTTTCACTTATCAAGTGTCGATACACTTGAATATTGATTCAATTCTTTTCCATGCGACAAGAACCGTTTCTTGTCATTTCTATATTGAACTCCTTCAATATCTCATATATATATATACGTTTGACACAACCATATTACCTTCACAGTCTATCCACTATAGACATTCATGCTAAATATTTGGTTTTTTGCCTAAGTCTTTCATCAAAATAAAATTCTTAACCTTTGTCAATAAAAATTACATCATTTCTAATCAACAAGATGTCCTCCACATAATGTATTAGAAATATGTCTCAGCGCTCCCACTTAATTTCTTGCAAATGCAAGCATCTTCATCGTCTCCTGATGAAAACTCCTTTTCATCACAGTGAAGATTTCAACTCCGCGATGCTTACTTCAACCATTGAAGTTTGCATGCCATTTTAGCATCCTTTGAATTAACAAAACCCTTTGGACCATGTCATGTACACGTCCTAGGTAACCATTCTATTAGAAGAACTTTGTTTTGTTTATTCATCTACCATATACCAAATTATATGTAGTGATTGCTACTTTAATCCGTTCAGACTAAATATCGCTATGAAAGATCAAATATTGTCATAGTCAACTCCTTGAACATTGTCATAAAATACTTTACAACATGTCGGCTATTTCATAGATGTGAAACATCCATGTCTGTTTCTTTATAGATCCAAATACGACCGATAGGTTTTTACACCTTTCCGGAGGGTCTTCCAAGTTCAAAACTTGATTTCTCGTGTATGGAACTATCACGGATTTTATGGCTTCAAGCCATTTGATGGAGTCAGGGCCCATCATCGCTTCTTTGTATGTAGTCGGTTCATCATTGTCAAACAATAATGATTTACTCTCAAATCTCAACATTTGATTGTTTATCCGACCTACTTAGTTCAATAGAAACTTTAGACCTCCGTGACTGCAACCTTTGAGGCACGTGATCCATGAGCATTCTGGCTACCTCCGGAACATTTTCCGGTGCTGCGCAACTCGGCACATATAGCTAAGGTTCGTTAACCTTATTAAAGTTCTATTGTCCTCCCACTTAACTTTTGCGAAAAATTCCCTTTTCAAGAAACTTCACATTTCAAGCGACAAACCCTTTTGTCCTTGGTGTTATGGAGGAATAACCAATTGTTATTCTAAATAACCTACAAAGACATGTTCATCCGACTTTGGTTGTAAACATCTTACTTATGCTTAGCATACCAAAATTTAAGAAATGACAATTTGGGTTTTACCCCAAACCACAACTTCCATCGTGTCATTTCAACGGATCAAGATGGAGCTCTTTTGAGTGTAAAAGCGGTAGTCTCTAAAGCTTTTAATCTTTTAAAACATAATGACAGTTTTATAAATAACACTTTCGATCCAACCATGTCACACAAGGTTTCATTACAAATCTCAAACACTCCATACTCCTATGGTGTTTCGAGAGATGTAAATCTAGGTGTTTTGCTAAACTTGCAACTCAAATAAATCCCTTTATGATAAATCATAATTCATTTATTTTGCTTGTTGCACTTGTAACTCAAATAAACCCCTTTATGATAAAATCATAAATCATTTATTTTCTTGTTACAATGATTTTCTACTTCATCTTGAAAGTCTTTGAAACGTTTTTCAAATATTTCATACTTCTTTCTCATTAAGTGAGTATTCACTCAAATTTCCAGAAAAAGCATATGAAATTGAAGTCCATCGTTTACGACTACACATAATGGACTACATACATCGATATGTATAAATTCCAATAATTTAGTCGTTCGTTCTTCTTTGGCCTTTGAATGAAGTTTTTAATTATCCCGAGGAAAGTATCAAAAGCGTCACTTGATCAAACCAAAGACTCCAAAAATCCATGAAAATGGAGTTTCTTCATGTTTTCTTTTCAATATAATTTAAATGGCGATGTCACTTCGTAAGTGATCTTCCAATCATTTGTCTTGCGACATTTTAGCATTAGATTTATGGATGTGATTTCTCCAACTAGATTTGTAAATCATCCATATTATATGAAATACGGCAATTATTTAAACAACCTTTGTTCTCATAATACCTGATTTAAATAACTATTATTAAAACAAACCTTGAAGGCAAGCTTTGGTGTCAACGAGAAATAGAAACAACGGTTTGTTTGTTTTCGATGAACATCATCACATATTCTCTTGCTAGTTACTTAGGCCATTGTGGTTCATGAATTGCGTCGTTCTGTATGAAATTTCATACCAACCAATTCGGTATCCAATACCCAAGAACCACATTGTTTAACAAGCAAAGAATACAACCATAACATGTATATCATCGATATACCTAAATTGGATATTTCCATTTTTTTCCTGCCAAATATATTTTATAGATTCTCTTTCAGCATTTCCTTTTCCTTTTAAAAGAATCTATCAACATCAAAAGTGGCGCCATATACATGACACATAGTCCAAAGAGTGTATATTCAAATAATAATACCTTTCGACTTACACTTTGAAGTAGATCACCATCATCAAAATGATCGGTATTCTTTCAAAATCCATTCTTTAGTAATCTTTTTAGTGTAGTAAACACTTTACATACATCTTCTATTCATCCTTATCATGACAACTTTCATGATCAAGCTAATGTAGCTTATAAAGGAGAATCGTGAGTATAACATTACTTTCTAAAACCTTTTTGGATGATTAGGATGTCTAGCATCTCCAACCTTCGCAAATTCTCATCCAATATGAGAACATATATTATACTCTATCATATTGCAACCAAAATATTGTTTCAGATATCGTTATATCTGCCACACATGATGGTTTCTGAAACAATTCTTTCAGCTCCTAAATAAACTTGATATTAAAATAATCAAGAATCATGGAGGCAAACATGATACTTAAGATACTAACACTAGAATTGTTACTCTCGGTTTAATACTAATTATTAAACTTCACGGACTAAACAGAGTTTGATGAAAGTTTGCAATAGGACTTTAAACTTTAGATTGACACTCAACATAATACGATACTAGTTCGTAAAGTATATATCCAGAATTCTATAGTTCTATTATCTCAATTACAACTATGCATAAGGTGGTGAACGAATGCCAATGACTACAACAAATTATGAAAATTCACTTTGATTTAATTTATGATAAATTGAGTTCTACTAATCCAAATTAGAAATAAACTCCCACTCAAAAATGACATCCCTCGTGCCTTTTTGGTGATTACATGAACCAAATCCACTACACCAAGTCCGATCATCACGTGAGTCGATGTAGCTTCAAAGGCGAGCATCCATATGGTTATCATATCAAAACATATGACTCATGCTTAACCTTTTGGTCCGTGTACATGCTAGGCTCGCCAAGTAAGAACCTTAGTATTCGCGTTTGTAACTGTCTTACACCCGAGATATGCTCGAGGATTCAAGTACACCCGATCATCACGTGATGTCTTAAAGCGACGAAATATTGTCGGTGCATACTTAAGAAAGAACACATTTTTATCTTGATATCTAAATGAGGGATCATCTTATTATGCTAATAAAACGCCAAACAAGCAATATAAGATGCAATAAACATCACATGTTAATAAGTGAAATGATATGGTTCCCGCACTTGATCTCCATCATGTGCATCGTGGTATGATCTCTATCATACCTCTATGTGTAAGGCCAAGGTCTATGGAACCTACACGTTATATGTGTTGTAAGAGTATCATCTTATACTTCTACTTATAACATCACCATATCATAACACTAGCCCAACAACAATCTAAACTAGACGCCTCTAATTTATCCATTGCAAGTTTTACGTGGCTTAGGGCTTTCGAAGATAGAACCGTTCTTACCTACGAACATGAACCACAACGAGTATAACCAAATTGTTGATAACTCGTTGCAAATTAGATATTGACTATAGTAGGAGAGACAGACACCCGCTAGCCACTTATGCAAAACTAGTTGCATGTCAAGCGTGGAACAGGTCTCATGTGCGAGGACATGTAAAGTTTGTCTGGGACGCTTCATCCCACTATGCCACCAATATCCAAAGTACAACTAAGAAGCAATAAAATGATCATCATCGCCCACATACTCATATATGTACTACCCGTACAAAGCATCTACGCATAGATCCGGCTCTGATACCACTGTAGGGTTCGCAGCATAGAAAACAAATTTTTTCCTATGATGGGAACAACTATGTACCAAGATATATCTACTAGATACAAGCAACGGGCGGATATACATCCGTAGAGAACATACCCTTAAAGACCGACAAAGCTTAACGAGTCCAAACTCGTGGTTGATGTAGACGATCTCTTGCCAATCTCAAGATCGAGAGGAAGTCCTAGCGTCGCAAAACAGCAGCGCATCCGTGCTCGCACACACGTACAAGATGCCGACCAACCTCCGCCTCCTCGCTCCAGCGATGTAGCGGAAGCACAACCCTTTATTGCCGAATAGCCACCGGGAACATGTATCTCGCTAGTCCGAGGCCATGGGGGATAAATTCTAAAGGGAGAGAGAGATCCTTCACGAGGAGGTGTACCTTGAGAAGAGGAGAGGGGGGCCTTTTATAGGGAGAGGGGGGCACCCCAAGGGGCATGGCGCCAGCCATGGTGGCTGACCCCACCTCTTCCACATTCATGTGGGTGGAGCTCCCACTCAAAATGAAAAGCCTCCACTCCCATAAAAGAGCCTCCACTCAAAAATCCACTCACATGCATTAAATTTCCACCAAATTTAATGCAAGCTCTCATTTAAATAAAACTCTTTTATTTATTTATTCAGAATTTTGTTAATTACCAAACATTCACATAAAACCCCTTGCTAGTATTCAATTTCACATGCAGAACCAGTTTCAGCAATTTCAACCGAAACAGTTTTGGTGTCTAGTGAAATAAATTCCTGCGCTTGTTATTCTTTCCGGCATGAAACTTTTGCTCCAATTGGATGTCAGTGTCCCTTAAGTATTCCACCCTACGGTTCGCGAATAATGCGGACATGATCGAGACCCTTCTCCGATCAATAATCAGAAGCGGAACCTGGAGATCCATACTGACTCCCACACATTCAACGATGACTTTCCTGTGATCGTCGGAACCTTTTACGCTAGTTCTTAATCCCTTTGTTTCATGATATATTACATGTCCGAGATTCGATCATCGGTATCTCCATACCCAGTTTTATCTCGTTACCGACATGCACTCTTTTCTCGTTACCGACATGCACTCTTTTCTCGTTCCCGTGATATAACATTCTAGTGATCAAATCACTTGCTTGCAAGCTAATCAATGTGATATCACCGAGAGGGCCTAGATCATATCTATCTGTCATCGGGATGAACAAATTCCACTCTCGATCCATGGGCCTCAACATAACACTTTAGTAGTTACGGAGCCATCTTTATAATCACCCAGTTACGATGTGACGTTTGATGTCATCAAGAAACTCTTCCGGTGTTAGTGATTGACATGATCTCATGGTCTAAGGATTAGGTTAACTTCGTAAATTGTTATAGCAATATAAACTCAATGACTTTGATCGTAATGCTATACTACGGATGAATGTTCATCACATCATTACACTAATGTCGTGACCTCGTTATTAACAACATCCAATGTCCATGATCAGGAAACCTTGATCATCTTGTTAATCAGCGAGCTAGTTTATAAGAGAGGCATAACTAGGAGCTTCCTTTTTTGTTTATTAAACACACATGTATTAACGTTTCCGTATTAATACAATTATAGCATGCAAAATAAATATTTATTATAAATAAGGAATACGATAATAACCACTTTATTATTGCCTCTCGGGCATATTCCCTTCACAAAGAGTGGATATCTTGAGGTGGATGGGTATAGCGATTCTGATTGGGCTGGCTGTCAAGATGATAGAAGATCAATATCAGGCTATTGTGTATTTATGGGAGGAAATTTGGTGTCATGGAGAAGCAAGAAACAAACTGTTGTCTCTAGATCAACAGCAGAAGCTGAGTATAGAGCCTTATCTCAAGGGGTCAGTGAAATGCTCTAGGTGAAGTATCTCCTATGTGAGTTGAAACTACTGAGGAAGGGACCCTTGAGTGTGGTGTGACAATCAATCGGCTAAGTATTTTCAATAACCCAGTTCAGCATGATAGGACAAAGCATGTAGAAATTGATCGCTTCTTCATTAAGGAGAAACTTGATGTTGGAATCATTAGCCTTACACATGTCAACTCTGGACAACAGATTGTCGATTGTTTGACAAAGGCACTGAAAACAAAGGACTGCAGTTTAGCACGTGACAAGATGAGGCTGAGAGATATCTACCATCCATCTTGAGGGGGAGTGTTGAACCATTCTGGCCTAAAAGGCCCAAGCCCACGAAGTGCTGACCTATAAAAGGAAGTTGCCGGAGGAGAGTAAGACCTAATCCCAGCATCCAGCCGCCAGTGCTACCGGTGTGCGTGCGTGCGTGCTAGCTAGAAGAGATGATTTTCCTCTGAATCAACACTTTTTATATTGATTCTTTCTGTTTCGGTTGGTGGGGCTTTTACATATGCTAAACGGTAGAGCACATTTTATTCGTTAGATTTGAGTCTAGCAATTAGCATAAGTCTAGCAATGTCTCACTGCGCATGCCCTAATATGCATTCTTTCGCCGGGTGGAAATGATCACGTTCTTGGAAAGAGAAAGAAAGAACCCTATGCTCGCGCTCACAGACGAGACATACGTACCTAGTAGAGATCAGCACAAGATATCAAACATGTAGCAGTGATTAATTTCTCGGTGTACATCACGACAAGGACTGTTCGAGGCAACATGGCATCCACGGTAATGCAGATCGAAGCCTGCAAAGCCGTCCATTACTTAGCGCTATCACCAGCAGCCAGCAGTGCACTACTCAAGCAATGATAAACTGTACTACTAGTACCATCCATAAATCGCTGGTTCCATCAAGAAGATATTGCTCCTCCTGACGCGCGCAGATCCAAGTTCTGCATAGCTGTATGGCACCAATCATATCCCGAAGATACAGCGTACGGTCAGTACGCACGATCGAATCCTGCACGTACGTACACCTGCGCGTTCGTTGTCTGATGGACTTCTAGAGCACTGTTTGATTCGTGTGTGTCTTCTTCACCCCATGATGGGAGTTGGGAAGGAGTACTACTACGGATCTACTGATATATGATGGACGTTTGCTCGGTTTTCATGGTTCATAGCCCGTCTCTCTGCAATGCGCATGGCTAAGAAGCTTGCCCGGGCCATCATTGTTTACACAAAACACAAGTAAAATCGATTGTGTTAATATCCATTTTAGATTACATTGGGCTACTCCCTAGGCTTTGACCTTATACGATGCTAAACAAAGCATCCCCAAATCAAACGGCACAACTTACTACCTAACACTTAAATCCTTATCCTGCCTCTTACTCCTTATTATCTGAACCCCTGTTTTAGCTCTCTATAAAAATTGCTCACTTTTCAAAACCCTTCTATGCACTGTATTTCATCAATCATACGAATGATTCAAGCTCAACATACGGAACAAATTAATAATATACATACAAATAGTTCGTCCGTGGGCGGCGAGCTCTAACACGGTTGTGGAAGAGACTTGGCGTTCCATCCTGGACGGAGTAGGGGGCAAGGGTGGCGGCGCCGGCGACGAGTTTGGGCGGGAAGGCGGGAGAGAGATAGGGGAAATTGTACTTGACGTTGGTTGGACCGAGTATCTCTATTTGAGAGAGGGAGAGGGTTGTTTTTAGGGACATCTCTTATATTTTTACTCCCTAAACCAGAATGGGGTTCGGCTAGTTGCGGTTTAGAGAAAACACCCTGGAATTTTACATTTGAGGGTTTGGCCAGAAAATGTCTTTGGCTCTTGAATTCTAGTGCTCTCTTTATTTTTTTAAAAAATCAAAAAACATAATTACAAGTTCCAAATATTCTAAAAAATATTTCCGGGCATTGTCAATATTGTGTCCTACAAGCATGCAAAATCGTAACCCAGAATTCTTTGTATTGTCCGCTACACAAAGATGACAAAATCTGATAAAGTTCGGAGGTTTGAAACCATGTTTACTCAGATCCACACTTTTGTTATTTTTGTGTAGCTCATAATACAAAGTGTTTAAATTTTTTATTTTACATGTTCGTGGATACATCATTTGCTACATCCAGATTTTTTTCCATAATTTTTTTGAATCTCAGAAACATGATTTTCGATTTTTCTACAACATGATCATTGGTGGCCATCTGCACCAAATCTCCGCTCGTGTTGGGTTAGAGATGTTCTCAGAATTATAATCCAACTACAGTCCCGTGAGTATGGATCCCCGTGCTTACATCGACACTACACATCTCGTCTACGATCGAGGACGCAAGCATCGGGTTGCATCGGCGATCAAATGCAGTGAACTCATTGCCTGCTTTTCCACATATTATTGGGATACATAAAGAGATTTGCCTCGGAAACGCCGTGGACCGATCGCCAGAAGAAGCAGCATATATATAGGCCATGATAACGGTGTCATTTTCATGGCCATACGATTCTCCTCTGGAGCCTCACCATGATCTATATAGGCCATGATCTATATAGGCCATGATCTCGGACCGATCGCCAGAAGAAGCAACTGATATTAGTCAAATTGTTACCTCACTGCTGTCACAAAGCCATCCTATTATGGACCTGAATTACCTTTTCACATTTCTCTGGTGTATATGGAAAGCTAGAAATGATCAGCTGTTTTGCAGGAAGAACTCTTGTCCTCAACAGGTCCCTATTCACACAGCTGCTTTACTCAAGGATCTGGAGACAGTACAGCTGTTTGAAACTAGTCGGGCACGAAGCAGCCCTGGAGTGTCTGTTCCCTCTGATTTCTCTTTTGCAGGGCCAAAACTCTATGTTGATACGGCTTGGAAAGCAAGATCTGGAGACTCTATTGCTACTGCTGGCCTAGGCATCTACTATGCAGAGACTTTGCAGGATGGAAGAAGAAATGATGTCTTCATCTTGGCGTCAAAAGCTGGGATTTCTAGCCCACTGCAAGCTGAAACTAATGGGCTACTTCTAGCTGCTCACTTTGCTGCTGCCATGTGCTTCTCAGGACCAATTTTCTTCACAGATAATCTCAATCTTGCAAAAGCAGCTGCTGCTCCTGGAGCAACTGATCATAATATGATCTGGGAGATTAGAAGGCAGGCAATTGAATTCCAGAATCTGGTGCAACCCTTATGTGGCTCCACTTTTCACATTTCCAGGAACACAAACGGAGTCGCCCACAACTGTGCGCAAAAGGGAAGAAGATCACTTCGATCTGAGCCTACCTGTTCATGTAGGAACTCAGCTCATTACAACCGAGAATGTCCAGTGTTGGCTGCAATCGATAAGATTCGGCATCTGGATTTTGTATTTCACGATGTACAATGTTTCTGAGCTGCAATATATGTCAGAGTGCTCCAGCACTTTGTTTCTGTGCAAAAAAAAAAAAAAAACGGTGTCATTTTCATGGCCATACGATTCTCCTCTGGAGCCTCACTCCTATTTCGATTGGCGGTAGTGTCACTTCGCCCAGATATGCATTCATGGTTTTGGTTCGTCGCGCTTCGGTACGGCCCAGGCGCATGCCGGCATGCGGCGTCCTCGCGAGCATGCTGCGCGCCGCTGGCGCCATCATCTTGATCTCGGACTCGCCACTCGGCATGTGGTCGAAGAAGGCGCGCTGTGAATCTCCTGAGATCGCTGTTCCGTCGAAAGAAATCTCTCGAGGTCTGGGGTCCGTCTGACCCGCCGGCCGCGCGCGTGCTTGATCGATCAAACGACAGAGCGAGTTATCAGCTTGGGTGGCTGACAAGACATGGCGCGATCGATTAGCAGATCCCCGCTCTGCTTTGCGGCCGTTTGTGGCCGGCCTTGTGAAGAACTGTTCACAGAAGAAGACAGTCTAATACAGTAGTCCGAATCAGTCCAATATATGGGGCAAGCTTTTCTCGGCCTAGGTCCAAGATCAAACACTCAGTGTTGGTCAGATTCAGTTTTGCCTCTGCCGAGATTGGAGTCTTGTCAATAAGTACGTGGTGCATCAGTGGTATATATGCGAACAAAATAGTCAACAGTATGCAAGAGTGGAGATTACAGATGAACACAAACTAGCACTTGTAACACCTTTTTGTTTCAGCTCGTTCAGAAAAGAACATGATTCAGGGATACAAACAAATTCAGGGAGGGGGTCAGCTTTTTTTTTTTTTCTCTTGAGATCAGGGAGGGGGTCAGCTTTTTTTTTTTTTTTTTGAGCGGAGGGAGGGGGTCAGCTACAGCTAGGCACACAATGGCACGAGCCATGTGTCTGCTGATCGTATGGGCTATTACAGGGCCGGACTACCTTTTACAAAGCAGGAAGGGAAGCCTTTCACTGCTCCTTGCGGGAGCTAAGAGCTGTCCGCGTACCCTTTCTCCTTCTTGGACCCGGCCCAGTAGCTGGCTGCACGAGAAATTAATGAATGATGAATAATCTCTGGCTAATTGACATTGTGGTTTGTTCCATGGTTGGCGCTTGGCAATACGGATGGCTAATTAAGATTGTCTGGGGCCGGCGTGATCACTTACACAAAACACAAGTAGTAAAACCGATTGAAATTGTGGGTTTAAATTACAGCTGGGCTACACCCTACTAGGCTAGGCTTTGACTTGATGATGCTAAACAAAGCATCCCCAGATCGGGACTGTCGACTGCAAAATCAAATTGCCCAACTAAGCATCCCATCAGGCCATCAGCATGTATCCCCGTGATCTCATCTGTGATCGAGAAATGGTATCGGATTGCACCTATCGGCGCTCTATCCGGTGAACTCATTGATTGCCTGCTTCTCCACTAGATTTTCCTCGGAAAACGCCATGCATGGGCCGATCGATCGCCAGAAGCACCATATATATGCGAGCCTGATGGGGTGTAGTTTTCGTGGCCATACGATTCTCCTCTCTAGCCTCGCTCCGAGTAACAGGGAGAGATGCATGATGCGTTCACGTCGCTTCGTGTAAATATAATTATAACTCTATACAGGAACCAACCAATCATGCAAACCTGCTTCTGCTGAGATGTTTTTTTTTCTGGATCGAAGGTTTGTTGGTGGTAAACCAAATCCTGGTAGAAACACCAAGTATCTCACCAACAATAACCACACAAATCTGACATTGCAGCTTACTGACTTAAGTACTTAGTGCAGAAAACATATCTTTCTTTTTTACTTATGAAAAGTTATCTTTAGGGGAACTAGATAGGCACTACGGAGGAACATACATTTTGCTATTTTTTTTGTCTCCCTTCTATATGCATTTGTCTAAGTTTATGTCAAGATCCTTTCAGTTAGATGGATGTCTTCATCTGAGTGCATCATTTTGGCTCCCGGGCTTACTGGAGCACTTTATTTTGAACATCCAAAAGAAGATTTTTCAAAGTCTCAAAAAATTCTTTTA
The DNA here is from genome assembly GCA_910589765.1 of Avena atlantica. Classification (NCBI taxonomy): domain Eukaryota; kingdom Viridiplantae; phylum Streptophyta; class Magnoliopsida; order Poales; family Poaceae; genus Avena; species Avena atlantica. Next base: position 367,348,954 of record OU342736.1, read on the forward strand.
AAAAAATATTCTCACTACCATGGTCATGATGCTTTTTACCCTGTTGCAGCACTACTATGAAGTGTGCAAAGTAAGGGGTTTACCGATGCTTTCACGGTAAAAAAGAACAACATGTAAAATAAGAACTTTGAGAAATAATTGCTTCAGATCTTCATGAACAACCTTGATATTATTACGACTTCTACGGAATACCTAGGCTATAGTATATACCGTCGCTTATCTTGGTTTTTCTTGCTAAAACTGCTATTAGTTATCATTATTATTATTATTATTATTATTATTATTATTATTATTATTATTATTATTATTATTATTATTATTATTATTATTATGTCTTGCTAAGTTTCAACCAGAACATGGATTTATTATTTTAGACCTACATATGTCGGTATTAAATTCTCTGACCGCCTAGTTATGTGTGTTCCATTCTGATGTACCATAACATTATGTTATTACCGATACAGGAGGACGGAGCTAACATCACATCTAATTGTGTTCATCTTTAATTAATCATGACCAATTTGATGTGGCACTCCTTTGCTCTGATGACTATGTTCTCTAAAGTCCATATATCCTTGTGAATATGCTTCTACCTACATCCCAGTTTGAGGAAAGTTCATTTATTGCTTTACCGTATTATGAAACTTATTTGTTTTCGCTTGTAGAGGCAATTTGAATCGTCAGCTACATGCTGTGAAAGAATGGGTTCCAGGTTCTTCCCTCTTCTTGTCGTTACTAAAATTCTCATTTCTGGCAATGCTTATAACTATATTTAAAGAAAATTTTACCATTTTGTTGTTTCTCCTCAATTTCTTTGTCTGAATGAAGACAACCTGTTATTTTTCAGGGAGCAGCATATGTAGGGCTCAACCCTCAGCTGAAGGAAGTGAGAAAATACTTTGCCGACTAGCAAAGTGTCGAAGAGCGACGCATTGGCATAGCGGCTCTGGGAATTCAGCAAAGAGCTCATCCGATCTGCCCATTGATAGCTGGAAGCGGGCTCACAAAAGGCATAATTCCGAGTACTTTCATGTTTATGGTACAAATGATTGGTTAGTACTCCCTCCGTTCCAAAATATAAGATGTTTTAGGTTTGTGAAGAAAATGAATCTAGACTTCTTTTAGTGTGTAGATTCACCCCAAAGTTAAGTGAACCTACATACTAAAACAAGTCTAGATTCATTTTCTTCACAAACCTAAAACATCTTATATTTTAGAACGGAGGGAGTATGTATTAGTAGCAGCAGCAGTAGCAACAAGTAGGAGGAACATGTGACATGGTGATTCAGTATTAGTTCACGCAAAAAAATTACGTGCTTTGTTTGCATCGTGGCTAAAGATCAGTATGAGCTCTTGTTAAGTTTTGTCTAATGTATTTTTCGATCGTCTCAGATTGCGGGATTCGATTACTGAAAGTAGTATCATCCTACTTCCAGACTTATATTTGACTGAAACTTTTTCAGTGCAACAACAGGTAGCTGAAAAACATTCAGAAACTGGAAAAGTACAAGTCGAGTGATCTTGCTGCCATGGCCTACTCCAACGTCTTCCCAGAGTTGTTAATATTTTTCTAGTATATTTGTTGACTGGTTGTGGATTATTCAGCATCATCCTACTTCCAGAGTTATGTTGCCTGAAACTATTTCGGTGTCACAAGGACAGGTTACGCCAACAGCTGCTGAAAAATTCAGAAAGATGTGTCTGCTCTGTTGCCGCTGAAAATGAACTAAAAATTACATGTACGCTTGTCCTACTTCAGCAGTCTCATCATGCTCGTCGTCCTTGTGAATCTGACAGCGCTGGCAACGACGACAGCAGGGACGGTGTGGCCAAACATTTCGGTTCCACGGCGGCCCTTCGAGCGGCAGCCAGATTTTCCAACGGTGAAGTCACCGTTCAGGCAGGCCGTGGTGAGTGGCGCCCCCAGAGACCGCCCAGACTCCATCTCAGCTGATCCTGTTCTCTCCAGAAAGCATCACATATAGTACATTATTAATGATGAATAAATAAAGTACAAACACAAAAGAGGAAAGCTAAATACTACATTTCTGGGATTAGTAGTAGCATCCATATATGCCATGGCTATACAACAGGCAGCATCTAGCTAAACTCTAGCTAGGTAACAAAATGGGATCAATCTAATTCCATGATCATCTGCTAATTAATTCCATGATCATCAGGAACCAGTGAACCACTACAGACCTATCAACTAATCCACTGGCACTAACTACGATTACATTATTAAGTCAAGTTGGACTACAGGTTTTGTGAAAGCAAAAGCAGGACAAACCCCAGCCTGCAGATCAGCGCTTCCTCTTGTGTGACTGCCACTGTTTCAGGACGAACTGGGTGGCTTCCTGCAGTGACGCTCTCCGGTCTTCCTTATAGTTCCAGAGCACCGTTTCTACGTAGTGTCCGCTGGGTTGTACTCGTTGATTTCACGCAGAGCCTTTGTCACCAAGCCGTATATCTCCTCGCCTTGCTGTTCATTCAACTAGAATAGTGGCCCTCGCGCATGCGAGGGCAACATCTGATTATGTCTAAAATTAATGAAGTATGTAGTAGAAATTTATATTGAATGGTTAGAATTAGCATGATTCTAAACATTCATCTTTAGTTTGTGCGACAATAATTAAAGTTGCTATAAAAAGTATCAATGACTATATGTGTTTTTTGTACGTGGTGATATTAGATATGTACATGGAATTAAATTTATATGCAATCTAGGATGATTTTTATTTGATGTTAACTGTTTAACAACACAGTGGTGCTTATATAACCACTTGAAGGTTTATATAACCTTTTAACAGAATAACAAACATTTTGTAAAATGAATATAAGAAATCTTGTTGAACGTAGGATAATTATGTAGTCATAATTTTCATTTTAACTTGTCAGAATAAATCTCTTTACTCTATCAATTATGAAACATTCACGTTCTCTGCTTATTCTACAATATGTCACATTTTATACAGTGAAATCATCTCCAGATTAACTTGGAAGTATTTTATGAATATATTTCATATAGTGGAAATCCATTTAAAAAAATTCTGCTCAAATTTAGTAATACTATTTTGTTTAATATTTGCAATATTCTACAATGTGAGACATAATGAAAGAAAGGTAATCATTCTTTTATCTATCTTCTTTAACTCTTTCAACAGTGTCTTCCACCCCACTATCCATTCATTTTGTATTCCCGTTTACATATATTGTTGTATCATGTAAGATGGCTATGGAGACATCTCAATTAACCGATACTCGGTTTATTTCGTGTTTTCCCAAGTTGACATTTTTCCCATCCTAATATCCCACTACCAAATTTAAGGAAAGGTGTTCATCAACTCTCCTTATTTAGTTGTCACATCATATAATCACAATATTTTAGTGTCCCAATGTATTATGATATTAAGGCAAGGTCCACATTTAGTTATGAAGTTTTTCTTTTGCGGGAGAAGAGACTGATATTAATTCGGACAAATTACAGACATGCCCACAGAAGAAAACAAAATATAGCCTAGCACATCTGCAACTGGACAACGACCGCGACTACACATCGCCGTCGGTGGCGCGCCGCCGCTCATGCTCCCCTCTTCGCCTTGGATCAGGAACACCCCGAAGCCAGCGGGAAGTCGCCGAGCGCCGATCCCTAAGGATCTACACCGGAGGTCGCCATCGTCGCCGCACAGAACAACACCCGCGCCCTTCACAGGAACATCACAAGCCAGATCCGCCGCCCCGCGGGATCCGGCGATGGGGAGGACAAGCCCAACAGCTCCGCAGACCCGCATGCTTGACGAGGGCAGCAGATCGACGCCGATACTCCATGGAGCACCGCCACCGAGAGGAAGGTCCACCGCTCGCAAAACCACTCCGGCCACGCCTCCTTCGCCTCGACGCCGCCGGCTGGACACCACACGCCACCCTACACTATGTACACGGCGCGAACCGGTGTTCCTCCGTCCTCCCGCCGCCGGAGCGGCCGCCGGAGGGCGAGGGAACCGCCGATTCGACGCCGGCGAGGTGGGTCGCCTGTGGAAGCTCAGAAATCGCCTTTCGCGAGAGGACGGGGAAAGGTAGCGGTCCAAGGTCGCTCTGTGTTATGAAGTTATATTTGTTGCAATGTATTAGGATATTATGAATATGTATTGGATGTGATTTGTTTGTTAAAATAGGGTCCATGCAAACATGAGGACATCGATGTACTACAGGAATTCAGCGACGTGTTTCCAAGCGAGGTACCTGCAGGTTTGCCACCAGTGCGAGGTATTGAGCATCAAATTGATTTTATACCAGGAGCATCGTTGCCCAATCGATCCCCCTACCGCACCAACCCCGAAGAAACGAAGGAAATTCAGAAGCAAGTGCAAGAACTTCTGGACAAAGGGTATATTCGTGTGAGCCTAAGTCCTTGTGCTGTTTCTGTTATTTTAGTTCCTAAGAAAGATGGTAGATGGCGCATGTGTGTAGATTGTAGAGCTATTAATAACATCACTATTCGGTATCGCCATCCTATTCCACGCTTAGAGGATATGCTGGATGAACTGAGTGGTGTTGCTATTTTCTCTAAAATTGATTTGCGTAGTGGTTATCATCAAATTAGGATGAAAGAAGGGGATGAGTGGAAAACAACCTTTAAAACTAAGTTCGGATTATATGAGTGGTTAGTAATGCCATTTGGGTTAACTAATGCACCTAGTACTTTCATGCGATTGATGAACCATGTTTTAAGGCATTTCATTGGCAAGTTTGTGGTTGTGTACTTTGATGATATATTAATTTACAGCCGCAATGAATCTGAACATAGTGCTCATATCCGACAAGTTTTGCAAGTGTTGCGTGATAATAAGCTTTATGGAAATATTGATAAGTGCACATTTTGCAAAGATAAGGTCATATTTCTGGGATATGTTGTTTCTAAAAACGGAGTTGAGGTAGATGCATCTAAAATTGAAGCTATACAAAACTGGTCTACTCCTATGAATGTTAGTCAAGTACGAAGATTTCACGGTCTTGCTGGTTTCTATAGGCGTTTTGTGAAAGATTTTAGTACTATTGCGGCCCCTTTGAATGAACTTACTAATAAAGGTGTTGAATTTGTTTGGGGCCCAGCCCAAGATCATGCTTTTTATGAACTGAAACGTTTGTTAACTACTGCACCATTACTTGCACTTCCTGATTTTAATAAACACTTTGAGATTGAATGTGATGCTAGTGGAATTGGTATTGGAGGTGTGCTAATGCAAGAGGGTAAACCAATTGCATATTTTTCTGAGAAATTGAGTGGTGCGCGGTTAAATTATCCTGTTTATGACAAAGAATTGTATGCACTTGTTAGAGTTCTTGAGGTTTGGCAACATTATTTGTGGCCAAAATAATTTATCATACATTCTGATCATGAGACTTCGAAATATTTAAAAGCTCAATCCAACTTGCATAGACGTCTTGCTAAGTGGGTTGAATTTATTGAGTCTTTCCCATACATCATTAATCATAAAAAGGGTAAAGATAATGTTGTTGCTGATGCTCTATCTAGGAAACATATGTTGTTGACACACTTAGATGTAAAGGTTCCTGGTTTAGAGAGTTTGCGTGCTTTATATGCTACCGATCATAATTTTGCAGCACCATATGGTTTGTGTACTAATGGGAAAGCATGGGAAAAATACCATATACATGATGGCTTTTTGTTTCGAGCTAACAAACTATGTGTTCCAGAATCGTCTGTGCGTTTGCTATTGTTGCAGGAATCACATGCCGGTGGTTTAATGGGTCACTTTGGACGAGAGAAGACTTTGCTCATGTTCGCTGATCACTTTTATTGGCCTAAGATGAGGCGTGATGTGGACAGATTTGTGAAGCATTGCATTACTTGCAACAAGTCCAAATCAAAACTGAAGCCTCACGGTTTGTATACTCCTCTTCCTGCTCCTACTACACCATGGGAAGATATCAGCATGGATTTTGTGTTAGGACTACCTCGAACCAGGAGAGGACATGATTCAGTTTTTGTGGTAGTTGATCGATTTTCTAAGATGGCACATTTTATTGCCTGCCACAAAAGCGACGATGCGTCGCATGTTGCTAATCTGTTTTCAGGGACATCGTACGCTTACATGGAGTGCCAAAGACTATTTTTTTTGACCGTGATGTGAAGTTTATGAGCTATTTCTGGAAGACACTTTGGGGAAAACTGGGAACAAAGTTACTATTTAGTATCACTTGTCATCCCCAAACTGATGGTCAAACTGTTGGAATTATGCCCTAGAGGCAATAATAAAGATGTTATTATTATTATAATTCTTATTCATGATAAAGTTTATATTCCATGCTAGAATTGTATTAAGCGGAAACTTTAATACTTGTGTGGTTTGTGAACAACACCGTGTCCCTAGCACGCCTCTATGGACTAGCTCATTGATCAATGATGGTTAAGGTTTCCTAACCATAGACATGAGTTGTCAATTGATAATGAGATCATATCATTGGAGAATGATATGATGGACAGACCCAAACTAAGCGAAGCAATTAGATCGTTTCATCGTGTTCATCTTTGCGAAGCTTTTCCTATGTCAAATATTGTATTCCTTAGACCATGAGATAATGCAACTCCCTGGTACCCGAAGAAAGCTTTGAGGTCATCAAACGTCATCCTATGAGAGGGTGATCATAAAGGTGTCTCTCAGGTGATCGGAAAGTATCTGTTGGGTTGTATGTATCGAGATGGAATTTGTCCCTCCCAAGTCGGAGAGATATACTTCGGGCCCACTCGGTAATCGATATCAACACCGCTTGCAAGCATGTGGTTAAGGAGTTAATCACAAAGTGATATCGGATTACGGAACGAGTAAAGTACTTGCTGTGAACGAGATTGAACTAGGTATGACGGTACCGACGATCGAATCTCGGGCAAGTAAAATATCGCGAGACGAAGGGAATATATATATGAGATTGATTGAATCGTGGCATCGTGGTTCATCCGATATGATCATCGATGAATGTGTGAGAGTCAATATGGGTGCCCAGACCCCGCTGTTGATTATTGATAGAAGATCATGTCTGCATATTCTCGAACCCGCAGGGTCACACACTTAACGTATCTCGACGCTAGGATAGATTGGATAATTGGTTTATGAATTTTTGTTCGGAGTCTCGGATGGGATCCGGGATATCACGAGAGGTTCCGGAATGGTCCGGAGAATAAGATTCATATAAGGCAGTGCAGTTTTTGGAGTTCGGAATTGTTCCGGGTTAATCGGTATTGTACCGGAAGCTTCTAGAACCTTCCGAAAGGGGACCAACGTGGCCCCACCTTCTGGGAGGGGGCATGGGCCTATGAGGGAGTGTCCTGGCCGCATTGGGCCAGGGGCACAAGGCCCCATAGGGCCCAGCCGATTCTAGAGAGATTTGACTCGTTTAAATCTCGGGATAGAATTTCTAGAAGAGGGAGAGTTTAAATCGTTTAAACTAGAGATAGGATTTCTAGATAAGGGAGAGTTTAAATCGTTTAAACTAGAGATAGGATTTCTAGATAAGGGAGAGTTTAAATTGTTTAAACTAGAGATAGGCTTGGAGGAGGGGCAAGGGCTGGCCGCCCCCCCTCTATATATAGAGGGGTGGTGCGCCCCCTCCCCCCACACACACCTTCCTCCAAGCCCTAGCAGCCTTGCTACCTTCCTCTCTCCCTCCCGACTGTTTGTAGGCGAAGCCCTGCAGCAGAAATTCTCCACCATATACACCACGCCGTCGTGTTGTAGATCCAATCTATCTCTCCACCATACTCGCTGGCCCGAGGAAGGAGGAGACGTCGAGGTGCTGCACGTGTGCATCTCACGGAGGCACCGCCACTTGTGGTGCTAGATCGGATCGGATCGCGAGGAGGAGAAGCGAGTACGACTACATCACCCACGTTCCGACGAACGTTCCGCTGTGCGAATCTTCAAGGGTATGAAGATCTAATCCAATCTCTCTCGTTATTTGCATCTCCTAGATTAGATCTTGGCTTTCCCTCTGTTCGCTCCGTAGAAAATTTTGATTTACTATGCCGCGAAACCCTTCAGTGGTATCAGAGCTAGATCTATGCGTAGATGTGTTTCACGAGTAGAACGCAACATGGTTGTTGCGGGCGTTGATGTTTTCTGTTGCAAGCCTCTTGTTTGTGTTCTTCTTATGACGCGGGATAGTGAGATTGAAGCGGTCCAGGCCAACCTTACGCGACGTCGTTACCGAGACCGGCTCCGGACTTGACGTGTGGCTTGTTCCACACATGCGGCTGGTGGATGTCAGTTTCTCTCACTATAGTTGTCATGGGATTAACACCGGAGTTTGGCAACCATAATATCACCGTTGTGGCTTTCCGTAGGTAAGAATCGTTCTTAGCATCTACTCCCATAAGCCACGTAAAACATGCAACAACAAAGTAGAGGCGTCTAACTTGTTTTTGCAGGGAGTGTTTTCTGTGATATGGTATGGCCCAAGATGTGATGTGTATAATGTATGCGATGATCATGTTTTGTAATGTTTCACGACTTGCATGTCGATAAGTACACAACCGGCAGGAGCCATATGGTTGTCTTTATAATTGTGTATGACCTGCGAGTCAACTTCTTATACGCCATGTAATAGCTTTACTTTATCGCTAAGTAGTTAGCAATAGTTGTAGTTGCTATTCGTGGTGGAGGCAATCATGGTGGAGTGATGGAGATCATGCCGGAACGCACAAGATGGAGATCATTGCGCGAAGATTGGCTATACCATGTCACATAAAGTTATATGCATGTGATGTTTATCCTTTTATGTATCTTATTATGCTTAGATCGCGACGGTAGCCTTATAAGATGATTCCTCACTTAAAGATCAAGATAAAAACTGTGTTCTCCCCAAGTATGCACCGTTGCGAAAGTTCGTCGTGTCCAAGCATCACGTGATGATCGGGTGCTATAGACTCTACGCTCACATACAACGGGTGCAAGCCAGTTTTGCACACGCGGAAATACTTGGGTATAACTTGACGAGCCTAGCATGTACAGACATGGCCTCGGAACACAAGAACCGAAAGGTTAAGCATGAGTCATATGAATGATATGATCGACACTTCGTTGTCCACCATTGAAACCACATCTCTTCTCGTGATGATCGGATTAGGTGTGGTGAATTTGGATCGTGTTCACTAAACAACTTGAGGGATGTTGAATTTAGTGGGAGTCCATCTAGTAATTTGATTAAGTTGAACTATTTATCATGAACATAGTCTAAATTGTACTTGCAAATACTGTAGATCCAATGGCCAAGTCCAACTTCAACTTCAACGTTTTTGCTGAGAAAGAAAAGCTTAGGAACAATGGGTCTAACTTCACCAATTGGTTCCGCTATCTAAGAATCATTCTGTCTGGCGGACAAAAGGACTATGTCCTTGGGAAAGCGTTAGGTGACCCCCCTGCTGCAACTGCGCCGGCTGATGAGAAAGCTGTCTATCAGTCGCGCAAAGATGATTATGGTGTGATTAAGAGCACCATGTTGTTTGCTATGGAACCGGAGCTTCAAAATCGTTTTGAAACCTATCCCGGGCCCTTTGAGATTCTCGAGGAGCTGAAAACCATGTTTCAGACTCAAGCCCGTTCTGAGAGATATGAGATCTCTGAGAAGTTCTTTAACTGCAAGATGGAGGAAGGGAGTTCCGTTAGTGAGCACGCCATAAAGATGTCGGGCTACACTCAACGCCTTGAGCAACTGGAATGCACGATTCCAGAGGAGCTCAAGATTGACAGGGTTCTGCAATCACTCCCTCCCAGCTAAAAAGTTTTGTAGTGACTCATAATCAGATTGGTTCCACTGATACGATCACCGAGCTCTTCGCAAAGCTGAAGGCTGCGGAAGTGGACATCAAGAAGGATAATGATGTGTTGATGGTCAACAAGCCCTCCTTTAAGAAAGGTAAGGGAGCAAAGAAGCCCTTCAAGAAGGGCGGCGGCAAGCGCAATGCCCCTGCTGAGAAGAAGCTCAGGTCTGGTCCCAAGCCGGACACTGAGTGCTTCTATTGCAAGGACAAGGGTCACTGGAAGCGCAACTGTCCGAAGTACTTAGCGGACAAGAAGGCTGGCACCATGAAAGGTATATTTGATATACATGTTATTGATGTTTTCCTTACTAGCCCTCGTTGTAGTGCCTGGGTATTTGATACCGGTTCAGTTGCTAATATTTGTAACTCGAAACAGGAGCTACGGAATAGACGGCGGCCTGCGAGGGATGAGGTGACGATGCGCGTTGGCAACGGATCAAGAGTTGATGTGATGGTCGTCGGCACGCTCTCCTTAGTTTTACCTTCGCGATTAGTTTTAAACCTTAATAAATGTTATTATGTGCCTGCGTTGAGCATGAACATCATTTCCGGATCGTGTTTATTGCAAGACGGTTATTCATTTAAATCGGAGAATAATGGTTGTTCTATTTATATGAGTAACATCTTTTATGGTCATGCACCTCTTGTGAATGGTTTATTTCTTCTAAATCTCGAAAGGGATGAAACACACATCCATAACATTGAGGCTAAGAGATGCAAAGTAGATAGTGATAATACTACTTATTTGTGGCACTGTCGTCTAGGTCATATTGGAGTAAAGCGCATGAAGAAACTCCATTCTGATAGACTTTTGGAGTCTCTTGATTTTGAATCATTTGACACATGCGAACCATGCCTCATGGGCAAGATGATCAAAACCCCGTTCTCCGGTATGATGGAGCGAGCAACGGACTTGTTGGAAATCATATATACCGATGTATGCGGACCGATGAGTGTTTCGACGCGCGGTGGATATCGCTATTTCCTCACTTTTACCGATGACTTAAGTAGATATGGGTATATCTATTTAATGAAACATAAATCTGAAACATTTGAAAAGTTCAAGGAATTTCAGAATGAAGTGGAGAACCATCGTAACAGAAAGATTAAGTTTCTACGATCCGATCGTGGAGGTGAATATTTGAGTTATGATTTTCTCACGCATCTTAAAGCAAGTGGAACCGTTTCACAACTCACGCCACCCGGAACACCACAGCGCAATGGTGTGTCTGAACGCCGGAATCGAACCCTATTAGATATGGTCCGATCAATGATGTCTCTTACTGATTTGCCGTTATCATTTTGGGGTTATGCATTAGAAACCGCTGCATTCACTTTAAATAGGGCTCCATCTAAATCCGTTGAGACGACACCGTATGAACTGTGGTTTGGTGCTAAACCTAAGTTGTCGTTTCTTAAAGTTTGGGGATGCGAATCTTACGTCAAGAAGTTGATGCCAGACAAGCTCGAACCCAAAGCGGAGAAATGCGTCTTCATAGGATACCCTAAGGAAACTATTGGGTATACCTTCTATCACAGAACCGAAGGCAAAGTGTTTGTCGCAAAGAACGGTTCCTTTCTTGAGAAGGAGTTTCTCTCGAAAGAAGTGAGTGGGAGGAAAGTAGAGCTAGACGAGGTTATTGAACCTTCTCTTGAATTGGAGAGTAGCGCAGCACCTGAAATTGTTCCAGTGCCGCCTGCACCAACAATAGAGGAAGCTAATGACAAGGATCATGAAGCTTCGGACGATGCTGCTACTGAACGTCGCAGGTCGACAAGGTCGCGTGCCCCTCCTGAGTGGTACGACAACCCTGTCTTGACTGCTTGTTGGTAGAAGATAGTGAACCTACGAACTATGAGGAAGCGATGATGAGCCCAGACTCTGAGAAATGGCTGGAAGCCATGAAATCCGAATTGGGATCCATGAGCGAAAACCAAGTATGGACTTTGGTGGATCCTCCTAGCGACCGAAAGGCCGTTGAGTGCAAATGGATTTTCAAGAAGAAAACGGACGCGGATGGTAATGTTACCGTCTATAAAGCACGGCTTGTCGCAAAAGGTTTTCGACAAGTTCAAGGTATTGACTACGATGAGACTTTCTCTCCCGTAGCGATGTTTAAGTCCATTCGGATTTTATTAGCAATTGCTGCATTTCATGATTATGAAATATGGCAGATGGATGTCAAGACTGCTTTCCTCAATGACAACATTGATGAAGAGTTGTATATGATGCAACCCGAAGGTTTTGTCGATCCTAAGGATGCTAGTAAAGTATGCAAACTTCAGCGTTCCATTTATGGACTGAAGCAAGCATCTCGGAGTTGGAACCTTCGTTTTGATCAAGTGATCAAGAGCTTTGGATTTGTTCCAAATTGCTACGAAGCTTGCATCTACAAGAAAGTGAGTGGGAGCTCGGTGACGTTTCTGGTACTGTATGTGGATGACATATTAATTATCGGAAATGACATCAACATGCTTAACGATGTGAAGAGTTATTTGAACAAGTGTTTTTCAATGAAAGACCTAGGTGAAGCTGCTTATATATTGGGCATCAAGATCTATAGAGATAGACAAAGATGCCTGATAGATTTAAGCCAGAGTACATACCTAGACAAAGTTCTGAAAAGGTTCAGAATGGATAAGGCAAAGAAAGGTTCAGTGCCTATGTTGGCAGGTAAGATATTGAGCAAGGCTCAGTGTCCAGCTACGGTAAATGATAAGGAAGCTATGAGCAAAGTGCCTTATGCCTCGGCCATAGGTTCCATCATGTATGCCATGCTGTGTACTAGACCGGATGTGTCCAATGCTCTTAGTTTGACGAGCAGATATCAAAGTGATCCAGGAGTGGAACACTGGACAGCCGTGAAGAACATCCTAAAGTACCTAAATAGGACTAAAGAAATGTTCTTAGTCTATGGGGGTGATGAACAGCTTGTCGTAAAAGGTTACGTCGATGCTAGTTTCGACACCGACAAGGATGATTCTAAATCTCAGACAGGATACGTTTATATTTTGAATGGAGGAGCTGTGAGCTGGAGAAGCTGCAAGCAAAGCGTGATCGCGGGATCTACAGTGGAAGCGGAATACATGGCTGCTGCAGAAGCGTCAAGTGAAGGAGTTTGGATCAGAAACTTCATCACTGAGCTTGGCGTGGTTCCAAGTGCATTGGACCCACTGGAGATATTGTGTGACAATACTGGCGCCATAGCACTCGCTAAGGAACCAAGATATCATCCAAAGACCAAGCATATCAACCGCAAGTTTCATATAATCCGAGATTATATAGCAGATGGAGATCTGAAGATTAGCAAAGTACATACGGATCTGAATGTCGCAGATCCATTGACGAAACCTCTTCCACGTGTAAAACATGATCAACACCTCAGTGCCATGGGTGTGAGATTGTTGCCAGATGTAAACTAGATTATTGACTCTAGTGCAAGTGGGAGACTGTTGGAATTATGCCCTAGAGGCAATAATAAAGATGTTATTATTATAATTCTTGTTCATGATAAAGTTTATATTCCATGCTAGAATTGTATTAAGCGGAAACTTTAATTCTTGTGTGGTTTGTGAACAACACCGTGTCCCTAGTACGCCTCTATGGACTAGCTCATTGATCAATGATGGTTAAGGTTTCCTAACCATAGACATGAGTTGTCAATTGATAATGAGATCATATCATTGGAGAATGATATGATGGACAGACCCAAACTAAGGGAAGCAATTAGATCGTTTCATCGTGTTCATCTTTGCGAAGCTTTTCCTATGTCAAATATTGTATTACTTAGACCATGAGATAATGCAACTCCCTGGTACCGGAAGAAAGCTTTGAGGTCATCAAACGTCATCCTATGAGAGGGTGATCATAAAGTTGTCTCTCAGGTGATCGGAAAGTATCTGTTGGGTTGTATGTATCGAGATGGAATTTGTCCCTCCCAAGTCGGAGAGATATACTTCGGGCCCACTCGGTAATCGATATCAACACCGCTTGCAAGCATGTGGTTAAGGAGTTAATCACAAAGTGATATCGGATTATGGAACGAGTAAAGTACTTGCTGTGAACGAGATTGAACTAGGTATGACGGTACCGACGATCGAATCTCGGGAAAGTAAAATATCGCGAGACGAAGGGAATATATATATGGGATTGATTGAATCCTGGCATCGTGGTTCATCCGATATGATCATCGATGAATGTGTGGGAGTCAATATGGGTGCCCAGACCCCGCTGTTGATTATTGATAGAAGATCATGTCTGCATATTCTCGAACCCGCAGGGTCACACACTTAACGTATCTCGACGCTAGGATAGATTGGATAATTGGTTTATGAATTTTTGTTCGGAGTCTCGGATGGGATCCGGGATATCACGAGAGGTTCCGGAATGGTCCGGAGAATAAGATTCATATAAGGCAGTGCAGTTTTTGGAGTTCGAAATTGTTCCGGGTTAATCGGTATTGTACCGGAAGCTTCTAGAACCTTCCGAAAGGGGACCAACGTGGCCCCACCTTCCGGGAGGGGGCATGGGCCTATGAGTGAGTGTCCTGGCCGCATTGGGCCAGGGGCACAAGGCCCCATAGGGCCCAGCCGATTCTAGAGAGATTTGACTCGTTTAAATCTCGGGATAGAATTTCTAGAAGAGGGAGAGTTTAAATCGTTTAAACTAGAGATAAGATTTCTAGATAAGGGAGAGTTTAAATCGTTTAAACTAGAGATAGGATTTCTAGATAAGGGAGAGTTTAAATTGTTTAAACTAGAGATAGGCTTGGAGGAGGGGCAAGGGCTGGCCGCCCCCCTCTATATATAGAGGGGTGGTGCGCCCCCTCCCCCCCCCCACACACCTTCCTCCAAGCCCTAGCAGCCTTGCTACCTTCCTCTCTCCCTCCCGACTGTTTGTAGGCGAAGCCCTGCAGCAGAAATTCTCCACCATATACACCACGCCGTCGTGTTGTAGATCCAATCTATCTCTCCACCATACTCGCTGGTCCGAGGAAGGAGGAGACGTCGAGGTGCTGCACGTGTGCATATCACGGAGGCACCGCCACTTGTGGTGCTAGATCGGATCGGATCGCGAGGAGGAGAAGCGAGTACGACTACATCACCCACGTTCCGACGAACGTTCCGCTGTGCGAATCTTCAAGGGTATGAAGATCTAATCCAATCTCTCTCGTTGTTTGCATCTCCTAGATTAGATCTTGGCTTTCCCTCTGTTCGCTCCGTAGAAAATTTTGATTTACTATGCCGCGAAACCCTTCACAAACGGAGGTGGTAAATCACACACTTTCAACGTTGATGCGATCAATGATCAAGAAGAACCTGCGTGTGTGGGAGGACTGTTTGCCGCATGTGGAGTTTGCATATAACAGGGCGGTCCACTCAACAACACAGCTTTGTCCGTTTGAGGTGGTCTATGGTTTTAAACCAATTACACCACTTGATTTGCTGCCCCTTCCACTTCAAGAGAGAGTTAACATGGAGGCCTCCAAGAGGGCAGATTTTGTGAATAAGATACATGATAAGACAAAGGAAGCAATTGATAAGAAGGGCAAGTACACCGCTGATCGTGTTAATAAGAAGAGAAAGGAGGTGCTATTCCAGCCAGGTGACATGGTATGGGTTCATTTTCGCAAAGACCGATTTCCATAACAGCACAAGTCCAAGTTGCAGCCAAGAGGTGCTAGTCCATATAAAGTGCTTTCCAAGATAAATGATAATGCGTACAAGATTTATCTTCCTATTGATGAGTTTGGCGTCAGTAATTCGTTCAATGTTGCTGATTTGACGCCATATGATGGAGAAGACCTTGGAGCGTCGAGGTCGACGCCTTTTGAAGGGGGGAGGATGATGAGGATATCTCTAGTCCTTTACCATTATCTCCCAATGATGATGTTGCTGCATAAGACAAGTCCAATGAAATCAGAATTGGACCAATGACAAGGGCACGTGCAAAGCTTCTAGGCCAACAGGTGAATTCACTCTTAATTGAATCTGATATTTTAATTGATGAGAACTTTATACTGCCTAAGTCTATGCATCTTTGTATAATCAGGTTTGTTGATAACACAAGCGTTGCACGTGGAGAAGAAGGAGATTTGCAACAAGAAGAACAAGCACTGATTTCCAATATCAGCAAGTGCGCGAGGGAGGAGAGGGAGGCAGGCGCACTAGGAGACAATGAGGAAATCACGTATGATCAAGAAAGAGATGAGTAGCACCCAAAAATACACGTTTGAGGTGTTCCACGACGTTTGGCCTGCGTGCCAATTAGGCCGAACCCATCTATGGGTCGGTATGTATCAGTTTGAGTCGAACCGAGTCAGTTTGGGCCAAGTTATGGCTGTTTTTAGGCCCAATTATGAGGGAGGACGCCCCAGCCCTTATATATACCCCAGTAGCCGCCGCAATTAGAGTCAGACCACGTTTATATTAAAGCAATACTTGTTTCGCTGAACTGCTGCAAGCATTCATCTAAAATTATATGTTCCTCTTTGATTCGATCAGGAATATCTACCATACCTCCACTTTGATTCGATCTGGAGTTTGCTACTGAAAGTCTTCGTGTTTTCTGCTGTTCCATTGGGAATTGGTAGATTGCAAACCGCTTCGTGGTCAGAGGCTACGTGCACAAGTGTGTGAAGTTGCGAATACCATCTGGGTTGAGATCTGTTGCATTGGCAGCGGGGAACAGCCGGTGATTCACAGCATCCCATAAGTTATCTCCATTACCTCCACCATCATCTACGGCGTGCTCAACGAGAAGATCAGGCCACCCCTTATCATCTTGGTATCAGAGCCACTACTTGTTTCGCTGAACTTATGGTGGCATATCATCTTGGTATCAGATTATTAGGTTTACTCGGTGATCAATTCATCCTCATAGATTAGTTGTTTTAGTCCTATACAGAAAAAGCCACACAAAAATATTAGGGTTCATAGTGTATTGCCATAGCCTATATTCCACTGTTTATGAGTTCTAGTTGCTGATCGTAGTATTTTTGTGTAGCCTTTCTTCTAAATCCGAGTCGTAGTTTTTGTCTAGTTTTTGCCTAGTTTCATAAAAGTTTATCTCATAATCGGAGTTTTAGATGTCGTGTTCTTGAGATAAGATCTAGTCGATTCGTTTTTATTTTGTGGCAAAACAAAACTTTTGCTTTCTTTCTTCCTTCTAAAAATGGACCTAGCAACTCTAATTCAACAAAATAAAAAAATCAACTAGATCTAATCTCAAGAACACGATGTCTAAACCTCCGATTATGAGATAAACTTTGATGAAACTAGGCAAAAACTAGACAAAAACTACGACTCAGATTTAGAAGAAAGGCTACACAAAAATACTACGACAGCAACTAGAACTCATGAACAATGTTATCTAGGCTATGGCAATACACTATGAACCCTAATATTTTTGTGTGGCTTTTTCTGTACAGGACTAAAACAACTAATCTATGAGGATGAATTGCTCACCGAGTAAACCTAAGAATCTGATACCATGATGATATGGCACCATAAGTTGTAAAAGACCCTCAAGAGACACAGTGGAGATAAATGGGGCAATTGCAACTCTGAAAAGGAGCTCAAAATTAAGGTATATCGGAATAATGCTCGTGTTGCAATGCACAAGAAGAGACGCTAGCAATGACTCAACAAAACGAGCAAAAGAAACAACTGCCACCACTTAGATTATCACTCAGGAATAGTTCATGATAAGGGGTGGTAGATTGTATCAGATGATGGTGGAGGTAATGGAGATAACTTGTGGGATGCTGTGAATCACATATGACCGTGTGTCATTTGTTGTTAGGCCGCCCATGGCAATATGATCGCAATGTGCAACACAATGGGAGAGCCAACACATATCATTTGAATTGGCATGTTAGAGACATTACTTTGCGGCCCATGACACCACAACATATTATAAATGAATCTCGTCAAAGGATTGAAGTGAATCTTGAGAAAGAAACTGAGAGAGTAGATAGAAGAGAGACTACACCTTCGGTGAGTGAGAGCCAAAAGCCAAATATGAGTGGTAAAAAGAAAGGTGAGGGAGTGCATTCCTTAGTAATGTTAGCCGCCAAATCTGATCTGAGAGAGTTTCGTGAGGATCCTACTGCTGTCCCACTTGTGCTTATGTACAAGGGTGAAATTTTAGTTTCTAACGACATGACCCCTCTCTCTGATACATAATATGGCAACAAATATAAAAAAAAAGTTATGAAGTTATATTTGTTGCAATGTATTAGGATATTATGAATATGTATTGGATGTGATTTGTTTGTTAAATAGGGTCCATGCAAACATGAGGACATCCAACACTATGTAGATCATGGTAACTATTTAAATACACGATGTTTTGACATGGATAAATTCTTTCAGATGTAACTTTGACCATTATTTCGTAACATAATGATGAAATACTTTTAACAAAAAATAATGTTGTAATTTACTTTGTTTTTTCATAATATGTTTGTACAATACGACATGGTGTTGTGATAACGCACCAACCAAAACTAAGCCCGATATGGAAGCGTGCTGGCTTAATTTTTGTGTGACATCAACGTAAGTATTTAGCTCTAAATATTCGATATTTGAAACATAATAATCTGGTTTGCCGCTTCGTATTATCTAGAAAACAAATGGTAGACTTGTGCTGAAATTCTCTATTGCATATACAATTGGATCTATCTTTTATAACAAAACCCAGAAATTTTTGAACTAATTGTTGCTCCTTCATGTACTCTTCTGCCGATGCTCAGTAATGTGGGTGCCATTATTTAAGTGTATCACCCCTCAATTTTGTTGGTTGTTGATAGTACCAATTTTCAAAATATTTTTGAAGTAAAATAAACTAATCAATAAGTTGGAAAATCAAGCCTACCTACAACACTGCATAATTAAAAGCCACAACTATTCCAAAAAATAGGACATCATATATTCTAACCATTCTACCAAACAAAACTCATCATTTCTCTACATGACGGAAAGGTCGAGAGAGATTAAAATATATCAACAAATATACAACTCGATATAGGTTTTCCTCTCTCCAGCAATCTAAAGTGGGAATCACACTGTCTCGAAAGCTCAAACAAACAGCATAATAAATAATACTCTCTCCGATCCATAATAAGTGTCGAAGCAATGCTTATTATGGATCGGAGGGAGTACCACATTTTATTTTTATTTTAAAAATCTAAAATTTTCAACCTCCGTTAATGGTATAATATTAATTTTGATTCTTCGTTGATGATATTTAATCATAACTTTTATGCTCAAACTATTGACAGCAGTTGCAAAATTACAGTCATAAGTATTTTTTTCTAGTCATATATGTATAGTAGCCATGAAATACACACGTGTTGAGTATTGAATTTATAAAGCTTCTGAGTGGTGCACCTGTGAAGGAAAATATTAATCATGGACACGAAATAAACTATGAACCATAATGGCAAACAAAAGTGTGCTTATCTCTAATATATCCACTACCCATGTGCACGCAGTCTTGCTGCTGCTCATGCCGTTAATTTGCATCCAATGCTTGGAGTAGACCTCAACACCTGGGCATGGTCCGTCGATCATATATGATTTGCATATACATTCCATGCATAGTTTTTTTTTTGTTGTCGTTGAAACGGTATATGTGTTTATCTTTCTTACTTGGACACACACATGTCCCACCTTTGTGGTTTTGACCACGTTGAAGTAGCTCGTGTAGTCAATTTTTTTTCTACCGAACACAGATACAGTCCTATGGACATACGTCTTCGCATGTCTGGTATGATTTTTTCTTTTAATAATTGATCGTGTCACACCAGGGTACGGTGTTTTCCTTTTACAAACGATAGTGTCATACCACATTATACATTTACATAACTATTAAGCTCTGGTTAAATCTCAGCCATAAATTTTAGATCTAACACTTAAAATTAATTTAGATAATGTGGATCAACCTGATGTCTCGAAACACACTCTTATATTGTTTTTAGTATATAATAGATAGATTCACAGAGCTTCTTATCGTCCTCCAAGAGAATTTCCTAACACTGTTTGGATGTTGGAAAATAGGCCCGGAATTGGAATTCTGGAATCGTTGGACCGAATTCTAGTGTTTGGGAGGGTCTTGGAATTAAAGCGTCGAAAGAGGAAGCAATTCCGAGCGTAACCCCGCTAGCGCCCGCCCGACCTCGGGAGTTTCCGAGCTCACCTGCTCGGAAACGCGTGGAATCTCCTCCCCACGCGCGTACTTGTTCGTTTCCGCGAGCGAAGCCTGCTCGACGACTCCTTGATGCGACCGTGCCCACGCCCTTCTGTCCCGTCTCTCCCCTTCCCCGCCCTGATCTTCCCCTTCCCCGCCTCCTCTCGCTCCCCTTCCCCTCTCGAGCATTAGCACCAGGTGAGTGGCGGCGGGAGCTAACCCTAGATGGTGGCGAGTGCTAACCCTAGACGACGGTGGGAGCTTGAGAATCAGCGCCAGGTGAGTGGCGGTCGATCCCTGGTAGTTCGTCGGCATCTCCATGTCCATCATCTTCCTCTTGTCTTCCTCAATTTGTCAAAATTCAACAAAACTTTCAATTCCATTGTTTTGTTAATCCAAACAGGATTTGGAAATAGGTGCCACCCTTTGATTCCAAGGAAAAATTTCATGCGCATCCAAACACCTGAATTGGAAATTGTGCCCATTTCCTTTCCATAGTGGATTTGGAATTTTTAGGCCAATTCAATTCCGAGGCAATTTTCCAACATCCAAACACAGCGTATAAGAGAAAGAATAGAAAGAATATCACATTTAGGTGGAAGCATGTAAATGCTTGCAATTATATAATAAAATGAAGGAAAATGTTTGAAAAATAGATGGTGTTTTTTCTATATACATAGAAATGCCATAGGGGCAGAAAAAATTACGTTTCTATGTACATGGGAAAAGAAAAACAAGAAACAACCAGTGAACGAAACAAGGAAAAAACTAGAAAACGTAAGCCAAGTGAGTAATCAAACCAAGGTTCTTCTTGAAAACAACTCTCCAAGTAACTGCTGATGGCATATAAGCTCTTCACGGCTTTCTCCTTTTCTTAGGCTTTCTCTCTTCCCTCTTCTCACTTGATATCTCCTTATCGACAAACATTGTCTTGATCAACTCTTGTAATGCCGACGAAGAAGCCTTGAACTTTGCATCCACTTTGGAGTTGGTCCTTCCCATCAACCCCTTTGATATCCTAGATGCACTTGGGATGGCACCATCAAGATCGGTGACACATGATTGCGTCCTTGGTTTCCATTGGCGCATCTGTTGTTGGTCCACGATGCATAGAGCTCTTGCCACTTCGGACAATCTTTGATTCCCTTCAACACTAGACCATGTTGAATTATTTCTCTTGATGGGTGTCGTGGGAATGACCACGGCAGATGCTGCAATCGGCAGCGAGTAGTAGAACGAGGGGCAAGGGCGGCCAGCCATCTGCGGTGCGAGATGAGGGCAAAGACACAGGGATTTACCCAGGTTCGGCCCCCCGGAGGGTAAAGACCTACTCCTGCTAGATTGTATTATGGAGGTGATTACAATGGGCGAACTCGGCGACTAGGCGGCGAGTTGCTTGGGTGTATGAGGGAACGTGTCTCTACTCACCCCTTAGGGAGGTTTATATAAGCTTACCTCCCCTAGGGTTTACATATCTCAACCGATTCGGTTACACCTTTGGCAATCGTTTAACCTAGACCGACTGGGCCTATCTACTCGCCTGGGCCTTCAACTTCCAGTCGCCTGGTACCTTGCTGGGCTTTGATCCACTCGCCGTTCTGCAGGCCCACTCGCCAGCCCTTGGGCCAGTCGGAAACGTCCCGCTGAGCATACCCCAGTAGGCGTATCCCCATCAGTAGTCCCCGAGGCCGTCGTTGATTAGGCGTGGGTGGCCGCTGGCAGTCGGAGTATACGGCTTCAAGTTGACATCCAGTCGAATCGTCGGCGGGCTCCTGCATGAAGGAATAAATCCGGCGAACCGAGTTGCGTCTTGGGCGAGTCGAGCCAACGGGTCGCGGTCTCGGCGAGTGACTTAGCGAGCCGAGTGGCAGGAGGCGGACCGTCGGGCGTGGTCAAACTAGCCGTTAAGGTAACTCAACGGTAACTTTTGGCGTAATCACTGCGCGGTAACGGCCCCTAATTTGGCGGGCAACTCCCGCTATATAAGAGGAATGGTAGGCTATCGCAAAACCAACCGCCCACCGTTTCTCCCGAGCGCATACATCTTCCTTCCTTCGATTCCGCGATCCAATCGACCCGCAATCCTCCGACCTCCAAACAAATCCTCAGCCATGGCCCTCTCCACTGAACCTTGGGGTAGATCCAAGTGCACCAGGGCGCAGCTGGCCTCCTTCGAGGAGGCCGGAATCCTGCGGGCCGGCTGCTGGCGCATCCCCGCAGCCGGAGAAACGACCCCAAACCCGCGAGAGAGAGAATTTATCTGTTTCACCAGTCACCTCGAACGGGGGTTAGGGTTTCCCACATCCTTGTTCTTCCGGCGCTTCTGCGCCTACTACGGGATCCAACCCTCAGATCTGGGTCCCCATAGCATCGAGCAGCTCGCCATCTTCGTGGCGTTCTGCGAGTGCTACTTGGGCTGCCGGCCCTACTTTCCCTTGTGGCAAGATCTGTTCCACGGACGGATCAGCCGCGAGGAGGCGGGCGGCCCAATGCTAGCCGCGGGCGGCTTAACCTTCCAGCTCAAATCCAAAGCTTCCTTCTTCGACCTGATGCTGCCGGCCAAAGCAGCGAGCGACTGGAAAAAGTCATGGTTCTACGTGACCGAGGCGACTCCGGAGGACGAGGCGGCGATCCCGCGGTACTCGGCCAGCCGTTCCGAGCCACGCCATCTCCAGGTCGGCAAGCTCCCCGACGACCAGCGGATGGTCGTCGATGAGATGCTCCAGACCATCCGTGGTTTGAAGAAGAAGGGGCTCCAGACGGTGAACTTGTACAACTGTTGGCTTGGGCGGCGGCTCGTTCCGCTCGCCCAAAGCGAGCATTACATGTACCAGTACACGGGCCGAGGAGACCCGACGAAGGCCTGCCTCGCCGAGTGGAAGCTGGAGGACTACCTCTCGGCGCTGAAGAAGATCACCCAGGCGGCATACACGGATGCACAGGCCGGGGTCCCTCCCTACACCGCGAAGCGTCCGGCTCCGACGGTAATCCTTTTATCTTGTTCGCAGTCGCAGCATGTGCAGTCGCGGTAATTCTAACTTTGTTTCGTGTTTAACGCAGCTGTTCCAAGTAGTGGAAGGGTGGCTACCACCCGCTAATGACGAGAGCCCTGGGCCATCCGCCCAGGACACGAGCGAGTCGCCACCCGCCAAGGGTAACGAGGACGACGAAGACGAGTCCGAAGAGGAGATTGCCCCACTGGTCCGAAAGACCCGCGGGCAACGTCAGCGCGAGATCGAAGCGAGCAGGAGCCTCGAACGTCATGACGATGACGAGGAACTCCCAGAAACCACCTCGCGCCGTCAGGCCACTCCCGCGAAGAAGAAGAAGGAGAAGGAAGCGAGGGCCCCCCTGAGGAGGAAGACGAAGCCGCCGAAGATGGCCTCACCGCCGCATTCAGCGAGCAGCTCCGATGCTCATAGCTCGTCCGGTGACGGCGCGGCCCCGGTGACAACCGCGCTTGATGCGCCATCCACGGAGGCGCCGTTGGCTTCAATGCCTCCGCCCTTCGCACCGGTCTCCGGGCTAGGGAAGGCTCCGGCTATGGCGACTTCGCCTCGCAAAGAGGTCCCGAGCGTGGCGGTCTCGCCTCGCAAGGAGGCTCCGGCCGTAGCAGCTCCACTTCGCGAGGAGGCCTCCGCCGAAGGCGTTCCGGAGGCGCCAACCGCTACCTCAACGTCTAGGAGGCCGTCCGTATCCTGGGCCCCTGACGTCCTGGAACTGGGGCTCAGGCGCCGATTAGGCCCTGCGCTGGAGAAACCGGCCAGCCTTCGTACAGGGCTGCGTTTCATTCCAGTCGCCAAGTGAGTGCACTTGGCCTTCTCTATTTTTTTCTTTTATTACATCGATTGCCTCTCATTGATTCGACTCGACGTGCAGGACCGGAGTGAAAAAGATGGGCCACCCGACGGTGGCCAAGGTACCCTCCGTCGCTAGCGAGGAGGATCCTTCCCGTAAGAGGAAGGTGGACGAGGTCGCCGCCTCCACCGAGGGTAGTAAGAAGGCCAAGGGCGACGACATCGTCGCTGTCTCTGATGACACGGCGACTGCGCCGACTGGACCCGCAATGGAAGCAACCGCGTCCACGAAGGAGGGCATTTCCTTGCCTAGGACGGAGGAAGCGAGTTCCTTTGGGGCGGGTGCTTCGATTGCTACCTTCCCGCGCTTCATGACTAAGGCGGTCACGACAAGCGGGGCTGCGCTTCCGAGCCTCACTCCAGGGACCGCCGATGCTGAATCCGACCAGCGTCGCGGGCACACGCCGGCGCTGCTCGCGTCTGTGGACGCAGTACAGCTTCATGGCATGCTTGGTGCGGCCATCCAGGTACCTCCAGTCCCCGAGGATCAGGTCGGTGCGTAGCAGCGGCTTGGTCCTTATAACTTCTCGTTTTGTACTTTCGAATCCAGTCCCCGAGTGCATATGCGCTAAATTTTAGCGGGTATGCACTGAGGAATTTTCGTGGTCGCCACTTCCCGAGTGCGCACTCGCTAAATTTTAGCGGGTGGGCACTGAGTAATTTTCTTGGTTGCCAGTCGTCCCCGAGTGCGCATTCGCTAAATTTTAGCGGGTGGGCACTTAATAGTTTTCATGGGTACTGACTTTGATGGTGTACAGGGTCTGCAGCTGGAGTCGGCAGAGCGATTGGCTGCGAAGCAGCGTGCTGAGAAGGAGCTGGCCATTCTCCAGGACGCAAACAAGGAACTTCAGGCTGCTGCTGCGCAGGCGGAGGTAGCTCGCCAGGAGCTTATTCCTGCTGGTGAGCTGGTGGTGGTGCGATCCGTGCTAAGTGCTGCTGAGCAGAGGGTCGCCGACCTCGAGCGCGAGTTGCGGGAGGCGAAAGAAGAAGCAACTTCGGCGAATGGGCGAGCTAAGGCCGCCGTTGCGGCCGCGGAAGAAGACCGCAAGGTGTCGGAAGCCCTCATTGTTGGGCTTCAAGACGATCATACGTCGCTTCAAAGCTTCATCACGGGACTCGCCCGCCCGTTACTTGGTGAGTGCTTCTTCCCTGTCTTTCAATTGTACTGTTTGTGGTTTCTGTGGTACTCATAACTGTCTCATGCTAGCAGGTCGTATACTTGGTAGCCACGAAGAAGCGAGCTCTCTTGGCGCGAAGGAGTGCGTAAGCATGCTCGTCGACTCGGCGACGCTGTCGGCGACGTGCATCCGCGCCTACCTTCAAGAGATGTCGCCCACGGAGGTTATTCCCAGTGACCTCGTTGAGGTGTGGGAGTACTTGGAGAAGGCGCCCGCGGTCGTAGAGTTCATGACGCGGTCGGCGTTTCGGCGCGGAGCGTCGACAGCGCTAAGCCTTGGGCTCGCCCACTTCCCCGAGGACTTCGACCTCGACGATGTGACGAGTGGGTACCCTTCGTCGACTGGCGCGGTGGATCTATCCGAAGTCCTGAAGTTGCAGGAACGTGCCGCCGCGTACTCGGAACGCGTCTGGGCGATGGGCGACCTCCTCCCCTACCAGGAAACGGTCGTCGCGCCAAACGACCCCGAGCCGCCGCATCGTGACTTCAAGGTTGAACAACCTTTTCGCGCGGCGATGGCGGGTGAGCTGACGACGTACCCGTCGAACCCGTACATCGCGTTCATCCGGAAGCGCCGGGATTCTGGTGCGTCGTCGTCAAAGCCTGCAGAGTAGTGTAGTGTTTCTAGATAAGTTAGCAGCAGTTCTGCCGAACAGGCATAATTTGTAATGTAAGACAATGCGATGTGCGATTGAATTGGAAGTTGTGTCTATTTTGCTAATAGTTTTCGTGTTTTGGATTGATTTTGGATGAGTCCCCGAGCGCGTCCGCCCTTTTGTGGGGTTCATCTTGTATATGATGTTTGCTGTTATCGTGTGTTTTGTTGGTTTAGTCGACTCGCCCGAGCTCGTAGAGCCAGTCGCAAGGCGACTCCCTTGAGCGCTCTGTACTTTACCGTTTTCCCGGACGCGAACGGGGTCGGGTGGCCGAGTCCCCGAGCGTGGTACTTGGTATTTCGAGGCGCGACTCGAGGGTGGTTGAGGACTGAGCGCGTTGGTATGGGCGCGTCACTCCTGCCTGGCCCGGGGGGCCAGTCGCGTGGCGAGTCCTGGGCATGCTCTCTTACTTGACGTTTTCCCTGACCGATCGCGACGAACTGGTATTCAGTCCCTGAGCGTGGTACTTAGTCGTTCGAGTCGCTATACCGAGGATGCGGAGGACCAAGGCCGCTGTGAGAAGCGGGGGCAGTTGTCTTGGTTTGTAAAACCAGTCGAGCTGGGCGACTCCAATGGGGCTCCGGATTGGCGTTTTTCGTGGACGACGCAGGACCTGAGATGACTCAGTGCTCTTACATCGCACTACTTGGCCGTGCCGGTCGCTGTACCAAAGGTTGACTTCTGCATGTTAGCATAACGCTGTTATTACGAGTGCGAGTGGCACAAGGCGTGGAGAGTAGACGCAATTTTGCGGTAACTGTTTCTTTTATTTCATAGCGACTGGAGAGTACATATGTGGGGTTCTAGGAGTAGAACTTCCGGAGGAGATTTACATTCCATGGCCGCTTGACATCGAGTTCGCCGTCTCTGCGGACGTCGACGAGGTAGTAAGCGTCGTTGCCGAGTACGCGCCCGATAGCGAACGGGCCTTCCCACGGAGGGGAGAGCTTGTGCATGCCCTTCTTGTCCTGGATGAGGCGTAACACCAAGTCGCCTTCCTGGAAGGTGCGGGTTTTTACCCGTCGGCTGTGGTATCGGCGGAGCCCTTGCTGATAAATGGCAGTGCGCGATCGGGCGAGGTCGCGTGCTTCGTCGAGTTGGTCGAGCCCATCTTGGCGGGCCAGCTCGTTTGCGGCCTCCGTATAGTGGACGACCCGCGGCGAGTCGTGTTCTAGGTCGGTGGGCATGACCGCTTCGGCGCCGTAGACCATGAAGAAGGGGGTGAATCCCGTCGACCTGTTGACCGAGGTGCGGATTCCCCAGATGACGGAGGGTAGCTCTTCGACCCAGCATCCAGCGGTGCGCTCAAGTGGTACTTGGAGTCGCGGCTTCAGACCGTGGAGGATGCTTTGGTTGGCTCGTTCCGCCTGACCGTTGGATTCCGGATGTGCGACTGACGCGAGGTCGAGCCGAATGTGGTGCTCTTCGCAGAACTCGGCCATTGCTCCCTTGGCGAAGTTTGTGCCATTGTCCGTGATGATGCTGTTGGGGAACCCGTAGCGGTATATAAGCTCGCGTAGGAACTTAGTGGCTGTCTTCCCGTCGCATTTCCGGACTGGCTTGGCCTCAACCCACTTCGTGAATTTGTCGACGGCGACTAGCAGGTGGGTGTAACCGGAGGGGGCCTTCTTGAAGGGGCCTACCATGTCCATGCCCCACACAGCGAATGGCCAGGTGATGGGGATTGTCTTGAGCGCCGAACTTGGTACGTGCGTCTGGTTGGCGTATTTCTGGCACCCAGCGCATCGCTGGACAATATCGACAGCATCGGCGTGTGCGGTAGGCCAGTAGAAGCCGTGTCGCATAGCCTTGGCGACCAGGGAGCGCACGGCGGCGTGGTGGCCGCAGTCGCCTGAGTGGATGTCGTGTAGGATTTTGCGTCCTTCAGCCGGTTGGACGCAACGTTGGAACACGCCGGTGACGCTGCGCTTGTGTAGCTCGCCGTCGATGATGGTGTAGGACTTGCATCGGCGAGCAATCATTCGAGCGCTTGTCTCGTCTGCGGGCAGGGTGCCGGTCTCCAGGTAGGCGATGTAGGGCTTGGTCCAGTCGTCTGGCTCGGTGATGAGTGCGACCAAGGCGGCCTCTGGTTGGAGAGGGACTCCGATGTCGATCTCCCTCGGGGGAGAGACTGATGGTTTGGAGATTGTGTCGAGGAACACTCCGGCGGGTGGTGCGAGTCGAGCCGACCCGATGCGAGAGAGGGCGTCGGCCTCCTCGTTTTTTCGCCTATCGATCCACTCGACGGAGTAGCCGGTGAAGTGGCCGCCCAACTTGTCCACCTCTTGGCGATACGCCGCCATGGTAGGGGAGATGGCGTCGCAGGTGCCGGCGACTTGTCCCGCAACGAGGTCGGAGTCTCCATAGCATCGAAGGCGATTGACGCTCATCTCCTTTGCGGCTCGCATGCCGTGGAGTAGGGCCTCGTATTCAGCCATGTTGTTGGTGCAGGGCGTGAATTCGAGGCGGAGGATGTAGCGGAGCTTGTCACCCTTTGGTGAAGTTAACACTATCCCCGCGCCTGCACCGTCCGCGTTCTTGGACCCGTCGAAGTGCAGGTTCCAGTAATGGAGGTACGGCGGCTTTTCTGGTTGCTGGGCCTCCTCCCAGTCGGCGATGAAGTCTGCCAGTGCCTGGGATTTAATCGCCCTTCGTGGCTCGTATTTAATGTTGTGGACGCCGATCTCGACGGCCCACTTGGCGACCCGCCTGGTCGCCTCGCGATTGCGGATGATGTCTTGTAATGGTGCTGAGGAGACGACCGTGATCGGGTGCTCCTGAAAGTAATGCGGCAGGCGCCGCTGAGCCCTGAAGACCGCGTAGACTAGCTTCTGATACTGCGGGTATCGCTGGCGCGACTCGGTGAGGACCTCGCTGATGTAGTACACCGGCCGCTGGACCGGGCGCTCCTTTCCTTCCTCTGGTCGCTCGACAACCATTACGGCACTGACGACGCGCTCGGACGCCGCAACGTAAACCAGCATGGGTTCTTTGTCAGCGGGTGCGGCGAGTAGTGGTGCGGCGAGTAGCACCTTCTTAAGGTCGCGGAGCGCGTCGTCCGCCTCCTTGTCCCACTGGAAGGTGGGATTCTTGCGCATCAGGCGGTATAGGGGCATCGCCTTTTCGCCCAGGCGGGGGATGAATCGACTGAGGGCCGCTACACGCCCGGCCAGCCTCTGGACGTCGCGCAGGCACTCGGGTTTGCCGAGCCAGGCGATCGTGTCGATCTTCGTTGGGTTTGCCTCGATCCCTCGTTTGGAGACGACGTACCCCAGTAGTTGCCCGGCGGGTACACCGAAGGTGCACTTGCCTGGGTTAAGCTTTATCTTGTACCTCCGCAGGTTGGCGAAGGTCTCCGCTAGGTCGGCGAGTAGGTCTCCTTGGCGAGCGGATTTCACGACCACGTCGTCGATGTAGACGTGGATGTTGCGGCCAATTTGGCTCGCGAGGCATTCTTGCATGCACCGCTGGTAGGTTGCCCCGGCGTTCTTGAGGCCGAAGGGCATGGCGGTGTAGCAGAATGCTCCGAATGGCGTGATGAACGCCGTCTTTTCCTCGTCCTCGACGGCCATTTTGATCTGATTGTACCCGGAGTAGGCGTCGAGGAAACACAGCGACTCCGAGCCCGCGGTTGAATCGATTATCTGATCGATCCGCGGGAGGACGAACTGCTCTTTTGGGCAGGCGCTGTTCAGGTTTGTGTAGTCGATACACATTCTCCAGGTCCCGTTTTTCTTCTCGACCAGGACTGGGTTTGCCAGCCACTTGGAGTATTTGATTGGCCGGATGAAGCCGGCGGCGAGCAGGCGCTACACTTCCTCGGCGATTGCTCGACGGCGCTCTTCATTGAAGGGCCGTAGCGACTGCTTGACTGGTCGCACGTTGGGGTCGGCGTTTAGTTTGTGCTCAGCGAACTCCCTAGGGACACCAGGCATGTCGGAGGGTTTCCATGCGAAGACGTCCCTATTCTCACGAAGGAACTCGATGAGCGCGCCTTCCTATGCTGGGCTCAAGCCTGTCCCGATCGTCACCGTCTGGCTGGGGTCGCCTGGGACCAGCTCGACGGTGCGAGTGTGCGTCGTGGCCTCAAAGGTTGAGGTGTTCGTGCCCTCGGAGTTGGGCTTCTTGAGTATTGTGGGGTCGTCATTGTTGACCCCGCTTGCGTATTTGGCGAGTTCGTCGGCGTGATTGGCTTCTGCCGCGATGACGGCGTCGGCGAGTTCGGCTCCTTTGGCCTCGCATTCGGCGGCCATGTCGGGGTCACCGTTGATGGTGATGACGCCGCACGGCCCGGGGAGCTTCATCGCGTTGTACGCGTAGTGGGGCGCCGCCATGAATTTGGCGAACGCCTGGCGCCCCAGGACACAGTGGTAAGGGCTGTCGAAGGGCACCAGCTCGAAGACGATCCGCTCGGTGCGGAAGTTTGCTGGAGTGCCGAACGTGACTGGCAGCGTGACTTTGCCGATCGGGTACGCCTTCCGACCGGGGACGATGCCGTGGAACGTGGTGTGGGTTGTCTCGATCATCGACTGCGGGAGCCGCAGCCGCCTGAAGGTGTCGAGGTAGAGGATGTTGATGGAACTGCCGCCGTCCATCAATGTCTTGGGGAGCCAGTAGTCGCCAACCTTGGGCTTGACCACCAGGGCAACTCGGCCTGGGTACTCGACGCGTGGCGAGTGGTCTTGCCGGCTCCAGGTGATGGGCTGTTCCGACCAGTTCAGGAACTGGGGGACGTCTGTTTGGGCCACTGCGTTGACGGCGACGGCGCGGGCGATGACCTTCTTCTCGCGCTTCGTGTTGAAGCCCGTGAGGGTGTGGAGCGAGCCGGCTACTTTGCCGAATTTTCCGCCATTCGGCGGGTCGTTGTCGGTGTCCTCCCGCGCGTGCCGTGCCTTCTCGATTTCCCTGAGGGTGTGGCAGTCGGCGGTGGTGTGCGTTGCGGGCTTTCCTTCCCTACTGTGGAACGCACATGGTTGGTTAAGGAGTGCCGCGGGATCGAATCTTGGCTTGTTCTTGTAATTGCCGCCGTCGCGCCGTTGCCCTCCGTCGCGGCGGTAGCTTTTGGGCTCGCGTTGCGCGTGGCCGGCGTTGGCGACGAAGTCGGCTCGCCCGTCGTTGCGGCGCTTGCCTGTGAGGCGGGTGCCGCTGTAGCGTAGGTCGGTTCGGCGTCCGCCATCGTTGCCGCCCACGCGTCGTTGCCCTCCTGACTCGTCGTCGATTTCTTGGTTGGGGTCCTCCTCGGCGTACCGTTTGGCGATCTCGAGGAGGTCGGGGATGTTGTCGAGTGTGCGGGCGTGTCGCTTGAGCTTGGCGACTAGAGGCTCGTAGCGGCACGAGGTCTTGAAGCAATGGATCGCGGTGTCCGGGTGGATGCCGACCGCGTTGTACCAGAGCTCTTGCCACCGTTGGACCCAGTTGCGGGTCGACTCGCGGGGTCCCTGGACGCATCGTTCCAGGTCCTCGATGGTGGTGGCGCGGGTGTAGGAGCACTCGAAGTGCCTGACGAAGGCGTCTCGCATTTCCTCCCAGGAGTCGATACTATCCTGGGGAAGCGTGTTGATCCATTGCCTGCACGTCCCCTCCATCATCAGTGGGAGGTAACGGGCGACGAGTAGGTCAGTGTGACCCGCGATCCCCATTGCCATGAGGTATGTGTCGAGCCAGACTGCGGGGTCGTACGAGGAGTCATACTTTTCTATCTCCTTTGGCGCCTTGAAGTTTGGCGGGTACTTTTCGCCTCGGATCATTGGTCCGAAGCACTTGGGCCCTAGTCGACTGAGCGACCCCATAGGCTCGCCATCGCGGCGATTAGCTAGGGCGTGCCGCAAGTCGTCGGGCTGGCGTGCGCGCCAGTTTTGGTTGTTGATGATGTGAGTGCGGGCGTCGATGGGTTCTCCGTTAGCGGCGACGAAGTTTGTCGTCGGCCTGGGATCGTTGGTGGAGAGTGCCGCGTTCGTGGGTCGGCGTTGGAGCTGCAGTGGCTCTGGCGGCGGGCAATTTAGGGTGTTTGCCGCCGCTGGGCGGCCGCTTGAGGCCGCCCTGCTTCCTGAGGAGCGTGAGTATACTCGCCCTTGCAAGTCGGCGCCCGCTTTTTGCTGCTCCACGGCCTTTGCGAGCAGGGCCCTAACGTACTGGATTTGCAAGGCGCCGTCGCCGGTGGCCGTGATGCTATCGGTTGCTGCTCGACCTGCCACGAGGTTGTCCATCGGGGTGGAGAACAGCGGGAGGCCGTTCGCGTCGCGCTCCCGTGAGGAGACGACTATCCGCGGCTGGTCCCTGGGGGGGGGTGCGGTTGGGTGGTGGTGGGGCGCCCATCGCCGTTGATCCCGGCGGGGGCCGAGCGCTTCCTCCTGGTGGCGCGTTCTCGCAGATTGCGCGCTCGGCTATGCGAGCCGGGTCGTTCTCGTCGTCGAAGTTCAGGGCGCGCCCCTGAACGGTGGGATTCAGGCGTGACCTGATCCGCTGCTGGTGGTAGCGCGACAGTTCCTGCGCTGTCACTTGCTCGAGGCGAAATTTTTCGCGCTCGGCCTGCTCTTTGCGTACTGCCTCCGCCAATTTCAGGCGGAGTTCCTCGACCTCCGTTACCGTGGCGTTGGGAGGGATTGGTGTGGAGAAAGGATCCTCCGGCGGATCGGCGCCGGTGGCCATGTAGGTCGCGGCGTGGCGACCGGTTCCGTCGTGGAGGTCGGCGGAGTTTTCCGACCCGGAGTCGAAGTCGAAGATCCCGAGGATGGAGGGGTCCTCGAAATCTCCCGCGTTGGAGACCTGAGCGATGGAGCCCGCGGACGAGGCCGCGGTGATGGATCCGGCGAGTGACGCCGGGGTCGCCGAGTCGGCGTCGTCGGTGAGGGCCGCATCTTCTGCGGCCGCTGAGTTCTCGGCCACGTTGCTGTGGGCTGAGTTGTACTCGGAGGCGAGACGGTGGATCGTGCGGACCTGGCTCTCGGAGAGCCGATCGCGTGGTGGCGACTCGCGGATGCGAGCCGAGTCCTCCGAGGTGATGACGTCGGTGAGGCCGACGAAGAGGCTGATCGTGCCGATCGGCAGGATCACGCTGTGCGTGACGGGTCGTGCCGCCGGGACGTAGCTGCTCGGCAAGATCTGGAGCATCTCGCCGATCGCTATCATGCGGCCGGTGGCGACCGTCTCGTTGATGGGCAGATTGGATCTCGCCGCAGAACACCGGCCAGACCGGCCAGGCCCCACGGTGGGCGCCACTGTCGTGGGAATGACCACGGCAGATGCTGCAATCGGCAGCGAGTAGTAGAACGAGGGGCAAGGGCGGCCAGCCATCTGCGGTGCGAGATGAGGGCAAAGACACAGGGATTTCCCAGGTTCGCCCCCCCGGAGGGTAAAGACCTACTCCTGCTAGATTGTATTATGGAGGTGATTACAATGGGCGAACTCGGCGACTAGGCGGCGAGTTGCTTGGGTGTATGAGGGAACGTGTCTCTACTCACCCCTTAGGGAGGTTTATATAAGCTTACCTCCCCTAGGGTTTACATATCTCAACCGATTCGGTTACACCTTTGGCAATCGTTTAACCTAGACCGACTGGGCCTATCTACTCGCCTGGGCCTTCAACTTCCAGTCGCCTGGTACCTTGCTGGGCTTTGATCCACTCGCCGTTCTGCAGGCCCACTCGCCAGCCCTTGGGCCAGTCGGAAACGTCCCGCTGAGCATACCCCAGTAGACGTATCCCCATCAATGGGCAATCTTGAAGTGATTCAAAACTTGCGACACCTAAAAATAGGAAGACAGAATGGCAACAACATGTTCCAAGGCCAATAGCCTTTCTTGGGCCACATCGACAGCGACTAGGTGGCTCTTTGTGTTTTCTTTGCGGACGCTCGCTTTCTCGACTCTATCTTTCTTTGCTCCAGCGTCAACTCCTTCTTCGGCTTGAGCAAAAGATCGGCCGTTGTGGTCTTCGGGCGGCCACGGTCAATATGAGCCTCTAGCATGGCGCTGGGATCCACGGCGCCGGGCACGGCATCGATCACGAGCACGTCAGGTGGGAGGGGCGTGGCCTCCATAGATCCCAGGGGCTCGGCGATGGGAGGGTGGTGACTGGGAGTGGACGAAAGGAATGCATGGTCGCAAGGCCCGAGCCGGACAAAAGGACATGTTATGGGCTTCCGCACCGCTGCAAAGTGAGACCAAATTTGGTAAATCTGAACATTTTTGAACTGGAACATTTTCAGATTGGAACATTTTTTATTTTGTATAATCCTTAAATTTTGAACATTTTTCATATTCTAAGATGTTTATTAACCAGAGAAAAATGAAAACGTAAAAAAGAAAAAAAAAATTTGTTTGGCCTCTCCGACGTGGCCCATAGGTGCTGTCGGGAAATGGACACCACGTTTCTTGAAACTGTCCTGAATGACAAAGCCCAACCGAACCGAGCAAACATGCATTTATTTCCAAGCTGGGCCGGGCTACGGTTTACGGAACGCCATTTGGCTGGTACCAATAGTTTACTTGTTTCTGTTTTTGACATCCCGTAGAACTCGTTCAACAAGAAAAACTTGTTATCTAGAAAAAGTGTCTGGCTGCCTTTCAAGTGGACAATAATCCGATTTCTAAGCATCATGAACGCTTTTTTAGCCTAGCTTTCGCTAGGAAGAGAGAGAAGCCCCGAAATGCTGCGAAACATAACGTTTTGCTTGCTGCAATTTATTTAGTCACGTACGTTGTACTATTTAAATTTCCATATACAAACATTTCGCCCGAACAACTAGCTAATTAAGGCATCTAGTGAAGGTTTTCTTAACTTCAATTAATAACACTGAGCTTGCTATAGTACTTTGCCTGGTCATTTATCCTTGAGAAGCACCTTCACTCTCTTCTCGTATACTTGTATCCCTCGCGCATATCTACGATGTGCTTCTTCTTTTTTGAAAAGGGCATATCTACATATGGTGATGTCGCAAGGCCCCAGAAAATGGCATTGGCTGACATGCACGGTACGTCCACACCAAAAGATTGCATCATTTGGTGTGCAAGACTCCTATATGCATGCCACCTAGGATGCCATGCACCCGGCTGAAACGGACAGCAACGTCCCCATCCGTACCGAACGAAAGCACACGCTCGGCTCGGCAGCTCCCTGTAGCTAGTACCGTACTACATGTGATGCACACGGCGTACTCCGAAATCCACGGCCAGCCGGATTAGCACCTGACGTACGCGCGCCCTCCTTGCTTAGGCACTAAGCATGCACGAGTCCCGCCTATGAAAATCCACCGGCGACCTCTGCCCGCGTCCGTCGTCGCCAAGTGCTCGACACACACAACTTGGCCGTGGGCGGCCCCGCCCCGCCCCGGCGGGCGTAGTGCGCGTGTCACCGCGCAAAGGCGCTGCATTATTACGCGCCCCGGCCGGCCCAATACGCGAGCCGGTCTCCTCCTCCCATCCATCACATCACATCGCCTTTCTCCTTGCCCCTCTGCCTAGCTCAGCCACCGAAACCAGCCAGCCAACAGACCACCACCCAGCGAGCTAGTAGGAGCGAGTCCCTACCTCGATCGATCGAGCGATCTTCCTCCCCCAAAGGGAGATCCCCGCGCACAGGGAAAAGAGCGGGGAAGCTGTTGGGGAGGGAGCCAAAGCCCAAAGGTGCATGCACGGAAACGCCCGCGCGTATCCGCCCGGGGATCTTCCCGCGAAATGTCTCCCCGCTCGCTCGATCGCTAGCTATAGGTCCTCTCTTGGATCGTGGCGCGCGTTAGATCGACCGATGTGGTGGAGGACGCGCGCTGCGTGCGTCGGACCTCGGTGGGCTATGCTGTACGGCCGGCATTTCATCAGATCAGATCATACAGTAGTAGTGGGTGTAGTAGGTCCGCCACTGCTCCGGTGTGCGGGGCACAGGTGACAGGCCAGTGCTCATACGTACGACGGTACGAGGATCTTCAAAATGCAGGTCGATCTGAAAGGGTGGCGGCCCTGCGCCACATGCTGCTCTCTCTCTCTCTGAACCGGCCGAGCAATCGATGAGACCGGTGGCCGGATCGACCGCATCAGCCAGAGACAGGCAACTACTCGTACTACACTGCAGACGTACGTACACGTACCTGTAAATTCTGAACTACTAACTGTACATTGTGTATGTACACGCTAGCTAGCTGCTGCAAAGTGCACATCTGTAGGCCGATCTACTACCTGAATCCCTGATGCATGTGCAGCGCATGGGGCTCGCACATTGCGCAGCTGTGGGGCGACTGCTGAGATCATCGTGCTGGTAATACTAGCTTGGTCCTCCGGTACTTTGCCTGATTGGTCGGCTTTCCTTAGATATAGATGGGGCCCCATGGAGATTCGTGCTCGTGGATATATGTTGTGGCAGCGAGTGTGAATGTAGATTCACGGGGGATCGATCGGCTTGTCACTCATGACCCCTGTGATGTCGGTCGGTCGCTCGGTTCGATCACGCGATCCTTCGTACCAGTACGGTTGCATTGCAGGTCGTAGGCTAGGCCAGGCGGGCCACCGCCCCCACTAAAACATGTTCTGTACCTGTTAGGCACCGAAATCCTTATCTCAAATTCTACCCCATGTATAAGTCTACGTGCCAATCGATTATAGGATAGCTAGAGAATCAATCGATCGAGCGAGGTAAACAAGCCGGTCCAAATCTACCCTCTCAAGCATGTCATGTGATGTGATCGATCGACCATGCATGCGTATCTGTCAGCTTCATGGATAGCACTACGTACTACTCCGGTGCAGCTACAAACTACGAACACATATCTCTTCGGGGCCGGGGAACTCCTGCTTGCATGGCTGTTCTAAATTAGCGATCAGCGCTGATTTAATATAACGTCAACGTCCCAAGTAGCGATCGTGTGTTTACCACTAGACACTGCATGCAGCTGCATGGCCCATCCTACAAAGAAAAGAAGACAATGATGAGCAATCAGGCAACAACAAAGCGACCGAGGCCGAGACCCCATTGGCACACGGGAAAAGGAGTTGCTTGTTAGGTTTTGTTAAATCCGCAGGTCCATTTCCACAAAAGCTCCTACGTATGTAGGCCTCCCTGCTGCTTCCATCATCTCCCCTATATATTGCGCCAGTAAAAAGCCGATTAAAGAAACTGACAAGGAAAACTGGTTAATTAATAAATTAACACAAGAGCCTTTCCAATCATGCATCCTCGCTCCAACACACAGGCTACAGTTCGTCATGTGTGCACTCTGCTTGTGTACGCATACAACTAATTAAAGAGAGTGCCCCCGCCCCCCTAAAGTTAGATTCAGTGGATATATATATGCACGCAATCAGTTTGCTTTCAGCTAGCTGTTCATCCAAACAGGGGTCGGCTTAGAGGACCAAACCGATAAAGCTGCTTATTCCATGACGCCTTCATTCGATCATTATTTCCAGCTTTCGGTTTTGCAAACGGATGGAGTGTGTGTTGTCTTTCTGCCCGTGGTACCTAATTTGTGATATCACCGAACCTATCCGAATACCTGGAACGGTGTAACACTTATTTACTCGGCCAGTTGAGAATTATTACTATATATAGACCTTGCATTCTATGAATCTAGCAAACTGTCTCTGTTGCATAGACGTCACTCCGTATATGACATAATGACAATGACAATCTTGTTAAAAATATTGCTGCCCGCAAATTTTGCATTTTTCTTCTAGAGTCCAAACTTAGTCCTAAACATGCGTAGATATTCTTGCTCTTCCACCGGTGGGGAGGGAATACCAAAGGGGTGTACCCAGAAGGCGGAGACGCTCACGAGGTAGGGAGGCCCATGGTCGGCTTGTGACCGCCCTTCCCTAGTGGGCTTACACAAAGAAGACCTAGGCCGGCTAACACCATAGTCGGTTTAGGGAGAGACTAGGAGCAAGATGGTGTACACAACTTGACCTGCAAGACAAGTAGCGTAAGTCGGTTTCTGTAAGGGCTCTGACTCACCTCTTACATAGATCGGATATGTAAACACTTATTCGGTTTTGTATATAAGGCTAGACAGGAAGGATCGCCTTAGAGGGCACGAGCAATTCGAGTAGAGGACTTGCCTCTTGAGCTAAACCTAGTTTGGTCCGCGATACCTTGTAACCGACTTGCGATTAATCGAAACAAAGCGGAAGTAATTGTTTACCTCCTGAGATAGGGGTCAAACCTGTAGGGTACATCGTGTGTACCAATTGTGTCCCTAGTTTCCTCGATGTCTATTCACACCACCCTCGCTAAGCCATTCCTGATGGTGTTTCACACCACCCTTGATAAGCCATCTGCGATGGAGTATGCGTTGACTTTTCCACGACATTTAGTGTCCTACCGACCGATTCACCGTCTTAACCTCAAGTTTAAACTGATATGACGGAACTTTTGGAAAAGAGAAAACATCAACCACTTTATTTGATTTTCAATGATCCTGATCTGGAGTACACCATCATTAACATGTCAAAGAAGTGTCGCACTAAGCGAGGACCGACGAACGCGTGCAAGTCATGTCACACGCACACACCGATTTTCCAACACAAGGATCATGCGCGTTCGAGTTTTCCGTTGAAATGTTCGCTGAAAAAACGTTCTTGTTGCCAGTTGACGTCAGGATGGTTGACGATTCATGCCAGGTTAACGCTGCATATTAGTGTTACCGACCCCCCTACATATCCACATGATTAGCTACTTTACCACATCGTGAGCAAAAATCGTGTGCTCGTCTACCCCATACGTCGACGGGGATTTCGTAGTGCTATTCCAGATGCTCTTCGGCAAGAGGCCCCCGTCTACGTCAGGAGGAAAGGTTCTCTCCTCGGCATTGGCCGGCTGTGCTACCGACTCGTCGGGGCTTTAGCCACCTCTCGGTCTCGGAGGTCCCGGTGCATGGACTTCCCTGGAATTATGCAGCCAGGACCAAGGGACCACGGCAGCTAGCTTTAGGATAGATCACGGTAGATTTGATTACGTACGGCTCGTTCGTTAAGGCGTCTCGGCCGGCCGGGGCCACGAGTACGCGCACAGAAATCTCGTCCAATGGGCGCGCAGGTTGGCGCAAATGCTTTCCACCACCCGCGACGGCCGGCGGCGTCCGCGGCCGTCCGACCGTGATCGGACGGCCTCGGGTCGTCGGACGGAGCAGCGAAAGCGCCTGCTGTCGAATCGTACCGGGCGTACCGGTGGTACAATCACAATCCCTCTCCTGATATCTCTGTCGCTGGTCGATCCAAGGCGAATGTGCGTGTGGGAAAGGGAGAGCTAGATTGCGTAGCACGCTGGCGAGAGAGAAACATATCGCAATAATTCCGCAGCGTGTCGGTTTGCCCACCGATCGAATAACGCGCTCCTAGGGCGTTCTTGGGCTGAAATCTGGCTAATTTTCTCTTTTGGATGGACGAAACTTTATGTTTTAGAATGACCGAATTTTCACTTCTGTTCGCATGTTTGTTTGTAATTTTTTTAAATTCGACAAAACTTCGTCTAAATTTGGCAAATTACATACTAAATAATGCGATTGTATTATATTATAGGCGAGTTCATACATAGTTTATCAAATTCGGAAATATAACCGAATTTGATTTGTAGTAGGCTAAAAACATAAATAAACGGCAACTACTAGCCTAGAACATGCTGAGGCGGCGGTAGAACAACTTGTACTCGCTGTCGCCACCGTCATCCTCGTTCGGCGGCTAGGAGCTGTTGCAGCCTTGCCTAGCGTCCCTACTGTGCCACTGCTGTGACGAGGGCCTCAACCTGCCCTCGTATTCGTCGTCGTCGAGGAGGATGAGCGGCGCGCGCGGCCCGGCGCTCGGCCTGCTCTTGCAGGCGACGGGCCCGTTCGGCCTCCACTTGCTCACAGGCGCACGCGGCGGGGCCGGTCATCGGCAGGACATCGTTGAGCGACGCCTCCATTGCCATGTTGCAGAGGAAGTCGTCCTCGACGCCTGGCTAGGCCCACTATGTCGGCTCCTTATTCGGTGTACGCAGCGACCCACCGGTTCCGGGCTCCCTATTCGGCATGTCGAGCCGAAGATGTCCGCTCAGCGGCGACAGAGTGCAGCTCTCGTTGATGACGAGGCCACGCGAGCCCGTGCACGGTGACGAGCGAGGGGAGACTCAGCTCCGTCTTCACTGGCCGGAGCATCGTCGCCGTGCTGCGTGGCGGGGAGAAGTCGCGCGACGCCGAGCCAAACGAGCAGGAGTGCGAGGCCGACGCTGGCGACGAGGACAGCACGCCGACCATCCTTCTCAGCATCCAGGAGGCCGCCCCACGGTGCCACGAAAAATACGGTGGCGAGTGCGGCCTGTAGGTCAGCCACAGGGTGTTGCCGACCGTGTTATGCTCGAGGACGATGCGTGGGCGTGGCCGGGCGCACCCACCAGCGACGCCAACCTTCGGCGTTGTTGTGCGCCGGTGCCGGGACTTCGCCTCGTGGTATCTTAGTAGGCCTTGTTCTCGGGGTGCTCCATCATGTCAGGATCCATGCCGACGATGGCCGCCTGGTTCTCGTTGATCCTATCGTGCCCCTTCGGCATCAGCGACACGAGTACGCCTCCCATGCTCAGCTTCTAGGTCGGCGAACACCGAAAATCCGGCGGCTCCAGGTAGCCGGTCTTGTGGAGCTGCCGCGCCTCCCACGGCTGCAAACAACGCCAACCAAGCCATTCACTGCCGCCCCGTCGCCGGGATGCCTTTCCGCCATCGCTTCCGCCGAGCTTCTCTTCGCCTGGAACTTGGTGGTTTGGGAAGGAAATAGAGTAATGGAGATGGGTGCTCCAAAAATGGTGAGGCTGTCGGTATTTATAGCCATTTGGAGAAAGAACGGCGAGGACGGAAGGGTTGTAACGGTAAGAGCGGGAAGATGGTTAGGCGGTGGCGCGCCATTACGCTGTCGCGTGGGAGGTCCGTGAACAGTCGTCGCGAGCGTGGCCTGGACAAAGATTCGGTGTTCGCGAGGGCTGAGCTGCATGAACTGCACGCGAGATCGGCCCGGGGATAACGCCGGCCGGCTGGATGCGGTCATTGCGGTGGCCGGTGGGTGACGCCCCGTTTTGATGTTGCACCTCGATCCAGAGACCCACGACTACTGTACAGCCTGGTTGGCGGCGGTCTCTCTCACCATCGATCGATCGACTTTGGTGAAACGCTGGTTTGGTCACCAAAGTTTGGTGTGACGGTGGTGATGGTGCGTCCGGCGTTCTTCGCGGGTGTTTCCTTGCCTGGCATAACAACAGGTTTGGCCGTCTGTGCTCCTTTTTGATGTGCAGTGCCAGTCGGCACTATTGGACATATATGAAAAAATAAATACCCCCTTCAATCTTATTTAATTGTTGTATATGTCTAGGCAAAGTTTGGCCTAAGTCTTGCTAAACATGCGACAACTAAATCAGGTTGCAGGTTGTAAAAGATGTCCATGTCATTGTACTGCCTTTTTTTTGAACTAGCAGAATGACCCTCGCAAGTGCGAGGGCACCGTCTTTTCTTAGTTGTGCATGTTGAACTAAATTTTTGGTTTCATAATTTAAGTTGATATTCATGGTACCCAACACTCCATTTGTTCTAAATTGGTTGAACCAACTTTATAGATTTGCATGTATCTAGGCGCGTTTTAGTGTGTAAATACATGTGCATCAAGATAAAGTTGCATCAGTATGAAAACAATATGGTTAGATAACCATCACAAATATTGTGTAATTGTTTTTCCTAAAACAACTTCTCACAATAGTTGTACATAGATACATATGTGAGTGCCGATGAAGAAGTCTTACCAAAAGATCTATGATTCCGGACATTAT
This sequence comes from Avena atlantica, assembly GCA_910589765.1. Lineage (NCBI taxonomy): Eukaryota > Viridiplantae > Streptophyta > Magnoliopsida > Poales > Poaceae > Avena > Avena atlantica. Next base: position 367,390,437 of record OU342736.1, read on the forward strand.
TGTCGATATCACCATTAATACCTTACTCAATAATTCTACTAATATGGATGTTTGTAGTAGTAAAACATTCCTAAATGATGACAATTGATAAAATCTAAATCAAATACCTGCAACATGTAGTGGTCGGAAACTATATTAAGAAGACCTAAACGAAGTTGATAGAGATATAAATCTTATTAAAAAGACCTATCATCAATACAAAACATGTGAATACAATCATTAAATTATGTGAAATATAAACTTATCTCAGCGGTAATATAGACGCAAGGATATGATCAATATATAGCATAGGATGCTTAACCTCCATGGTTATTAGTTCTATGCTTACTTGAGATATTAAATATTGATCAATCAACATATGGAAATCTCACCGTTGGAAGCATGCTTCAGGCCATATGTGTTGACACTATTTATCCTTGCTGAAGGAGTTGTTGCTTTCACATCAACGGTTGTGATCCAATTAGGTTGGAATAGCAAATGAAAATTTAATTCGTAGGATGACCATTGACAGAAAGACAAACTCTAGTCCATGACCTTAGGAAATCCTCTAATAAAATTCGTCTAGGAGTTTATCTTTATTTCTGAGATACAAAAAAAATGTATAATGGGATCTGCAAGGAATATTGATGCTCTAGTCACCAGGATACCTTCACTTAGCATATGTAATGGAGATAAATATATAACATAGGATGCTTAACCTCCATGTTTTGTTCTATGCCTACTTGAGGCATTAAATATCGACCAATCAACATAGGGAAATCTCACCATTGGAAGCATGTTTTAGGCCATATGTGTTGACACTATTTATCCTCGCTGAAGAATCGGCTACTTTCACACTAATGGTCATGATCTAGTTAGGTTGGAATAGTTAGTCCTCGCCTGAATGAAGAACTTTCTCCATCCGATCAACATTAACTACACAATAGTTAGTCCTTCATTGTGAAAAAGGAAATGATGCATGCATCAAATAGAAGGTCTTGTGGACCTGCAGGAAGCTAGTAATTTTAATTGGAAGACCGGATGCCACAAAATCACCAGGGTGTGCACTCGTTGTTGGATGCTCCTTCTCGTTGGGCTAGTGCACGTTCTGGCTCTGATGGCTATATGACCCAACTACCCCATCGTCACTTACGTACATGAGCAGCATCCACATTACCTTGGTCCACACAGTCTTCTTCCCGGCAGCACGCGGTACTCCTTGCCTCTGCCCCAAGAAATTGCAGGTCTCATCCGTCCATCTGCAGGGTGTTGAATTACATGGCTCCCGGCATTGCCGGAGGTCGAGTAATATATCCGCTGCCGTATGCCTGTGATGGAAACGGACGGCGGCGAGATGTATGAGGGAATTAATCTAGTCGTATCACTCGGTATTAGCTGACATAGAAGGAGATGGCAGTAGTACCTAATTTTCACGAAATCACAGCAGTACCTAATGACCGGATCTGGATGAGTCCTGAAGTCTGATATGATTGGTGAGATGCAGCTGCTGGTTGGACATGGTGGACAACGACATAGATTGAACAGCAGCCGGATGCAGAGCGATGGGCGATCTCTGTTGGCGCCCGCGTGAAGGTGTACCGTGGACAGACTATTGAGCGTCATGGAGGGAATCGAGGATTCTAGGGCAGAGTTTACCGCTAATCCTACTATGTTTTTTTTAAGAAAGACTGGGCACCACTTCACGACTTACACGGCGGGTGACCCGCTTGTCACGTTTAATCTGTTATGTAACGTACAACTCTGATTAAATCGTAGCCACTAATTAGATATCTAACTGTCTAAATAATTTAGGTGATGTGGATCAACCTAACGCCTCGAAAAACACCCTTATATTGCTTTTAGTATATAATAGACAATAAACTGATCTAGAAGACCCTAAAAGCTGCAATAGTAACCACGTGAGAGGTACAAAGTGCAAGGAAGTCCTTAGCAACAAGAACACTAGGAATCCTAGAAATCAAAGATAAAGGCTTCCAAAAAACAAACAACACCCCAGAACTAAAACATAAAAAGCAATCGAGTCCTTGGGCGCCTCTGCCACCATTCTCCGACGACCTCCAGGAGATGGAGACGCCAAGATCCCGGAGGTTTCTTGCTCGTGACACTCCCCAAGCCGGAGAAGAAGCAGTGCCGCCGGCCATCTCACTCTCTCCGGGGACGAACCACTTGTCGGGGACGATGCATTGAGCTCCGAGGCAGCGCTTCGGAGAAGGGCCTCCAGAGGAGGTTGAATCCCAGGGTCGCCTTTCGACCAGAACGGGCAGCGGCCCGGCAGCATCACCGCCGTCAATGGACCACTGTGAAGAGGAACATGCGGGCGCAGCTTCACGAACTTTCGCCCTCAACATCGTCTTTAGCTTTGGGCCCTTCCCCTTCTATGCCTCGCCACCACGACAGGCCAAGAGAAGGTCGAAGAGCATGTCGTCGTCGACGCAGCAGAGGAACAGGAGTTTTATTCCCGAGCCGCCGAAGCCATCCCTCCCACCACAGGCTCCAACCAATGGAGCGTGAAAAAGGAGGAGGCCAGGCGACCTCCCGACACCGCTCGCACGCACCGCGAAGTAACTCGGAGGTGCTCCATCTTGCAGCCGCACGGCAAGCTCCGCCCAACTCCCCCCGCCACCACGGTCGGCCAGAGAAATGCCAAGAGCTTGCTGCCCCCGCTCAACAACAACACCCGAGCCAAAACTCGCCGCTGCCGCCTCCCATCCACCATGGACAAGAAGAATCCCGACGAAAACAAGCCTTATTAAGGGAGAGGGGGGCTCCACCACCGTCACCAACGCCGGAGAGGCGAAGGGCCGAGGGGAGCACCACCGCCGCCACATCTAGCCAGGGACAGTCGGATTCCCATGGCAGCAGAAGGCCACCAACACCGGGGACAAGGCCCCAAACCTACTCTACCACCCAATCTACAAGGCTACAGGGCCGCCGCCCCCCTCAGCCCCGCTTAGCCGGCGGCACCGGCGAGCAAGGCCTCAGGGCAGCGCGGCCTAAGGAGGAAAAGAAGGGTGGTTACTGTTGACGGGGGAGGAGGAGGAGAGGATAAGAATGGGGCGTTTGTACTGCATATTTGCACCATCCACCAGGGCATATTAATCGTCAACCAGCCGTTCTTTTTGTTTATTTCTTGATTTTTTTTGTATGCTTAGCCTCAAAACAATAGAATGGAAAAGCAACGGGAGGGGATCTTCCAAAAGAATTTTTCAAAAGCAAAGGGTGTTACTTTCATTTTCTTTCTGAGCTAGTAGTATTTTTTTTCTCACACAAAAAAGCAGAATGCATGTACGACAAACACACTACGGAGCAAAGCAGGAATACCTCAGCTCTCACTCGAGCCAACTTTTGTTCCCCACCTCAAAATCACGTCAAATCGAGGGCACGGATAAACGAAAGCAAAATATTACTCGCCGCCGCTGAGCGTGGTGTCCTGTCAACCTTAGGTTAACGACCATCAGCAAGCGATTAACAAACCGCGGTATGGTACGACGCGCGCTCGCCGGGGCGCGCATCCCTCCGCTTAGGTAGAACCATTTCCGTTTCGGGCTCCAACAAACGTCAGTGGGCAGCCGCGCGGCCGGACCGCGCCGTCGCCGGGCGCGCCGGGCCACAGAATTACAGAAAACATGCGGGTATTCCTTTTCTTTTCTTTTCTTTTCTTTTCTCCGGAAGGCACGGTGCGCTGCGCCTTTCGCATCACCGGCCACCACGCGCGGGACGGCATCCGATCTCCTCCCGCGCGGATTCCTTGAGGACGCGGTGCCCGACGAGCGATCCCCCACTAGAACCCCGGCGAATCCGACGCTTTTCTCGTTGCTCGGTTTGAGCCCCCATGGCCTGTCTGGATGGGGATCGGCGGCCGATCGGACGGACGCGCGCCGTGCCGTCGTAAATAGCATTTTGGCACTCCCCGCTCCCGGCGTTCGGCCAGGTGGCTCGCCGTTGAAAGGTCGCAGGGCCCAGCCAAGTGACCGCTCTTTTCACATGAAAGGCCGCTACAGCGGTGAGGAGGCCCAGCCGTGGCACGGTGGCAGCACAGATACTAAACCCGCTCCGGCCTAACAAAACATCTGATTATTCCAAAAAAAAATCTAATGTCATCGGCCGGTACCATATGCTTATTTCCTGTCATTCCAATTATTTTTCCTACCGTTTGTCATTAGCATGTTCTTAGAAAGCAGAGCTGCATGTAGGGCTTTGCTGAACGTGGCGTTTTTACTGTGCACCGTGTATGTTCATACCGTTCTTTTAAAAAAACGGAGGCAAAAATTTTGCTCTATCTCATTTAATAAGAAGGTTAACAAGTTTACTTATAAGCGAGTATGTGAAAATGCTCTCAACACAAAAGCCTACTCTCTCTCTCAGCATGATTGATCCCAAATGCTTTGCCCCGCCAAACTCCACAACCTCGCCTCTTCTCTAACTTTTTAAACTATGGAGCTTGATATGGTAGAGATTCTCTGAAGACCCTCGTGCCCCGTTCGTTCCAAACCTCCCAAGAGACTAACATGATGAGGGACGCCATCGATTTCCTTCTAGTGTCATTCATGTATATGACCAAGTTCCACCATTCCTCAATAGAGTTACATGATATCCAACTTGATGGGTCGATGGAGTGTATCCCGAGCCAATGAACAACCATGTTCCAAATCCGGATGGTGTAACGACATTTGAAGAAGAGATGTGCCATAGATTCATCCTCCCACTTACAAAGTTGGCAAGGCCAACAATTTGGCCATCCCCGTCTTTGGAGACGGTCAGCCGTCCACACCAGGTCGTGAAGGATTAGTCATGCCAAAAGCTTGCGCTTGGAAGGGGGCCAATTTTTCCAAACCAACTCTGACATCGGAGAGCGAATAATACCTTCAATTGAGCATTGTACACCGAGTTTGCCATGTAGGACCCCGAATTAGTGAATTTCCATATGATATCATCCGCCACCCCCACCTCCTCAAGGTGGATCTCGCTAGCCAAAGTCCAAAGCTCCTCGAATTAGCTAATGTGTTGCGTAGATAGGCCCCCGAATGTGTTTATTTTGTTGATCCAGAAATCATTGGACATTCCCCCATTGACGTAAACTTTTTTAGAGTGGATAGTTTGAAGATGGATGGCGTAATATCCTTTGTTTTTTTCCCTTGTAGCCACGGATCGTCCCAAAAGCTTGCAATACGACCGTCACCAATGAAAATAGTGGTAGCCGCATAGAAGAAATCCATATCCGAAGAATCACATGGATGGTCATCTCCAATCCACACCTTAGAGGGATCTTTCCATTTGAGCCAAGGCCAACGTAAGCGTAATCCTCTCGCGAATTTGTCAAGGTCAAAGATGCCAAGCCCTCCCTTTTCTTTGGGTCTACAATCTATTTTCCAATTAACTTTGCATTGAGCTCTAGAAACTTTGTTGCTGGGGCCCATAGAAAAGCTCTCTCCAACTTTGTGATTGAATGAAGGATGCCGGGAGGGATTACAAGGGGGGTGATATGTTGGATATGTTGAGAGGTGATCACCAACTTGAAAAGAGTGCCCCTTCTAGCCATGGCGATGTGCCTCCCATGCCATGGAATAAGCTTTGCGACCACCTTGTCCACGAGTTGTTGCACACATTAATTGTTCTAAGGCATCTAGTGGAGAGGGGTAGCCCCGAATAATTTTGGGGGAAAGAGGCTCTTTGCATCGGGAAATCTTGCATCATATCGTCGATATTTAACCCATTGCATTTGACGGGAGCCACTTGACTTTTGAACACATTGGTGACCAGCCCCGTAACCTCCCAAAAACCATCAAGAATGGTTGCCAAGTTTTCAAAATCTCCCTTTATTGGTGCCATGAAATTTGCAGCATCATCGTTGTGTAGAGATAGGTGCGCATGATAGGGCCGCAACCTCAAAGGCGATGAAGATTTCCTCTTTCGTTGCTAAATACAAGAGTTGTTCAAACGGGTCTATGGCTAGATCGAATAAAAGTTGTGAAAGTGGATCCCCTTGCCGTAGAACTCTCCCATGTTGTATTGGCCTACCCGGAACTCCATTGAGGACCACATGAGACGATGTTGAGGAGGAAAAACCGCCATCCAATTTCTATATCTCACGGGAAACCACACCTTTGCATGAGATCTAACAAGAACTCCCAACGCACGGAGTCAAAAGCCTTCTTGATGTCGAGCTTGAGAAGAATGGTAGACGTGTGGGTATGGTGCATGGATTTAGCATAGTTGCGCACGCACATGAAATTGTCATGTATACTCCATGATTTGATGAAAGCCCTTTGCGACTTTGAAATTAGCGTGTCCATGTGGGGTGCGAGACACAATGACATCATTTTGGCGATAATTTTGGCAACAACATGAATGATACTAATGGGAAGGAAGTGGGAGATGATCAACACCATCCTTCTTTGGAAAGAGGGCAACGTTGGCAGTGTTTAGCCAATGAAAACCTCTGTCATGGAGATTGGAGAAGCGGTGAATCACTCCCATAAGATCGACTTTGATAGTAGACCAACAAGCTTTTAAAAAGGCCCCGGTGAACCCATCCGGATAGGGGGCTTTGTCATTAGGCATGGACTTGATGGCCGTGAGGACCTCCTCCTCCGAAAAAATCATCTCTAAGTTTGGTAAGATCACACCATGGAAAAGTCATTGACTAGCAATTGAAGTCACTAGTGCGAGTTGGGCTACGCACCATCACCACGGAGAAATACTCTTGGATTAAATCTTCTTTTCCATCAAGATTAGTGACCCATCCTTGTCCCCCGACTAGTTTGTGAATATAGTTTTTCTCCTCCTAGCATTGACCTTGTTATGGAAATATTTAGTGTTTGCGTCATAACCGTCTTTCAAGTTTTTAATACGAGCACATTGATTATTTATTGATCTCTCTAACACCGCAAAGCTAATGACCCTCCGCTTGAGGCGATTGCGCAAGTCACCTTCTTCATTGGAGAGTACCCTAAAGTCTTGGGCGTCATCAATATGCAAGATAACCTCCAAGGCCATATGGAGATGCAATTGTAGGGATTCGTAGCATGGAAAACAAAAATTTTCTATCGCATACAAACAAACAAGCCAAGATCTATCTACTAGATTGCAGCAACGAGTCGATGAAATAACTTACCCTCGAAGATTCCAAAGTGTTTAACGAGAGCGGATTCTCGTGGGTGATGTAGTCGTACTCTTCCCGATCTCAAGATCGCGTAGACGATCCTTCCGGCGCTGCGTTCCGGCAGCGCTCCCGCAGTCGGTCACACGTTCGGTACTCGACGAAGACCTTCCTCTCCCTTGTTCCATTAGGCAGCGGAGGTTGTAGCACTCTCCTCGCGATTCCGGCAGCACAACGGCGTGGTACCGGAAGTAGAGGGGAGATCCAGCAGGGCTTCGCCTTAAGCCGGAGCGAGTATGGTGGAGTATGAGAGAGCTTTAGTGGTCTAGGGTTTAGACACACCAATTAGAAGGCTCTAATCCGAAGGCTAGGGCAATTAGAAGCTCTAAACCAAAACGGCTCTAAACCGGAGGCTGTGGCTAGGGTTTAGATTTAGAGGATAGGAACTTGTGTGTCTAGAGGAGGGAGCCCTGCCCTTCCTTATATAGGTGGAGGGGCCGGCGCGCCAGGGGAGGTAGGGGAGTCCCTCCCCAACTCGGCTTGGAGGTGGGCCGCCGGTTGGATGAGGGATTCCCTCCCCAACTCGGTTTCCCTCCTTCCTCCTCTTTCCACTTTCCAAAAACTTGCCGTTTGACTTTCAAACTAGCCGTTTGACTTTTCAATTTAGGATTTGATTAAACCCTTTATTTTGGACAGCGAATACACTTAGTACATGATGCAATCATTCCAACTTGGAATGACACACTCATGTACCCCTTCCCCTCCGGAGTGCCGGACATTCCAGAACCTTCTAGAACATTCCCGATGAAAACACCGGAATCATTCCCGAACTCCGAAATGGAACTTTCCTTATATGAATCTTATTCTCCGGACCATTCCGGATCACCTCGTGATATCCCGGATCCCATCCGAGACTCCGAACAACATTCGGTCTCTTTCTCATACTACCATAACTACTCAAACAACGTCGAATCCTTAAGTGTGTCTCCCTACGGTTCGTGAATTATGCGGACATGATCGAGACACTTCTCCGAACAATAACCAATAGAGGAATCTGGAAATTCATATGGCTCCCACATATTTCAACGATTACTTTGCGATCGAATGAACCACTTACATACGATACCAATTTCCCTTTGTCTCACGATAGTTTACTTATCTGAGGTTATGATCGTCGGTATCTCTGCATACCTAGTTCAACCTCGTTACCGATAAGTACTCTTTTCTCGTTCCCGTGATATGTGATCCCTTGTGACCTAGTCACATGCTTGCAAGCTAATTGGATGACATTCCACCGAGAGGGCCCAGAGTATATCTATCCGTCATATGGATGAACAAATCCCACTCTTGATCCATGTGTCTCAACCAATACTTTCCGAACACTCAATGCCACCTTTATAGCCACCCAGTTACGGTGTGGTGTTTGATGTCATCAAAGCATCCATCCGGTAAAGGTGATATACATGATCTCATGGTCGAAGGAATTAGGTTACTATGTATCAGAAAGCATATAGCAATTGAACTATTTGAAATGACTTGATCTTTATGCTACGCTTATCTATAGGAGTATGTCCATCATATCATTCTCCTAACGATATGATCTTGTTGTTGATAACATCTCAATGTTCATGACAGGGAAACCACAATCATTTACCAACCAACAAGCTAGTGATGTATAGAGGCTATACTAGAGACTTCAAATTAAGTTTACAAATCACACAAGTATCAATGTTTCCTTGTTAATACTATTATAGCATGAATGTAAACATTTATCATAAACACAAAGATATAATAATAACTTCATTTATTATTGCCTCTAGGGCATATCTCCAACAGCAATTTGGCAAAAGATTTGAAAGATTGGCACCATTTCCTCAATCTAAAACCCAACTTATTTAATTGATGGAAAAGAACATGGCAAGGTTCGGAGTGAGGAGGGTTCACGGAGCAAGCTTCATTCACCAAATATTTGGACCTCGGCATCTTGATCTAATGGTTCTCAAACTTGAAGGCTCTAGGTTGCCGAGGACCAGTTTCACCCCAAGAGGAGTGGACCATGATCTGAGAGGGATGATAGGAGGGCATGGAGAATATGGTTGGGAAATGAATATGAGAATCGTTATTGCAAAAAAATATTCAAGCTTGCATAAGGTTGGATTTTGCCTCTCGTTGCTCCAAGTGAACCAGCCTCTCGTTTCTTGCATAAGGTATGTCCATACCGTCAATTCTGTGCTTTGTGGTCTATGCAAGAATGATTTATAAAGTATCGTGGCGCTAAACTTGCATGAAAACCACACATGTTGGCACGAAATGAAACGCGGTTAAATAATGCATGGAACCCACTGTGCACGGAAGAAAGACATTTCTCTGACTTTGCTCGGCTGGAACGTGGGCATGTAATCAAATTGTCGGGCAGACATGTTGGAATTATGCCCTAGAGGCAATAATAAAGATGTTATTATTATAATTCTTGTTCATGATAAAGTTTATATTCCATGCTAGAATTGTATTAAGCGGAAACTTTAATACTTGTGTGGTTTGTGAACAACATTGTGTCCCTAGTATGCCTCTATGGACTAGCTCATTGATTAATGATGGTTAAGGTTTCCTAACCATAGACATGAGTTGTCGATTAATAATGAGATCATATCATTGGGAGAATGATATGATGGACATACCCAAACTAAGCGGAGCAATTAGATCGTGTCATCGTGTTCATCTTTGCGAAGCTTTTCTTATGTCAAATATTGTATTCCTTAGACCATGAGATAATACAACTCCCTGGTATCGGAAGAAAGCTTTGAGATCATCAAACGTCATCCTATGAGAGGGTGATCATAAAGGCGTCTCTCAGGTGATCGGAAAGTACATGTTGGGTTGTATGTATCGAGATGGGATTTGTCCCTCCCAAGTCAGAGAGATATACTTCGGGCCCACTCGGTAATCGATATCAACACCGCTTGCAAGCATGTGGTTAAGGAGTTAATCACAAAGTGATATCGGATTACGGAACGAGTAAAGTACTTGCTGTGAACGAGATTGAACTAGGTATGACGGTACCGACGATCAAATCTCGGGCAAGTAAAATATCGCGAGACGAAGGGAATATATATGGGATTGATTGAATCCTGGAATCGTGGTTCATCCGATATGATCATCGATGAATGTGTGGGAGTCAATATGGGTTTCCAGACCCCGCTGTTGATTATTAATAGAAGATCATGTCTGCATATTTCTCGAACCCGAAGGGTCACACACTTAACGTGTCTCGACGCTAGGATAGATTGGATAATTGGTTTATGAGTTTTTGTTCGGAGTCTCGGATGGGATCCGAGACATCACGAGAGGTTCCGGAATGGTCCGGAGAATAAGATTCATATAAGGCAATGCAGTTTTTGGAGTTCAGAATTGTTTCGGGTTAATCGGTATTGTACCGGAAGCTTCTAGAACCTTCCGGAGGGGGACCAACGTGGCCCCACCTGCCGGGAGGGGGCATGGGCCTATGAGGGAGTGCCCTGTCCGCATTGTGCCAGGGGCACAAGGCCCCATAGGGCCCAGCCGGCCAATCAATGGCAAAACCCTAGGGGAGCTTCTAGAAGGGAGGGGGAAACTTGCCCCCCACTCCTCCCTCCTTGGACGCCGGCCTAGGGCTTGGGGGAGGGGATAGGGCTGGCGCCCACTCCTCTATATATAGAGGGCTGGGGCGCACCCTCCCCCCACACCTCCTCCACAACCCTAGCCGCCCTGCTTCCCTCCTCTCTCTCTCCCTCCCGACTGCACGTAGGCGAAGCCCTGCTGCAGAAACTCTCCACCACTTGCACCGCGCCGTCGTGTTGTAGATCCAATCCGTCTCATCTAACCCCCTTCGTTGTTTGCATCTTCTATATTAGATCTTGGCTTTCCCGTTCGCATCCGTAGATTTTTTTTGATTTACTATGCTGCAAAACCCATCAGTGGTATCAGAGCTAGATCTATGCGTAGATGTGTTTCACGAGTAGAACACAACATGGTTGTTGCGGGCGTTGATGTTTTCTGTTGCAAGCCTCTTGTTTGTGTTCTTCTTATGACGCGGGATAATGAGATTGAAGCGGTCCAGGCCAACCTTACGCGACGTCGTTCGCGAGACCGGCTCCGCACTTGACGTGTGGCTTGTTCCACACATGCGGCTGGTGGATGCCAGTTTCTCTCACTATAGTTGTCATGGGATTAACACCAGAGTTTGGCAACCATAATATCACCGTTGTGGCTTTCCGTAGGTAAGAATCGTTCTTAGCTTGCTACTCCCATAAGCCACGTAAAACATGCAACAACAAAGTAGAGGCATCTAACTTGTTTTTGCAGGGAGTGTTTTCTGTGATATGGTATGGCCCAAGATGTGATGTGTATATTGTATGCGATGATCATGTTTTGTAATGTTTCACGACTTGCATGTCGATGAGTACACAACCGGCAGGAGCCATATGGTTGTCTTTATAATTGTGTATGACCTGTGTGTCAACTTCTTATACGCCATGTAATAGTTTCACTTTATCGCTAAGTAGTTAGCAATAGTTGTAGTTGCTATTCGTGGTGGAGGCAATCATGGTGGAGTGATGGAGATCATGCCGGCACGCACAAGATGGAGATCATTGCGCGAAGATTGGCTATACCATGTCACATAAAGTTATATGCATGTGATGTTTATCCTTTTATGTATCTTATTATGCTTAGATCGCGACGGTAGCATTATAAGATGATTCCTCACTTAAAGATCAAGATAAAACTGTGTTCTCCCCATGTATGCACCGTTGCGAAAGTTCGTCGTGTCCAAGCATCACGTGATGATCCGGTGCTATAGACTCTACGTTCACATACAACGGGTGCAAGCCAGTTTTGCACACGCGGAAATACTTGGGTTTGACTTGACGAGCCTAGCATGTACAGACATGCCCTCGGAACACAAGAACCGAAATGTTAAGCATGAGTCATATGAATGATATGATCGACACTTCGTTGTCCACCATTGAAACCACATCTCTTCTCGTGAAGATCGGATTAGGTGTGGTGAATTTGGATCGTGTTCACTAAACAACTTGAGGGATGTTGAATTTAGTGGGAGTTCATCTAGTAATTTGATTAAGTTGAACTAGTTATCATGAACATAGTCTAATTTGTACTTGCAAACATTGTAGATCAAATGGCTAAGTCCAACTTCAACTTCAACGTTTTTGCTGAGAAGGAAAAGCTTAGAAACAATGGGTCTAACTTCACCAATTAGTTCCGCAATCTGAGAATCATTCTCTCTGGCGGACAAAAGGACTATGTCCTTGAAAATGCGCTAGGTGACGCCCCTGCTGTAGATGCGCCGGCTGATGAGAAAGCTGTCTATCAGTCGCGCAAAGATGATTATGGTGTGATTAAGAGCACCATGTTGTTTGCTATGGAATCGGACCTTCAAAATCGTTTTGAAGACTATCCCGGGCCCTTTGAGATTCTTGAGGAGCTGAAAACCATGTTTCAGACTCAGGCCCGTTCTGAGAGATATGAGATCTCTAAGAAATTCTTTAACTGCAAGATGGAGGAAGGGAGTTCCGTTAGTGAGCACGCCATTAAGATGTCGGGCTACACTCAACGCCTTGAGCAATTGGACTGCAAGATTCCAGAGGAGCTCAAGATTGACAGGGTTCTGCAATCACTCCCTCCCAGCTACAAAAGTTTTGTAGTGACTTATAATCAGATTGGTTCCACTGATACGATCATCGAGCTCTTCGCAAAGCTGAAGGCTGCGGAGGTGGACATCAAAAAGGATAATCATGTGTTGATGGTCAACAAGCCCCCCACCTTCAAGAAAGGTAAGGGTGCAAAGAAGCCCTTCAAGAAAGGCGGCGGCAAGCGCGTTGCCCCTGCTGAGAAGAAGCTCAAGTCTGGACCCAAGCCGGACACTGAGTGCTTCTATTGCAAGGACAAGGGTCACTGGAAGCGCAACTGTCCGAAGTACTTAGCGGACAAGAAGGCTGGCACCATCAAAGGTATATTTGATATACATGTTATTGATGTTTTCCTTACTATCCCTCGTCGTAGTGCATGGGTATTTGATACTGGTTCAGTTGCTAATATTTGTAACTCGAAACAGGAGCTACGGAATAGACGGCGGCTTGCGAGGGATGAGGTGACGATGCGTGTTAGCAACATATCAAGAGTTGATGTGATTGCCGTCGGCACGCTCTCCTTAGTTTTACCTTCGGGATTAGTTTTAAACCTTAATAAGTGTTATTATGTGCCTGCGTTGAGCATGAACATTATTTCTGGATCGTGTTTATTGCAAGACGGTTATTCATTTAAATCGGAGAATAATGGTTGTTCTATTTATATGAGTAACATCTTTTATGGTCATGCACCTCTTATGAATGGTTTATTTCTTCTGAATCTTGAAAGGGATGAAAAACACACCCATAACATTGAAGCTAAGAGATGCAAAGTAGATAGTGATAATACTACTTATTTGTGGCACTGTCGTCTAGGTCATATTAGTGTAAAGCGCATGAAGTAACTCCATTCTGATGGACTTTTGGAGTTTCTTGATTTTGAATCATTTGACACATGCAAACCATGCCTCATGGGCAAGATGATCAAAACCCCGTTCTCCGGTATGATGGAGCGAGCAACGGACTTGTTGGAAATCATACATACCGATGTATGCGGACCGATGAGTATTTCGACGCGCGGTGGATATCGCTATTTTCTCACTTTTACCGATGACTTAAGTAGATATGGGTATATCTATTTAATGAAACATAAATCTGAAACATTTGAAAAGTTCAAGGAATTTCAGAATGAAGTGGAGAACCATCGTAACAGAAAGATTAAGTTTCTACGATCCGATCGTGGAGGTGAATATTTGAGTTATGATTTTCTCACGCATCTTAAAGCAAGCGGAATCGTTTCTCAACTCACGCCACCCGGAACACCACAACGCAATGGTGTGTCTGAACGCCGGAATCGAACCCTATTAGATATAGTCCGATCGATGATGTCTCTTACTGATTTGCCGTTATCATTTTGGGGTTATGCATTAGAAATCGCTGCATTCACTTTAAATAGGGCACCATCTAAATCCGTTGAGACGACACCGTATGAACTGTGGTTTGGTGCTAAACCTAAGTTGTCGTTTCTTAAAGTTTGGGGATGCGAAGCTTACGTCAAGAAGTTGATGCCGGACAAGCTCAAACCCAAAGCGGAGAAATGCGTCTTCATAGGATACCCTAAGGAAACGATTGGGTATACCTTCTATCATAGAACCGAAGGCAAAGTGTTTGTCGCAAAGAACGGTTCCTTTCTTGAAAAGGAGTTTCTCTCGAAAGAAGTGAGTGGGAGGAAAGTAGAGCTAGACGAGGTTGTTGAACCTTCTCTTGAATTGGAAAGTAGCGCAGCACCTGAAATTGTTCCAGTGCCGCCTGCACCAACAATAGAGGAAGCTAATGACAAGGATCATGAAGCTTCGGACGATGCTGCTACTGAACGTCGCAGGTCGACAAGGTCGCGTGCCCCTCCTGAGTGGTACGGCAACCCTGTCTTGACTGTATTGTTGGTAGAAGACAGTGAACCTACGAACTATGAGGAAGCGATGATGAGCCCAGACTCTGAGAAATGGCTAGAGGCCATGAAATCCGAATTGGGATCCATGAGCGAAAACCAAGTATGGACCTTGGTGGACCCTCCTAGCGACCGAAAGGTCGTTGAGTGCAAATGGATCTTCAAGAAGAAAACGGATGTGGATGGTAATGTTACCATCTATAAAGCACGACTTGTCGCGAAAGGTTTTCGACAAGTTCAAGGTGTTGACTACGATGAGACTTTCTCTCCCGTAGCGATGTTTAAGTCCATTCGGATTTTATTAGCAATTGCTGCGTTTCCTGATTATGAAATATGGCAGATGGATGTCAAGACCGCGTTCCTCAATGGCAACATTGATGAAAAGTTGTATATGATGCAACCCGAAGGTTTTGTTGATCCTAAGGATGCTGATAAAGTGTGCAAACTTCAGCGTTCCATTTATGGACTGAAGCAAGCATCTCGGAGTTGGAACCTTCGTTTTGATCAAGTGATCAAGAGCTTTGGATTTGTTCCAAATTGCTACGAAGCTTGTATCTACAAGAAAGTGAGTGGGAGCTCAGTGACATTTCTGGTACTATATGTGGATGACATATTGATTATTGGAAATGACATTAACATGCTTAACGATGTGAAGAGTTATTTGAACAAGTGTTTTTCAATGAAAGACCTAGGTGAAGCTGCTTATATATTGGGCATCAAAATCTATAGAGATAGACAAAGACGCCTGATAGCTTTAAGCTAGAGTACATATCTAGACAAAGTTCTGAAAAGGTTCAGAATGGATAAGGCAAAGAAAGGTCCAGTGCCTATGTTGTGAGGTAAGATATTGAGCAAGGCTCAGTGTCCAGCTACGGTAAATGATAGAGAAGCTATGAGCAAAGTGCCTTATGCCTCGGCCATAGGTTCTATCATGTATGCCATGCTGTGTACTAGACCGGATGTGTCCAATGCTCTTAGATTGACGAGCAGATACCAGAGTGATCCAGGAGTGGAACACTGGACAACCGTGAAGAACATCCTAAAGTACCTGAATAGGACTAAAGAAATGTTCTTAGTCTATGGAGGTGATGAACAGCTCGTCGTAAAGGGTTACGTCGACGCTAGTTTCGACACCGACAAGGATGATTCTAAATCTCAGACAGGATACATTTATATTTTGAATGGAGGAGCTGTGAGCTGGAGAAGCTGCAAGCAAAGCGTGATCGCGGGATCAACAGTAGAAGCGGAATACATGGCTGCTGCAGAAGCGTCAAGTGAAGGAGTTTGGATCAGGAACTTCATCACTGAGTTTGGCGTGGTTCCAAGTGCATTGGACCCACTGGAGATATTGTGTGATAACACTGGCGCCATAGCACTCGCTAAGGAACCAAGATATCATCCAAAGACCAAGCATATCAACCGCACGTTTCATATAATCCGAGATTATATAGCAGATGGAGATCTGAAGATTAGCAAAGTACATACAAATCTGAATGTCGCAGATCCATTGACTAAACCTCTTCCACTTGCAAAACATGATCATCACCTTAGTGCCATGGGTGTGAGATTGTTGCCAAATGTAAACTAGATTATTGACTCTAGTGCAAGTGGGAGACTGTTGGAATTATGCCCTAGAGGCAATAATAAAGATGTTATTATTATAATTCTTGTTCATGATAAAGTTTATATTCCATGCTAGAATTGTATTAAGCGGAAACTTTAATACTTGTGTGGTTTGTGAACAACACCGTGTCCCTAGTATGCCTCTATGGACTAGCTCATTGATTAATGATGGTTAAGGTTTCCTAACCATAGACATGAGTTGTCGATTAATAATGAGATCATATCATTGGGAGAATGATATGATGGACATACCCAAACTAAGCGGAGCAATTAGATCGTGTCATCGTGTTCATCTTTGCGAAGCTTTTCTTATGTCAAATATTGTATTCCTTAGACCATGAGATAATACAACTCCCTGGTATCGGAAGAAAGCTTTGAGATCATCAAACGTCATCCTATGAGAGGGTGATCATAAAGGCGTCTCTCAGGTGATCGGAAAGTACATGTTGGGTTGTATGTATCGAGATGGGATTTGTCCCTCCCAAGTCAGAGAGATATACTTCGGGCCCACTCGGTAATCGATATCAACACCGCTTGCAAGCATGTGGTTAAGGAGTTAATCACAAAGTGATATCGGATTACGGAACGAGTAAAGTACTTGCTGTGAACGAGATTGAACTAGGTATGACGGTACCGACGATCAAATCTCGGGCAAGTAAAATATCGCGAGACGAAGGGAATATATATATGGGATTGATTGAATCCTGGCAACGTGGTTCATCCAATATGATCATCGATGAATGTGTGGGAGTCAATATGGGTTTCCAGACCCCGCTGTTGATTATTGATAGAAGATCATGTCTGCATATTTCTCGAACCCGAAGGGTCACACACTTAACGTGTCTCGACGCTAGGATAGATTGGATAATTGGTTTATGAGTTTTTGTTCGGAGTCTCGGATGGGATCCGGGACATCACGAGAGGTTCCGGAATGGTCCGGAGAATAATATTCATATAAGGCAATGCAGTTTTTGGAGTTCGGAATTGTTTCGGGTTAATCGTTATTGTACCGGAAGCTTCTAGAACCTTCCGGAGGGGGACCAACGTGGCCCCACCTGCCGGGAGGGGGCATGGGCCTATCAGGGAGTGCCCTGTCCGCATTGGGCCAAGGGAACAAGGCCCCATAGGGCCCAACCGGCCAATCAAGGGCAAAACCCTAGGGGAGCTTCTAGAAGGGAGGGGGGAAACTTGCCCCCCACTCCTCCCTCCTTGTCCGCCGGCCTAGGGCTTGGGGGAGGGGCTAGGGCTGGCGCCCACCCCTCTATATATAGAGGTCTGGGGCGCACCCTCCCCCCACACCTCCTACACAACCCTAGCCGCCCTGCTGCCCTCCTCTCTCTCTCTCTCCCGACTGCACGTAGGCGAAGCCCTGCTGCAGAAACTCTCCACCACTTGCACCGCACTGTCGCGTTGTAGATCCAATCCGTCTCTCCACCATACTTGCTGGACCGAGGAAGGAGGAGACGTTGAGGTGCCGCACGTGTGCATCTCTCAGAGGCATCGCCACTTGCGGTGTTAGATCGGATCAGATCGCGAGGAGGAGAAGCGAGTACGACTACATCACCCACGTTCCGTCGAACGTTCCGCTGTGCGAATCTTCAAGGGTATGAAGATCTCATCTAACCCCCTTCGTTGTTTGCATCTTCTAGATTAGATCTTGGCTTTCCCGTTCGCATCCGTAGAATTTTTTTGATTTACTATGCTGCGAAACCCATCAAGACAACCACGTATCTTGACTAGCACGTCGCCATGTCCCTCTCTTTGGTTCTCTCTCTAAATCTCTCGATCTCTCTCATCGGGTCCGAGCGAAGAAGCTAAGGAGGGGAAGAGGATAACATGGTGTTGGAGATATGCCCTAGAGGCAATAATAAATATAGTTATTATTATATCTTTGTGTTTATGATAAATGTTTACATTCATGCTATAACAGTATTAACCAGAAACATTAATACTTTTGTGATTTTTAAACTAAATTAGAGTCCCTAGTAAAGCCTCTTTATAATACTAGCTTGTTGGTTAATAGATGATCATGGTTTCTCGATCATGAACATGGAGATGTTGTTAACAACAAGATCATATCATTAGGAGAATGGTATGATGGACATACTCCTATAGATAAGCGTAGCATAAAGATCAAGTCATTTTAATAGTTCAATTGCTATAAGCTTTATGATACATAGTAACCTAATTCCTTCGACCATGAGATCATGCTAATCACCATCACCAGAAGGATGCTTTGATGACATCAAACACCACACCGTAACTGGGTGGCTATAAAGGTGGCATTGAGTGTTCAAAAAGTATGAGTTGAGGCACATGGATCAAGAGTGGTATTTGCCCATCTATATGACGGATAGATATACTCTAGGCCCTCTCGGTGGAATGTCATCCAATTGGCTTACAAGCATGTGACTGGATCACAAGGGATCATATACCACGTGAACGAGAAAATAGTACTTATCAGTAACGAGGTTGAACTAGGTATACAGAGATACCGACGATCAAAACCTCGGATAAGTAAACTATCATGAGACAAAGGGAAATTGGTATCGTATGTAAGTGGTTCATTTGATCGCAAAGTAATCGTAGAAATATGTGGGAGCCATATGAATTTCCAGATTCCTCTATTGGTTATTGATCGGAGAAGTGACTCGGCCATGTCCGCATAATTCACGAACCGTAGGGAGACACACTTAAGGATTCAATGTTATTGAGTAGTTATGGAATGGTGAGTAAGAGACCGAATGTTGCTCGGAGTCTCAGATGGGATCCGAGATATCACGAGGAGATCCGGAATGGTCCGGAGAATAAGATTCATATAAGGAAAGTCCTGTTTTGGAGTTGGGGAATGGTTCCGGTGTTTTCACCAGGAATGTTCTAGAAGGGTCTGGAAGGTCCGACACTCCGGAGGGGAAGGGTACATGAATGTGTCATAACAATATGGAATGGTTGCATCATGTACTAGGTCACTTGGCTGGGCAAAATAAAGGAAGAAATCAAATCCTAGTTTGAAAGTCAAACGCCAATTTGAAAAAGTCAAACGACAAGTTTGCTTGGTGGAGGGAGAGTAGGAAACCTACTTGGGGAGGAAGTCCTCCTCCCTCCACCCGATAGCCAAGGAGGCCGAGTTGGGGGAGGACTCTCTCCTCCCAACCGGCCATCCTCCACCTATATAAGGAGGGGTAGGGCGCCTCCTACCCCTCACACCCAAAACCCTAACCCCAAGCCGCTGGCGCCATCACCTCCTTAAGCCGCCGCCTAGGGCACCACCAACTCGGCGAGTTGGGGGTTTTCCCAAACCCTAGCCGCCGGCCAAGCCTCCCCCTTGGTGCTTCTATACCCTAGATCGCCAAGGCACCTCTCTTGCTCCACCATACTCGCACCGGCTTAAGGCGAAGCCCTACGGGACCCCCCCCCCTCTACTTCCGACACCACGCTGACGTGATGCCGGAATCGTGAGGAGAGTGCTACAACCTCCGCTGCCTGCTCGAATAAGGGAGAGGAAGGTCTTCATCGAGTACCGAACGTGTGACCGACTGCGGAATCTCTTCCGGAACGCAGCGCCGGAAGGATCGTCTACGCGATCTTGAGATCGGCAAGAGTACGACTACATCACCCACGAGAATCTGCTCTCATTAACCGCTTTGGAATCTTCGAGGGTGAGTTCCTCTATCGACTCGTTGCTACAATCTAGTAGATAGATCTTGGCTTGTTTGTTTGCATGCGGTAGAATTTTTTTGTTTTCCATGCTACGAACCCCTACAGTGGTATCAGAGCCGTGTCTATATGTAGATCTGTTGCACGAGTAGAACACAATGGTCATTGTGGGCGGTGGCGCTTTTATTATCAATTGCTTTTTGTATACTTTGCATCTTGCGGTATGATGGGATAAAGCGGCTCGGGCTAACCTTACATGACGTCGTTCATGAGACTTGCTCCACGCTCAACATGCAACTTGTATTGCATAAGTGGCTTTGCGGGTGTCTGTCTCTCCCATTATAGTATAGATCCAATTTACAACGGGCACTTCATAGTTCAAACATCAACGTTGTGGTTCTTTTCGTACGTTAGATCGACACTTATTGAAAGCCCCAAACCACGTAAAATATGCAAAGAAAATTAGAGGCGTCTAACTTTGTTTTGCAGGGGTGTGCTGTGATGTGATATAGCCATGATTGTGATTATATTTGATGTATGCAATGTCCCTTATTGTAAGTTGGCAACCGGCAGGAGCCATATGGTTGTCTTTAAATTCCGTTAATACCCAAGTGTCTATTCAAAGTAGTTGTAATAGTAGAAGCCGGTGGACGACAACCATGAAACTACGCGATTGACCTTGACGTTATATCGGTGATGATGGAGATCATGTTCGTGCTTGAAGATGGAGATCAGAAGCACAAGAAGAAAGGCCATATCATATCACACATTATGAATTGCATGTGATGTTAATCCTTTATGCATCTTGTATTGCTTAGTTAACGACGGTAGCATTATAAGATGATCCCTCAAGCACACAAATTTCAAGTTTTGAAGTGTTCATACTTAGTAAGCACCGTTGCTAAAGCTCGTTGTTTCGAAGCACCACGTGATGATCGGGTGTGTTAGATTCTGCGGGAGTATACAACGTGAGCAAGCCAGATTTGCTCATGCGGAAGCTAAGGTTTGATCTTGACGAGCCTAGCATGTACAAACATGGTCTCGGAACAGGGATCACCGAAAGGTAAAGCATGAGTCATATAGTAGATATGATGAACATGTTGATTGTTTGCCATTGAAGCTACATCAACTCTCGTGATGATCGGTTGTGATGTGGTGGATTTGGTTCGTGTGATCACTAAAACAATGTGAGGGATATTGTTTTGAGTGGGAGTTCACCTAGATTAATTTAACTATTAATTAGAACTCAATTTGTCATAAACTTAGTCTAAACTATTGCAAATATGTTGTAGATCAATGGCGGCCCCTACCATCAATTTTAATGCGTTCCTAGAGAAAGAAAAGTTGAAAAACAATGGAAGCAACTTCGCGGATTGGTTCCGCAATTTTAGGATTGTCCTCAATGCTGGTAATTTGACCTATGTGCTGGATGCACCGCTGGGTGAACCACCTGCAGCTACTGCTACCGATGAAGTAAAGAATGTTTACCTCACTCGGAAGAATCAGTACTCCATAGTTCAGTGTGCTATCTTGTATGGTTTGGAATCGGAGCTTCAGAAAAGGTTTGAGAACCAAGACCCATATGATATTTTCCGTGAACTCAAAATTATTTTTGAGACTCACGCGACAGTTGAGAGTTATGAGGCTTCTGAAAAGTTCTTTAACTGCAAGATGGAAGAGAGCAGCTCCGTCAGTGAGCATGTGCTTAAGATGTCTGGGCACGCAAACAAACTCCAAAGTTTAGGTATAGTGATTCCTAATGCTTTGGGGATTTACCGTGTCCTCCAATCACTGCCACCAAGTTACAAGAACTTTGTGATGAACTACAATATGCAAAACATGAACAAGACGTTGCGAGAACTCTTCTCCATGTTGAAATCTGCAGAAGTGGAGATCAAGAAAGAGCATCAAGTGTTGTTGATCAATAATACCACCAAATTCAAGAAAGTCAAGTCTAAGCAAAAGGGAAACTTCAAGAAGGGTGGTAAGAAAGTTACCGCACCGACGAAGAAGACCAAGGCTGGGCCTAAGCCTGATACTGAGTGCTTTTACTGCAAGGGAGAAGGTCACTGGAAGCGGAATTGCCCAAAGTACTTGGAGGATTTGAAGAACGGCAACATCAAGAAGAAAGGTATATCCGATATACATGTTATTGATGTGTATCTCACTAGTACTCGTAGTAGTGTCTGGGTATTTGATACTGGTTCGGTTGCTCATATTTGTAACTCAAAACAGGTACTGCGGAATAAACGGAAGCTAGCGAAGAATGAGGTGACAATGCGCCTTGGAAATGGATCAAAGGTTGATGTGATCGCGGTCGGCACGCTACCTCTTCATCTACCATCGGGATTAGTTTTATACTTAAATAATTGTTATTTGGTGCCTGCGTTGAGCATGAACATTATATCTGGATCATGTTTGTTGCGAGACGGTTACTTGTTTAAGTCCGAGAATAATGGTTGTTCGATTTATATGAGTAATATGTTTTATGCACATGCACCTTTGATAGATGGTCTATTCTTATTGAATCTCGACAGTGGAAATACACATATTAATAACATTGAAGCTAAACGTTAGAAATTGAGCGATAACACGACCTATATGTGGCACTGTCGTCTTGGTCATATTGGAGTGAAGCGTATGAAGAAACTCCATTCCGATGGACTTCTTGAATCACTTGATTTTGAATCACTTGAAAGATGCGAAGCATGTCTGATGGGTAAAATGACTAAGACTCCATTTTCTGGGATGATGGAGCGAGCAACATACTTATTGGAAATCATACATACCGATGTGTGTGGACCAATGAGTGTAGCATCGCACAGTGGTTATCGTTATGTTCTTACCTCCACGGATATCTTGAGTAGATATGGGTATATCTATTTCATGAAACATAAGTCCGAAACTTTCGAGAAGTTTAAGGAATTTCAAAGTGAGGTAGAGAATCAACGTAACAAAAAGATTAAATTTCTATGTTCTGATCGTGGAGGTGAATATCTAAGTTACGAGTTTGGCGAGCATTTAAAGAAATGCGGAATACTTTCACAATTGACACCGCCGGGAACACCACAGCGTAATGGTGTGTCCGAACATCGTAATCAAACTCTCTTAGATATGGTTTGTTCTATGATGTCACTTACGGATTTACCGCTACCGTTTTGGGGTTATGCATTAGAAACAACCGCATTCACTTTAAATAGGGCACCATCTAAATCCGTTGAAACGACACCGTACGAATTATGGTTTGGGAAGAAACCTAAATTGTCGTTCCTTAAAGTTTGGGGTTGCGAAGCTTATGTAAAGAAGTTACAGCCAGACAAGCTTGAACCCAAAGCGGAAAAATATGTCTTCATAGGATATCCGAAGGAAACTATTGGGTATACCTTCTATCATAGATCTGAAGGCAAAATCTTCGTTGCTAAGAATGGATCCTTTCTAGAGAAAGAATTTCTCTCGAAAGAAGTGACTGGAAGGAAAGTAGAACTCGACGAGGTTGTTGAACCTTCTCTCGAACTTGCGAGTAGCGCAACACCGAAAGTAGTTCCTATGGCGCCTAAACCAATAAGAGAGGAAGCTAATGATGATGATCATGAAACTTCGGTTGAAGTTGCTACAGAACCTCGCAGGTCAACGAGAACTCGTACCACTCCTGATTGGTATGATCCCGTTATGAGTGTCATGTTGGTGGACAACACCGATGACCCTGCGACATATGAGGAAGCGATGATGAGCCCAGATTCCAATAAATGGCAAGATGCCATTAAATCCGAGATTGGATCCATGTACGAAAACCAATTATGAACATTGGTGGACTTACCGGATGGCCGGAAGGCTGCCGAGAACAAATGGATTTTCAAGAATAAAATAGATGCTGATGGTAATGTTACTGTCTATAAAGCTCAACTTTTCGCAAAAGGGTTTCGAGAAATTCAAGGAGTTGACTACGATGAGACTTTCTCACCAGTAGAGAAGCTAAAGTCTGTGAGGATTATGTTAGCAATCGCTGCATATTACGATTATGAGATATGGCAGATGGATGTCAAAATGGCGTTCCTCAATGGAGACATTGATGAAGAGTTGTATATGATGCAACCCAAAGGTTTTGTTGATCCTAAAGATGCTAACAAGGTATGCAAACTTCAACGGTCGATATATGGATTGAAGCAAGCATCCCGAAGTTGGAATCAACGTTTTGATAAGGTAATCAAAAGTTTTGGTTTTATACAAACTTATGGAGAAGCTTGTATTTACAAGAAAGTGAGTGGGAGCTCTATAGAATTCTTAATACTATATGTAAATTGCATATTGTTGATTGGGAATGATGTAGACCTTCTTAATAGTGTCAAAGAATATTTGAATAATATTTTTTCAATAAAAGATCTTGGCGAAGCAGCTTACATATTAGGCATAAAGATTTATAGAGATAGATCGAGACACCTAATATCATTGTCACAAAGTACATATTTGGACAAAGTTCTAAAGAGGTTTGGAATGGAAGATAGCAAGAAAGGGTTCTTGCCCATGTTGCCCAATATGACCTTGAGTAAAACTCAAAGTACAGCAACGGCAGAAGATAGAGACAGGTTGAGTAAGACTCCCTATGCCTCAGCCATAGGATCTCTAATGTATGCCATGCTATGTATTATACCCAACATTGCATATGTTGTTAGTTTGACTAGCAGATATCAAAGTGATCCAGGAGTGGATCATTGGACAGCGGTCAAAAAACATCCTTAAGTACTTGAGAAGAACTAAGGATATGGTTCTTTCTTATGGAGGTGATGAACAACTCGTTGTTAATGGTTACACCGATGCTAGTTGGAACACCGATCCGGATGATTCTAAATCTCAATCTGGATACGTATTTCCTTTGAATGGTGCAACAGTTAGCTGGAGGAGTGCAAAGCAAAGCGTTGTGGCGAGATCTTCAACTGAATCGGAATACATAGCTGCTTCGGAAGCTTCACAAGAAGCGATATGGATGAAGGAGTTCATTACAGAGCTCGGTGTGGTTCCAAGTGCGCTGGACCCAATGTCTATCTACTGTGATAACATGGGCGCCATAGCCAATGCGCAAGAACCAAGGTCACACAAGAAGCTGAAGCACATCAAGCTATGTTTTCACGCTATTCGAGAACATCTCCAAGATGGTGACATAAAGATTTGCAAAGTACACACAGATCTGAATGTGGCGGATCCGTTGACTAAACCTCTCCCGAGGGCAAAACATGACCAACACCAAACTGCCATGGGTGTTCGGTGAAGGGTTTCACAGCATAGTAAATCAAAAAAATTCTACGGATGCGAACGGGGAAGCCAAGATCTAATCTAGGAGATGCAAACAATGAGGGGGGATAGATGAGATCTTCATACCCTTGAAGAAACCGCACAGCGGAACTTTCAACGGAACGTGGTTGGTGTAGTCGTATTAGCGTTCTCTTCCTTGCGATCCGATCCGATCCAACGCCGCAAGTGGCGACGCCTCCAAGAGATGCACACGTACAACACCTCGACGTCTCCTCCTTCCTCGGTCCAGCAAGTGGGGTGGAGAGATAGATTGGATCTACAACACGACGGCGTGGTGCAAAGGTGGAGAGTTTCTGCGGCAGGGCTTCGCCTACGCGCAGTCGGGAAAGAGAGAGGAGGGCAGCAACTAGGCGGCTAGGGTTTGAGGAGGTGTTGGGGGAGGGTGCGCCCCTACCCTCTTTATATAGAGGGCTGGCCGGCTGCCCTTGGCCCTCCTCCAAACCCTAGGGCCGGCGGCCACATGGGGTGGAGTGGGGGGCAAGTTCCCCCCCCCCCTTCTAGAAGCTCTCCCTAGGGTTTCCCCTAGGGCTTGGCCGGCTGGGCCTATGGGGCCTTGTGCTCCTGGACCAATGCGGCAGGGCACTCCCTCGTAGGCCCACGCCCCCTCCCTACAAGTGGGGCCACGTTGGTCCCACTCCGGAAGGTTCTAGAAGCTTCCGGTACAATACCGAACATTCCGAAACAATTCCGAAATCCAAAAACAGCTTTCCCTTATATGAATCTTATTCTCCGGACCATTCCGGAACCTCTCGTGATGTCCTGGATCTCATCCGAGACTCCGAACAAAAACTCATAAACCAATTATCCATTCTATCCTAGCGTCGAGACACGTTAAGTGTGTGACCCTACGGGTTCGAGAATATGCAGACATGATCTTCTATCAATAATCAACAGCGGGGTCTGGAAACCCATATTGACTCCCACATATTCATAGATGATCATATCAGATGAACCACGATGCCAGGATTCAATTAATCCCATATATATATTCCCTTCGTCACGCGATATTTTACTTGCCCGAGATTCGATCGTTGGCATCGGAATAC
Source organism: Avena atlantica (assembly GCA_910589765.1). Classification (NCBI taxonomy): domain Eukaryota; kingdom Viridiplantae; phylum Streptophyta; class Magnoliopsida; order Poales; family Poaceae; genus Avena; species Avena atlantica. The sequence goes on from OU342736.1 coordinate 367,416,741, forward strand.
CTAGTTCCATCTCGTTCACAGCAAGTACTTTACTCGTTCCGTAATCCGATATCACTTTGTGATTAACTCCTTAACCACTTGCTTGCAAGCAGTGTGGATATCGATTACCGAGTGGGCCCGAAGTATATCTCTCCGACTTGGGAGGGACAAATCCCATCTCGATACATACAACCCAACAAGTACTTTCCGATCACCTGAGAGACACCTTTATGATCACCCTCTCATAGGATGACGTTTGATGACCTCAAAGCTTTCTTCCGATACCAGGGAGTTGCATTATCTCATGGTCTAGGGAATACAATATTTGACATAAGAAAAAGCTTCGCAAAGATGAACACGATGACACGATCTAATTGCCCTGCTTGATTTGGGTTTGTCCATCATATCATTCTCCCAATGACATGCTCTCATTATTAATTGACAACTCATGTCTATAGTTAGGAAACCTTAACCATCATTAATCAATGAGCTAGTCCATAGAGGCATACTAGGGACACGGTGTTGTTCATAAACCACACAAGTATCAAAGTTTCCGCTTAATACAATTCTAGCATGGAATATAAACTTTATCATGAACAAGAATTATAATAATAACATCTTTATTATTGCCTCTAGGGCATAATTCCAACAGTCTCCCACTTGCACTAGTGTCAATAATCTAGTTTACATCTGGCAACAATCTAACACCCATGGCACTAAGGTGCTGATCATGTTTTGCTCGTGGAAGAGGTTTAGTCAACGGATCTGCGACATTCATATCTGTATGTACTTTGCTAATCTTAAGATCTCCATCTGTTATATAATCTCGAATTATATGAAACTTGCGAATGATGTGCTTGGTCTTTGGATGATATCTTGGTTCCTTAGCCAGTGCTATGGCGCCAGTGTTGTCACACAATATCTCCAGTGGGTCCAAGGCACTTGGAACCACACCAAGATCAGTGATGAAGTTCCTGATGCAAACTCCTTCACTTGACGCTTTTGCAGCAGCCATGTATTCCGCTTCTACTGTAGATCCCGCGATCACGCTTTGCTTGCAGCTTCTCCAGCTCACAGCTCCTCCATTCAAAATATAAACATATCCTGTCTGAGATTTAGAATCATCCTTTTCGGTGTCGAAACTAGCGTCGACGTAACCTTTTACGACGAGCTATTCGTCACCTCCATAGACTAAGAACATTTCTTTAGTCCTATTTAAATACTTTAGGATGTTCTTCACGGCTGTCCAGTGTTCCACTCCTGGATCACTTTGGTATTTGCTCGTCAAACTAAGAGCATTGGACACATCCGGTCTAGTACACAACATGGCATACATGATAGAACCTATGGCCAAGGCATAAGGCACTTTGCTCATAGCTTCTCTATCGTTTACCGTAGCTGGACACAGAGCCTTGCTCAATATCTTACCTGACAACATAGGCACTGAACCTTTCTTTGCCTTATCCATTCTGAACCTTTTCAGAACTTTTTCTAGGTATGTACTTTGGCTTAAAGCTATCAGGCATCTTTGTACATCTCTATAGATTTTGATGCCCAATATATAAGCAGCTTCCCCTAGGTCTTTCATTGAAAAACATTTGTTCAAATAACTCTTCACATCGTTAAGAATGTCAATGTCATTTCCAATAATCAATATGTCATCCACATATAGTACCAGAAATGTCACTGAGCTCCCACTCACTTTCTTGTAGATACAAGCTTCGTAGCAATTTGGAACAAATCCAAAGCTCTTGATCACTTGATCAAAACGAAGGTTCCAACTCCGAGATGCTTGCTTCAGTCCATAAATGGAACTCTGAAGTTTGCACACCTTATCAGCATCCTTAGGATCGACAAAACCTTCGGGTTGCATCATATACAACTCTTCATCAATGTTGCCATTGAGGAACGCAATCTTGACATCCATCTGCCATATTTCATAATCATGAAACGCAGCAATTGCTAATAAAATCAGAATGGACTTAAACATCGCTATGGGAGAGAAAGTCTCATCGTAGTCAACACCTTGAACTTGTCGAAAACCTTTCGCGACAAGCAGTGCTTTATAGACAGTAACATTACCATCCGCGTCCGTTTTCTTCTTGAAAATCCATTTGCACTCAACGGCCTTTCGGTCGCTAGGAGGGTCCACCAAAGTCCATACTTGGTTTTCGCTCATGGATCCTAATTCGGATTTCATTGCTCAGAGTCTGGGCTCATCATTGCTTCCTCATAGTTCGCAGGTTCACTGTTGTCTACTAACAAGACAGTTAAGACAGGGTTGCCGTACCACTCAGGAGGGGCACGTGACCTTGTCGACCCGCGACGTTCAGTAGTAGCATCGTCCGAAGCTTCATGATCCTTGTCATTAGCTTCCTCTATTGTTGGTGCAGACGTCACTGGAACAATTTCAGGTGTTGCGCTACTCTTCAACTCAAGAGAAGGTTCAATAACCTCGTCTAGCTCTACTTTCCTCCCACTCACTTCTTTCGAGAGAAACTCCTTCTCAAGAAAGGATCCGTTCTTTGCGACAAACACTTTGCCTTCGGATCTGTGGTAGAAGGTATACCCAATCGTTTCCTTAGGGTATCCTATGAAGACGTATTTCTCCGCGTTGGGTTCGAGCTTGTCCGGCATCAACTTCTTGACGTAAGCTTCGCATCCCCAAACTTTAAGAAACGACAACTTAGGTTTAGCACCAAACCACAGTTCATACGGTGTCGTCTCAACGGATTTATATGGTGCCCTATTTAAAGTGAATGCAGCGGTTTATAATGCATAACCCCAAAATGATAACGGCAAATCTGTAAGAGACATCATTGATCGCACCATATCTAATAGAGTTCGATTTCGGCGTTTAGACACACCATTGCGCTGTGGTGTTCCGGGTGGCGTGAGTTGCGAAACTATTTCGCTTGCTTTAAGATGCGTGAGAAAATCATAACTCAAATATTCACCTCCACGATCGGATCATAGAAATTTAATTTTCCTGTTACGATGGTTTTCCACTTCATTCTGAAATTCTTTGAACTTTTCAAATGTTTCAGATTTATGTTTCATTAAATAGATATACCCATATCTACTTAAGTCATCAGTAAAAGTGAGAAAATAGCGATAACCACCGCGCTTCGAAACACTCATTGGTCCGCATACATCGGTATGTATGATTTCCAACAAGTCCGTTGCTCGCTCCATTATTCTGAAAAACGGGGTTTTGATCATCTTGCCCATGAGGCATGGCTCGCATGTGTCAAATGATTCAAAATCAAGAGACTCCAAAATTCCATCAGAATGGAGTTTCTTCATGCGTTTTACACCAATATGACCTAGACGACAGTGCCACAAATAAGTCGTATTATCACTATCTACCTTGCATCTCTTAGCCTCAATGTGATGGATGTGTGTTTCATTGCTTTCGAGATTCAGAAGAAATAAACCATTCATAGCAGGTGCATGACCATAAAAGATGTTACTCATATAAATAGAACAACCATTATTCTCCGATTTAAATGAATAACCGTCTTGCAATAAACACGATCCAGATATGATGTTCATGCTCAACGCAGGCATATAATAACATTTATTAAGGTTTAAAACTAATCCCAAAGGTAAAACTAAGGAGAGCGTGCCGAAGGCCATCACATTAACTCTTGATCCGTTGCCAACGCGCATCGTCACCTCATCCCTCGCTAGCCGCCGTCTATTCTGTAGCTCCTGTTTCGAGTTACAAATATTAGCAACTGAACCAGTATCAAATACCCAGGCACTACAACGAGCGCTAGTAAGGTAAACATCAATAACATGTATATCAAATATACCTTTGATGGTGCCAGCCTTCTTGTCCGCTGAGTACTTCGGACAATTGCGCTTCTAGTGACCCTTGTCCTTGCAATAGAAGCACTCGGTGTCCGGCTTAGGTCCAGACTTGAGCTTCTTCTCAGCAGGGGCAACGCGCTTGCCGCTGCCTTTCTTGAAGGACTTCTTTGCACCCTTACCTTTCTTAAAGCTGGGGGGCTTGTTGACCATCAACACATGATTATCTTTCTTGATGTCCACCTCAGCAGCTTTCAGCTTAGCGAAGAGCTCAGTGATCGTATCAGTGGAACCAATCTGATTATGAGTAACTACAAAACCTTTGTAGCTAGGAGGGAGTGATTGCAGAACTCTATCAATCTTGAGCTCCTCTGGAATCTTGCAGTCCAGTTGCTCAAGGCGTTGAGTGTAGCCCGACATCTTAATGGCGTGCTCACTAACGGAACTCCCTTCCTCCATCATGCAGTTAAAGAATTTCTCAGAGATCTCATATCTCTCATAACGGGCCTGAGTCTGAAACATGGTTTTCAGTTCCTCAAGAATCTCAAAGGACCCGACGAACTCCTCAAAACGATTTTGAAGGTCCGATTCCATAGCAAACAACATGGTGCTCTTAATCACACCATAATCATCTTTGCGCGACTGATAAACAACTTTTTCATCAGCCGGCACATCTACAGCAGGGCGTCACCTAGCGCTTTCTCAAGGACATAGTCCTTTTGTTCGCCAGCGAGAATGATTCTCAGATTGCAGAACCAGTTGGTGAAGTTAGACCCATTGTTCTTAAGCTTTTCTTTCTCAGCAAAAACATTGAAGTTGAAGTTGGACTTAGCCATTTGATATACAAAATTTGCAAGTACAATTTAGACTATGTTCATGATAACTAGTTCAACTTAATCAAATTACTAGATGAACTCCCACTAAATTCAACATCCCTCAAGTTGTTTAGTGAACATGATCCAAATTCACCACACCTAATCCGATCTTCACGAGAAGAGATGTGGTTTCAATGGTGGACAACAAAGTGTCGACCATATCATTCATATTACTCATGCTTAACCTTTCGGTTCATGTGTTCCGAGGCCATGTCTGTACATGCTAGGATCGTCAAGTAAAACCCAAATATTTCCGTTGTATGTGAACGTAGAGTTTATAGCACCCGATCATCACGTGGTGCTTGAACACGACGAACTTTCGCAACGGTGCATACATGGGGATAACACAGTTTTATCTTGATCTTTAAGTTAGGAATCATCTTATAATGCTACCGTCGCGATCTAAGCATAATAAGATACATAAAAGGGTAAACATCACATGCATATAATTTTATGTGACATGGTATATCCAATCTCCGCGCAATGATCTCCATCTTGTGCATGCCAGCATGATCTCCATCACTCCACCATGATTGCCTCCACCACGAATAGCAACTACAACTATTGCTAACTACTTAGCGATAAAGTAAAGCTACTACATGGCGTATAAGAAGTTGACACACATGTCATACACAATTATAAAGACAACTATATGGCTCCTGCCGGTTGTGTACTCATCGACATGCAAGTCGTGAAATATTACAAAACATGATCATTGCATACAACATACACATCACATCTTGGGCCATACCATATCACAGAAACACTCCCTGCAAAAACAAGTTAGACGCCTCTACTTTGTTGTTGCATGTTTTACGTGGGTTATGGGAGTAACAAGCTAAGAACGATTCTTACCTACGGAAAGCCACAACGGTGATATTATGGTCGCCAACATCCGGTGTAAATTCCATGACAACTATAGTGAGAGAAACTGGCATCCACCAGCCGCATGTGTGGAACAAGCCACACGTCAAGTGCGGAGCCGGTCTCGCGAACGAGGTCGCGTAAAGTTGGCCTGGACCGCTTCGATCTCACTATTCCGCATCATAAGAAGTACACAACAAGAGGCTTGCAACAGAAAACATCAACGCCCGCAACAAGCATGTTGCGTTCTACTCGTGAAACACATCTACACATAGATCTAGCACTGATACCACTCAAGGGTTTCGCAGCATAGTAAATCAAAAAATTCTACGGATGCGAACGGGGAAGCCAAGATCTAATCTAGGAGATGCAAACAACGAGGGGGGATAGATGAGATCTTCATACCCTTGAAGAAATCGCACAGCGAAATGTTCAACGGAACGTGGTTGGTGTAGTCGTACTAGCCTTCTCCTCCTCGCGATCTGATCCGATCCAACGCCGCAAGTGGCGACACCTCCGAGAGATGCACACGTACGGCACCTTGACATCTCCTCCTTCCTCGGTCCAGCAAGTGGGGTGGAGATATAGATTGTATATACAACACGATGGCGTGGTGCAAAGGTGGAGAGTTTCTGCGGCAGGGCTTCGCCTACGCGCAGTCGCGGGAGAGAGAGAGAGAGAGAAATATATATATATATATATATATATATATATATAGAGAGAGAGAGAGAGAGAGAGAGGAGGGCAGCAACTAGGCGGCTAGGGTTTAAAGAGGTGTGGGGGGAGGGTGCGCCCCTACCCTCTTTATATAGAGGGCTGGTCGGCTGCCCTTTCCCCTCCTCCAAACCCTAGGGCCGGCGGCCACATGGGGTGGAGTGGGGGGCAAGTCGCCCTCCCTTCTAGAAGCTCTCCCTAGGGTTTCCCCTAGGGCTTGGCCGGCTGGGCCTATGGGGCCTTGTGCCCCTGGACCAATGCGGCCAGGGCACTCCCTCGTAGGCCCACGCCCCCTCCCGACAAGTGGGGCCACGTTGGTCCCACTCCGGAAGGTTCTAGAAGCTTCTGGTACAATACCGAACATTCCGAAACAATTCCGAAATCCAAAAACTGCTTTCCCTCATATGAATCTTATTCTCCGGACCATTCCGGAACCTATCGTGATGTCCTGGATCTCATCCGAGACTCTGAACAAAAACTCATAAACCAATTATCCATTCTATCCTAGCGTCGAGACACGTTAAGTGTGTGACCCTACGGGTTCGACAATATGCAGACATGATCTTCTATCAATAATAAACAGCGGGGTCTGGAAACCAATATTGACTCCCACATATTCATTGATGATCATATCAGATGAACCACGATGCCAGGATTCAATTAATCCCATATATATATTCCCTTCGTCACGCGATATTTTACTTGCCCGAGATTCGATCGTTGGCATCGGAATACCTAGTTCAATCTCGTTCACAGCAAATACTTTACTCGTTACGTAATCTGATATGACTTTGTGATTAACTCCTTAACCACTTGCTTGCAAGCGGTGTTGATATCGATTACCGAGTGGGCCCTAAGTATATCTCTCCGACTTGGGAGGGACAAATCCCATCTCGATACATACAACCCAACAAGTACTTTCCGATCACCTGAGAGACACCTTTATGATAACCCTCTCATAGGATGACGTTTGATGACCTCAAAGCTTTCTTCCGATACCAGGGAGTTGCATTATCTCATGGTCTAAGGAATACAATATTTGACATAAGAAAAAGCTTCGCAAAGATGAACACGATGACACGATCTAATTGTTCTGCTTGATTTGGGTCTGTCCATCATATCATTCTCCCAATGACATGATCTTATTATTAATTGACAACTCATGTCTATGGTTAGGAAACCTTAACCATCATTAATCAATGAGCTAGTCCATAAATGCATACTAGGGACACGGTGTTGTTCATAAACCACACAAGTATCAAAGTTTCCGCTTAATACAATTCTACCATGGAATATAAACTTTATCCTGAACAAGAATTATAATAATAAAATCTTTATTATTGCCTCTAGGGCATAATTCCAACATTCGGTATATTACCATGTAACTTAGATTAGTTGACTCTAGTGCAAGTGGGAGACTATTGGAGATATGCCCTAGAGGCAATAATAAATATAGTTATTATTATATCTTTGTGTTTATGGTAAATGTTTACATTCATGCTATAACAGTATTAACCAGAAACATTAATACTTGTGTGATTTGTAAACTAAATTAGAGTCCCTAGTAAAGCCTCTTTATAATACTAGCTTGTTGGTTAATAGATGATCATGGTTTCTCGATCATGAACATTGATATGTTGTTAACAACAAGATCATATCATTAGGAGAATGGTATGATGGACATACTCCTATAGATAAGCGTAGCATAAAGATCAAGTCATTTTAATAGTTCAATTGCTATAAGCTTTCTGATACATAGTAACCTAATTCCTTCGACCATGAGATCATGCTAATCACCATCACCAGGAGGATGCTTTGATGACATCAAACACCACACCGTAACTGGGTGGCTATAAAGGTGGCATTGAGTGTTCGGAAAGTATGAGTCGAGGCACATGGATCAAGAGTGGGATTTGTCCATCCATATGACGAATAGATATACTCTGGGCCCTCTCGGTGGAATGTAATCCAATTGGCTTGCAAGCATGTGACTGGATCACAAGGTATCACATACCACGAGAACGAGAAAAGAGTACTTATCAGTAACGAGGTTGAACTAGGTATACAGAGATACCGACGATCAAAACCTCGGATAAGTAAACTATCGTGAGACAAAGGGAAATTGGTATCGTATGTAAGTGGTTCATTCGATCGCAAAGTAATCGTAGAAATATGTGGGAGCCATATGAATTTCTAGATTCCTCTATTGGTTATTGATCGGAGAAGTGTCTCGGTCATGTCCGCATAATTCACGAACCGTAGGGAGACACACTTAAGGATTCGATGTTGTTGAGTAGTTATGGAATGATGAGTAAGAGACCGAATGTTGTTCGGAGTCTCGGATGGGATCTGGGATATCACGAGGAGATCCGGAATGGTCTGGAGAATAAGATTTATATAAGGAAAGTCCTGTTTCGGAGTTGGGGGATGATTCCGGTGTTTTCACCAGGAATGTTCTAGAATGGTCCGGAAGGTCCGGCACTCCGGAGGGGAAGGGTACATGAATGTGTCATAACAATATGGAATGTTTGCATCATGTACTGGGTCACTTGGCTGGGCAAAATAAAGGAAGACATCAAATCCTAGTTTGAAAGTCAAACGCCAATTTGAAAAAGTCAAACGACAAGTTTGCTTGGTGGAGGGAGAGTAGGAAACCTACTTGGGGAGGAAGTCCTCCTCCCTCCACCGGCCGGCCAAGGAGGCCGAGTTGGGGGAGGACTCCCTCCTCCCAACCGGCCACCCTCCACCTATATAAGGAGGGGTAGCCCCTACCCCTCACACCCAAAACCCTAACCCCAAGCCGCCGACGCCATCACCTCCTTGACCCGCCGCCGCCTAGGGCACCACCAACTCGGCGAGTTGGGGTTCCCAAACCCTAGCCGCCGGCCAAGCCTCCCCCCTTGGTGCTTCTAAACCCTAGATCGCCAAGGCACCTCTCTTGCTCCACCATACTCGCACCGGCTTAAGGCGAAGCCCTGCGGGATCTCCCCTCTACTTCCGACACCACACCGTCGTGCTGCCGGAATCGCGAGGAGAGTGCTACAACCTCTGCTGCCTGCTGGAACAAGGGAGAGGAAGGTATTCATCGAGTACCGAACGTGTGACCGACTGCGGAAGCGCTGCCGGAACGCAACGCCGGAAGGATCGTCTACGCGATCTTGAGATCGGGAAGAGTACGACTACATCACCCACGAGAATCTGCTCCCGTTAACCGCTTTAGAATCTTCGAGGGTGAGTTCCTCTATCGACTCGTTGCTACAATCTAGTAGACAGATCTTGGTTTGTTTGTTTGCATGCGGTAGAATTTTTTTGTTTTCCATGCTACGAACCCCTACACATGGGGCCACATGTAAGGCTCACGTGGTTTCTCTCGGCACGCGCATCTTGGTCGGACTTAACATGCCCGGGTACAACCACCATGAAGCGATTTTGGGTGATGAAGTTGCTATGAAATAGTTAGGAATAAGCTGCATGAATCTGTACCGTACAAATCAACTAAAAGTTAGCACGTGTGTAGTAATACCCAATTGCACTTCTCCAGGGTACAGATAGTACTACCTAAACAAGAGAACTGCATACATGCGAAACTTTGAGCTTTATTCGTGTTTCTTAACTCAGATTTATTTGCTATATTTCAACAAAAATATTACTAAGAAGTTAAGAAAGGAAACATTGATTAGACATGACTAGGCATGCTCTATCCGACAAAACCGTGTCATGGCCTAGGAATGGAATCTCCATTCCACTTAATGAACAAGATGGGTGACATACCACAATATTTCTATGAACGTATAAATATTTTTTGTGCTGGTGAAAAACACATAAGACAAGAACCAAAAAAAGGGATATAATTATGTCTATCGACTATTTCTCCACTCCAGTAAAGACTTGTCATGATTCTGGGTGATTGTCATTTTGGGTACCGATAGTGACGAACGAAAATTCCATTCTTGTAAGGAGATGCAAACGAACATATAAAGAAACAAAATTAGAATCTTTCTATGTAAATTTTACCTAAAGCACTATGTAAGAACAAGAGAAAGGTAGATGATTAAATATACGAGTAACACAATTAGTGATTTGGGAATATTCCAACTCCAAAGGAGTATGTACTTATATAGTTAATTTTCTCATCATGAAAAAGTTTATATTCTAACCCTATAGGCTACAGGCTGTTATTTTGTACCCAATTGGCCTTCTATCAGTATAGTGTAAACTCATGGTTGAACTAGAGTTGGTGAAATTATGGTCCCTCGTGACAACCTAGGAGAAGTAGTAAGCAAAGAACTTGGTATTTTTTATAGAAAAATTAAATAGTACTAACAAAAAAATCATGACAAACTATCTATCTATCTATATATATATATATATATATATATATATATATATATATATATATATATATATATATATATATATTAGAAACCCTATTCAGCTCTCAGGGTGCAGAATTGCTATTCTGCACCCAACATATTTTTATGTTGTTAGATTGAAAAATTATGTTTTGTATATGAATAATTATGTTCATATATTTACAATAACCAAAAATTTCAACACAAAAATAAAGTTTATGAGTCATTATAGTGTAAAAACACCAAAAAAATATGTATTTTACATCGTAATTTTATATGGCAAGAAAATAAAAAAATTATGTCATTTCTAAATTTTATTGTGTTTTTCTTAACTTACAGAGTAAGAAAAAAATTACGTGACGTAAAAATAATATACAGTTCTAAAGATAGAGGGTGGGTGTAGAATAACTATTCTATACCCTGGGTGTTAAATAGCGCGACCCTATATATAACTGTATATTATTTTTATGTCGCGTAAATTTTGTCTTATCTCGAGAGTTGAGAAGAACGTAAGAAAATATAGACATGTCATAATTTTTTTTATTTACATGCCATATAAAAATACGACGTAAAATACATATTTTTAGTGTTTTTACACTATAATTACTCACAAACTATTTTTTTATGTCAATTTTTTTGCGTTATGGATGAATATGAACATAATTATTTGTATACAAAACATAAATTTTTAAATATGACAACATAAAGTTATGTTGGGTGCAAAATAACTATTCTGCACCCTGAGTGCTGAATAGGGTTTTCCTTTTTCACTTTGTATTGTACCGATGCAGTCCTACGTACCTTCTATGCATAGATGTGCTTTTAAAATTATGTTTGATAAACGTTTTGAACTTTAATGGACGATATACACAAAGGTAAATGAACACCTTGTCTTTAAAATGTTATTACTTGATTTGGCTACATATTGTAAATCATCGTACTATTGGTCCTTGTTGTACTAATGATGTAGAAAATTAAAAACCAGGTGTCAATATTCGATACTACGATTGGGATCCACATGAGAAAATGAAATAAGAACAGATTGCAATAATTGTTATCATGTTGTGGTATTTGGAGTGGAAAGGAAATGGAAAACACATAAACAAATTTGAGATTGTTGATTTGGACAGTTCACACAAAACATAATAGTCTTTTCAACGCAAGCAATAGAAAAGAAGTTAAGATATTTTATAAGATTCAAAACTGAAAGAGTATTAGAGATTATGGTTTAGGTTAGTCCGCAAGAAATAGTTCAATAATCTTACTGAAAACATCCATGAACATATAAAGTGAATCTGATTTGTCGAGATTCCATTTGAATTGAAAAGACTATTCCATATAAAAACATTTTTTTTGGAAAAGAGTATATATTAATATCACAAGGATACCAATTACACTCAGCCTCTGCAACAACGCATGCCCTAGCGGCCCTACGGATGCACACAACCTCGAAAAAAAGAAAGAAGAATTACAAATAAAAAGTCCCGCTACAGAGAACTAATCCTCAAAGCAACGACACTGACACCGTCAGAACAACACCAGTAGTCCTTCACTCCAATAACAACGCCTTTAAGAAGAAAACAGTGTCCAAGCGCCGTCGTTGCCCGATCAAAGATCATAGGTTTTCACCCTGAAAAAAGTCCTCGCTCGCAAAGCAATGCCTTCAACAAGGTCATTGCTAGACACAACCAGTTAAGGCCAGACCTTGGATCACCCTGCAAGGTAAGACTAGGAACTTGATGCCGCCCGTCCTACGAACGCTACTACATCTACTCCTACGAGCCCCCCAAGTGGACCCATGACTCGCGCCCGAGCCAAACTCCTACAAGCTAAGGTTAACTCGCTCCTTTCCTTGTGTGATTTCGATACTCCCCTGGATGGTTTGCTACTTCATACGCCCACCCTGTGCATCATCAGGTACGAAGAGAAGGACTCACAGAACGGAGAAACCACTTCGGAAGGGACCAGCCACACTCAGGCACTAGCGGTACTACCGGATACGGCGACCGGTACTACCGGTCCAAGCGGCACCACCGGCCCCTGCTACCGGACGCTCCAGGAGGAACCCAACCAAGCCCGAGACGCCCGCGGTACTACTGGAGCTGGAACCGGTACTACCGGTCAGCGGTACTACCTCCCTCTACTACCGCTCGCTACTGACGATGCCAACTGAAGCCCCAGGACTGCAAGCGGTACTACCGGATCCTGAGCGGTACTACCGGTTGAGACCGGTACTACCGGACGTGCCTAAACCTGTTCGCGTCAACTCGGCCCAGCACCCTGTACCCCTCTCTATATTTTCCCATTTCGTTCCTAAACTACCCCTGTTTATGTGGCTATCCTATATATAGCCCCCAACCCTCTATTGTAAACCCTAGACTTGGATAATTGTAGTTGAAGACACCCCTTTGAGGATCTATCAACTATTTGTCTCATTCTCCTTGACAAGGAGCACCAAATTATCCACAAACCTCTTGGATTTTGCCTAGTGCGTTCAAGTTGTACAAGTTCTTGGGATCTCGGTGTCTCGTGCCCCAGTAATCAAGATCTCATCAAGCCTCTCACCCCCGTTGTTGGCCGTGGGAGAGTGCCTTGCCCAACGCCGATCCTAGGGATTGTGTTGGACCGGTTACCACCGGCGTGAGCTATCGGTTTGTATCGTGTTTTCGTGTGTGTGTGTTCATCGTGTTCTTCGCGTGTGTGTGTTCGTGGATTTCATCCCCTTCCTCCTTCCACCGCTTTCCCCTCGATTCCCACGGGATTCGTGAAAGATCGGGCCACCCTAAGGGGTCACCCCTAACAGAACTCCTCCTGTGTTGTCTTCCCGCACCAACAGTCGCTGCAACGAGTCCCAGATCACGCAGCCAGATCTCCGTCGCCACAAGAACTGAAATCATCATCGTTACTCTCATATTTTCGCTATCCTGACATTCTCTGCATCTGACTTCACCATGGCTCTAAGAATGTCACTTGGTGGAAACAGACAACAGAGTTTTGCAACGCTCCCGCTGAAATCAAACGGCCAAAAAAACAAGGTGCGCATGACCGAATACCTTCCGATCCAGCGATCTCCAGGCATGATACGCCCATGGGAGTTCGCCAGCGGAGCCTTTCGGAACCCGCCTCTCCAGACCAGATCAACGAGGACAGACAACAAGCGGACCTTCGTCATCGTGCGAAAGAAATCAAAGGACCACCTCCTTTATTAGATCCGACACAGCGATCCCCACATCGCCGGCCGGATTCTGGGGAACGGATCAGGCAGGCCGACCATCGGTGCCGATGAGCACAAGCAGCCAGCGCGCGAGGAGGACCTCTAGTCACCGGGGAGAGGGCCAGGCCACAGCACCCCCTGCCAGCCCACATGGAACCGCCACGCCCCGAGCTTCCTCCTCCCGCTCCATCGCCGAGCCCCGTGACACCGCCTCCCGCTGAGGAGCCCGAGCTGCCGCCGTCGAACCCCTCCCTGCGCCGCCCAGGAGAGGCCCCTCCTCCGCGCGAAGGGACTGCCTCAGGGCGCGCCACCGCCGATGCCTGCCGTCTTCGCCGGCCAGGCGTGGCCGCCACCACCCGCAGCGGTGGGGGCAGCGGCCGGGGAGGAAGGCCGGCGGCGGCTTCTGGGGTTAGGAGGTGGGGAGCCTCCGGAGCCCTCTCACGCGAGAGGACCCGGGAGGAAAAAAAAGGACCTTCCATATAAAAACATAGGTTTAAAATTCTTCAAAACATTGCTATGGAACTCAATTGTCCTAGCATACATTCTTATGTTGATATGGTCTTTTACAGATGGAGTGCGCCATTTCTCACTCCCGTTCAACATATTTGCAAACTTATGTCTCTAAACTAGCAAAAAAGCAACTCGGTTTTGCTTCTCACGTGTATCATCTTTTGTTTAGACCATCTAGTAGACAATCAAGTTACCATCATATTACTTCATGGTGATCGAACCGTGCGTGCGAACCAGCAATAAGAAATGGCAAAGTATAGATCGCGAAAAGGCGAAGGAAAACAGAGCATGGTGGCGGAGGCAAGTAGTGGGGGGAGCATGGGGCCCTCTCCTTTGGCCTTGGACGGCCAGTCTCTCTCCTTCCCCCCTGCCTACAAATAGCCCTCGGAGCTCAGCAGCCGAAACCATCCGTGCTCAGCAACAGAGCAGCTTCTTGTGTAACAGCTTCCAAGAGCGACAAGTGATCTTCTAGATTGTAGAGCAGCGAGACGTACTACACTAGCAGCTCCTTCACAGGGAGCAAGTGCCACTTCGCATCTTCCTCCACAAGTCGAAGATGTCGGTGGCCGTGTGCCGTGTCCCGGCGTTCCAGGCGCCTGCCTGGCTGCGCCCGGCGGAGCTGTACAAACCGGAGGTGGTGGTGGCTGACGACCGGCCTGCTCAGGTGGACATCTGGAATGCCATCCAGAACGCCGACGTGGACGACAAGGTGGCGAGACCCAAGAAAGCCTCCGCCGCCAAGCCGTACGCCAGCCCGCGCGTGCGCCGGTCGATGAGCCAGAAGAGCCTCGAGATCTGCACCGAGAGCCTCGGCTGCGAGACCGGCTCAGGCGACTTCACCGCGTCGCTGGACGCCGTCGACCTGTCCCGCTTCCTTGGCTCGCCTCTGCCGACGGCGCCTGTCGAGGCAGAGGAGTCTTTCTGGCAGCATAGTGCGGCACAAGAAGCCTACCCGTACCCGGACGAACAGTCTGAAGTGAAGGACGAGCTGGTGGCAGTGAACTACCACTGCTCGGGCGGGAGGCGGTCGCCGCGCCGCTCTTTCCCGCCGCCGCTGCCGTCCATGTCGAGCCGCGACGGGCCGTGCCTGAAGATGTGCTCGCGCCGCCAAGACGGGCGCCTCGTCGTGGAGGCGGTGGCCGTGAGGCCGCGCGGGTACCTCCAGGCGAGCCGCCAGGACGGCCGCCTCTGCCTCTCCTTCATCGAGTGCTCTGCTCGCGGGCAGAGCAGCAGCACCGGGGCGACCACCACCGAGGCGGCATCGTACTTCCCGATCGTGGAGGACAAGTGCGAGGAAGAGGAAAAGGTGGCGATGGAAGTGGACGAGGAGGAGGAGGAAGACGAGGAGGAGGTGGAGGTGGTGGACAGAGGCACCGTGGTGGAGGTGAAGGTGAGCTCGCAGCCCCAGGCGCCCGCCGCCGCCAAGGTGCACCGGTCGACGCTCGTGATCAATAAGTTCGTGGGCAGCACGCCCTTCACCTTCGACCTGCAGCCGCGTGGCCACGCCCTCTCGGAGCCATCCGCGCGTGACGAAGCCGCGCAGGCGGCGGCGATGCCGAAGCCGACGCTGCGTCGTGTGCCTTCCTCCACGACGACGCTCGCGGCCGCGGTGGCGGTGGCATCCACCGAGACCGGCGCCCCGCCCACTCCCGGCGACGACGACGACGACGACGACGAGGAAGAACACGGGTGCGGCGGGCAGCACCCGTCGGCCCTGGCGGCCGCCGACACGAAGCAGCAGCTCCTCCTGTTCACGTCGCGGCGCGGCGACAAGCACGACCTGCTGCAGAGCGTGCGGCGGTGCCGGCAGCTTCGACAGAAACCGCTCTTCATCCTCGAGCCGTACTGCATTGCCACCTCCTAGGTGCACGTGCGATCAAACCGGACCAAGACGAAGAAAAGAAAAGCACACCCAAAACAAAATTCCGACATTATTTGCACTGCTGCTAGTGCGATAGTTCGGTTTGCCAGGCTTAAACTAATGGAGCACGCACGCACGCCTACTATTCCCAGCTTATTAGGTTAGTTAGTCAACTACTAATAACCCTATTAGTCCGTACGTGGTCACAGTGGCTGCTGCATGCCGGGCTTTTTTGCGACACATGCCCTGCCATGGTGTTGCTATTTTTTAACCTGACTAGGCAACGATCGATCGGTCGGTCGGGTCGCCGTTTGGTCCCGATCATGCAGCGGCGCTGATGATTCGATGATTCGGGCGTGACCGCGAGCACTGCTGCTCGTGTTGTATTATTTCCGGTGTGATTTGAGTAATTGTTCAATGATGAATTAACAGATTGTTGGCTATAACTTCTGTCTCGACCAGCTTCTCGACATTCTCATGCATACATACATACACATCATGTGCAATGATGGGCTCGTGCTGCCTACTAGTAACATTAATTCCCATGGAGCATGTTTTATCCTGTATTCGCAAAAAAATAAAAATATCCTGAGAAGATTGAGAGGACGTACGTACTGTCTGCCTACTACTGTACGTGCGTGCCGAATAATTGTCGCGGTTTGGGAAAGAGCTAGAGAGATAAAGGCATGCGCGAATCGGTATAGTTTGCCCTGCCACTTCGGGTAACAATTGAGCGGTCGACCGATCGATCGTGCGGAACGGCGGGTGCACAACACATGACGTTTTGTTTGCGTCTCATGCCTCGACGCGTGCCCTCGTCTATCTCGTGGAGGCCTTGCAACAGCGAGTGTTCAGGCATTCCAAGTGCAAAGACTAATCTACTCTTGTGGGGGGAGGCCTACTTTTTAAAAACAAAGCAAGGCAAAAGTTGACATGTTCATTAATAGCGAAGAAGTTTTTAGATGTTACACTAAAAAGGAGGACTACTCTCCTATCATCACATTGCCCAAAATTTATGCCCCCCACCCCGCGCTAATCTTCACGATTTTACTTCATCTTTAATTTTTGTCAATGACCAGGTCCACAGTAGATGAATGATATTGAAGATTCACGCATTGCGTTCCTTCCAAATTTACGAAGAAACGAGCATAGTCAATGATCTTCCTATCATTTCTCTTATCTAGAGCCAGAGTTAACGGAATCCTCGGTATCCTACGGAACCATAAAATTGTGCACACCATACCGAGAGAATCTCCTTACAAATTCTTGTGGTGAATCTACGATTGTAGACGAGGTGCGCCACCGATTCTTGGACTTGATTGCACAAGGGGCAATTGCCACAATCTTTTCATCCTTTTTAAAAGCCTATCCGTCATCCAAATTTTATTTTGCATTGCCAAACCATGCGAAGAACTTGTATGGGAGGTGCCCAAATCTTCCAAATAGAATTATTGATGGTTGTAGCGCTAAGGCCTTCAAATTGCATCTTGTATGCCGACGAGAAGGAGTAGGTACCATCATTGATGAATTTCCATTTGATGCTATCGGGGACATGTTGTAGAAGATGAACACCAGAGGCGAGATCGCAAAGAGTGAAAGGTTGTTGAATAATCTTGGTAAATATAAATTTGATTGACCCACAAGTTATTGTCAAGCGCCTTCAGAACCAGAGCAGGTCGTCCTTTTGGATTTCTCGAAGATTTACTAATATCATCAAGTCAAGGTGAATTTCAAAACCGAGCCTTCTCCCCATTTTCAACTGTAACTATCTCTTCATGCATTCCAGAGTGCAGGATTAATAATACTCTCGTGGAGAAAAGACTTACGTATTTTGTTCTCGGCGATGCAGCATCTCCCTGCGTTATGGCCGGGAGAATGTAATGATGGAGAAACAGGCATCTTTCTCGACCAAAAGAAATGGACCTCATATACACTGAATTATTCGAGTGAACAAGGTACCGAATGTGCAACTTGTGTGCTGACTAGGTGACTGAGGACGTCGTCTTCACCTGACTGACATCCTAGTGAATTCCTGTCAGCTGCAACTTGCAGCGCCGGTTCTGTGCAACCAGGCTGTGATGCCTAGGGTGGTTACGGACTGCCTGGCAGTCCGCACGCCGGTTTCGGGGATAGGAGGCTGAACCAATCAAGGGTCAATCAGACGGAGCATGGAGTATGGAGGGCGCAGTGTCCAATCAACAAATTGCACGGAACATACACGCATGTCTCTAAATGTTCACTGAATATACAAGACCCAATCATTTGGCTGGAATCACGCATGAGTCGGCAGCCGGCAGTTTGCACCATATACTGTAGTATTATACGAGTAGTAGTATCACATTATAATGTAGACCTGTGTTACAGTTTACACTTCACAAAGCGTGTACTGAACACCGTAGTCAGGGCCAACTTGGGTTGTCCCCATGAGAAAAATTGTCAGACTATCCCTCGGTCGTTACTCCTCCGGTACTCGGAAATGAGTGCACGCTAAAAGATGTCTAGATTTACGTGTTTCGGTAAAAACTAAAATATTTTATAATTTAGAATAAAGTGAGTAGTTCATATATCCAGTAAAAATCTTTCTAAAATCTTGTTTTGTTGGTCCCCCTCCCCCAGGCTGTCCCCCTTGGGCTAAACCAATCCTCACTCGATGGCTTCGTCTTTGCTTAGGAAAAAACCGAACCACTTACATATGAATCTTTTTTTATATCAATTTTCAGGCGTTCGCATGTCACTAAGCATACCATAAACATCCCTAGCCATAGCCCAAACCCACCTCTTATTGGGGAGGTGACCCCGGATAGGGTCAAGACAGGGGAAGATAAAAGGAGTTTCCCCTGTTAGCTGCCGAGTTACTGTTTATATCGGCCGAGTCCTGTAAAAGTCGGCCAAGATAAGCACGGCCATGATACCTACGAAGGGAGCGATTCCTGATCCGGCTGACTTACGAGTTAAGTCGGCCGAATATGTATGTACAACTTGAATGCAGGTAAAGGTCGAGCCGAGTAATCCAAGACAAGGCCGAGTAACACGAAGCTTGCAGGAGAAGGAGGTGCGTAAGGTCAAACCCTAGCTGCTATAGGAGGAATCTAGACAGAGCCAAGCGCTAAGGACAAAGAGCAGAGATGCAGAGGGGCAGACATGCGTCACGGAGGTGACAGTGAGGAAGCCCGAGGCATACATGTGAGGCCCTCTGGAATCTTGCCGCCGATAGAAGGGAGACACGGAAAGGAGCTCGCCGAGTTACCACTTTGGGACAAGCATATTCCAAGAATATGCTTGCCACGTCAGCCCTAGAAGGAGCCAAGGAACCCCTTTATAAGGAGAGGCATGGACTCCTGAGAGGGGGATCGATTCATTCAAGGCCGTAAGGCTCGTGCAGCTTTTATCTTCTTCCTGCAAACAGCTCGAGGAGCACTTGTAGCCCAAGAGAGGAGAAATAAAGATTTGCATGTTAGCCATTTGTGTGTAGAAATAACTGCATCTTCCCTCCCCGGATCCCTCTAGCATACATTGACCCCAAACATTAGCCTACCCATGGCATCTGCCGTGCCACCACCACGACAGTTGGCACCCACCGTGGGGCCAGCAGCGGTGCTAGCTGGAGTCAAGATCCGGACGGGAAACTTCATCCACACCGGCGAGCGCATTCTCGCTGGCTTAGTCCAGAGATTTAATCTCTGTGACTATGTCAGCGATAACGCGGGCAGCTTCAGGAGAAAAGCTCCTCCGCGCAACGGCGTCTTCATCAACTTGGGCACGCACCAGGTCTACGTCGGCGTCGAAACCTCCTGCGTTTATCCTCACCGAGTTATTGTTGCAGGAGAGCCCCCCTCAGCGCTGCAAACGGTCCGCGTGGAGAACACCCCGCCAGCAGCGTCGAGGTGATGGTCGCAGCCGGGGTACTAGCGGCAGCAAGAGGTGCCGGATCAAGCAAGGACCCGACGACGGGAGGACATGTGACCACGAAGCAAGCAGCTCCGCAACCCACCGAGGTAGATCCTTCGGCAGCCAAGCTAGCCGAGGTGCAGGAGACAACCTCGAAGGCACCGAGGGTAAGATGGCCACCTCTGGAAATACCAGAAAATATTCTCCAGGCGACTATAGATAACCTGACCACGCCTGTAGCGCCGATACTTGATCCGGCTAATGCTCAGGCAGAGTTAGAAGAGACCAGGCAGAAAGTACTGGTAGAGGCAAAAAAGGTGTCGGCCTTGCGGGAGTCCCTGAACAGGACTCTGCGAGAATATGCCAAGGCAAATAAGCTAGATATTACCCCAGAGCGAGTAGATGAGTTAATATTGAGAGGAAAAAATCTCATGGATGATATCAACAAAGAACATGAGACTCACAAGGTAGACTCAATAGACCTAGGCTTGCCGAGGTACAGCACCCCGGCAAAGAACCTAAGGGCGGCTAATGCCGCTGCATTAGAATTGGAAGGACTAACCAGCGAAGCCCAGCAAAAGCAACAAGAAAGAGTGAATGAGCTGGTACACATCGCGAACCAGCAAAATGAAGAAATGCTTAGGGATAACCCGACGAGATCGGGAGCCTCGCGCATGGTTCATTCGGCTGGAGCAGCAGCTGCCTTGTCAATGGCAGCAGCGTCTTCACCTAGAAATAACGGGCGAAAAGATAGAGCAGTAACTTCAGGAAAAAGGAATAAGCAAATTGTACCGTATGATCCAGCGGTAGCTGAAAAGGTAAATGAGAACAGAGGCAATGGAAGCCAAGGTAAAGGTGGCGAAAGAAACCCTGGCCATGCCAATAAAGGTAACGGAAGCCGAGGTAATGGAGACCTCGGAAGAAGAAATAATGAGAATGAAATCCAGGCGGAACGAAGAAGGGACCCGCCGCCCAATCCTCAGCCGAGGTATGAACCTCGACAAGAACGAGAAGTGAGACCAACTCACCATAATCACGCAAATGAGAGGTACAACGATGGTTACTCAGATATGGAGTATGCAGGCCATGGTGGAAATAACCATTATGGAATGCAAGAGAGAATCATGTACAGAGACTTACCGTCGAATGATACAAGATTAAAACTGGACAGGTTGTATCGGTCCGAGTTGTTAGAAGAGCAGGGTCCGCCTGGTCCGGCGTGTTTTCGACCTCGGATCATGGCGAACCACCAGTGCCGAACTTCCAGCTGGCCAGGGGCACGGGAACATACAATGGGAGCACCAAACCACATGATTGGTTGATTGACTATGCTACTGCGGTAAAGATAGCTGGTGGGAACTTGCGATGGGCAGTAAGATATGTCCCACAAATGCTAGAAGGACCAGCCAGAGTATGGCTGAACAATCTGCCAGCAGGAAGTATCAACTGCTGGCTAGATTTTGAAGAAATGTTTGTCAGCAACTTCACCAGTACTTACAAGAGACCAAACAGGCCACAACAGCTTGCAATGTGCAAGCAGAGGCCGAATGAGACAGACAGAGAATTCTTAACTCGGTGGTGCAACCTTAGGAACTCATGCGAGGGAGTTATAGAATCTCAAGCGATGGCTTGGTTCGCTCAAGGATGTCGATATGCCAGTGTCTTGTGGCAGAGACTGCAAAGAGATATGCCAACCACTTTGGCAGAAACCATCAGGATAGCGGATTTGTATGCATTGGGTGATCCGACGCAACCAGAACTGATGTCGGCAGAGCATCGGGAGCATCAAGATCAGTATGCAAGAGATGCGTCCGGATCATCGAGGCGCAACGAATTCAGAGGTAGAAGAAGAGAGGGAAGACCGGATTACAGATATGCCTCCAATCAGGTGGCAGCGGTAGTGCAAGATCAGCCGAGCCATGGAAACAGTCAGCGGCAGAAGAATGGTCCTCAGCAATGGACACCAAGGAACGAAGGGAAGAGACAGTGGACGCCAGAACAGAAGAAGCAGTGACAGGAAAGGCCGAAGTACACATTTGAATCCATGTTGGATCAACCGTGTAAGTTTCACACTCCAAACCCAGCCAAGCCGGCTAATCATATAACTCGGCAATGCGCCTGGATGAAAAATGCAATGGGGAGCCCAGCGGGCATGCAAGCACCTTCTCATCAGGCATATCAGCAGCAGCAGCCGCAATTGACTGGGGCAAATGCACAATAGTTAATGTTACCCCCTCCTCCCCCGAGGTATGATAACTCGGACCGGAGAGATGTAGTGCATCAAGTGATAAATCAGGGTCAGGATGGAAGGACAAACCCCGGAAATAATGGAAACAGGGAACATCATCAATCATATTGCGTGTTCACTACAGAACAACAAGACATGCAAAGTGTACAGCGCCGGCATATAGAAGTAAATGCAGTTATGCCGGCAGTACCGTGATATGTACCTTGGTCAGATCAAGAAGTAACTTGGAGCATAAAAGATCACCCCAAAATAATGCCGAATCCAGGGTCGTACGCACTCGTACTAGATCCGACTTTTGTCGGGCCCAGCATTAATGTGAAATTTTCAAAAGTACTCATTGACAATGGGAGCAGTATCAATATCATGTACAAAGATACAATGCATAAACTCGGAATATCGCAGAATATGCTGCAATCCATGAGAACCACGTTCCATGGAATAGTGCCGGGACTTTCATGCGAACCCATTGGGAAGGTTCGAGTAGATGTATTATTTGGCACAAGGGATAACTGCAGAGCGGAAAATTTGGAGTTTGAGGTGGTGGATCTAGAAAGTTGCTATCATGCTTTACTCGGGCGACCGGCATTGGCCAAATTCATGAGCAGTTTCCACATCACTTACTTGAAAATGAACTTACCCGGACCACAGGGGGTGATAACAGTAGCAGGAGATTACAGGAAGTCGATGGAATGTGCCTCGGCCGGATCAAACTTGGCCGAGTCATTGGTGATTGCAAGAGAAAAAAGAAGAATTCAGGAGGTAGCGGCTCTCGCTCAGTCAGCACAGCTGAATATGCCAGCGTTAGCCAACCCACATGGAAGTGTTTCTTTCCAGTCGACTAAGGAGACAAAAAAGGTCCAGATAGATGAGCAATTCCCAGAGCGCACCATCACGATTGGCGCCGGACTGGATGCCAAATAGGAAGGCGAGCTCACCAACTTCCTCCGTGAGAATCGAGATATCTTTGCTTGGTCAACTCAATACCTGCGAGGTGTGCCGAGGGAGTTGGCTAAGCACTCTCTGTATGTAAGGCCAGGAGCAAGGCCGGTGAAGCAACCTCTCCGCCGCTTCGCCGAAGACAGGAGAAAAATAATAGAGGACGAGATAGCTCGGCTCCTGGTGGCCGGGTTCATCATGGAAGTACTTCATCCGGATTGGCTATCAAACCCAGTATTGGTAGAAAAGAAAAAGGATGACCCAAATGTAGCCGTCGCATGGCGAATGTGTATTGATTACACGAACCTAAAAAAGGCGTGTCCCAAGGATCCTTTTCCTTTACCTAGGATAGATCAAGTCATTAATTTGACCGCTGGTTGTGAGTTGTTGTCATTTGTAGATGCGTACTCTGGTTTCCACCAGATACCGTTAAATCCGGCCGATCAAATAAAGACTGCGTTTATTACCCCGTATGGGGCTTATTGCTATCGTACCATGCCATTCGGCCTGCGCAACGCAGGAGCAACATACCAGAGATGCATGCAAAAGTGTTTGCATGACCAGATAGGGAAAAATGTGCAAGTATATGTGGATGATGTGGTTATAAAAACCAAAGAAAGTAAAACACTCATGGATGATATTCGACAGACATTCGCAAACCTGAGAAGATTCCGAATGAAGCTTAACCCGGAAAATTGTACCTTTGGTGTACCGGCTGGGAAATTACTCGGTTTTCTCGTATCCAGCCGAGGTATAGAGGCAAATCTAACTAAAATACGAGCAGTTGAAAGAATGGAATTGCTGAAGTGTCTAAATGATGTACAAAAATTCACGGGTTGCCTAGCCTCGCTTAGTCGGTTTGTATGTCGGCTGGGGGAAAAGGCATTACCTCTATATAAACTGATGAAAAAATCTGATAAGTTCATTTGGACACCGCAAGCAGATAACGCATTTCATGAATTAAAAAAGATGTTGGTCACGACACCAATTCTGCCCTCTCCATTATCAAAGGAGCCTATGTTACTTTATGTAGCTGCCACTAACAGAGTGGTAAACGCGGTGGTTGTCGTGGAACGGAATGAAGATGATAAGTCGGTACAAAGGCTGGTATATTACCTAAGCGAGGTATTATCAGCCTCAAAACAGAACTACCCGCACTACCAAAAGATGGCTTATGGACTATACATGTCAGCGAAAAAACTTAAACATTACTTCGAGGAACATCCGATAGAAGTGATTTGTGAAGCACCCATAGCCGAGGTATTGAGCAATAAAGATGACAGTGGCCGAATAGCAAAATGGGCAATCGAGTTATCACCTTATGCCCCGCAATTTGATAGGTGAGATGCAATCAAATCTCAGGCGGTGGGAGATTTCTTTGTGGATTGGGCCGAGGTACAATATGAGCTGCCATTACTAGATCCGAATTTTTGGACAATGCACTTTGACGGATCCAAGCTGAGGAATGGCTTGGGGGCAGGGATAGTGTTAACCTCGCCAAAAAGAGATCAGCTGAAATATGTACTGCAAATACATTTCGCCGCGTCAAATAATGTAGCCGAGTACGAAGCACTCGTCCATGGGTTAAAGGTGGCAAAAGAGACTGGCATACGTCAGATCCTATGTTACGGGGATTCAGACTTAGTAGTACAACAAGTATCATGCAATTGGGACGCGCTAGATGCGAATATGGCCCTATATAGATTTCATGTGCAAAAAATTAGTGGACACTTTGATGGTTGTGAGTTTTATTATATACCCCGGGCGGAAAATGACGCTGCAGACACGCTGTCAAAACTCGGATCAACTAG
Organism: Avena atlantica; assembly: GCA_910589765.1. Lineage (NCBI taxonomy): Eukaryota > Viridiplantae > Streptophyta > Magnoliopsida > Poales > Poaceae > Avena > Avena atlantica. The sequence goes on from OU342736.1 coordinate 367,441,806, forward strand.
GCAATCAATTCCCCCGGGTATCGCCCTAGAACACCTGAGAAAACCATCAATAACACCATCACCAGAGTTCGAGTCCATCTATATCTCGGCAGAATCAAGAGAAGATAATATGCCAATGGAAGTTGACAGAGAATGTAACCCGGAAGTTCCGAAAGTGAACCCGGCCATCGCACGAATGGATATGGAAAAATACGAGGTTGTTATGTCAGCAGAAAATATGGAAATGGATAGTGAAATTATCCCATAGAAAATCATGCCAACATGGGCCCAACCCATATTTTCCTTCCTTAAGGATGCAATTTTGCCGAGTAATGAGGTACTGGCTCGACAGACAGTAAGAAGAGCAAAGGCTTATACAATCATAAACAATGAGCTGTATAAAAGAAACGTCACAAGCATGCTGCAGAGATGTGTTGACTCGGCAGAAGGCTAGGAAATCCTCATAGATATACATCAAGGAGAATGCGGGCATCATGCCTCGTCCAGAGCTTTAGTGGCCAACGCATTCAGGCATGGATTTTATTGGCCGACGGCGTTGAAAGAGGCCAAAGAATTCGTAGAAAAATGTAATGGTTTCCAAAGATACGCCAGCAAGATACATATGCCATCGTCCGAGTTAAAGGCAATACCAATTACTTGGCCATTTTCTGTATGGTGCTTGGATATGGTGGGACCATTCAAGCCATCCCGCGGCGGAATGACTCACATTTTAGTCATGGTGGATAAGTTCACAAAGTGGATTGAGGTAAAACCAATAAAAAGTGTGATGGACCAACAACAGTAAAATTCCTCAAAGATATTATCTTGAGATATGGTTATCCACATAGTGTTATTACAGATAATGGCACAAACTTTGCTGAAGGGGCTTTTGCCAGATTCTGCCAAGAAAAACACATAAGACTAGATGTCGCCTCGGTGGCTCACCCAACATCAAATGGGCAGGTAGAAAGATCTAATGGACTAGTATTGTCCGTAATAAAACCCCAACTCGTCGAACCTCTGCAAAGATCGGCAGGATGCTGGATCGAGGAACTACCAGCAGTGCTATGGAGCCTCAGAACTACACCAAACAGGTCAACAGGGTATACCCCATTTTTTCTGGTATACGGGGCAGAAGCCGTGCTTCCAGCCGACATAATACATTATTCGCCAAGAGTAACCCAGTATACAACCGCTGAGGTAAATGAGGTAGCTCGGCAAGATGATGTCGATTTACTAGAAGAGGCCAGGGAGTTGGCACTATCAAGGTCAGCTATTTATCAGCAAGACCTACGACGATATCACAGCAAGAAAGTCAATCCAAGAGTGTTCAAAGAAGGAGATTTGGTTCTTCGGCTAGTGCAACGCACAGCCAGCATGCACAAACTATCACCCCCATGGGAGGGGCCATTCATCGTGAGTAAAGCATTGCATAATGATGCATATTACCTAATCGATGCCCAGTCACCAGAAAAGAACAAGGCAAATAAAGTCGGCGAAGAATCGAAAAGACCATGGAACATAGCTTTACTTCGTCCATTTTACTTGTAGGAGCCATCTAGGGTACGTTGTAATATGACGCTTCAAGTCGAAGTATCAACTATGTATTAAACTTCGGCACTTTTGAGCAGTGACTCGGGGACTGCCCTATGTTATTTCTTATCTGAGTTATGTATTAAACCTCGGCGCCCTGAGCAGTGACTCGGGGACTGCCCTATGTTATTTCTTATTTTGAATCATGCATTCAACCCCGACGCCTTGAGCAATGACTCAGGGGTTACCCCGTAAGGTTCTCTGCATTAACCCAGGAAATATATTTCGGCAACTAGGTTTGCAACTCGGAGACGACCACATGGTCCAAGGTAATTCTTTGAGCACACGCAAGAACTAGATAGCCCAAGTGATAACTCGGGGACTGGTGGGTTTAACGGATTATTTGTCGCCAAACACATAAAAGTTCCATAACTCAGCAAACAAAGATCTCTAAGAATGACGCAGAAAAGTAACACTCCTAGCGAAATGAAGTATGATGAGGGGTGCAACTTATTGTTTCATTGTGCCAGATACGGGCTTCGGGCTTTATCTCTCTGATAGAGGTCAAGAACACAATGGCAGAGCCATCGAATTTATAAAGGCCAGGCAATATAAGCGCCAAACTAGGGTCAACCACATGAGAATATACGATCCGAGCCTATGAGACTGAAAGGTCGCCAAAGCAAAGATATAAAGCAACAAGATCTGTTTAGACAAACTAGTGATGATCACCGTCACCCATGCCTCAGCGGCAACAGGCCAAAAAGGGTCCGTACCACACAAAAAGTCGGACAATTGTTTCACACACATCATATGCCCGGCATACCGGGGACTGGAAATAATTTAAGAAGTTTTTTGAACCTAAGGGACAGCGGTATGATCAGTCACTGGGCGCTCCAAGGTAGACGGCGCCTCGGCTGAAGTTACTTCGCCCTCCACAGAAGCAATAGTAACTTCGGGGGAAGTCCTGGGCTGCTGAGAAACGTTAGTTTGAGCTTGAGAGTGCCCAGTCCCTTTGGAAGATGATCGCGCGTCGCCGTCCCCATCCGAGCTTGCGCTGGAATCACCGGAGTTGTCCGAGTCGTCCTCACCCTCATCCTGGTCAGCCGAATTATTATCAAAGGCATCTTCGATTTCAACGTCGTCGGCTGGATTGGGAAGAAAACTCGTCCCTTCAATCCAGTTATGCACATCAGCATACTCAACAAGCTGGAAGGCACGAGCTTGGCGGCGAGCGACAAATTCTGGATCCTCAACCCAACGGGAGCAAGTGCGCAAGTTTATCAAGGTGTCGAGCAAAATGTCCTCGTACCAAGACATAATGACTCTGAGCGCCATATCAGCACCAGCCCGTCCAGCGGATTCCCTCCAGAGATTTAACTGGCTCTGGGATGCCATTAATCTTTCCACCAGTATATTGATCTCGTCATTATCAGGAGTTCCAGAGGTATTCGGCCAGAGAACATGGTAGGCCCGAATGGCTGCTTGCACCAAATCCCTGCCCATAATCTTCATCGGACCAATGGCAGCGCCAGCGGCAACCAAGAACTCTTCCATTGAATATTCTAGGCTCGAATCTGCGGGGACACCTCGGCGCTGGCGAGCAGTAATGACCGCTCTAGAGCTCACGGGCCTAGCTTCTGGAAAAAATGATCTACGCAAAATAAAAGTATATCAATTAAAAGTAAGAAAGAGAAGAAGATAACTCGGCCACGGTCAGAGACTTACGATGAATATAGCTCAACATTTTCTGGAGATCCTGAGTCCAGTCAACCTTAGTCTTCTCAAAGAGAGTGATTTCCTTGCTCATCGTCTGATTCTTAAGTTCGGCAGCCTCGAGGATTTCTTTATCTTTCTACAGTTGCAGACTTAGCCGATTCTTTTCTTCGGAGAACTCCTGATCAACTTTCTCTAACTCGGATTTTTGAGAAAGCTTGAGGGACTCCACCTCGGCACGCAACCGGGTTATCTCGTCATCTTTCTCTTTCAATTGGCCGAATGAGTGGCGGCTTGCTCTAAAAAATGCAGCATCATATCAGGCATGGGTATGCATTCTTGATGCGATGCTGCAAGAGTTTGAAACTCGGCTATACCAAAGCTAGAAGGCTATAAGAAACCCAGGATAAGTCTCAAACGGAAACCAATAGAGGAAAATAATAACTAACCTTCCAGAGCTTTGAATTTCTTCTCGAGACGGATATTAAGATTGTTGATATTACCTGTTTACCAGCAAAATGGGTTAGCACCTCAAGTCGAAAATATTAAGAGCTTAAGGGACAATACAAAGATTTGTTAAGTTACCAGCTTTCTTCACCACGGGAAGAACTTTCTCATACTTCTCTTGTAATTTCTTGTGTGTGAAAAGCAGCCTTTGGAATTCGGCTGTCCGCCGATCATGGGCAATCTAAATGACAAAATAAATTACACAGTCAGATATTCAAAGCTAATACAGATCCGAATCAAGCAAAGCTTAACTCGGATCTAGGTGGCTGGATATTCGAAGCTAAGACATATCCGAATCAAGCAAAGCTTAACTCGGATTTAGGTGGCTGAATATTAGAAGCTAAGACAAATCCGAATCAAACAAAGCTTAACTCGGACCTAGGTAGCTAGATATTCAAAGCTAAACAGACTAGAACTGAGCTAAACCTATCTCGGACCTAAATGACTGGACAATCAAAGGCGAAATAGATCCGGATTCAGCAAACGTTTAATATGGAATACAAATGAACCACGATGAGTCAAAGTCATACAGGAAATTTACTCGGCGAATAACGCACTTTAGGCCTAACAAAGCTTCCAAACGAATAACAAGTTATTCGGTTGCAAGCTTCGGGGACTAGAGTATATATACTATCATTCGAATAACTAACCAAATGTCAAACAAAAGCAATTACCTCGTTCATCTTATCGCTGTCAAGCACGATCTTAGCAACCATATGTAAGCGACTACTGATGTCGGAGAGTTGAAATCACTGATTGCTCGGATTTCCCTCAAGCTGATCAGCAGCATTCCAATTATTGGCATACTCAACCAAGGAGCCGAGGCTGTTCCCACTCTCGGTACGAGTCAGCACTTTACCTCGGACACGTTGTGTAACCACCGCCGCCGCGGGACTCTTGTGAAGAGTAAGCTAAGTATCGGCGACCGGGGTGACAACAGTCTTATCATAGGAAACCCCCTTGCGGAATGCATCAACAATGTTGGGTTGAGAGGAGCTACCCGGCCCCTTCTGAGATGATGAAGGTCTAGTAACAACAACCTTCTTAGCCTTAGAAGAGATGTCGGCAGGGGCCGCAACCTCGGCACTTGGAGTAGCATCTTTGGGGGCCGGAGGAATTATGGTTTCCGAGGGCGCCGAGGTGATGATACCCTCGGCTGGAGTTGGGAGGTGCGGTTGGAATTGTGGGGGTCAAAGGAATCTCGGGAGAAACTTCGGGGTTCGCAACGGAGGCAACATGTTCGGCAGGAGAATCTACTAGCGGAGTTATGTCGACATCAGCAATGGAGACCACGTGTACATCTTGCCGAGGTGATGTCTGAGTCGGAGCAGGAGGAGAGTCAACGCGAGCGGGACTAGGAGCTCTGGTATCTTCAGGAGGCGGAGGAGAAGGCAGCCGAGTTGTATGACTCGTCATACTCGGGCCACTTGAAAGGATAGAGATGTCGCCTAGAGGGGGGTGAATAGGCAATTTCAAAACTATTACGGTTTTGGCTTGATAGAATGCAGAATTAAACTAACGTTTATTTTACAAGCACAAAACCTAAATACACTAGGCTCAACTAAGTGCACCAACAACAAATTAAGCTAAGAAAGACAGCACAAGATAAATATACCACAAGTGATAAGAAAGATATAAGTACTTCAAGCTCGATGGCTATCACAAGGAAAGTAAGCTCGGATATAGAGATAACCGAGGCACGCGGAGACGAAGATGTATTCCCGTGTTCAGCACCTTTATGAAGGGGGCTACGTCACGTTGGAGAGGTGTGAGGTTCCACGAAGGATTCCTCACGCGCCACAAAGTCTCACCTTCTTCTCCGACTCTATCCCACGAAGGAATAGGCCCTTTCCTTATGGCTAGCTTTTCCTCCACTCCGGAGATGGCAAACTCCACAACCACTTCACAAGCTCCACGAAGGAGAATCCCGGGTCTATTCACAATCTTCCACGAAGAGAACACCGCGGTACCAACCGCCAAGCCAACTAGGAGGTCACCCTCCAAGAGTAACAAGCTCACGGTCTCTCACTCGAACAAATCGTAATGGAGAGCTCAACACTTATGAAAGAATGCAAAGCAAGACCACCAAGGGTGCTCAAATACTTCACTCTCAAATCCCACCAAAGAAACAAGTGCTACGGAGGAATTAGAGAGGAAGAACAATGGTGTAAGTCAACCAATGACTCCAAGATCTAGATCCAATGGGTTCCCCTCACTTAGAGGAGGAATTGATTGGTGGGGATTGTAGATCTATATCTCCTCTTCCAAAGCCCTCAAAAAGATGCAAGAATCATAGGAGGGAAAGGGGAGGAAGCAAGCTCAAGAGGTTCAACAATGGAGGTTAATTTCGTGGTCAAGAACACACTAAAACGTTGGGAGAAGAACCCCCTTTTATAGTGGAAAGAAAATATGGCCGTTGGGAGAAAACTGTGCGAATCCGGTTGAAAGTTCGGTTGGACCGGCTCCAGAACCGGATGGTTCGGTTCCTGGACCGGAAAACCGGATCTACAACCGGGATGAAACTGACTTCACGGAAAACGCAATAACTTTTGCATCCGGACTCCAATTTCGATGATCTTGGGCTTGTTTTGATGAGGACAACAAGCTTTACAATATTGTGCAGATAAACATCATAGACCAACAAATGAGGATAGAACCAAATTAAGAAAGGTAAGAAGCCTCCCTAAATAAGAACCGATAAAACCTTCAAACACAAAAATGCCATAGAAGATGCATACGAATTCCGTTTTCGATGAACTTCGGCTTGTTGAAGAGCTAGCAACAAGCTAAAGAACCTCACATGGAGAAACACCAAGAAGCAACAAAATAGGAAGATGCAAAGTATGCAAAGGATTGAGCTCCCTATGATGATGTTATCAAGTTACACAACCGAAAGCCCCTCTTGATAGTGCGGCTATCTATCCTATAACCCGGTCTCCCAACAACCACCCTGAGACCGGTAAAAGGAAAACCTAGCAAGGCCATACCTTTGCCTTACGCAAACCGCTTGATGTTGACGACAACGCTTCAAGCTCCACCCAAGCCGGAATGCAACACTTGATCATTGTTGCTTCGTGAAGACTCCTAATTTGCTCCCCATACACCACTATGGGATAGCTTCATTAATACATGTCTTCACATGTCCATTGTCACCAATATGAACGGCAAGCTTCAAGCAAATGATCTTCTCGAGATGCTTATCTTGAACTTGCCCTTCTCAACCTTGATGACGATCACCACTTGATGTCATCCTCTCATGGGCTATATAATATCTTCATTTTTGAAGCATGCCCATGGAAAGATACCTGTCCATATAGAAAACGCAAAGGCAAATATATAATGGATGAGTTCATGATGCATAATTGACAAGGCTTACCATACCACAATACCATGTGGTACATTCTTTATGCTTCATGTGTTGACCAACTTGAAATCACTCTTCACTCTTTGTATTGGTCAACCAAGTATCTTCCTGTGCTCCATCTTAATATCTTGAGGTACATAAGGAACTCTTCATTTGATTACATTCTCTAAATCTTAGTCAACCATAGCTCAACTAATGAGGCTATCATGACACCGACTTAGAGCCATATCTTGAATTCTTCTATTGAGATCACACTCTCAAGATCTTGATCATATCATATTCTTCTCTTCAACTCGATGATTTTGATGCCAATACTCAAGGTATATCTTTATCTTCATGGCATCCATACTTGAATCCAACACATGGACTACAAGCATGACCTATGGAATATACCTTCATATAAAACTCAATGAAAACATCAGTCCATAGGGATTGTCATTAATCACCAAAACTACACATAGGGGCAATTACCCTTTAAATCTCCCCCATTTTGGTAATTGATGACAATCACAACAAGAGGGTTTATATAATGAATATTAGAAACAAGTACGCAGCTTATCCAAGAATAAGTTGTATACTTGAGGTTGTATTTGATATGGTTAAGTAACACAAAGATACTAGCCCATATCAAAACCGATTCTACTCACATAAACTACAACTAATGCAGGAAATGTGAGTAGAACCAACATATATAGAGCAAACTCCCCCACAATATATGCACGTGTGATGATCTTGAATTTCATTGCATACATTGTGAAGCATAACCTTTGAGAGAGTTTCCACTATATATACAACCATGCAAAACATAATAAAGATGAGATGCATGAAAGGCAAACACTTAAGAACAAACCAATATTAAGTAGAAAACCATTTCCCTTAAGACCCTCTAAACTTCTCCCCCATTGACAACAAGTGCCAAAATGGATAACAAGGTTAGAAGGACAATATAGTATGAGTTCCTACACAATGTGTGCATTACTCATAATATGAGTGAAATCAAATGCACATAACCAATGACGAAGACTTGGAGGAAATCAAACTATATTGAGGATCAAGGATTGATAAAAGGATAACAAGGTGAAGGAACTTCAACGGATGAAGCAAGCAATCAAAAGATCCAAATAATCAAATGGACAAAAAGTGCTCTAAGTGAAATAAGGAAGCTCCCCAAGGTTCGTGCATAAATTAGTTGTTTCATTTGAATACAATATGCATAAACATGGAATCCTCACTCCCTCTATATTATTTAGAACACAACCAAGATACAACGATTAGATATAAACCAATACACTTGTCAAGACAAGCTTAAGTCCAAGAGAAACCAAATATGAGATATGAGTGCGTGAAGATGCAATAAAAGTAAAACAAGCACTCATAAATCAAGACCTTACCAATACCATTAAAAATCAAGAGGATAAGAGAGATGGTCGGAAAAGAGCGAGCATATCAAGGCGAGAGATTAACACTCTAGTGTATATAAGTTTCTAAGAGAAAAACATGAGAATAATCCACAAAGAAACAGCCACACATAAGAGGTTAATAAAAAGAATACATGATATCCAATCGGAAGTCATAAGATATACCAAAGAGGATATTTTGCTTAACTGCATATATAGCCCATGGCTCTATTTTATGATATGGTATATCAATGAACTTCACCAAAGAAAAACAAACAAAAAAATTCTCAAAACCATCACAACTAATACTAAGGGAACTAATGCTAGTTGGGATACTTTGAGAAAGGCAACAAGTATCAAAGGGAATGATTTAATGCAATTTCAAAAATATTGCACATGAGAGTACCTTGAGGAGTTGATATGCAATAAATTGCTAGAAGGCATATTTGGAATTGGTGAATCATGAACATGATTTTATATACTCCCCATTATATGCATCATCTCAAATTACTCACATAAGCAATAAGGATACAAAAATCTTTCAAAGATAGTTGCAAGAATCGAACATTTACAAACAAATAAATTCATGCCAAGATGCAACCTACAAGAGATTGGATGGATGAATAGTATGAATGAATAAGATACTTGTGTTGCCTGTCAAAACCCACCGAGCAACACGAAGAGCCGGGAGGCTCCCAGAACTGCTGGTGGGCCCTGGTCCCTCGGGCAACGGCCCGCAAAACTCCGGCACACGTCCTGGCTTGGTTCGAGGGCGTGCCACCTGACCTATACCTGGTCAGGAAGGTGATGGGTTGCTTCGAGTGGTTTCCTGCATGGCAAACAAACACACGTAAAATTCAAGCCGCAACCGGCTCCCAGGTTTCCCTGCGAATCGGCTCCTAGAGCCGATTATCCCATGGTTTTGTATTAGATCTACGATAACATGGGGTTTTGCTTCATCAATACAAGTTAAATCGATCTACGATAGTTTAACGTTTTCACGACATAATTGGAACATCCTACATGTAGTTGAGCCTGGTAGATACAAAAGATGATAGAAGACTAACCCTAGAGAAGGCCTAAAAACCAACATAAAGTCAATTCCCGGAACAACTACCCTCGGATTGGCAAACCATATCTTACATATTACTGGATCGTTCAAACCGTTTGCAAGGCCTGATCATGTAGATATCAAACTAAACCTTGGAGAACAAGGCACACCTATAACAGATCAAATCGACTTAAATAAAGATCAAGCAAGATGCCACCCTTACACCCGGGAAAAGGTGCAAAGGCGGCGAGATAGCTAGAGGCAGCATAACTAAACGATCATAGCAAAAAGGTACCGATGCTAGCCTAAACAAATCTATGATAATAGTATTACTCGCCATCAACAAGGCTTCAGTACGAGTAACACCAAATAACGCATAAGTAAATACTGCCTAGATCGCAAGATGCGATCTAGGCAGCATGACACTTACCCGAAAGAAACCCTAGAAACAAGGGGTGGCGATGCGCCGAGATTGTGTTTGTTGTGAACGTGATTGTCCTCCTTTTCTCAATAACCTTAGGTACATATTTATAGTCCAGAGACTTTCTATCTTTGGAATAATTCTAACAACTCTATCTCCTACCTAAACCGAAACGTAACCTATTACAATATAAGATACACGGGCAATTTAGCCCAAATCAACGCACGAGGCCGATTCAACAACACGTTGCATATACATATCTTCTAAGCCCATCTTGATTACGGCCCATCTCCTCCTTTGGCCAAAATATGGCGATAACACATGCCCCCTGGTTTTGGCAATGATAATTCCAAAACCACTCTGTTGATGTTTTTTCTTCCCCTTCTTTTTTTTACATCGGGTTACGCGTTGCAGAGCAGAATCGTCACGCCACCCCCTCATCATGATGCCCTGTCTTCTCAACTCCTTCGCAGTGCATGATTTGACGATTTCGGCAGCACATTCTGGGAAACCGCTACGGCATTGAACCGCCTCCCACTATTCCCCTTATTTAAATTCATCTAAGCAGTTTGCAGTCCCCATCTTCCTCCAGTAGCCCCAAAAAAACCCTCTTCCTCCGCCGAAAAAACCCTCTTCCTCCGCCATGGCCTCCTCTTCTTCCGCCCGTTCCTCCCAGTCTTCCAACACCATTAGCGACCGGGAGCCGACGCCGGAGCACCCGCCCACGGCGGCGTACGAGACTCTCGCCCCACAATGGTGGGACGAGAGGGATTGGGATTTCGCCGCTTGGTCGGAGGACGACGCGTCCCTGACTGACGGCGAGGAGGGCCTGCAGTTCCTCGTCGACGGGGAACTGGAGGCGAAGAGCAGCGACGACGCCTGGTCCTAGGACGGCGTCGAATCCTCCGACGAGGAGGAGGAGTCGGAGGAGGACACCTCCTCCGATGAGTATCCACCGGTGAAGCGCTTCCGCGCCGGGTCCAGCGAGGACACTGAAGACGGCGACGAGGACGAGGAGTCCCCCGCTGGCATCTTCAGCAGCAGCAGCGAAGACGACGCCGGCAGCAGCGCTGATGACAGCGAACAAGACGACGACGAAGACAGCGGCGACGACCTCGGCCTCTAGATTAGGAACTAGTAGTAGTAGTAGTAATAGATTTCCTTTTGTAAGCAATCAGCTCCACTGTAAATAATCGTCTTTTGAATGAACGAAGATTGCTTTTCCAACTCGAAGATTGCTTTTCCGACCCAATTTCGCCGATAGTCAAAATAGGTCGATACTCCAGAAGCCGATAGTACTGTATCGGCTTTCACCACACTGCGCTCATACAGTCAAACAAGTCAAATCTCAAAGAGCCGATGGTAAAGCATCGGCTTTCAAAAAACGTTGACAAGGTCAATTTTGGTCGTGTATTTAAACAAATCCGAGCGGCCACTTTCCAGTTTCAAACGGTAACCTGCGACCCTCTTCAAAAAGGGGCGACCCAGATCTCCAATTGCCCAGCGACCAGATCAAGCTCACAGTCGACAAGAACCCTCGATCCCCAACTGCATAGATCCATCTCCGCCGGCAAACTAGATGGCGGAATCGTCCAACACCAACCCAGAGGTCTCCGGTCTGAAGGTACGCCTATTCCTCGCAGTCTGAACGCGATGCTAGAATTAATGGCGAACACCTGAATTAATGCCTTATTCCACCATTAAATTTTCTAGGTTTCAGACATTCTGCTGCCGCATCCTTCTCTCCCAAATTCTCTCTGTCTTGGCCCTCGTACAGAATCTAGTCCTGCCCATCTGATCTCTTGCGAAGCAAACAGAATCCCCTTCGTAAGCCAAGACCTAGATTTAAACTCTTGGGCCGACTGCTTGCGAGCCTGGCCTAATCCTCCTGAACATTGGGTCTCTTGGTTCAGCAGGGTAGCTAGAGCTTACCAATCCCAATGGGAAACCACGGGAATAGCCGATGCCTTGCATTTGTCATTGTCTCCTCTTGAGAAACATGAGAATCTTCTAAAAACCATCGGCTACTTCTGGTCTGACGCTCTGAACTGCTTCATGTTCGGTCATGGCCCTATGTCACCAACTCTATTAGACGTGGTGATGATTACTGGTTTGGATGTTACATCACCCAGCCCCTCTGCTTTTAAACTGACCAAAGTCCCCTACAAACTGTCTTCTAAAACAGACTGCACGAACTGGGGTGCCTACCTCCAACGCCATATGAAAACAAAGGGCCCTGTCACAGAGAAAGAACACACAGCCTTTCTCAACTTCTGGCTAGAACATTTCATATTCTGTGGCCCTTCCCTTGCTCCAACCAAGAATTATCTCTCCTTAGCCCACGAACTGGCCAAAGGCACTCAACTTGGCATCGGCAAACTGTTCCTTGGAGAGGTCTATCGATATCTCCAGTTGATGTATGTCAAGCTGTTCTCCGGCATAGCAGTCAAAATAGGTGGTCCTTGGTGGTTCATTCAGCTATGGGCTCAGCTGTATTTTCAAAACCACGTCCCAAACTTCCCCCTTTTGGCGAGTTGCACCTTTCCAGATGTAAAAGGGAAGCAGATCCGATGCACCAGCTATGACCAAGCTTTGTATAGACTGCCAGGTAGTAAACTGACCCCTCAGGAGGCATCTAAATGGTTCAGCATTTTCTTTCAAGGCCTGGACAATCCTATCTTTTTTCCTTACATGGAAGAATCGGAACATTTCGAAAATCCAATCTCCTTCAGGCTAGACAATTTTGCCGATGACACCAGCACTCGGCAACTCTTTTCCACTGTGATCCGTCCCTGTTTCCTTCCAGTTGGCATGAGTACATCCAACAGAATCATCAAGCCTGGGTATGAATTCTACCAGCCGGTCGTAGTGGCTCGACAATTTGGCCTTGGACAAGTACCTCCCCATTTCTTTCTCCACCATCTTACAGAGAGCAGAGCCGATCTGCCAGATCCTCTCACCAGCCAAAGGTGTTATTCCTTCTTTGACGCTCTGACCATCCCAATTCCTAACGACCTCACCTTCGCCTCATCAACCGATGGCTTTGAAGACTGGTGGTCGATGTGGAAGACTCACGCCTTCAGGAGAGCTCTGGGACCGTTGCTGAAACAGCTCGATGCTGACTATGACATCCCCGTGGAACAGGTACCACTACTTGTAAATTTTCTTGATGCAGCTCACAAATGACTCTTCTACTAACCCACTCTTTCTCTTTGCAGCAACAAGATGGCCCTGAACCTACGCACAGTGATGGCTCCCCCTTCAAGTTCTTTCCGCCAGCTCCTGTGGTTCTTTTCTGCAAAAACTCGCCACCTTTGAAAAAGGTCATGATGCAGAACCGGCCGATAACACCACAATCGGCTTCCAAGAACCAAGCAACTCCTAAGTCAGCTGCCCCTCGAGTTCCAACTAAAACAAGAACGATGGTGAGGAAGGTAGCTGCCAGGAAGACCTTGAGGCGTCAGAGCCCTTCTCCAGAAAGCTCGCATGTAGGCTGATCCAAACCTTGGTCGATCCTTCTCATTCTTCCATTCTTGCAGACATGCTCGTGCTTACTGGTTCTCCTTTTTTACAGGCTTCCGTCGAAGACACCTCCAGCGAGGACACTCATACCAATCGAGGAGATCTGGGCCCAACAGATTCTGAGAGGACCATCACACCGAGCCAGCCAGATTCACCACCATCGGCTTCCAGGAAAAGGTCGGTTCCTGAACCTACTGCCCCCCGAGCACCAGTCGAGGCGGGGCCAGCTGTGGGTCCCAAGAGAGCTCGCAAAGGACTGCAAGCTTCTTCGTCGAGCCAGGAGGTTTCGAAAATCATCACCCTTCATGCTCTTACCACTTACTTCTTTTTATCTGCCGATTCATCATCATTTACATCGGCTAAACACCTTCCATGCAGACGACTGATGCTTCTAGTGGGAAAGCCGGGGCAGTGCCGATGCCTTTAGCCAAGCCGGATCTAGCAATCCCCGAAGGTGCAGATGAAACGGCTACCATTTTGGCCAAGCCTCCAGCAACTACACACAAGCCGATTGCCTCGTCATCTGCTATCCCCTCGACCTTAGGAGAGGTATGTTAGCTTTTTTCGGCTCATCCTTGCATGTTGGACGCATACTGACGCCTTTCCGGGCTGCCAGGGTTGTGATATTTCAGGCTTACTGACGTTCGACCCTGAATCCATCGAACCACCTCCCTCTGTTGCCAACGATGAACCACAAGCTAGGGCTGTTCCACCTCAATTCCAGCGTCTTAAAGCCCTGCTGTCCTCCCCGATCGAAGAGTTGATCGAGGGTTCTGAGGAGGTGAAGAGCGTTCTTGCTGAAATCAAAGACCAACTCCCAGTAGCATTGCAGGTGAAGCTTTGGCCAGTTGTAACTCTGTCTTTCTACGGGTCAAGGGTGAAGTTAGCTCGTGAGAGGATCAGTCTGCGCCGCGCCCAACTTCCACTGAAGGCCAATATCGCAGACAGATGTCAGCAGCTCAACGAGAAAAAGGCTTCTCTTGATGCCAAAACTGACACCTCTGTCAGTACCGCCGAGCTCGCGTCCTTGAAAAGGGAGCTGGAAGATCTTGAAGAGAAGGTCCGGGCGACTAAACAGCTCATTCGCGACAAGGAAGAATCCATCGCCCGATCCCAAGACGAAGCAGAAAGCCTCAAGGCTCAACTGAAGACCGATCTGGCAGAAATACGTGCCCTGAACAAGCAGCTAGTGACGGGCAAGGACGAAGATGACGAAGCCGAGATCGCCGAGGTGGACCGTGTCCGTGCTGACGCCCTCCACGCCTTCGAGGCATTTCTTCAGTAGCTCGTTTATGTAAACTGGCATCTGCTTGTAACAGTTTGAACCTCTAGAGTCGATGACTGTGCATCGGCTATATATTTTATTATTTGGCCGATTTCATGTATCGGCCCCCACATTTCACTGTCCATCATCCCACATGCTTGGGAAATATTTCTTGAGATGTTGGCCGTTGACAGCCACTGGGAATTTTACGCCGTCCAGCTCCTCAAGCATGTACGCGTTCCCTCTTAAAACCTGATCGACCCTGTATGGCCCGTGCCAATTTGGAGACCATTTACCATATGTTGCATCCTTAGTTCCTAATGGCAACACAGCTTCCCATACCAGATCGCCGACGTGGAACTCCTTTGGTCTCACTTTCTTGTTATATGCACGAGCTACCTTGGCCTTGTTCTCTTTCATTTTCTCAAGCGACCACAGCCTGAGCTCAGTTAAATCCTCAACACTGTCACTCATCAGGGTTGCATATTCTTCAGTTGTTAGATTGTTCTGAAAAGTGACACGTCTTGATCCAGCCGTAATTTCCCAAGGCAATACGGCTTCTTGTCCATAGACTAGATGGTATGGCGAGGTTTTTATCGCTCCATGGCATGACATGCGATAAGCCCATAAAGCCTCTGACAAAACCTCGTGCCAACGCCTGGGGTGCTCATCGACTTTCCTCTTGATCAGCTTGATAAGGCTCTGGTTGGACGCTTCAGCTTGCCCATTTGCTTGAGCATAGTATGGAGATGATCTAATCAGCTTAATCCCCGTGTCCTCACAGAACTTTCTAAACTCGTGAGAAATGAAGACCGAACCTCCATCGGTCGTGATAGTTTGGGGGATCCCGAATCTATGGATGACATGTTCTTTCACAAAATTGATAACATCCTTTGAGTTTACTGACTTCATCGGGACAGCCTCCACCCATTTAGTGAAATAATCAGTAATGGCCAAAATCCACATGTGGCCTTTGCTTGACGGAGGATTGATCTTGCCAATCATATCCATGCCCCAACCTCGGAATGGCCAAGGCTTGATGATGGGGTTCATTGCTGACGCGGGTACCATCTGAATTTTTCCAAATTTCTGACATGCTTGACACCCTTTGTAGTACCTAAAATAGTCCTCAAGCATGGTGGGCCAATAAAACCCTGATCGCCTGATCAACCATTTCATCTTGTGAGCCGATTGGTGAGTTCCACAGGCGCCTTCGTGTACCTCGTGCAGGAGCCGATTGGCCTCGGTTGGCCCCAGACATTTGAGCAGTAACCCTTCCAGAGTCCTGTAGAACATGTCGTCCCCAATGAGCACATACTTCATGGCCTTGTACCTTATCTGTTTAGGTGCCCCCCGAGCCGAATCCTTCAAGTAATTGAAGATATCGGCTCTCCAGTCGTCCGCCTCCAGGAACTGTACCTGAACATCAGCTCCATCTGCTACGTCCCTGTAGCCTGAAGCCATTTGTGCAAGATCATTCGCCTCGGTATTCTGCGATCGCGGGATCCAGGTGAAATTTATGTACCGGAACTGTGCCATCAGCTCACGGCATTGCAGCGATAATGGGAAGAGCGACTCGCTCTCACACTTGTATTCCTCCGTGAGTTGAGAAATCACCAACTTGGAGTCTCCAAAAATTTTCACTGCTTCTGCTCCAGCTTCGATGAGCAACTCCATTCCCTTGCGTATCGCCTCATACTCAGCGACGTTGTTGGTGCGAGGGGCAGATAACCTGATGGAGAAGGAAAATGTTGCCCCCCGGGGCGACACGAGTAGCATGCCGATGCCGCACCCATCGTCACAAACCGATCCATCGAAAAACATAGCCCACGCTCGTATAGACAGTGCTGCTATATTAGTGTTGATCCTTTCAGCGATAAGGTCGGCCAATGCCTGTCCCTTAACTGCTTTCGCGGGTTGATACCGGATGTCAAACTCCGATAATGCAAACATCCGTTTGCCCAGTCGGCCTTTCAACATAGGAGCCGACAGCATGTGCTTTATGACATCTGATTTGCATATGATGACAATCTCCGCTGATAGCAAAATGTGGCGCAACTTGGTGCAGGTGAAAAACAGGCAGAGGCACAACTTGTCGATCTCAGGATACCTTGTCTCTGCATCCAGCATCCTCCGGCTGATGTAAAATACAACTCGCTCCAGCCCATCATAAACTTGCACCACCACTGAGGCGATGGACGTGTCAGCTACTGATAAGTAAATGTAGAATGGCCTATCCGGCTGGGGCGGAACCAATACTGGCGGCTTCGTCAGATATTCTTTGATCTCGTCGAAGGCTCGTTGTTGTTCTGCCCCCCAGCTGAATTCCTCGTCAGACTTAATCTTCACCAGTCCCATGAACGGCTCTATTCTTCCTGACAGATTGGAGATGAATCTTCTGACGAAGTTGATCTTGCCGATAAGAGATTGCAGTTCTTTCTTCGTGGTAGGTGGCTTCATTGTTCGCACTGCCTCCTGACTTTTCAGGCCGATCTCAATTCCGCGTTCATGGACCAAGAACCCCAAGAACTGACCGGCCATCACCCCAAAGGCACACTTTTTTGGATTCATCCGTATCCCGAATTTTCTTGTTCGGTCCAGGACGCGTTGCAGGTCGTCCAAGTGTCCTTGTACTGAAGCAGACTTGACCACCACGTCATCGATGTAAATTTCCACCAGCTTGCCGATCAGATCATGGAAAATGTAATTCATGGCTCTTTGGTATGTGGCGCCGGCATTCTTCAGTCCAAATGTCATGACTACATATTCAAACAACCCCACCGAACCTAGGACTCTGAACGCAGTCTTGTGTATGTCTTCTGGAGCCATAAAAATTTGGTTGTAACCGGCATTGCCATCCATGAAGCTCAAGATCTTATGACCAGCCGCTGCGTTGATTAACGTTTCTGCCACCGGCATCGGATACTCATCCTTTGGAGTAGCTCTATTTAGATCCCGAAAATCTATGGCAACACGCCAGCGGCCATCCTTTTTCTCTACAGGTACGATACTAGAAATCCACTCAGCATACCTGCATGGCCTGATTAACTTGGCTGTCAACATTTTCTCGACCTCTTTCTTGACTTCTTCCAAAATTTCGGCCTTCATCAGTCGTGCTCGCTGCTGGAATGGCCGAAATCCTTTTTTAAGCGGGAGTCGATGCTCAATGATGCTCCTGTCTAATCCAGGCATCTCTGTATAGTCCCAGGCGAAGCAGTCTGGATATTCTTTCAACAGAGCTATCATCGGACCCCGCAGACTCGGATCTAACTTCTTGCTGATAAATGTTGGTCGTGGCTTATCCCCAGGACCGATGTCGATTTCCTCTAGTTCATCAGCGGATGTAAACCCATACCCTAGCTTTCCGTCACCTGTTAAATCGATGCTAAACACAGGGCAAACAGCAGGTGAGGATGACAAAAATAATTTGGGCCGATTGCCTGAATCGGCCCCCTTTTTGATTGCATTAGTCAAGGACGGTTTACACCTTATTTGTGTTTTACAATGGCAGGTAATCTCCCTGCTACGACTACATGATCTGCTTGTCGTAAGATTGCTGCTTTTTGTTTTTTGTGGCCGATCGCAGGGATCGGCCGTACCACGTACGATCGTGGACTTTGCTACTCTGTCAGGCCAGTGGATAAGACCAGCCTCACCCCGTTTTTTGTAGCTTCAATGCGCTCACAGTCGTCTAGACTGATTCCAGAGATCGGCTCTTGGTCTTCTGCTTCCCAGATGTTCATGCCAGCTATGGAGATCTCGATAGAATCATCTGCATGAATGACCTCCACCTCATCTCCATCCCACTGTATTAGGCACTGGTGCATCGTGGATGGAATGCAGCAGTTAGCATGAATCCAATCTCTCCCTAGCAAGACAGCGTAGGTGCTTTTGCTGTCCACGACGAAGAATGACGTAGGGATGGTTTTTCTGCCCACGGTCAGATCCACGTTCAGTACGCCTTGCGTTTCTGAAGTTTGGCCGTTGAAGTCGCTTAACGTGACGTTGGTTTTGATCAGATCTGCAGTGGAGCGTCCCAAACGCCGTAGCATGGAGTATGGCATTATATTGACTGCCGCTCCGGTGTCCACCAACATCTTGCTGACAGGCTTCCCATTGATGTAACCTCGTAGGTACAGGGCTTTCAGATGTTTGTAGCCCTTCTCACGTGGCTTCTCAAAGATAACCGGCCATGAGCCGCAGTCAAACTGTGCCACTGGTAGCTCGTTGGTTCTTGGCGCGCAGAACTCTGAGGGAAGTATGAATACCATGTTTGTGCCAGCCGATGTCTTTGCATCGGCTTTTACCGGTTTGGGGCGCCACTCTTTCCTTTTCGGGCGATCTTCCGTTTCCAAGGTCTGCCGAATCTTAACGGCCAGATCGGGCCGTGCTTTCTTTAAAGCGTGGAGATACTGCGCTTCGGCTTCCTCCAAGTTACGCAGCCGCTGCACTCTACACTTTTGGGTGTGTCTGAGTCCGTCGGGACACCACCTTGGAAGGTGATATCTGTCTTTTTCTTTGTCATCCATTGGCTCCTCGAGATCTTTTGCTCGAGTGGACTCCCTGTATCGGCTCTGAGGTGGGAGAGGCCCTAGACGCTTGAACACTGACACTGGCCCCGTGTCCTCCTTCTGCTGTCCGCATTCCGGGCAGTTATCGATTGTAGGCAATCGGCTCATTCCCGCATCCCAGCAATACTTGAAGAAAGGACAATCCCAATGTTTGTTTGCGCCTTCCTTTTCTTTTGACGGTCCCCTAGCGAGGTGCTCATATCCTTCATCGTCTCCATCGCGCCGGCGACGTCGGTCATGCTGACGCTCATACTTGTTAAGGAGATGCGTGGAATGTGGCTTCTGATATCGCACGCTCCTCACCTGTTCCTCAGTTAAATACCGCCTGTCATCGTAGCTGGGCCGGTCGCGTGGACCAGCCCCCTCTCTTTCTTTGCCCCGAGAGCGACCGCCTTCCTCCTTATACGTGCCATGGTGGTACACAGGCCCTGCCATGTTGACATCGAACGAGAAATCCAACTGGCGCCTCGTGGAGTGGCTGTGTTCTACCATGTTGACGCCGGGAAACGGGTTGGTGTCTACTTTCATGGCGAATTGCCCCAGGATCAGACGGCCCTGCTCTATCGCCGTTTGGATCTGGCGACGTAGCTCTTTGCAGTCATTGGTGGTGTGGGTGAACGAGTGATGCCACTTGCAGTATGGTCTTCCGTTCATCTCTTGAGCCATAGGGATTTTGTGGCCTTCGGGTAACCTCAGCTGCTTTTCTTTCAGCAGTAAATCGAATATCTGCTCAGCTTTGCTCACATCGAAGTCGAACCCTTTTGCAGGCCCTTGCTGTTTCACCCATTTGCAGGATACAGGATCTGCCCCCCGAGCCCATTTAGCCACGGCCACCTCCTGGTCTTGCGTAGGATCTTCTTCTTCTGTATCGACCAGGCCTATCGGACGTTTGAACTTGTCTTGGTACAACTCAGGGTGGCGCTGTTCATACATCGTCAACTTCTGGGCCATGTGCGCCAATGAGTTGTACTCTACTTGGAAAGCCAGATCCTTGATAGGTGCTGAGAGACCCAACACTGCCAGCTCGACTGCTTCTTTTTCAGTTAAACGAGCTGAGTAACATCAGTTCTTGACAGTCCTGAAGCGCTGGATGTACTCGGCTATAGTTTCTCCCCGCTTTTGCCGCACCTGTGCCAGGTCTGCAATGCCAGCCTCGGTAGCCTCTGAATGATACTGAATGTGGAACTGCTCTTCCAGTTGCTTCCAGGTCTGGATCGAATCAGGTGGCAACGAGGTGTACCACCCAAAAGCTGGTCCTGTCAGAGATTGCGCAAAGAACCTTACGCGCAACTGATCCGATGATGAAATCATGCCTAACTGTGCCAGGTATCGTCTCACGTGCTCGATCGAGCTCGACCCTTCTGACCCGCTAAACCTTGAGAACTCAGGAAGCCGATACTTGGGTGGCAGCGGAATCAGATCAAACTCGTTGGGGTACGGCTTGGAATAGCCGATTGTTCTTCTCTTCGGCACGAAGCCGAACTGGTCTCTCAAGATAGTACGGATTTGTTCCACCGTTTGAGCTGCAGGGGCTAAACTCTCATGACTCGTTCCGGTGGCATACTTGGCTAGCCATGCCTGTTTATCAGCGTCCATCCCAGAGATCCCTGCTCTAGAAACGCCTGCTCCTGAAACCCCTGCTCCAGGAACTCCTGCCGCAGAAATCCCTGCGGTCGCAATCTGGCTGGTGCGTGTCAGGTTATTGCAGTCCGGCACGTAGGTGCACACATATCCATGTGGGATTTCTTTAGGTGGCTCAAACAGGAACTGGCAATCGCCTGGGTCGCCTCCGACCTTGTAGACGACGTACGCCGCCGCCCCTGGTGGCTCCGGAGCTGCAAGTGTGAATGGCAGCGGTGGCCTGGCCTGGAGCGGTCTTTCTCCCTGGTGAGTCCCCAGAGTAGGCCCCGACGGAGAGTACTGATGTTTCATGATCTCCTGAACTACGCGAACTGCGATCCGCTCGAAAGCGTTCACCAGGCTCTCAGAATGGCGGTGAAGAGAATGAGCCACCATGTAGTTGACTTCCTGTCGCAGAGCTCTGGTGCGCTCCTCTGAAGGAACAGACAGATCCACCTCATCAAGAGCACCCTCGGGTGAGAACCCTTTCCACCTGATGCCATGCTTACGAGTCCTCTCAAAAGAGCCGATGAGATCGGCTTCGAAGAGAGCTTTGATGTCATCATACTTCGCCTTGTGCTCCTCAGGCAGCTCGTCGTACGTGACTGGTCTGTCCCCCACCTCAGCGTCGGATGTTGATGCAGATGTTGTTGAAGGTCCCACCGGGCGTGCCAGAATGTGTTGCTGTCAAAACCCACCGGCGAGCAGCGACGAGCAACACGAAGAGCCGGGAGGCTCCCAGAACTGCTGGTGGGCCCTGGTCCCTCGGGCAACGGCCCGCAAAACTCCGGCACACGTCCTGGCTTGGTTCGAGGGCGTGCCACCTGACCTATACCTGGTCGGGAAGGTGATGGGTTGCTTCGAGTGGTTTCCTGCATGGCAAACAAACACACGTAAAATTCAAGCCGCAACCGGCTCCCAGGTTTCCCTGTGAATCGGCTCCTAGAGCCGATTATCCCATGGTTCTGTATTAGATCTACGATAACATGGGGTTTTGCTTCATCAATACAAGTTAAATCGATCTACGACAGTTTAACGTTTTCACGACATAATTGGAACATCCTACACGTAGTTGAGCCTGGTAGATACAAAAGATGATAGAAGACTAACCCTAGAGAAGGCCTAAAAACCAACATAAAGTCAATTCCCGGAACAACTCCCCTCGGATTGGCAAACCATATCTTACATATTACTGGATCGTTCAACCCGTTTGCAAGGCCTGATCATGTAGATATCAAACTAAACCTTGGAGAACAAGGCACAACTATAACAGATCAAATCGACTTAAATAAAGATCAAGCAAGATGCCACCCTTACACCCGGGAAAAGGTGCAAAGGCGGCGAGATAGCTAGAGGCAGCATAACTAAACTATCATAGCAAAAAGGTACCGATGCTAGCCTAAACAAATCTATGATAATAGTATTACTCGCCATCAACAAGGCTTCAGTACGAGTAACACCAAATAACGCATAAGTAAATACTGCCTAGATCGCAAGATGCGATCTAGGCAGCATGACACTTACCCGAAAGAAACCCTAGAAACAAGGGGTGGCGATGCGCCGAGATTGTGTTTGTTGTGAACGTGATTGTCCTCCTTTTCTCAATAACCTTAGGTACATATTTATAGTCCGGAGACTTTCTATCTTTGGAATAATTCTAACAACTCTATCTCCTACCTAAACCGAAACGTAACCTATTACAATATAAGATACACGGGAAATTTAGCCCAAATCAACGCACGAGGCCGATTCAACAACACGTTGCATATACATATCTTCTAAGCCCATCTTGATTACGGCCCATCTCCTCCTTTGGACAAAATATGGCGATAACAACTTGTTACCGAGGTAGCAATGGTATGATGTAGTTGATAAGAATTTTTAGATCATCCTAGCTTGGCTCCAATTATCATGTGGTGACAACACTTTCCTTATTGACGATACAAGCATCCATTGCATCTTTAATGTACCTAAAACAACATTCAAGTACATCTTGGTTCCCAAACTTATTGGGTCCAAAGTGGTTAGAATAACCACAACACATAGGATACATTCCATAAAAATATGTGCATATTTAGAGATGAAATTTGAATTTCATGCACATCTTAGCCATTTAAGGATTTGATGGAGTATACCCTATATATTGGATCAAAGAAATCAAAACATGCCATAAGATATACATTTATTAAACATGCATGCGCGAGAATTTCAAGATCCAACGAAGATATACTTTGGAAAAACACCAAAAATATTCAAGAAGGCATACAAGGTGTGACAAAACACATTTGTTGTCAAAACTATATCAAAGAATCAAATCAACACAAGATTTGTTCAACAAAGTTCAACAAATGAACCGAGCAAAAACTATTAAGCATGAAAGATGAAATAAGAACACAAATGCTAGAAGATTTATCTCATTTAAGAAAATAAAATAGAGAATAAAGAATGAGATAACAAACTCCCAAAAGAGCAAGGTTTCAACAAATAAACCAAACCCTTAACACTTTTCACAATGGCACAAGGTTCCGAGAAGAAAAGGTTTGTCTTCCACTAAAACACATTTGATAAAAATCAAAAACATCATCAAAGATATGTTCAAAAGCCAAGGAAGACAATGGGAGCCACACCAAAGTTTTGGAAATAAAATAAGGCAATAAGAGGTTAACTCCAAAGTGAAGATGATCCATAAATGCTACCACACACAAGTATATCAATTGTCAAAGACAATGAGTGTATCGGAATAGATTTCCGATGGTATATTGCACGAATATTAAAATAAATCTTCACAATAAAAATCATAGGATAAAAAAAATATTAAGCACTATGCAATGATAGAGATTCTTGATAGCTTCAACTAGTCACAAATCATGCAAAGCAATGATTAGAATAACTTGAAGCAAATGGTATCCCAAATAAGATATAGAGATATGTATTTGAGAAAGACCGCACCAAGAATTTCTTACTCAAACAAAGACCAAAATACGAGGAATAAAAGCTTCCACCAAAAATAGGACCTTGTTTGAGCCAACATGCCACCTAGAAACAATATAATCATCAATATCAACTCTAAGTGGCACTACCTCATATGTTCACATTTCCTAGGATTGTGATATGCAAAAAAAGCATATTACTCCCCCATAATGTGATATTCATTTTTTCTTAATAAGAGGCAAAGCAACCTCAACTAGAGAGAATTAATGGACATTTAGAATTTGAATTTCTCATGAGTATGGCACACCACATAGTGACTAGATAAGCTTGCAATATCAATACTAAGTGGTAGTACTCACATACACACATTTTAAGGTTTGAGAGATGCACAAGGCATGTCACTCCCCCAAAATGGTATGTTCCATTAACCACTCTAAAAGAGCCAAATAAGATATCATCAAGATGCATTAGAGGCTCAAAATAAAACACACGAGTAAATGATGTGCCAAACACCTAGACATACTTGAATACACGGAATAATCAAGCATGAGACACACCAAATACAAACACATACTTGGTAGAAAACCAAAACATGTAAAGGGGCAAGTAACTTACAATATAAATGAGTTAAGTACAAGTACCGCGAAGAGGCACATTGAATATAAGATAGGGAAATAATAATCCAAAGGATTTGGCTTGATCAAATATAACATATGAAGATCCCTTAATTCTTCATGAGTTAGCCAAGTTTCCAATGCCCTCCAAAAACACCTATTGATCAAGTTTGAGCTAGTTGGTCCCCAACCAAGTTGGGTCCTAAGAGGTTAGTCACAATAGGCTTGGCAACCTAAATGGTTCTTTTCTTGACACCACTTTGAGTTCCAACAAACTTGGCAAGCACATTGCCATCCTTATCCTTCCTAAGAGAATAATCATCATCAACAATGATAGGGTTAGATAAGGTACCGTTTGAACATGAAGAGGCAAAGTGCCCCTTCACACGACATATGTAGAAACAAGTGCTCCCCTTTCTCTTATTCATTGATTTCTTGGCTTGGGGGACATTATCTTGATTTTTCTTCGGAAGTGGACTAACTTCAACTTGGGCTTCAACATGAACTTGTGGCTGCTTCCCTTGTTGCTTCTCACTCAAGTGCTTTTTCTTCAATGGACAAGATCTTACATGATGTCCTTCAACCTTGCACTTGAAGCAAATAATCTTGGCTGAATTCTTAACTTGGTTTTGGCCCTTCTTCTTGTTTATATTGGACTTATTCTTTTTATTGGAGTTGAATCCATGTCCACTTTTATCATTAGGGGATTTTTGCACACTCAAGATATTATCGAGTGTGGATTTCCCTTCATGACTCTTTTCCAAGTCATTCCTCAAGGAAGTGACTTGAGCCTTGAGCTCTTTGATTTCCTCTACATGGTTAGTATAAATACAAGTACTAGAGGAAGTAGAAGCTTCATTGTTAGAGCAACAAGGCAAATCAATTAATCCAACACAAGGTTTATCAATAATATGGCTAGATGAATTACTAGGACTAGCACATGGCAAAATAGCATTTTGAGTAGAAGTTGTGCTAATGTCCAAAAGAGGCTCACAAGATGTTACCTTAGTAATACTTGCCTCATGAGCTAACTTTATCCCATAATAAGATATTAGAAGATCATTATGAGAGCCCGAGAGCTTTTCGTTACTTTCTTCCAATTTCCTATACTTGTTAGTTAGCAACTCAAGTTGAGCCCTTAGCTCAACATTCTCCTTTAGGATAGATGCTTCACAAGAAGTAGAGTTAGTAGCACAAGCATCATTAATGGAATTTTCCTTTTTAAGCTCATAAGATTCAATTTTTTGTGTGAGGAGACAATTAGTGTGCTTCTCCTCGGCAAGCTCTTGCTTAAGGAGATTGAATCTCCGACTCACATCATCAAGTTGGAAATCCAACTCCTCTATGGTTCCCGTTTGTTTAGTTATGGTGTCCATAACGTGTTTGAGACAAGTAACGGCCTTATTATTACCATGAAGAGAGGTACACAAAAAATTCAACTCAAGCAAGAGAGCACTAGTATCCTCATCAATGTCATCATCACTATCATCATTATCATTGCTATTATCTTTACAAGATATATTGGGATCCAAAGTAGGAGATACCTTTGATCCTCTTGCCATAAGGCACATGTGAGCATGGGAGAATGAAGATGAGGATATTCTTTAATCTTCATTCATGATCATGTCTTGCTTCATAGAATGTTTGATTTCCTCTACATTGTTAGATAAACAACTAGAGGAAATAGGAGCATTTTGTTCATGGTAACAAGGCAAATCAAGCGTATCATATACACTAGTACTCAAATAATTTCTAGATGATATACAAGGACTAGCAACACAAGGGGATATAGCATTATTTTTTCAAGAAGTGCTTAAGTACAAAGAAGAAACATTGCAATGGGATAGAGATGAAGGATCATCATTAGCGAGCACAATATCAACATTGCAATTCCCAACACCACTCACCATATCTTTACCTTGTGTCTTGCCACACATTGGTGAAGTGGGTGAAGATGAGAACTCATCGCGGCCGGAGGTGGAAGCAACTTGGAGCTCTTCATGATGTGAAGGAAAAGAGATCTCCTCGGAGAAACCACTGACAATATTAGAAATGGAACCACCAAATATTTCTTTAAGCTTGGTCCACTTCTCATGAGACGACTTGTGCTTTACAATCATCAAGAACAAATTAACTGTGGGGCTCAAAGAGAAAATAAGCTCATTAGATACTTGAGCTTCGAGATGTAAATTTTTCTCATCCTCTAAAGATAGATTTTGAGGATCCATAGGAGGATAAAAACCTACATCTAGAAATCGCTCAATATTTGGACACAAGGTCCGAAGATTACAAAGCAAGAAATTTCTCCACAAAGCATAATTTGTGCCATCAAAGATAATTGTGTCATTGTGCACTATACTACTAGCCGACATCTTTACACTCTAGGCAGTGAAGCCTAAACAAGGAGAGACCTTGCTCTGATACCAATTGAAAGGATAGAGATGTCGCCTAGAGGGGGGTGAATAGGCAATTTCAAAACTACTATGGTTTTGGCTTGATAGAATGCGGAATTAAACTAACGTTTATTTTACAAGCACAAAACCTAAATACACTAGGCTCAACTAAGTGCACCAACAACAAATTAAGCTAAGCAAGATAGCACAAGATAAATATACCACAAGTGATAAGCAAGATATAAGTACTTCAAGCTCGATGGCTATCACAAGGAAAGTAAGCTCGGATATAGATATAACCGAGGCACGCGGAGACGAAGGTGTATTCCCGTGTTCACCACCTTTATGAAGGGGACTACGTCACGTTGGAGAGGTGTGAGGTTCCACGAAGGATTCCTCACGCGCCACAAAGTCTCACCTTCTTCTCCGACTCTATCCCACGAAGGAATAGGCCCTTTCCTTATGGCTAGCTTTTCCTCCACTCCGGAGATGGCAAACTGCACAACCACTTCACAAGCTCCACGAAGGAGAATCCCGGGTCTATTCACAATCTTCCACGAAGATAACACCGCGGTACCAACCGCCAAGCCAACTAGGAGGTCACCCTCCAAGAGTAACAAGCTCACGGTCTCTCACTCGAACAAATCGTAATGGAGAGCTCAACACTTATGAAAGAATGCAAAGCAAGACCACCAAGGGTGCTCAAATCCTTCACTCTCAAATCCCACCAAAGAAACAAGTGCTACGGAGGAATTAGAGAGGAAGAACAATGGTGGAAGTCAACCAATGACTCCAAGATCTAGATCCAATGGGTTCCCCTCACTTAGAGGAGGAATTGATTGGTGGGGATTGTAGATCTATATCTCCTCTTCCAAAGCCCTCAAAAAGATGCAAGAATCATAGGAGGGAAAGGGGAGGAAGCAAGCTCAAGAGGTTCAACAATGGAGGTCAATTTCGTGGTCAAGAACACACTAAAACGTTGGGAGAAGAACCCCCTTTTATAGTGGAAAGCAAATATGGCCGTTGGGAGAAAACTGTGCGAATCCGGTTGAAAGTTCGGTTGGACCGGCTCCCGAACCGGATGGTTCGGTTCCTAGACCGGAAAACCGAATCTACAACCGGGATGAAACTGACTTCACGCAAAACGCAATAACTTTTGCATCCGGACTCCGATTTCGATGATCTTGGGCTTGTTTTGACGAGGACAACAAGCTTTAAAAGATTGTGCAGATAAACATCATAGCCCAACAAATGAGGATATAACCAAATGAAGAAAGGTAAGAAGCCTCCCTAAATAAGAACAGATAAAACCTTCAAACTCAAAAACGCCATAGAAGATGCATACGAATTCCGTTTTCGATGAACTTGGGCTTGTTGAAGAGCTAGCAACAAGCTCAAGAACCTCACATGGAGAAACACCAAGAAGCAACAAAATAGGAAGATGCAAAGTATGCAAAGGATTGAGCTCCCTATGACGATGTTATCAAGTTACACAACCGAAAGCCCCTCTGTTGGAGATATGCCCTAGAGGCAATAATAAATGTAGTTATTATTATATCTTTGTGTTTATGATAAATGTTTACATTCATGCTATAATAGTATTAACAAGGAAACATTGATACTTGTGTGATTTGTAAACTTAATTTGAAGTCCCTAGTATAGCCTCTATACTTCACTAGCTTGTTGGTTGATTAATGATTGTGGTTTCCCTATCATGAACATTGAGATGTTATCAACAACAAGATCATATCGTTAGGAGAATGATATGGTGGACATACTCCTATAGATAAGCGTAGCATAAAGATCAAGTCATTTCAATAGTTCAATTGCTATATGCTTTCTGATACATAGTAACCTAATTCCTTCGACCATGAGATCATGCATATCACCTTTACCGGATGGATGCTTTGATGACATCAAACACCACACCGTAACTGGGTGGTTATAAAGGTGGCATTGAGTGTTCGGAAAGTTTTGGTTGAGACACATGGATCAAGAGTGGGATTTGTCCATCCATATGACGGATAGATATACTCTGGGCCCTCTCGGTGGAATGTCATCCAATTAGCTTGCAAGCATGTGACTTGGTCACAAGGGATCACATATCACGGGAACGAGAAAAGAGTACTTATCAGTAACGAGGTTGAACTAGGTATGCAGAGATACCGACGATCATAACCTCGGATAAGTAACATATCGTGAGACAAAGGGAAATTGGTATCGTATGTAAGTGGTTCATTCGATCGCAAAGTAATCGTAGAAATATGTGGGAGCCATATGAATTTCCAGATTACTCTATTGGTTATTGTTCGGAGAAGTGTCTCGATCATGTCCGCATAATTCACGAACCGTAGGGAGACACACTTAAGGATTCGACGTTGTTTGAGTAGTTATGGTATTATGAGAAAGAGACCGACTGTTGTTCGGAGTCTCGAATGGGATCCGGGATATCACGAGGTGATCCGGAATGGTTCGGAGAATAAGATTCATATAAGGAAAGTCCCGTTTCGGAGTTCGGGAATGATTCCGGTGTTTTCATCGGGAATGTTCTAGAAGGTTCCGGATTGTCCGGCACTCCGGGGGGGAAGGGGTACATGAATGTGTCATTACATATTGGAATGATTGCATCATGTACTAAGTGTTCTTGCTGTCCCAAATAAAGGATTAAATTGAATCCTAAAACAGAAAAGTCAAATGTCCAGTTTGAAAGTCAAACGGCTAAAACAAGAAACTGTGGGAAACAAGCAAGAGGAGTTGGGAACCGACTTGAGGGAGGAGTCTCCTCCCCAAGCCGGCGCGCCACCCAAGGCCGACTTGGGGAGGGAATCCCCTACCCTGGCCGCGCCTCCCCACCTATAAAAGGAGGGGCAAGGCCCCCTCCTCTAGACACACAAGTTTCCACCTCTAAATCTCCGGTTTAGAGCCGTTTTGGTTTAGAGCTTCTAATTGCTTTAGCCAGCGGTTTAGAGCCTTCTAATTGGTGTGTCTAATCTCTAGACCTCTAATTGCCCTCTCTCATAATCCACCATACTTGCTCCGGCTTAAGGCGAAGCCCTGCGGGATTTCCCCTCTACTTCCGGTACCACGCCGTTGTGCTGCCGGAATTGCGAGGAGAGTGCTACAACCTCCGATGCCTTCTGGAACAAGGGAGAGGAAGGTCTTCGTCGAGTACCGAACGTGTGACCGACTACGGGAGCGCTGCTGGAACGCAGCGCCGGAAGGATCGTCTACACGATCTTGAGATCGGGAAGAGTACGACTACATCACCCACGAGAATCCGCTCTCGTTAAACGCTTTGGAATCTTCGAGGGTAAGTTATTCCATCGACTCGTTGCTACAATCTAGTAGATAGATCTTGGCTTGTTTGTTTGTATGCGATAGAAAATTTTTGTTTTCCATGCTACGAACCCCTACAGTGGTATCAGAGCCGTGTCTATATGTAGATCTATTGCACGAGTAGAACAGAATGGTCATTGTGGGCGTTGATGCTTTTATTGTCGATTGCTTCTTGTGTACTTTGCATCTTGCGGTATGTTGGGATGAAGCGGCCCGGGCTAACCTTACATGACATCGTTCATGAGACTTGCTCCACGCTTGACATGCAACTTGTATTGCATAAGTGGCTTTGCGGGTGCCTGTTTCTCCTAGCATAGTTAAGATCCAATTTACAACGGGTGATTAACAATACTAGTATCAATGTTGTGGTTCTTGTTCGTAAGTTAGAACGACACTTATTGAAAGCCCCAAACCACGTAAAATATGCAAAGAAAGTAGAGGCGTCTAACTTTGTTTTGCAGGGGTGTGCAGTGATGTGATATGGCCATGGTTGTGATTATATTTGATGTATGCAATGTTCCTTATTGTAAGTCGGCAACCGGCAGGAGCCATATGGTTGTCTTTAATTTATGTTAAGACCCGCGTGTCTATTCAAAGTAGTTGTAATAGTTGAAGCCGGTGGACGACAACCATGGAGTAGCGTCATTGACCTTGATGCAATGCCGGTGATGATGGAGATCATGTTCGTGCTTGAAGATGGAGATCGGAAGCACAAAGAAGAAAGGCCATATCATATCACATATATATTGAATTGCATGTGATGTTAATCCTTTATGCATCTTGTATTGCTTAGTAGACGACGGTAGCATTATAAGATGATCCCTCATGCACATGAATTTCAAGTCATAAAGTGTTCACCCTTAGTCAGCACCGTTGCTAAAGCTTGTTGTTTCGAAGCACCACGTGATGATCGGGTGTGTTAGATTCCGCAAGTGTATACAACGTGAGCAAGCCAGATTTGCTCATGCGGAAACTAAGGTTTGATCTTGACGAGCCTAGCATGTACAGACATGGTCTCGGAACACGGATCACCGAAAGGTAAAGCATGAATCATATAGTAGATATGATGAACATGATGATTGTTCGCCATTGAAACTATATCAACTCTCGTGATGATCGGTGTTGATGTAGTGGATTTGGTTCGTGTGATCACTAAAACAATGTGAGGGATATTGTTTTGAGTGGGAGTTCACCTAGTTTAATTACATTAATTTATTTGAACTCAATTTGTCATAAACTTAGTCTAAACTATTGCAAATATGTTGTAGATCAATGGCAGCCCCTACCATCAATTTTAATGCGTTCCTAGAGAAAGAAAAGTTGAAAAACAATGGAAGCAACTTCGCGGATTGGTTCCGCAATTTGAGGATTGTCCTCACAGCTGGTAATTTGACCTATGTGCTGGATGCACCGCTGGGTGACCCACCTGCAGCTGATGCTCCCGATGAAGTAAAGAATGTTTACCTCGCTCGGAAGAATCAGTACTCCATAGTTCAGTGTGCTATCTTGTATGGTTTGGAATCGGAGCTTCAGAAAAGGTTTGAGGATTCAGACCCATATGATATTGTCGAGGATCTCAAATTGATTTTTGAGACTCATGCGGCAATTGAAAGCTATGAGGCTTCTGAAAAGTTCTTTAACTGCAAGATGGAAGAGGGCAGCTCCGTCAGTGAGCATGTGCTTAAGATGTCTGGGCACGCAAACAAACTTCAAAGCTTGGGTATAGTGATTCCTAATGCTTTGTGGATTTACCGTGTCCTCCAATCACTACCACCAAGTTACAAGAACTTTGTGATGAACTACAACATGCAGAACATGAACAAGACGTTGCCAGAACTCTTTGCCATGTTGAAATCTGCAGAAGTGGAGATCAAGAAAGAGCACCAAGTGTTGTTGGTCAATAAGACCACCAAATTCAAGAAAGGCAAGTCTAAGCAAAAGGGAAACTTCAAGAAGGGTGGTAAGAAAGCTACCACGCCGACGAAGAAGACCAAGGCTGGACCTAAGCCTGATACTAAGTGCTTTTACTGCAAGGGAGAAGGTCACTGGAAGCGGAATTGCCCAAAGTACTTGGCGGATTTGAAGAACGGCAACATCAAGAAGAAAGGTATATTTGATATACATGTTATTGATGTGTATCTCACTAGTACTCGTAGTAGTGCCTGGGTATTTGATACTGGTTCGGTTGCTCATATTTGTAACTTGAAACAGGTGCTGCAGAATAAACGGAAGCTAGCGAAGAACGAGGTGACGATGTGCGTGGGAAACGGATCAAAGGTTGATGTGATCGCGGTCGGCACGCTACCCCTTCATCTACCATCGGGATTAGTTTTATACTTAAATAATTGTTATTTGGTGCCTGCGTTGAGCATGAACATTATATCGGGATCTTGTTTATTGCGAGACGGTTACTTGTTTAAATCCGAGAATAATGGTTGTTCTATTTATATGAGTAATATGTTTTATGCACATGCACCTTTGATAGATGGTCTATTCTTATTGAATCTCGATAGTGGAAATACACATATCAACAACATTGAGGCTAAACGTTTGAAATCAATCGATAATTCGACCTATATGTGGCACTGTCGTCTTGGTCACATCGGAGTGAAACGTATGAAGAAACTCCATTCCGATGGACTTCTTGAATCACTTGATTTTGAATCACTTGAAAGATGCGAAGCATGTCTGATGGGTAAAATGACTAAGACTCCATTTTCTGATATGATGGAGCGAGCTACGGACTTATTGGAAATCATACATACCGATGTGTGTGGTCCAATGAGTGTAGCATCGCGCGGTGGTTATCGTTATGTTCTTACCTTCACGGATGACTTGAGTAGATATGGGTATATCTATTTCATGAAACATAAGTCCGAAACTTTCGAGAAGTTTAAGGAGTTTCAAAGTGAGGTAGAGAATCAACGTAACAAGAAGATTAAATTTCTACGTTCTGATCGTGGAGGTGAATATCTAAGTTACGAGTTTGGCGAGCATTTGAAGAAATGCGGAATACTTTCACAATGGACACCTCCGGGAACACCACAGCATAATGGTGTGTCCGAACGTCGTAATCGAACTCTCTTAGATATGGTTCGTTCTATGATGTCACTTACAGATTTACCGCTATCATTTTGGGGTTATGCATTAGAAACAGCCGCATTCACTTTAAATAGGGCACCATCTAAATCCATTGAAACGACACCGTATGAATTATGGTTTGGGAAGAAACCTAAATTGTCGTTCCTTAAAGTTTGGGGATGCGAAGCCTATGTAAAGAAGTTACAGCCGGACAAGCTTGAACCCAAAGCGGAAAAATGCGTCTTCATAGGATACCCGAAGGAAACTATTGGGTATACCTTCTATCATAGATCCGAAGGCAAAATCATCGTTGCCAAGAATGGATCCTTTCTAGAGAAGGAATTTCTCTCGAAAGAATTGACTGGAAGGAAAGTAGAACTCGACGAGGTTGTCGAACCTTCTCTCGAAATTGCGAGTAGCGCAGCACCGGAAGAAGTTCCTGTGGTGTCTGCACCAATAAGAGAGGAAGCTAATGATGGTGATCATGAAACTTCGGTTGAAGTTGCTACAGAGCCTCGGAGGTCAACGAGAACTCGTACAACTCCAGATTGGTATGATTCCGTTATGTTGGTGGACAACACCGATGACCCCGAGACATATGAGGAAGCGATGATGAGCCCAGATTCCAATAAATGGCAAGAAGCCATGAAATCCGAGATTGGATCCATGTACGAAAACCAAGTATGGACTTTGGTGGACTTACCGGATGGCCGAAAGGCTGTCGAGAACAAATGGATTTTCAAGAAGAAAACAGATGCTGATGGTAATGTTACTGTCTATAAAGCTCGACTTGTCGCAAAAGGGTTTCGACAAATTCAAGGAGTTGACTATGATGAGACTTTCTCACCAGTAGCGAAGCTAAAGTCTGTGAGGATTATGTTAGCAATCGCTGCATATTATGATTATGAGATATGGCAGATGGATGTCAAAACAACATTCCTCAATGGAGACATTGATGAAGAGTTGTATATGATGCAACCCAAAGGTTTTGTCGATCCTAAAGATGCTAACAAGGTATGCAAACTTCAACGGTCCATCTATGGATTGAAGCAAGCATCCCGAAGTTGGAATCAACGTTTTGATAAGGTAATCAAAAGTTTTGGTTTTATACAAACTTATGGAGAAGCTTGTATTTACAAGAAAGTGAGTGGGAGCTCTGTAGCATTCTTAATACTATATGTGGATGACATATTGTTGATTGGGAATGATGTAGACCTTCTTAATAGTGTCAAGGAATATTTGAATAATAGTTTTTCAATGAAGGATCTTGGCGAAGCAGCTTACATATTAGGCATAAAGATTTATAGAGATAGATCGAAACGCCAAATATCATTGTCACAGAGTACATATTTGGACAAAGTTCTAAAGAGGTTTGGAATGGAAGAAAGCAAGAAAGGGTTCTTGCCCATGTTGCCCAATACGACCTTGAGTAAAACTCAAAGTCCGACATCGGCAGAAGATAGAGAAAGGATGAGTAAGACTCCCTATGCCTCAGCCATAGGATCTCTAATGTATGCCATGCTATGTACTAGACCCGAAATTGCATATGCTGTTAGTTTAACTAGCAGATATCAAAGTGATCCAGGAGTGGATCATTGGACACCGGTCAAAAACATCCTTAAGTACTTGAGAAGAACTAAGGATATGGTTCTTTCTTATGGAGGTGATGAACAGCTCGTTGTTAATGGTTACACCGATGCTAGTTGGAACACCGATCCGGATGATTCTAAATCGCAATCCGGATACGTATTTATTTTGAATGGTGCAGCAGTTAGCTGGAGGAGTGCAAAGCAAAGCGTTGTGGCGAGATCTTCAACTGAATCGGAATACATGGCTGCTTCGGAGGCTTCACAAGAAGCGATATGGATGAAAGAGTTCATTACAGAGCTAGGTGTGGTTCCTAGTGCGCTGGACCCAATGTCTATCTACTGTGGTAACATGGGCGCCATAGCCAATGCGCAAGAACCAAGGTCACACAAGAAGCTGAAACATATCAAGCTACGTTTTCACGCTATTCGAGAACATATCCAGGATGGGGATATAAAGATTTGCAAAGTACACACAAATCTGAATGTGGCGGATCCGTTGACTAAACCTCTCCCGAGGGCAAAACATGACCAACACCAAACTGCCATGGGTGTTCGGTATATTACCATGTAATCTAGATTAGATGACTCTAGTGCAAGTGGGAGACTGTTGGAGATATGCCCTAGAGGCAATAATAAATGTAGTTATTATTATATCTTTGTGTTTATGATAAATGTTTACATTCATGCTATAATTGTATTAACAAGGAAACATTGATACTTGTGTGATTTGTAAACTTAATTTGAAGTCCCTAGTATAGCCTCTATACTTCACTAGCTTGTTGGTTGATTAATGATTGTGGTTTCCCTATCATGAACATTGAGATGTTATCAACAACAAGATCATATCGTTAGGAGAATGATATGGTGGACATACTCCTATAGATAAGCGTAGCATAAAGATCAAGTCATTTCAATAGTTCAATTGCTATATGCTTTCTGATACATAGTAACCTAATTCCTTCGACCATGAGATCATGCATCATATCACCTTTACCGGATGGATGCTTTGATGACATCAAACACCACACCGTAACTGGGTGGTTATAAAGGTGGCATTGAGTGTTCGGAAAGTTTTGGTTGAGACACATGGATCAAGAGTGGGATTTGTCCATCCATATGACAGATAGATATACTCTGGGCCCTCTCGGTGGAATGTCATCCAATTAGATTGCAAGCATGTGACTTGGTCACAAGGGATCACATATCACGGGAACGAGAAAAGAGTACTTATCAGTAACGAGGTTGAACTAGGTATGCAGAGATACCGACGATCATAACCTCGGATAAGTAACATATCGTGAGACAAAGGGAAATTGGTATCGTATGTAAGTGGTTTATTCGATCGCAAAGTAATCGTAGAAATATGTGGGAGCCATATGAATTTCCAGATTCCTCTATTGGTTATTGTTCGGAGAAGTGTCTCGATCATGTACGCATAATTCACGAACCGTAGGGAGACACACTTAAGGATTCGACGTTGTTTGAGTAGTTATGGTATTATGAGAAAGAGACCGAATGTTGTTCGGAGTCTTGGATGGGATCCGGGATATCACGAGGTGATCCGGAATGGTCCAGAGAATAAGATTCATATAAGGAAAGTCCCGTTTCGGAGTTCGGGAATGATTCCGGTGTTTTCATCGGGAATGTTCTAGAAGGTTCCGGATTGTCCGACACTCCGGGGGGGAAGGGGTACATGAATGTGTCATTACATATTGGAATGATTGCATCATGTACTAAGTGTTCTTGCTGTCCCAAATAAAGGATTAAATTGAATCCTAAAACAGAAAAGTCAAATGTCCAGTTTGAAAGTCAAACGGCTAAAGAAACTGTGGGAAACAAGCAAGAGGAGTTGGGAACCGACTTGAGGGAGGAGTCTCCTCCCCAAGCCGGCGCGCCACCCAAGGCCGACTTGGGGAGGGACTCCCCTCCCCTGGCCGCGCCTCCCCACCTATAAAAGGAGGGGCAAGGCCCCCTCCTCTAGACACACAAGTTTCCACCTCTAAATCTCCGGTTTAGAGCCGTTTTGGTTTAGAGCTTCTAATTGCTTTAGCCAGCGGTTTAGAGCCTTCTAATTGGTGTGTCTAATCTCTAGACCTCTAATTGCCCTCTCTCATAATCCACCATACTCGCTCCGGCTTAAGGCGAAGCCCTGCGGGATTTCCCCTCTACTTCCGGTACCACGCCGTTGTGCTGCCGGAATTGCGAGGAGAGTGCTACAACCTCCGCTGCCTGCTGGAACAAGGGAGAGGAAGGTCTTCGTCGAGTACCGAACGTGTGACCGACTGCGGGAGCGCTGCCGGAACGCAGCGCCGGAAGGATCGTCTACACGATCTTGAGATCGGGAAGAGTACGACTACATCACCCACGAGAATCCGCTCTCGTTAAACGCTTTGGAATCTTCGAGGGTAAGTTATTCCATCGACTCGTTGCTACAATCTAGTAGATAGATCTTGGCTTGTTTGTTTGTATGCGATAGAAATTTTTTGTTTTCCATGCTACGAACCCCTACACCCTCTTGATAGTGCGGCTATCTATCCTATAACCCGGTCTCCCAACAACCACCCCGAGACCGGTAAAAGGAAAACCTAGCAAGGCCATACCTTTGCCTTACGCAAACCGCTTGATGTTGATGACAACGCTTCAAGATCCACCCAAGCCGGAATGCAACACTTGATCATTGTTGCTTCGTGAAGACTCCTAATTTGCTCCCCATACACCACTATGGGATAGCTTCATTAATACATGTCTTCACATGTCCATTATCACCAATATGGACGGCAAGCTTCAAGCAAATGATCTTCTCGAGATGCTTATCTTGAACTTGCCCTTCTCAACCTTGATGACGATCACCACTTGATGTCATCCTCTCATGGGCTATATAATATCTTCATTTTTTAAGCATGCCCATGTAAAGATACCTGTCCATATAGAAAACGCAAAGGAAAATATATAATGGATTAGTTCATGATGCATAATTGACAAGGCTTACCATACCACAATACCATGTGGTACATTCTTTATGCTTCATGTGTTGACCAACTTGAAATCACTCTTCACTCTTTGTATTGGTCAACCAAGTATCTTCCCATGCTCCATCTTATTATCTTGAGGTACATAAGGAACTCTTCATTTGATTATATTCTCTAAATCATAGTCAACCATAGCTCAACTAATGAGGCTATCATGACACCGACTTAGAGCCATATCTTGAATTCTTATATTGAGATCACACTCTCAAGATCTTGATCATATCATATTCTTCTCTTCAACTCGATGATTTTGATGCCAATACTCAAGGTATATCTTTATCTTCATGGCATCCATACTTGAATCCAACACATGGACTACAAGCATGACCTATGGAATATACCTTCATATAAAACTCAGTGAAAACATCAGTCCATAGGGATTGTCATTAATCACCAAAACTACACATAGGGGCAATTACCCTTTCACCACTTGGCTTAACAGAAAGAGGAGCGCTGCAAAAGCACAGAAAGTCAAATCAAAAGACAGAAAGAGAGAAACAAGAAATACAAATGAAAATGAACTCACCCAGTAACTCTGGGCATGGTTTTACGCTTCGGAAGGTGCTGGGCTGACTTCTTTGTTCGCTTCTTGGGAGCGGCTTCAGAGACACCTGCTGGAGCGGTACGCTTCCTCGAGGGAG
This sequence comes from Avena atlantica, assembly GCA_910589765.1. NCBI lineage: Eukaryota > Viridiplantae > Streptophyta > Magnoliopsida > Poales > Poaceae > Avena > Avena atlantica. The sequence continues at coordinate 367,480,365 of OU342736.1, forward strand.
CAGGAGGTTGGGAGGCGAGAGGCTCGACGTCGTGCACCTGACCGGCCTGATTAGCTGGGGAAGTAGAAGCCGGAAATGCATAAGATATAGGCATTGCGGCGACTACCTCAAGAATTTGGACGTCGTCCGAATCAACTTCCTCCCCGTGGGCCGAGGTCTTTCCATGGGTGCAAGCCGGAGTGAGGTCTGACTTGGGAACAAACTCCGAGACAGGCTCCCCACTATTCGGGGTGCTCCGATCTGCGGTCCACGGGAGGGCCAGAACCTCGGCATCTTTGATCTTTTGCTGCGCAAATCTCTGCAAGAAAAGAGACAAAGAGGAATTAGCAAAAGGAGTCACAAACGCAATTAGAAAGCAAGGAACAAATGCGTAAACTTACCTAAGGAGGAGGATTCCCGCGGGTGAACGGCTTTAGCCCCCAGGTCCAGTCTTCCGGCATATCAGTCTTGAAGATAGCTCGGACACGCTTGTAAATAAGATAATCCTCGAGCTCAACCGATGAGACTCGGTTGGGATCGAGGGGACCGCTCATGTAACAGAGTTTGTGCGTACGACGCTGGAAAGGGCAGATTCGGCTGCTGACGAAGGTGGTCATCAGATCCTCGTCGCGTAGCCCGGCGCGGATCAACTCCTTCAGCCGAATCTCGAATGCCTCGGCCAAAGCATGGCTCTTCCTGGGGTTGTAGGTCGAGTTCTTCTTGGAAGGGGGGCGATGGAGAAGGCAGGGAGCCGGATCTTGTCTTCCTTTCCAGTGTTCTTGACATAGAAAAACGATCTATGCCACCTCTTGCAAGACTCGAGACCAGCAACACGAGGGAACTCGGATTTTCTCCGAGGTGTGATGGATGCGGCCCCATACTGAGTAAGCAACTTCTCAGAAGGCTGAAGGGATTTATCAGGGACGACGTTAGATCGGATCTGGAAGAATTTGGATCATACATGCACAGACGGCCAGAGGCCGAAGTATCCTTCTGAGGCCGAGATAAAAGCGAATAGGGAGGCGATGACATTAGCCGAAAGGTGATGCGGCTGGAGGCCGAAGAATTCGAGGAAATCCTTAGCGAAATCGCTAAGGGGAAGACCGAACCCACGAGCAAAGTGGGACATAAAGACGACATACTCGCCGTCGTTGAGTACAGGAGAGGATTCGTTGCCGGGTAAGCGACAGCCTACCTCGGCAGGAATCCGGCGAGTCCTAATTAGCCACTCGATCTCGCGACGAGTGACGGAGGAATCCTGCCATGAGCCCCGCTCTGGACCAGACGCTACATCGTCGTCTTCGACGAGCGCGCCACTAACTGAACTCGACATAGGGTCGTCGGAGGAATCAACGAAAGAAGAACTAACGGCGGAGCTAGGCTTAGAGGCGCGGGGCCCCGTCGTGGTTCTACGCGAAGACGGCGGCGGAGCGGAAAAGAACCGCACGGGAAATCTGGAGAACGGCAGATGTGCCTAGGGAGAAAACCTAGCAGTGGGACCATAGAAAAACTCACCGGCAACGGCGCCGGAGCAGGCGCACGGTGATGGGGACGACGGAGCAAAGGAATTATGGCCTCGCCGTCGAAGATGTCGATGGTGGCGCAGCCGCAGGAGCACGAACAGACGCGTGGGCGCAAGGAGGAAGAAGAGCAACGGTAAGCGAAGGGAGAAAGTGAGCCCTCTAGCCCCGTGCCCCTCTTTATAACCGCGCGGCCCTGGCAGTAGTGGGATCGTGCGTGCGAGCGTTAACCGTGTAAATTGTGCATGCGGCGGAACCGCTCGCGGCTGAGTGGAGCCACACCAAAGACCACACGATGCTGGAGAGGATCAGGCCTCCTGACCGATGCGATGCGCGAGGCGTCTCTGCGCCGACGCGACAAGCGCAGTAATCACTATAGCTTGTCAGTGGGCACTGTAGAGGAACAAAAAACTAGAGAAATAATGATGAGTGTTACACGTCGGACGAGGCGTGCACGAGAAGCAACGTGGATACCTCGAACAGAAAAAAGTAACTCGGAGATGACGAGAAATGAATATAGGGAAACTGATGTGGCCCGGCCAAGGTTACGGGCAGGACCACACCAGCTTCGGGGACTAATGTTGGGGAGGTGACCCCGGATAGGGTCAAGACAGGGGAAGATAAAAGGAGTTTCCCCTGTCATCTGCCGAGTTACTGTTTATATCGGCCGAGTCCTGTAAAAGTCGGCCGAGATAAGCACGGCCATGATACCTACGAAGGGAGCGATTCCTGATCCGGCCGACATACGAGTTAAGTCGGCCGAATATGTATGTACAACTTGAATGCAGGTAAAGGTCGAGCCGAGTAATCCAAGACAAGGCCGAGTAACACGAAGCTTGCGGGAGAAGGAGGTGCCTAAGGTCAAACCCTATCTGCTATAGGAGGAATCTAGACAGAGCCAAGCGCTAAGGACAAAGAGCAGAGATGCAGAGGGGCAGACATGCGTCACGAAGGTGACAGTGAGGAAGCCCGAGGCATACATGTGAGGCCCTCTGGAACCTTGCCACCGATAGAAGGGAGACACGGAAAGGAGCTTGCCGAGTTACCACTTTGGGACAAGCATATTCCAAGAATATGCTTGCCACGTCAGCCCTAGAAGGAGCCAAGGAACCCCTTTATAAGGAGAGGCATGGACTCCTGAGAGGGGGATCGATTCATTCAAGGCCGTAGGGCTCGTGTAGCTTTTCTCTTCTTCCTGCAAACAGCTCGAGGAGCACTTGTAGTCCAAGAGAGGAGAAATAAAGATTTGCATGTTAGTCATTTGTGTGTAGAAATAACTGCATCTTCCCTCTCCGGATCCCTCTAGCATCCATTGGCCCCAAACATTAGCCTACCCATGGCATCTGCCGTGCCACCACCACGACACCTCTCTTGTCGCCACCAGAGGAATTTGGTGGGAAAAGCGTGGTGCTCGGCCCTGGAAGGCAGATGTGCGAGGCGGCGGCCCCGTGATGGTGGTGGCTGGGCGTACATGGCTAAAAGGGAAGGCGATAGTGCCAAGGTCACTGTGACATGGTGCTTCGGGCCATAGGGCCTATGGTGCGGGGCTGCAGAGCCTTGCAACAAGGAAAATGGTTGCTGCCGGTGGCTGGTGTTGCACGGTAGTACAATACCCGACAATCGGTCTAATAGCTCATAAATGTCTTGGGATCCTTCCATAAGTGTCCAATAACCGAAACACGCATTGTAGAACAAGGTTTCTCTAAATTGCAATATTAGCATTAGTTAAAAGGTGAAAATCCAATGAAACCCGATGAAAACCAATGGAAAAACCTTGGTGAAAAGTGTTAACATTTGGAGCTATCAGATACCTATCCCACATAGATTAGTCAAATTCACATATATAATGGGTTAGTTCATAAAGCATAATTGATAAAGCTTACCATACCATAAGATCTCATGTGGTACATTCTTTATGCTTCATGTGTTGACCAACTTGAATCCAATCTTCACTCTTTGTATTGGTCAACAATGTTTCTCATGCTTGATACATGTAAAATGCATACATGAAGTTTGTAGTTTATTATCACATACTCCAAAAAGGGTAAGGTGAGAGAGCATGCTTCGAAATTTTTGAGAAGAATGGAATGAGCTAAAATGGGTCACTATGAGATAAACGAGCTGGTAAAGAGGGCCCATGGCATGGGGCCAACCCTAGGCCACACCACTACACCTCTTTCCCAACTCGTTGCTCTGATACCATCGGTTCCACCGCCATCCTTTTTTTCACCTAAACCCATCTATAAAAGGGTCCTAACACGATTTCAGAACATACGGAGGTAGAGATTGAAGACACATAAACAGAGAGTCTGCAGTCCACTGCTGGAATTGCCTCCGTTAGGCTCCATCCCCCTCTTGTCAATAGTGTCTATGGGAGATGAGGGCGTCTCATGTGACTGAGCTACTATGAAGACACAAGATTAGGATAAAAGGACAAACCGAGGTTACACGAGTCACTCGACTTTGGCATAATTTGGATCGTGCTAAATATTCTGACCAGAAGTTGTTTCTTTGCAATCCCGGTGTAACGCACGGACATGTTGCAGGTCCCCCACGGCATAAGATCATTGCTAGTCATCGTATCTAGAGTCATCAGCTTTACCATCGTCTTTACGCTCATAACGGTCATTTAGCTAGTGTACTTAAACCTCGTAGAGACGCACATGACAGAAAAAGAGGATGCAACACAAATGAAAAGCATGACAAAAAGCTCCTCCGACTTCATCTACAGGAAGACCGTACCTTAGAACTTTCCGGACATAGCCCTAACTAAAACGCCGGATCAACCGCGTTGTACTCATGAGTCTGTTGGTAGTTATGATTGTGGGGAGAACGATGCGTACCCGTTGGGGTGCATCGGTACGTGTTAAATAAGGTAGGGAAAAGCCCCCTACGTGGCTTACACAAAATATATGAGTCCGGGTGGAGTACTACTCCATACCGATTGTAAACAGGAAAAATACAACTCTAACACCCCCCCTTAATCTAAAGCTTGGAAAGGTTTAGATTACGTTTGAACTCATTGAGCTTTGTAGAGCATAGTGTCTTTGTGAAACCATCTGCAATCTGATCCTTGCTGGAGATAAATTTGACCTCAAGTTGTTTACTAGCAACTCGTTCCCGAACAAAATGGAAGTCAATCTCAATATACTTGGTACGAGCATGAAACACAGGATTAGCAGAAAGGAAAGTAGCACCAAGATTGTCACACCATAAGCAAGGTTTTTCAAGAAGAGAGATACCCAACTCTCGAATTAAGGCTTCAAGCCAAATCAATTCTGCAGTAGCATTAGCAAGTGCTTTGTACTCAGCTTCAGTGCTGGAACGTGACACAGTAGGCTGTTTCCTAGCACTCCATGATATGAGATTAGGACCAAAGAAAATAGCAAAACCTCCTGTAGAACGACGATCATCAAAATCTCCTGCCCAATCTGCATCTGAAAAGGCACTAAGAAGTGTGGAATTGGACTTACTAAACGTTAGTCCAACTGTACATGTACCATGAATATACCGCAATATCCGTTTAACTGTCGTCCAATGAGTGGTGGTAGGGGCATGAAGGAACTGACATACCTTGCTAACTGAGAAGCATATGTCTGGTCGTGTTAAAGTCAAATACTGAAGAGCACCTACAATGCTTCTGTATTTAGTACTATCATCAGGACCAAGGAGAGTACCATCATGAAGTGATAATGTGTCATTGGTAGACAAGGGTGTGGGAGATGAGGAACAATCTTGCATACCAACACGTTTCAGAATATCAGTGGCATACTTCTCTTGATTCAACAGTAAACCATTAGACTATCTGTGAACCTCAAGACCCAAAAAATAATGAAGATCACCAAGATCTTTAAGTGTAAACTCATGACTGAGATTCTTAAGAAGAGTTGTGATGGCATCATTAGAGGAACTGGTGACAATAATATCATCAACATATATGAGGAGAAATATCTGAATACCTGCATGATCAAATAGAAAAAGAGAGGTATCTGCCTTGGATGGTATGAATCCAAGTGTATGAAGCTTATTACTTAACCGATAATACCAAGCCCGAGGTGCCTGTTTTAGTCCATAAAGAGCTTTATCAAGTTTGCAGACATAGTTTGGGGTAGCGGAAGACTCAAAACCAGGTGGCTGTTTCATGTAGACCTCCTCTTCCAGAACACCATGTAAGAACGCATTCTTGACATCTAGCTGCCGTAGACTCCAACCTTGTGAGACAGATATTGATAGAACAATTCTAATAGTGGCAATTTTAACAACTGGACTGAAAGTATCCTCATAATCTATACCATACCGTTGTTTGAATCCTTTTGCAACAAGGCGAGCTTTATACCTGTCAATTGTACCATCAGCATTTTTCTTGATACGATAAACCCACTTGCAGTCAATGACATTCCTTTTAGAACTTGGAGGAACAAGGTGCCATGTGTTATTAGTCATGAGAGCATCATACTCATCTTGCATAGCAAGTCTCCAATTTTCATCAGAGAGAGCCTCATGAAGATTTGCTGGTTCTCCTGTAGATGTCAACAAAGCCCATCTAACAGTACCATCAGTACGAATTTTTGGATTTTTAATACCTTTTTGTAGACGAGTGCGCGATCCAACAACAGACAAGTCTGCACCATTATCTGGCATAGAAGATCCCTCAGGTGGGGAGACATCGCTGTCATCTGACCGCAGCGACCCCGAGGGAGCAGTGGCGCTGGGAGAGCGGTCGCTGTCGGTGTCCATGTGACGCTGCAGGGGAGAGGCAGCCGCGTCGCTGTCGGGGGCCGTACCCTGGCGCACAGGCGAGCCAGGCGAGCCAGCGTCGACCGCGTCGGGGCGGGAATCAGAAGGACTGCAGGGCGGGAAGTGCAGCGACTCCGAGGGCGCGTCGTGGCGTGAGGGCGGGGACCGCAGCGGAGATTCGCTCCGTATGGGCGCACGTACAGGGGGTGACAGCGACCCGTCTGCTGGCTCCTGATCCGAGAGACTGCACCCAGAATCAACATAAAAATCAGCATTTTCTTGTCCTGTAGTATCTTGTGCTTCTTGGTCCATATTGCATGTGCTGGGAACTGTATTTTGGTCAGAATTGAGTCTGGTTTGTTCAGAAGCGTTGTTGGTAGGTGCCTGTGGAGGAACAACAACAGGGACAATCGGCAAATAATGTTCATTAGTGTGCACACCCCTATTTGTAGTAACCGGGGACGGGTTTTCTGGAGACAAAAGAAGAATTTCCTCTCGAAGACGACGACCAGCGTCGGGGTGGAGAGAGGCAAAGGGGAAAATATTCTCATCAAAAACAACATCTCGAGAGATGTAGACACGGCCAGTGGAAACATCAAGACACTTGACTCCTTTGTGTAATGGGCTATAACCAATAAACACACATCTTTTGGAACGAAAAGAAAGTTTATGCTTATTGTATGGGCGTAAATTTGGCCAACAGGCACAACCAAAAACCCGTAGAGAATCATAGTCAGGCTTGATGTGAAGAAGTCGTTCTGTAGGAGTTTCAAAGTTAATGACTTTGGAGGGAGTGAGATTAATGAGAAAAGTAGCTGTTAGAAAAGCATCATCCCAAAATTTTAATGGCATAGAGGCGTTGGCAAGTAAGGCAATACCAACTTCAACAATATGACGATGTTTTCTTTCAGCAGAGCCATTTTGTTGATGAGCATGAGGACATGAAACATGATGAGTAATACCCACTTTTTGGAAGAAACCATTGAGTTTTTCATATTCACCACCCCAATCAGTTTGCATGGTAATGATTTTCCTATCAAACTTGCGCTCAACAAATTGTTGAAAATTCAGAAACACTTGATAAACCTCAGAACGCTTCTTAAGAAGATAAATCCATGTAAATTTACTAAAATCATCGATGAAGCTTACATAGTATGCATGTTTGCCTAAAGACAAGGGAGCAGGACCCCAAACATCAGAAAACACCTGTTCCAAGGGAATAGTAGAAACACTAGTGGAAACATGATAGGGAAGCTGGTGACTTTTAGCCTGTTGGCATGGATCACATATGTAAGAATTTATTTCTGGGGTATAGGGGAGATTGTTTTTTCTAAGAATTTGCTGAACAATGAACGACGAAGGATGACCTAGACGACGATGCCATGTAGAGGAAGAAGGCTTGACGGTGACCAAAGCATGCTTGGAGGAACCCGTTGACACAGGAACAAGAGGATAGAGACCACCCCGACATGGACCTCTATACATTATTTGCTGCGTGGCCTGGTCCTTGATCAAGAAAAAGAATGGATGAATTTCAATAAAGGCATTATTGTCTAAAGTAAGCTTATGAGCAGAAACTAAATTCATGGAAGAGCTAGGAACATGTAATATGTTACGAAGTTGAAGAGAATTGTTAGGGGTGTGCAAAACTGAATGACCAATATTAGCGATTGCCATACCTTGTCCACTAGCGTTGTGGATTTGATCATGGCCTGGATATGCATCATGGACCTGTAGCTTACTTAGCTGACCTGCAACATGGTTTGTCGCCCCCGTGTCAATAACCCAATTTGTGTCAACACCATAAGCACCTTTTTGTTCATTGGATGGATCCTCCTCATCATCATCACCATAGCGCCACCAGCAGTCATTGGCAGGATGACCCTCCTTTTTGCAAATCTGGCAGTAGACACCGGACTGCCAAGGAGAGGCGACACGTCCTTTATTTTTGCCGCGCCCCCCCTTAGGGCGACGATCCTGGCGACCCGAGTCTGGACGGGCGCGCGGCTGAGGTGGGGAAGGAGGGGGGCGATATGGTTGGGGAGGTTGGTAAGGGTTTGGTGGATAGGTGTATGGGGGCGGCGCATAGGAGGGAGGGGAGTAGTGGGGGTAAGGTGGTGTGGGATATGGGGGAGGGTTGTAGGACGGTGGCTGGTAAGGAAGCGGTGGTGTCGGGTTGTAGGTTGGTGGCGTGGGGGTGTAGGATGGTGGCGTTGAGTTATATGGGGGTGGCGTGGGGTGGTAGCTGGGAGGGGAAGGTAGAAGGGGTGGCTTGGGGGAGGCGCCTCCATAGGAAGCAGGAGGGCGGCGAGAAGCGGCGTTGACAGAGGAGGTGAAAGTGCCAACGTTTTGACCAGTAGCGGCGAGCATGTTTTCACGGTACTCATAGGACAAAAGCTGAGAGCACATATCATTGAGGGTTGTAGCAGGATTGGCGTTGATGGAGGCAACAAGAGGATTAAAAGTACCATCAAGACCATTGAGGATGTAGTCCTTGAGCTCATCATCATCAATCGGCTTTCCTGCAGCAGCAAGCTCAGAAGCAAAACCCTTCATCTTTGTCAGGAATTGAGTAGCATTCATGTCGAGCTTTTTTGTGTTTGTGAGAGCACCACGAAGAGTAGAGACCCTTGTTTTGGATTGAGTAGTGTAGAGGCTGGTGAGGGTAGTCCACACATCCTTGGCATGAACAAGACCAAAAACATTGGGTAGCATCTCATCAGAAAGATAATTCACCAGGTAGCTCATAACCTGTTGATCTTTGAGGGCCCAAGCATCATGGTCGGGGTTGGGGATGAAGATTTTCTTGTGATTTGCATCTTCAGCTTCAAGCTGCTGAGGGGGGGCCGCATCAGAACCATCGAGGATGCCCATGACACGGGCAGCACGAAGGGTAGGCAGAGCTTGGGTCTGCCATAGGAGGAAGTTTTCTCGAGTTAGCTTGGTGGCAGGCGGCGCCCCAAGAGAGGCCGACGGAGAAGGTGTCGAGGACGACATGGTCCTGGCGATCTAGGGTTTTAGGGAGGGTGGGAGATATGTGGTTGTTTTGGATGGAATTTGTGGGGAATAGGTAAAGGATGTCTTGATCTATAGAGAGGGGATGATCTTGGGATTTTTGGAGGGGAGAAGGAGTGCCGACGGCGATGGAGAAGGTCCGGCGGTCGGCGGCGGCTAGAAGGGAAGAAGCCTTGCTCGTGATACCATGTTGATAGTTATGATTGTGGGGAGAACGATGCGTACCCGTTTGGGTGCATCGGTACGTGTTAAATAAGGTAGGGAGAAGCCCCCTACGTGGCTTACACAAAATATATGAGTCCGGGTGGAGTACTACTCCATACCGATTATAAACAGGAAAAATACAACTCTAACAGAGTCACGAACACATATTAGAAGATTCAGTTAGAGTAAAACAGAGCTAGCTCGAGAGTAGCGGCAACGGCGGGAAGGCGACGCGGTCGAGCTCATGTATATACTCCATCGGGACATGTTCATCGGCGAGAAACGGGCACCGGCACCATGTGCAGGCGAGTCATGGCCTCCAGCTCGCGATCACTCCGGAACTCGGTCCTCAGCACGAAGACCCCCATGGCTATCGACAGGAGCCCCAGGACGATTATGATGGACCCGACCACGAAGGCGGCGGTGTCGGATACGAAAAACCGCCGCAGCATCATGGCCACGATTCCGCCGGCGACCATGCCGACCGAGAGGAAGAAGGCAAGCCACATCGCGGCGGTGCCGATCCACGTCAACGGCTCCCGCTCCGGGGCCTCGTAGTGGAAGCTGATCGGGCCGGGCTGCGCCAGCTCCACATCGCCGCCGCCGTCGTCCATTACGCGCGCGTGATCGATCGATCGGATGATCTTTTCGCCTGTGTACATGCAGGATCCAGCTCCGTTTCCGCACCTTGTTGTACTCCTCGTCCACGCGTACTTGTCTCTGGAAAACGGACTCGTACGTACCTATGGAATCGAATACGGACTTCAACTCGACGCCCATCGAGCCATCCATACATATGCATGCAACTGAACGTACGTGCCCACAACACGAATCGATTACACGTACATCTAGAAAACAAAATGAAAATATGCACGCGCATCAGGCGGCCTCTTACAACTAGAATCATAGTATCACTTTTACTTACCCAAGTGCTAAAAAGTGCACGATGGCCAGTTTGCTCCATCGAGCCATCGATTTGTGGCCGTCCGATGGCGCGTGAAGCGTGATGAAGCTGCACGACCACTCTTGTTCCGACAGTAACGGACAGCGACGTCCGGTGGCCCCACATGGCATGTGCCAGGGAGAGAGCCCCCTTCTCCACCTCTCTCCATTTGCCCGTTCCGTTCCCCTCCCATGTCTCTGCTAAATCGCCAAATCTCTAGGGTTCGTCGAATCTCCATGGATTGGTGGAGGCAAAATCAGTGGGCGGTGGTGGTATCTTGGCGTTGGAGAGCGGTCGTGCGTACGTGGGAACGGATGCCGGAGTCGGAGAGCAGTCGTGTGTGTACGGGTGTGGAGCGCGCCGTCGTGCAGCGGCCGCACGCGAGAGGGCGCTGAGCTCGGTGTCGGAGAGCGGTCGCACGCGAGAGGGGCGAGGAGCTTAGCGCCCTAGAGTGGTCGCACGCCAGGCCCTGGAGCTCAAAATCGAGATCTTCCATGTTGTAGGGCGCATATCTCGGCGTCGGGAAGCGGGAGCTCGCCTAGATTAGCGATGGTGACCGGTTACCAACGCGGTGGGCAGCTACGGTGAGGCTGCAGCAAGGGAAACCATGTCTACATACGAGGGATATAAATGCTCATCGCATTGTCTCTGTGTCGACCGATGTAGCTAGCAGCAAGTCGAGGTTCAGCTGACTCTTCGCCATTCTGGCCGTGCCCTGCGTCATTGGCCTATGTGTTGTCTGCTTGTCTTGTAAAAGAACATGCTTCTTCGGCGCATAAATACTTTTTCTTTCGATAGAGTACAGACAAAAACATGTGCACATGTTCCCTAGATTATATTGTGTATATTACAGTTAACCAATTACATTTTTCAGTTGTACATGGACATAGATAGCATGCATCATGTCCCAATACATGCCGCTCTACACACCCAACAACGAGCAGTAGCCCCTCTGGCAATTTAGCCAGATGTGTGCCCCTTGCCAGGTTTTATAACTATATACAACTACCTCTGCAACATTCCAACTGTAGGCAAGCCCTTAATTAGGTTACTCTAATGCTTTTGAATTTGCATATAGATGATTTGTCGCACTAAATGCTCCTATGAAATACGTCCTGACTTTTGCATCTTATCAACAGCCAGTAGATGGAGATGGATCTTGGGAAGGGAGACATGCATGCGTTACCCCTTGCATACAACCATACTCGCCGCAGTAGATACTATTTTGTGTTTTTCGATGATTTCTTACTTCCTAGATTCATCTCGACACTGATTCTTTTGTGAGATTTTCTACCTTTTTGTGAAAAAGAATGTGTGTACCGTGAACACCTTGGTTATTCCATGGTAACCATCCGTTGTTATTTAGCACAGTAGTGCAACACGCTACTCAGTGATTTTTTTTAGATGGAGGGAACAAAGACCATAGCAGATATATGTAGATCCCCATTACTCAAGTTGTTTATCGTGTTAAATTAGGTTGATTAGCCACTTCATCTTATGTTGCTTTAATCCATGGACTAGGGTTATTTTTTGGTCTCACTATGAAAAGTTATCCTAATGTTTATAAGTTACTTATCTATTAATTAAGTTGCCTAGACACTTTACTTTAAGTTATTTGTGCCATTAATTAAGTTGCTTTTCTACAGCTTGGTTCTCTCATAACAGTAACTAGGACAATAGTAATTCTTTGAACCATGTCTGAAGTTGCTTTACAATGGACTAGTTAATTAGCACACGAATAGTGTTGATCCATGCTGAATGTTAGTTTTTGCTAAGTTGCTTTTTCCATTCATACTTTGTTGGTACATACATGAGCTAAGTTGCGTTTTTTCTTATGTACTTTTTTGCTACGCACATGTTCTAAGATCTTTTGAATATCCAATTTCATTGTCAAGTTGTCTATGGTTGTTATTAGGTTGTATTGTCGTTAAGTTGTATACCGATTGCCTTGAAGTTGTGTTCGTTTTAAAATTAACGATTACCGTTAAGTTTGCTATTCATCAACTTGTTCTTAGATTTAAAAGTTGTTTTTAGTATGCCTAGAGTTGGATGTTGAAACTTACTAAGTAATTTCTCTCATCATGCTTATCTAGTTTTACGTGTTTATCAACCTGCTTTGTAGTTGGCTACTGAGTCAATTAAGTTGCTTAATCAATATGTTTAAGTTGGCTTGTGATTTCTAATTAAGTTGCTTCTCCATATCAACTTGTGTTAAGTTTTGCTATTTATCAACTTGATGTTACATTTACGCTAAGTTGCTTTCTCGGTATGCATAAAGTTATCCACTGAATCTTGCCAAGTTGTTTCCCTCATCATGCTTACCTAGGTTTACTTACTTACCGACTAAGCTTTTTAGTTGGCTACTCATTTAATTAAGTTTCTTAATCAATAGAGTTCAAAAAAAAGTTTCTTAATCAATATGCTTAAGTTGTCTAGTTATTTCAATTAAGTTACTTGTCCATATTATGATTAGTTAAGTTATTTATCAACTTGTTCTTAGATTTAAACTAAGTTGCTCTCTCAGTATGACTAAATCTGTCTGCTAAATATTACTAAGTTGTTTTCCTCATCATGCTTACCTAGGTTTACCTATTTACCAACTAGATTTTAGCAGCCTACTGATTTTAGTTAAGTTGCTTAATTAATATGCTAAAGTTGGCTATTGGTTTTTAATTAAGTTGCTTCTCCCTGTCATTATGTGTTAAGTTTTGTTATTAATAAACTTCTTGTTACATTTAAACTATGTTGCTTTCTCAGTATGCCTAAGGTTGTCTACCGAATCTTACTAAGTTGCTTTCCTCATTATGCTTACCTAAGTTTACCTATTTACCGACAAACCATTCTTTTTTCCACCATAATCCGGTAGTGCTTTCAGGTATAGGACAATCTTCTGCAAACATTATAAAATATATGCATGAGTGATGCAGTTACATTTTTAAAGTTGCACTTTAATGCATTTCTTACAAAGACATTCAAATCATTGACTGTATTACATTTTCAGGTTCTAGTAGCAACGGAACTGTTACCACTGTGTCAACATCATCAGCAAGATTTGGAGAATGTTTATCCTAAACAACAACCAAGATCTTCTTATTTTCTTCCTATCTTTAAACTGAAGCAAGACAGTTTGCAAATTGCTACGCGCCACCACTAGTTTATTACATCAACTAGTTGATCAAAATATTAAGTTCCTGTTAGCGTAGCTAAATTGTTTTATACCTCTTCAATAAGTTGCTTTTCATATTAGGATTTTTCCTTATTTCGATTTTTTTAGTACCTTACTTTTTTATTAAGTTCATCTTACAAAAAAGTTTAATTTGTTTTAATTTCATAGCTAAATTGCTTTTATTTTTATCACTAAGTTGCTCCTGTACAATAGAAGAGTTCGTTTTTGTTGAATTTTTATGTACAATGTTTTCATTTTAGTTTCATAACTTGTTTTTTAAGTACCTTTCTAAATAAAACTGAGTTGTTCTTGTTAGCATAGCTAATTTGTTTTATGCTTACTTTACTAGTTGCTTATCATAACTAAGTTGCTAAGTTTTCCTACCTTATTTTTTGATACCATAGATAATTTTCTTTATTTTTTATCACTAAGTTGCTCCCATAAAATTGGTGACTTCTTTTTTTTTTGACTTTTTATGTACTCCCTCCGACCCATATTAATTGACTTGGATTTGTCAAAATTTGGATGAATCTAGACACTATTTAGTATATAGGTTCATCCAAAATTTGGCAAATCCAAGCCAATTAATATGGGTCGGAGGGAGTACAATTTTTTCCTTTTAGTTTCCTCCATTCTTTTTTAAGTTCATTTTAAAATACAACTAAGTCGTTCATGTTTTTAGCATAGCTAAATTACTAAGTTGCTTTTCATAGAAGTATTAGTTCTTTTGATATCATAGCTAAATTGCTTTTACTTTCATCACTAAGTTTCCCCCTTACAAATAAAGTTACATTTTTCCTGATTTCCTTGTTGCTATATTTTTTCAGGTTCTTGTGGCAACAAACCAACGACAAGTCTGCTACTGGGAAGAATGTATCTTTTATCACCACTATGTACAACCCAGGTGAAAATAAAAAGGGGTCGCATTGATTTGTGTCCCAGTAGTGTCCGTGTCAAAGTACATATCATGTGAAGCCTACTATGTGTGAGATCTTTTAGAATATGCACTGCTTGGATGGTCCCCTGGTGCAGGATTTTTGCCTTTTCTACATGAAACTAGATTAGGTTTTGTTATTTCTAACATACAAATAAGTTGGTCCATGTTATATGATGTAGTTGTTTTTTGCACAAAATACTTTTTCCTTGTTGCTGCTCTGTTTTTCCCCTGGTATTAAGTTTGATATCAAGTTTTGATTCTTCCTAGTACTGAAAGAGTGCTTCTAGTTTCTTGGAACGAGGCAGAGGGGATGGGGGAAGGGAAGGGGATGCTCATGATTTTGGTTTCAGAAGTAATTTCTTACACAAATCCTAGGGGGATATTTCCTAATTTACAAGGAAGTAAACTGAACTGGAGAGGGATGAGGGGGAGGAGGTGAGGAAGAGAGAGGGATGCTTTTGGATGCTATACCTTTTTCGTTCTTGCCCTAGACCTGAAGAATTTTGCAGGTTCTAATGGAGGTAGGGGAGAAGGAGAGATCTGCCTTGGGGGAGGAATCAGAGATAGAGAGTGACGAGGTTTAATCTCGTCAATGCCCATTGTTATGGACTTGGGTTTTGGAGAAGATGGGGATGCTGGAGATCGTGGCACGGTTAACAGACAAGCAACCAGGGGACACGAGATTTACCCAGGTTCAGGCCCCCGGAGGGAAAACCCTACTCCTGCTTGTCTGCTCTTGATTACGGCGGAACCGAAGGTTACAGGGTGCACAGATTCGATCTGGCGTGGAGGTGTGTGCGAAAGTATGAGTCGAGAGGTCTAGGACGTGCCCTCCTGGCCTTTATATAGACTTAGGCAGGTCCCGGGCATAGTCCTAGTCGGTTACAAGTTCTAGGGTTTTACCCCTTTGAATTTACTATCTATGCTAGTCTTGCTCTCCAAGGATCCGAAAGCGTCATGGGCCTTGGCCACCCGAAAATCTTCATGGGTCAGCGTATATCTGCTGTGGGCCTTCCTTGGGCTAGACTAGGTATGCTGAAGTCACGTACCCATAGGGTATAACCATGTCAGTAGCCCCCGAGTGATCAGTCGAATCGTAGATTTGGCTGAGGACTCTTCCATCTTTCGGGTGCAACTATGTATTAATAGTATATGTGTGTAGGGATTGTTGACGCGTGTGCCTGACTCACCCGACGGATAAGGATCAGTTAACTGTCTTAGGACGAAACAACACGATCTTCTTCAAGTTCGAGTCCCTTCACTCGGAACCTGGAGTGGAGGACTTACAGGAGTGGAATTCCAGTGATTTTAATTAATGTACCCAACGCGTCCGTCGGGATTTTTCATCACGCCTGTCGACATGGATTTGTACTAGCAGAGCGCAGTCATGTACGTTGTCAGGCCGTCAGATGATATCTGCAGGTCTTATCTTTGTGTCGCAGACACAGCATCCGAATGTTTGTCACCGCGGAGGTGTTTCGGGTGGCCAAGGAGATCGTTGCTCACTCAGCATTTTGTTGGGGCAGAGATGCCAAAAAGTTTTTGCGTGCTGATCCGAAAGACCACAGTCGAAGAATTCATAGGGTGCGCGACCAGCGCTCCCCATGGGAGTAGCCCCCGAGTGTCTGTTCGAGTCGTAGACTCGAGCAGAGACTTTAGTTCAAGCATTGTTAGGTTGTTAAGTCCGTAAGACTCAAAAAATTTTGGATGTTTAAATCCATCCTCCCTATGGGAGTAGCCCCCGAGTCCGTAGTGGAGTCGTAGACTCGACGTAGGACTCGAAGAAATACATTGTCGTTAGTCATCTTCCGGGTGCGCGGCCAGCGCTCCTGATAGGAGTAGCCCCCGAGTATTTAGTCGAATCGAAGATTCGAGTGAGTACTCTTAGCTGTGGAGTCGAAGAATTTTAGTTGGTGCTAGTATAGATTTTGATGACATCAGTGCTGACGATCGATGATCTCAAGCGTCTGCTGCGCCAGAGATGACTTGACTGGACGAACGTGGGTCCCACTTGCTGACTTTGAATTGACCGGTCACGCGCGGCGTGGAGATAATTACGGCGTCTCCTCGATTTCCGCGCGTAGTGGACGGCGTGGTAACGACTGTTCGTTGTGATGTTGACACGTGTACGGTCAGATCTGCCGTTGGCGTTAGGTCTTCTGGATGAACGGCTGTCGTGGGTCGTCTTCGCTGTTATAATCATTGAGGGAAACCGTGGTTTGTTTTCACCGCACCAGTTCTTATGTTCACTGCCTCCTTGCGCTCGAGCGATTCTTGCTTCGCGCTGGGATTTCCTTCCACATTTCCACCGTTCTTTCTGCGTTTTCACCGCCGGCGCCGCCGTAGCATGATGGGGAAACCAAAGAAATCTTCATCTGCGGTTGGGACCAGCGCCGCCGGAGGAAAGAAGGGCACCTCCGCTACTCGCATCACCGATGGTGGCTGGCGGCGATCAGAGACGCGGGAGAGCGATCTCCGCAAGCTGCGCGAGCGGGGCTTGATCCCGCAAGATAGGGAGGTCGTCAAACTCCCTAGCAATGAGGTAATCCCCCGTCCCCCATCTGGGTACCGGGTTATGTTTCTCGCCTTCGTTTTGCGTGGGTTTTCGTATCCAGTCCATGACTTCCTTCGTGGACTACTCTTCTTCTATGGGATTCAGCTTCATCATCTGTCTCCCAATTCTCTTCTCCACATTGCGTGTTTTATCACTTTTTGCGAGTGTTGGCTTGGCATTGAGCCGCACTTTGTCCTCTTCCGTAAACTCTAATCCGTGAAGAGGCAGTCTGGTTCGGATGGTGTGTATCCCATTGGGGGTTGCATCATCTCCCTTAGTCCCAATCTTCTCTTCTTTTCTTTTTCCATGTCCGAATCTGTCCAGTACTGGCGGAGGCGATGGTTTTATATCCGCGACTCCGTAGTGCCCGGGCAAGATTTTTGTCTTGTTCCCTTTGACCCCTCCCAAATGATTGAGAAGAAAAGGTCTTGGAAGAACCAAATCTTGGACGGTGAGGTGGCGGAGATAGAGGCCCTTTACCGCCGGGTGGAGGATCTCCAGCTGATTCCAGAGAAGGAGGTGAACGGCGTGGACATCATCCGGACGTTTCTTGAGCGCCGGGTGCAGCCTCTCCAAGCGAGGGCGCACCCGATGTTTCTTTATTCTGGGCGCCGTGATCCGACGATGGTTTCGAGTGAGAAAATCTCCGAGGGGGATCTTGACAGGGCCCTTCGCACGCTGGTGAAGTTCAAGGCCAGAGAAGAAATCCCGGGGAAGTCGCTGACTCCTCCCTTTTCTTCGACGTTGGTCGTACCGCAGGTGTAGATTTGTGCATGTAGTGCTCTTTTTTTCGGCTGTGTATTTGGTTCCTTTGTTTGCTAACAAAGTTCCTTCTGATCTTGCAGAGCTTCAAAGTGCCGGGCATGGTACCACCGTTGCCCGAAAGGTATCCGAATGCCCCGGATAATGAAGTGGTTGATTCCGTGTCCGAGCTACCGTCGGCGCGATCTCCAGCGGAGGATGCCGACGAATCGAGTGAGGACCATACGCGAAAACGGTCACGGAGCTCCAGCGAGTCTTTGGATGCCTCTACTCCTCTGACTCCCGGGAACCCTTTGGACCTTGAGCGCCATAGTGATGGTCATGGAGGCTCTTCCTCTCCCACTCCTGCCATTCCTGTGCGGGCTGTAGCGCCGCACCCGCCAGCGAAGTGCAAGAAGGAAGAAAAGAAGGAGGAGAAGAAGGAAGAGAAGAAGAAGGAGAAGAGAGCCCAAAGGTCTCCTCCTGTCTTTGACCTGAGGTCACTGGGCTCGTAAGTTTCTTGCTGTACTATTGTCCTTTTTCCTTCATGATTGTTGTGCTTGTGCTGATTGGTTCATGTGCAGGCATTCCTCCCATGATTCCTCCAGTGATGGTGCGCGAGAGATGATGGGGGAGTCGATGATTGCGTCTCCTCCTCCTCAGACGGTGGCGACTTCGGGTGGCGCGCCTCCGGATCCTCCGTTGCAGTAGGTGTAGGTGGTTGCGCCTCAGAATTTCGCAGGCGGTCCTTCGGAGTCACCATCAGAGCATGTAAGTTTTTCTGCTTCATACCACGGGGGGAGCCCCCGAGTATCTTTGTGTGCGAATTTTGTTTTTACTCCTTTGTGTTGGGCGTAGCCCCCAAGTCCTTTTCTTACTGCTATCTTTTTCTTCAGCCTTTTGTGCAGGAGGCCAAGCGGCTGGTGCAGGAGCTCCTGGCACTGGGGGCAAACCTTCGGCAGTTTCAAGGTATCTATCTCCCTTTTAGCGCTTCTCTTATTTATCCTGGTTCTGTTATTTGACATTTGTTTGTTTTGAATGCAGAGGAGCATAACAAGTCTCTCCGTGAGGTTGACGCTCTCAAGAAGAGCCTTGGTCAATCGGAGCAGAAGGCCGGAGCCGCCGTTGGCGCGAAAGAACGCCTCGAGCTAGAGCTGACTAAGGCAGCCGAAGCGAAGGAGCGTCTGCAGCAGGAAGCCGCATATCGTGAGGAGCAGCTGGCCACGGTTGCGGCTGCTCGTGAAAAAGAGGTGGCGGCGAAGCTCATGGCTACTGCCAAGGCTATTTCGGGTGAGTGCTAGTTTTGTACTTGTTCCTTTTTCTTCGGGTCTTCTTCTATGCGGCTTTTCTTCATGCATTTCTTCTTTTATCTCAGATGCCGCGGGCATCGAGTTCGACCGCGGTGCTCTGGAGCACGGGAGTGCTCTAGATGATGCCACTGTGGCGGTCGAAGACCGCTGCAGCACCGTCGTCAACTCCCTCGCCAAGGCGAAAGAAGTCCTTGGTCGTTTCTACAAGGAGATTGTCCCGAAGGGCGCAGCCCTTAACGATGTGGATGCCCTGGCGGAGGCTCTGTCAGCCGAAGCGCCTGCGGCGTACAAACGCAAGCAGAAAGGCATCGGCGCGTCTGTCGGGCTGGCGATGGCCATGGCGGCTGGAGCGGAGCTGGATCTGCCCCAGATCACTTCTCGGATGCCGACGGCTGCGAATGGATCCGAGGTAGCCTTTACTGCCTATTCTGCTCGCTGCAAGCGATATGGGCCCAAGCTCATTGATTTGTTGTCTGAGTATGCACCGCGGCAGCAGGGCAGGGCCAAAGATAGGCAGTCTGGCTCCGAGGCGACTCAGGGCCCTGCATCTTAGGCGTAGTAGACGTAGGATAGTTTGTAGTCTGTTTTTTGTTGTAAATATCTTGAAGAACACCATCCTTGTGCCACGTAGTGGCCTTATATATTTAATGAATTCCTCTGAGTTGTGCTCTATCCTTGGCTGAATGTTTGTGTTCCTTTCTTTTGCTGCTGCTCTAGGTTCCTTCGGGTGCTGACCCTATTGACGCCCCATCCGCAATGCCGTTGCATCCATCCTTGGATGATTCCTCGCAGCTCACTTTCCTTCGGGATCGTGTGCGCAGTCTGGAGAGGGAGTTGCTCGGGTTACGCGGTCATGCCAACGTTTGGAAGTCCAAGGCGGATCGTGGTGCGGCCAGAGAGGAGTACTTGATGGCGGAGTTGGTCCGGCTGTCCGAGCAGCTGCAATGTAAGTTGTTCTTTGGTCGAGTTGTAGCTCTGTTCTTCAAATGTGCCTGCTGGCCTTACTCTTATTTTGTCCGATTGTTGCAGGTGCAAATCTTGCTCCGAGGGAAGAAAAAGAGCGTGTCGCTGTTCGGGTCAATTGCTTGACTCAACAGGACATGGAGGCCGGCGGCTTCTTCTGGATGGATCGTGATCGCGCCATAGCCCTGGTGACGGTGCAGGATCGTGTTCATCAAGTTTCACGGGTGCTCCGCCAAGTGCAGACATCGCTTTCCTCGCTGCTGCACGTCATGTTCCCTTTGGATGTCGTGCCAACAAGCCTTGCGGGTCTTCTGTCGAAATTTCGGAACGTAAGCAATGTCAAGGAGTTGGTGCGGCAGCAGCTTGTCGCAGGAGTGCAAGCTGCGTTGTCTCTTGTGAGGCTGCACCGGCCTGACGTGGATTTGGCTGCTGGGCCACCTCTTCGCCCTGATGGTGGCGAGTGGGACATGCGTCCGCATTACGCGGCTGTAAGGCAGTATGCCGAACAGATTATAGATTATTTTGAGGAGCGTGCCCAAATTATTCTTCAACATAGGTAGTACCTGTAAAAAGAGAGAGATGTAAAATTTGTATATTTCGGCTAGGCGTGTTGTGCCCTTTGTTGTAAAGGTTTGTTTGTTTGTGAGCACGCAGTGCTTTAATTGGGTACGTGTCCTTTTCGTTTGCCTGACGTTGTCAGCTACTCAGGTGTACACGTTTGGCCCTCAGTCGATGAAATCGTGAGGGGGGAGAGCCCCCGAGTGCGTTTGTAGCATGTAGTATAGTTGCAGAAAATAGTGAACTGAAGTTTTGGGGCGAGACACTTAGCTTTATTTATATCATAATGGAGGAGGTACATTGTTCGGCTGAGTAGCCTTGGCTGGAAGCCTTATTGAAAGTAAAAAAAAGGAGTAGGTTGCTACGGATAGAATCGTCGCAGGTGCGAGATATTCCATGGGTTGGAGTATGCGACTCCAGACTCCACGTGCTTGAGGCGATAGGCGCCACCTGGGATGACTTTGGTGATGACGTAGGGTCCTTCCCATGGCGACTCGAATTTATTCGGTCGCTTTTGCTTGAGTCGCAAGACGAGGTCTCCTTCGACGAAGGACCTTGGGCGCAGCCGGCGGCTGTGGTAGTTGCGAAGACTCTGCTGGTACACCGCTGATCGGGCTGCTGCTATATCCCGTGCTTCGTCGAGTGTATCGACGACGTCTTCGAGTGCAGTCGTGGATTCGGCTTCACTATAGGCGACGACCCGTGGGGCCTGGTGGCGTACTTCGGCTGGTAGCACGGCTTCGGCTCCGTGTACCATGAAGAACGGTGTGTAGCCGGTGGAGATGTTTGGCGTAGTTCGTAAGCTCCACAGGACGGAGGGTAGCTCCTTCGTCCAATTTCCAGCTTTGTGTTCGAGTGAGCTCATGAGGCGCTTTTTGATGCCGGCGCCGATTAGGCCGTTGGCCTTTTCCACTTGCCCGTTCGTTTGCGGGTGTGCCACTGAGGCATATGTGATGTTGGAACCAAGACCTTCGCAGAAGTCCTGGAATTCTTCGGAGATGAAGTTCGATCCGTTGTCGGTGATGATGCTGTGTGGTACGCCGAACTTGTAGATAATGGACTCGAAGAACTTGACGGCAGTTTTGCCTTTCTGGTTGGTGACCGGCATGGCCTCGATCCACTTGGTGAATTTGTCGACTGCAACCAGGAGGAAGACGTGTCCTCCTTTCGAGGATTTTGGTAGTTTGCCGATCATGTCGAGGCCCCATTGAGCGAAAGGCCAAGTTATAGGTATGGGCCTGATCTCGGACCCGGGTGCGTGCGGTTTGTCGGCGAACCGTTGGCATCCGTTGCATCTTCGGACGATGTCCTTTGCGTCGCTCATGGCTGTTGGCCAGTAGAATCCTGCTCGTACAGCTTTAGCGACAAGGGAGCGGCTGCCTGCGTGGTGGCCGCAGATGCCTTCGTGGATGTCTTGGAGTATGGCCTTGCCGTCGTTGATGGTGACGCACCGTTGATGTACACCCGTGATGCTGCGCTTGTACAGCTCGTCGTTGATGATGGTGAAGGCTTTTGACCGGCGAGATATGCGCCGGGCGGCTGTTGGGCTGTCAGGCAATTCTCCGGTTATCAAGAACTGGAGGTATGGTCGTGTCCAAGATTCTTCGACTGCCATGACCTGCATTAGGTTGACCATGGCTACCTCTGTGTCCAGCTTTTCGGGTCCTTCGTGTCCTTCGGGTAGCGTAGCTCCCGAGTGCTCTGCTTCTTCGGGTGATCCCTTGGGGAATTTCTGCTTGATGGATGGCACGCAGATTTGTTCGAGGAACACACCTGGTGGCACCTTTGCGCAAGTGGAGCCGATGTTGGCTAGTCTATCGACTTCCTCGTTGCTCTCTCTTCCAACGTGCCGAAGTTCGCAACCGTCGAATTCTCCTTCGAGTGCGTTGTAGAGCGCGCGGTACGCGACCATGTTTTCGGCGTGTGTGTCACACTCATTCATCATCTGCTGGACGACGAGGTTGGAGTCACCGTAGATGACCAGGCGCGTTGCGCCGCATATCTTTGCCATCCTCATGCCATGGATGAGGGCTTCGTATTCAGCTTCGTTGTTGGAGGCTCTGAATTTCATCCGAAGAACGTACTTCATATTGTCACCTTGCGGGGAGGTCAGTATGACCCCTGCCCCTGATCCGGCTTCGCGCTTGGAGCCGTCGAAATGCATTGTCCAGGACTGCGACATGTCTGGGGTGTCTGGCAGCTGCAGCTCCATCCAGTGTACCAGGAAGTCCGAAAGGACTTGAGATTTGATTGTGTGCCGCTTCTCGTAGACGATGTCCAAGGGTGATACTTCGATGCCCCACAGGGCTACCCGTCTTGTGGCCTCTGGATTATTCAGGATGCTGTTCAGGGGTGCTTCGTTGACGACCATCACTTGGTGCTCCTGGAAGTAATGGCTCAGCCGTCATGAATACGCCGTAGGCTAGCTTTTGGTAGTGAGGGTACCTATGCTTTGTTGGTGTCAGTACCTCGCTGAGGTAGTAAATTGGGCGCTGGACCCCGTGGGTCTTGCCTTCTTCAGGTCATTCGACCACGAGTACGGTGCTGACCACCTGATGTGTGGCTGCTATGTACAGCAGCAGGGGCTCGCGCTCCTTTGGCGTGACCAAAACGGGCGAGGTGGAGAGGAGCCGCTTGAGGCTTTCGAATGCGTCGTTGGCTTCTGGCGTCCACTCGAACTTTTCTGCTTTACGCAGCAGCTGGTAGAATGGTAGGGCCTTCTCGCCCATACGGCTGATGAACCTGCTTAGCACCGCTACCCGTCCTGCGAGCTGTTGGACGCCCTTGAGGTTTTTCGGCTTCTCCATCGTCATGATGGCTTTAATTTTCTTCGGGTTCGCCTCGATCCCTCGTTGAGAGATGAATTACCCGAGCAGCTGGCCTGATGGGACGCCGAAGGCGCACTTTTCGGGATTGAGCTTGATCCTGTAGCGATCAAGGTTGTCGAACGTCTCGCGGAGATCGTCGATAAGTGTCCTTGCCTTCCTGGTTTTTATTACTATGTCATCGACATAAACTTGGACGTTGCGACCAATCTGGTCCTAAGGCAAGCCTGCATGCATCGTTGGTACGTGGAACCCGCGTTCTTTAGCCCGAAAGGCATTGTGTTGTAACAGAATACTCCGAACGGTGTAATAAATGCCGTTTTCTCCTGATCTTCGACCTTGAGCCGAATCTGGTTATAGCCTGAGTAGGCGTCGAGGAAGGAGAGTTTCTCGCAACCTGCAGTCAAATCGATAATCTGGTCGATCCGTGGAAGAGGGAAGTGGTCCTTTGGGCAGTGCTTATTTAGTGACGTGAAGTCCACGCACATCCGCAGGATGTCCGTGTCCTTCTTTGGGACCATCACCGTGTTTGCAAGCCACTCGCTTTCTTTGATTTCCCTGATGAAGTCTGCAGCGAGTAGTCTATTGATTTCCTTGCCGATAGCTTCGGCTCGTGGCTCCGGCAATCTTCGGATGGACTGCTTGACTGGCTTGGTGTCTGGAAAGACATTGAGTGCGTGCTCGGCGAATTCCCTGGGAACTCCTGGCATGCCCGCAGGACACCAGGCGAAGATTTCCCAGCGCTCACGGAGGAATTTGACGAGCGCGCCTTCATATGCGGTGCTGAGGTCATTGGCGATCAAGGCCGTCTTGGAGGCATCCGTCGGATGGACCTGTACTTTCTTGGTGTTGACGGTGGAGTCGAAGGACATGTCAGGTGCGTTCTACCTTGTGACTGGGGGTAGCCCATTGTCCGTCACCTCGCGGAGCCTTACAAGCTCGTCTTGCATGCCGAAAGACTGGGAAATTTTGTTGAAATCCCTGTCGCATTGGTACGATCGGGTGAAGCTCCCATGGACTGTGATGACGCCCCTTGGTCCTGGCATCTTGAGTAGTAGGTATGCGTAGTGTGGGACGGCCAGGAACCTTGCGAATGCTACACGCCCCAGAATGGTGTGGTATTGTGACGGCCAGTCCACCACTTCGAATTCGAGTCGCTCCTGCCGAAAGTTGTCCGGCTTCCCGAAGATGACGTCGAGCCCTATTTTGCCCAGGGGGAATATGCCCTTTCCATGGACAATGCCGTGGAACGTTGTGTCTGATTGTTCCAGGATGCATTGCGGGATCCGCATAGCTGCTAGGGTGCTTGCGAACATTAGGTTGATGCCGCTGCCACCGTCCATAAAGACGCGACTCATCTCGAAGCCTCCGATCTGTGCCTCCAGCACCAGGGCAGCATGACCTGGGCGAGGGATCTGGCAAGGGTGATCCGCGCGAGTGAACGTGATGCAGGACTCCGATCCGCTGAGGTACTTAGGGATTGCAGGCGGAGTTGCCACGGCCAAGTTGATTTGTCGGGTGATTTTCTTCTGCACCCTGTTTATGGGGCGTCCCTTCTGGATCATATTTAGTGCTCCCTTTGGTGGGGGGTATCCGACCCCGACGTTGTTTTGCGCTCGTGCGACTGGTTGGTTTGGGCCTCCAATAGGTGGCGGTGGAGGAGCTCCGTGTGCTATTTCTCCTGGCGCGGGTGCGTTTCCGAACGCAGGGATTGGGGCTTGTTGCCTCATCTGCACCATGCTTTCGCTGAGTTTCTGGAACTCGCGGCAGTCCTTGAGCATGTGACTGGCTTTCTTTTTGCCATCTTGTTTGTCGATGTAGAAGTGGATGGTGCATGGACCCGAAAGTTTGTCGAATGCTGAGGGTCCGTTGTCGCGGTTGTGGCGTTGCCACGACTGTGCTGGTCGTCCGTTGTCGCGGAGATTTCCTCCGCGGTATCCTCCGCTGTTGCGGCTGTTGTCGTTGCGGCGGTCGGCGTAGCCAGCCGCGACCATGTCGGGTCCGTCGCGGTCTTTGTAGACACGCGATCTCCTCTTGCTGCGGCGTTCTCGCCTTCGGCCGTAGTCGTCCTCTTCATCTGATTGCGCTCGCTGGATGCAATCTTCGCCGTCTGCCCAACTGTTGGCAATTTCCATGAGGTGGTCGAGTGTCTTGGGCTTGACACGCCCAAGTTCTTCCTTGAAATCTTGGCGTTTGACGCCGTCTCTGAAGGCGTCGATGGCCCTCTCCTCGGAGATATGCGCCGCGGAGTTCTTGGTGGTAGACCAGCGTAATATGTACGAGCGAATAGATTCCCCCGTTCTCTGAGTGCAGGCTCGCAACTCTTCGATTGAAGCGGGCCTCTTGCTGGTGCCCTTGAAATTTCGGATGAAGCTGTAAGCTAGCTCCTCCCAACTTCGGATGGATCCTGATGATAGGCCGCTGAGCCAGACCCGCGCCGCGCCTGTCAGCTGCAGCTGGAGGCATTGCATGGCGGTTTCTTTGTTACCGCCGTGCAGCTTGATGGATGACAGATGATCGCTGAGCCAAGATTTTGGATCTTGCGTGTCGTTGAACTTCGGAGTATCCGAAGGAAGCTTGAAATTGCGTGGCATCTGTGTTCGCCGAACAGATCTGCTGAAGCATCGAGCTCCACAGAGTTCTCCTTCATCTTCATCCATCTCGGACTCGGACGAGCATGCGCGTTTGGCTCGCGCTTTGTCGATTTTGCGCTGTGTAAGCGCGTCTCTGGCGTCGTAGTCGCGTTTATGGCGATGCGAGCTCTTCTTCCTTCGAGGAAGGTCGTGCTCCTCCTCCTCTTCGGATGAAGGGGTGGGGCTCCGGTCGCGCCTGACCGGAGCTTTCTTCTTTCGCTGCGCAGGAGCGTCTTCGTGGAGCGCAGCTCCGACGAGTCCGAGTCTGGTGAGTGCGGACTTATGCATTGCTCTTTTCGGGTCCCCTTCCAGAGGTTGGTGGGCCGCGAGATACGCAGTGGCTGCCAGGATCGCAGCTTGCGTTGTCTTCGGGATGATGTTGCCGTCGGCATCCATATCCATGAACGACGTGTGGAGAGTCCGGGTTACATCACGGCGTTCTTTGGGATCCATGTTCTCCACCCGCGAGCGATGCTTGTTTCCCTGGTTTCCGTTCGTGCTAGAGCCGGGTGCCATGGCGGAGAGCGCAGCTCGCCGCGCGCTGGACTCGGAGGCTGCTTGCTTGCGTTTGTCGAGCGTCTCCTGCATCTTGACTTGCTTCTTGTGCTCCTCGATGAGGAGGTAGTGGTACGCCATCAGTAGGTCACGCGGGGAGTCCACGGGTAGGACTATGTCGCCTGTGACGGCGCGGCGTACCTGGACCCATCCTTCTTTGCTAAGTTGGATGACGTGGCCATTGTTTTCCCCTTCGGGTGGGGGGACTGGCTTCTTCTTTTCCCGCTATTTCCGCCGTTTCCATCCTGCGGGTTGGGGTTCGTGTTGGGCGGCGGGTTAGGCGTTTGTTGCTCCTGGATGACCGCGGCGCATAGGTAGCGCTCGTAGATCGGTTCGCTGCTGCCGCAGCTTTCAGATCCGGAACCGTAGGTCCCTTCATCCGAAGGTGGATCGCACAGATCGGAGTTGCAGCTGCTGCTGTTTTAGAACTCATCTGTCGATGGTGACGTGCGTAGCACGAGGTGTGGAGCCCACGAGGCGGGCCTGATTGATGGCACGGGCACCCGCTCAGGAAGACGGAGGGTGCCAGTTTGTCCCACCTGGAAGCAGAAGCTCCCGAACAAAATTTCGAGTCCGTCGCCTACGGGCTCGAAATCCTTCATGGTGGCCGGCGAATGGGCGGTGAAGTCGAAAGTGCCGAAGAGGAGGTGATTCTCCGTCGTAGCGGAGTTGTAGATCGGCCAGGCGGAACCGTCACGATCGCACAATCAGCAGCCCCGATTCCCACAGACGGCGCCAATTGACGAGGTTTAATCTCGTCAATGCCCATTGTTATGGACTTGGGTTTTGGAGAAGATGGGGATGCTGGAGATCGTGGCACGGTTAACCGACAAGCAATCAGGGGACACGAGATTTACCCAGGTTCAGGCCCCCGGAGGGAAAACCCTACTCCTGCTTGTCTGCTCTTGATTACGGCGGAACCGAAGGTTACAGGGTGCGCAGATTCGATCTGGCGTGGAGGTGTGTGCGAAAGTATGAGTCGAGAGGTCTAGGACGTGCCCTCCTGGCCTAGGGCATAGTCCTAGTCGGTTACAAGTTTTAGGGTTTTACCCCTTTGAATTTCCTATCTATGCTAGTCTTGCTCTCCAAGGATCCGAAAGCGTCATGGGCCTTGGCCACCCAAAAATCTTCATG
This sequence comes from Avena atlantica, assembly GCA_910589765.1. NCBI lineage: Eukaryota > Viridiplantae > Streptophyta > Magnoliopsida > Poales > Poaceae > Avena > Avena atlantica. The sequence goes on from OU342736.1 coordinate 367,508,139, forward strand.
GGTCAGCGTATATCTGCTGTGGGCTTCCTTGGGCTGGAATAGATATGCTGAAGTCACGTACCCGTAGGGTATAACCATGTCAGAGAGGGGAGAAGCGGAGGAAGAAGAGACAGAGAGGGGATCTGGGTTTGTCACGATGGTCTTGGTGAAAGGGGTGGTTGGCAGGTTTGCCCGCGCGCGCAATCGGGTCCTAGGCGTGGGGTCGTGTTTCCTTTTCTGGACAGATGGGGCTGATCAGACCTTTCCTTTTTGGATGGTGGCTGGTTTGAACTAACCGGCCACCGGTTGCTATCTAGATGTTGCCTTTACTTCAGTGTCCCCCTTCTTTTCAAATTTTGACAATAAAAACTTGATACCAATTCGTTTCAAAGACCGTACGAATCTAATCGAAGTCTGTATGGTTCTCTTAGACGTATATTCATCATACACATATACTCACGTGCTTGTGCAAGACGGAAATCAGAAGGTATATAGTAGCAGAAACAAAATTTTAAAATATGGCATGCAAAGACGTAGATCGCGATAACAAGAGGTGGTATCAGCCGGTGAAAACATAGAATATATTAGCTCGACCGAGTACGCATATACAAAAATATACATGCATATATATGGGTTTCGATAAAAAACTGGTTCATACAAAATTAAGTTTGGAAGAGGAAGACACCAAAGCACACCTCTCATAGTATATAAGCCAGAGAGCTCCTAGCTAGGTATTACGTGGCCTGAAGCCTTGTATATTTTTTTAGGAAAGATCCAAATTTATCATATTATTATTTTATATAAGAGTTCCTTGCACGTCTCTGCCTTCGCCTCCAAGTAAGCATTTGTTTCTTAAATTTGTCGGTTGCCAATGTTTTTTTCCATTTTTTGTGGTATTCTTCTACTCTTGCCAATATTTTTCGCAAGTGGGGTTCATGAGAAAAAACCTCCCCCAGGTCGTTTCAGCCTAGGGAGATCCAGGAGGCTCCCATAACCCTAGCTGTCACTCTCACCTTGTGCCTCCCCAGGCCGTTGCCGTCGCCGGTGCCGGTGCCGGCGCCCGTCTCGCCTGTTATAATTGCGACAAGAAGATAACGAAGAACGAAAACAAAATCACAACAAGGGGACACAGATTTAACATGGAAAAATCTCTTCAATAAAGAGAGAAAAAAACCATGGGCGCCAGCCAGCGAAAACTTCACTATATCGGGGAGTGTTTACAAACGCCAAAAATTTCACAGATGCAACTCATCCCAACCGACAGCTTGCAAGAGGTTTATATATCAGTGAAAACCTAGGTCTTCTATGATCTGTACCGTAGCCGAGTGGAACGAGTCTGAAGTTGGTCTATACTTTGTAGAATTTGGATCAACATGTAATATACTCCACCTTGAGAGAAATTCTTTCTTGTAGCATCAACAACAACCATCTCCCTGAACAAACAAAGGAAATACTTTCGACGCCAATAGTCACTTGGGCTAATCAGTTAAACCAAATAAATTCGAGAAAAGCTCAAACTTAGCAACAGGAACATGTTTAGTCATCATATCAACAGGATTATTATGAATGCTGATCTTGCATACCTTTATTTTACCTTGAGCAACAATGTCTCTAATAAAATGATACTTGACATCAATGTGCTTGGTTCTCTCATAGAACATATGATCTTTTGTAAGGTATATGACACTTTGACTATCACAAAACAAAGTAATACAAGAATCATCTTCACAAAGCTCAGCAAACAAACCTTTTAATCAAATAGATTCTTTGCAAGCTTCAGCAATAGTCATGTATTCAGCTTCAGTAGTAGATTGTGCAATGGCAGCCTGCAATGTGGCCTTCCAGCTAACATAATGAAAATGATGAAGAACTTTTTTAATGTAACTTTGCTGACTAAGAAACAACAAACCAAATTTTGTATCTCGGGTAATCTCCATACCTAAGATATTCTTAGCAGCTCTAAGATCCTTCATCGGAGCCATCTGAGGCGCTACAGCCATGGCGGACATCGGTGGCAGCTGGCCTGTCCTAGATCCGTTCTGGGTCGATGGGTCGCGGCAGCAACTTCGTGCATGACTAGACGGTATTGTTTCCGTGGAGGAGGCGGCGTGGATCCTTGGGATCTGATGCCGGATCCAACAAGGTCAACGGTGGTTAGGTTCATCTCCTCTACAGCCAGCAGGTGGCGTGGGGGCTACTACCTCGGCTTGAATAATGGAGGCGGTCCTCGGGTTCCTCTCTCACCAAGATGACGATCTGGTTGATGCCTGCCCTCGATGATCAGGCCGGAGTGTCGAGTTTCGGAAGGCCCTGTCGAAGAACTCCCATGTGCGCCTTATGCCTGCAGATTCCTGGATCGTATGGGATTCACCATGCGCACGTGTGTTTTCTATTACCGTTCGGTTTAAAAGGGAGCGTTGCAAAGCTCTGCTCTCGGTTGCTATCATGGAACACGTCTTTTGGTCCATGCTGAAGTCAGATGCGGGGAATGTCATGAAAGCAGGGATATGAGGGCTAGCGACGGTGGTTTGAGTCTTTGTGGCGATGATGAACAAACTTGAAGATCCGTGACTCGTAGCAGTGACTGTTAGTGGGGGCGATATGACATGAGAAGTTCATAGTCTTAACTTGCAAGGTGAAAATCTAACGTCTGGCCTTAATTGGTTGTGCCTGACAATAGTTTTATTGAAGACATTGTTTTGTGAGCGAGAATTTTCTTCAGGGTGAAAATCTATTATCTTTGATCAGGCAATAATAGCGTATGCGCATTGTTTCCTTTTTGAAGGGATCGATACTGGAGAGGTTGGACTTTTAGTGTTGTTTTGGTGGTGTTAGTGTCGCTGCTATAAAAAATTGGTCATTGTAGCGGGATTTTTCTTTTTTTATAATTCTTATTTCTTCATGTGTTGTGTATATCTATTAGTCGCTACAGTAATGTATTGTTGCAGAGGCTGTGTGTAATTGATATATTGTGATGTTAATATATACTCGTTATAAACGGACACCTTGTAGCGGACGCACATATCGGAGTATATCATGCTCCTCTGCTTTCACGTCACATTTCCTTGTTCATAGGCAAGGGGAGGAAAACGCAGCGTTCCTGACCGAGACGATCACCCAGCAGCGAAGCTAGCAAACCTCAACGCACCGTCCGGTCACGATAAAAAGAGGCAAAGCGGGCCTGAAAAGCGAAAAGATCGATCGATCGGTCGATCGACGGACCCGAATACGGAAGATCTGCGTGTGTGGGCGTAGCGAACCCCGATGCGCGTCCTGCCGAAACGACGTCGACCGATGCGAAATGCGAATAGGACGGTACGCGCGCACTAGGGCCGTGCGTGCGTGCGCTGTCGCAATGCCGCCGCGCCACGACACGCCGCAGCTGCCCTTTCCCGTTCTCGCAATGTTCGGTTACGCTTTTCTAGCGCTCGTGCTGCATATAGTACGTGTGTGGCCAGATTGTTTGGTCTGGAAAAGAGATTTTGTGGGAGCACATGGATGGAACGGGCTCAAGATTCGAAGTGGCTCGTACGTGGCAATGTGTCTACTTCCTATTGGGTGGCGCGATCCCTTTAACGACCCTGGTAAAAAAGAAAAGAACACGCGATGATAGATGTCTCATTTCTTTATATCCATCTTTCGTCTACCGCTCATACTTTTTCCATTTTTGCGAAAAAGGAGGCAACATATCTACGACCGCTAGTGTACTTCTAACTGTGAGCTTTAGTTACTCGAACAGATTTTTGTCTCGCTTTACAAATAAATCCCGAAAAATTACACAAATAATATCTTAATTTAGGCACAGTATGACATTGTGCCAGAAAAAAAAAAGGCACAGTCCCAACACTCGTGTGCTGTTTGCACAATGTAGCAACCGGCCGATTTAGGTATGACATTGAGCGTTTGCTACGACTTTGTGGAGAGGACTCCTGATGGTGGTAATAAAGACACTAGATAGATTAACTTTTAGTAGTATCCTTTTATCCTACTACTACTGAAAAAGTTCTCTTGTCACTACAGAGCATAGGGTGCTATTCTACATGATGTTACATACTCTCTCCGTTTCAGGGCTTAAGGCGTCCTCGTTTTGCGTGTTTTTTCTTTGACCAAGAATTACTCTAAATACGTAAAAAGTTTTGGTATAAAACTAGTATCACTGGAAAGTATTTTTCAATATGAATCCAACGGTACTAATTATGTACAATATAATCAAGATTTTGTTGCTCAATTCTTTTGGTCAAACTTTGCTTTAGAAAGCGTGTGCGCCTTAAGCCTTGAAACGGAGGTAGTATATATATAATCCAAGGATCGGTTGGAACTGAAACGAAACCGAGGAGTGTATGGACACTATCAATGTACGCTCCCCAGACAGAATCTAGCGTGGACGGATTAGGTTATCTGATGTCATAGGTTAGTGATAGTTAATTGCCGCCCCGAATGATCACTCACACTCACACCAACACCTACTACTAGCCGATGGTCCATAGACAAGCAGCTATCTCGGCTGACCATATTCGTCATCTTAATGCTTAAATATCTTTCTTCGCCCGAACGTACACCAACGAGTACTCATCACGAGGTCAAAGTTTATTCTCCACGCATAGCGGTGTGAGTTTGAGTGGAGGCGTTTTTGAGCTGTTTCGCATGTGGTCTCAGATGCATTTGTCTGTCTAGTGGTAGTGTCTATGGACGGCCTACAACATACACAATGCGTGGAACAAGAATAAGAGGATGACAAACAGATATTTAAGCCATGCATGCGAAAGCTCTTCCCTAGGTCAACTCCATAAACAAAGTTTCAGAGTGAGTGCGAAAGAGACGCGCCGCGAATGGACACGATTGCGTGAGAATTAAGGTGACGGCTCGCTCTTATCTGCTCGCTTAGGAGAGGGGATTATCCTAATGGAAAGAAAAGAAACGACGAACTAGACTTATAATAAGAGTGATGGATGTTGACCTACTCGCAACCGTAAAGCAGCATTAGACTAGCAAATGACGTAGTAGAGAATTTCAAAGGCCTCGATCCCAATTGGCTATGTGGCAAGATGAATAATGTAGTCAGGGGAAAGGCAAGGGGCACTATGGCCTAGCAACGACAAGAGCCGGAGATTGTTTATGTATAGGGGAGAAACTAACGCAACATCGTGGTGGTGCATCACGACGTGGAAAAAGAGGAAGAAGAACCTAATACTTTCCCTCTCCTTGGCAAAGCTCGCTTTAGTTTTACCACTAATAACATACTGTCCTGGCGTCAGGAAAGAACCGTCTTTTCCCCGGAATTATTGGCTAGACTGCGTCTGCTCTCGTACGTACGTATATATACTCCATCTGGAAGTCGCATATTTGGCATCATCTCTGCTTTGCCTAATCTGAATACATATTTAGTCTAGAAAGGGAAATATACCTGCAGAACATATACGCGAGTACGTTCATACGTCGTCGTCAGCTTTGCGGTTACCTTTGTTTACCCCCCAAAAAAAAGAAGCATCAGCAACAAATTCTACTGATGTCAATGATGTCTTTCCGAGCGGATGTTCGGCACTCTCGTGGGCTCCTAACCCCCGCTGGAGATGCGATCTTATCTCAACTCAACTCAACCTGACGAAGAAAACATTCCCCTCCTTGTTCTTTTTTTTACCTTTCGCTCTTTTCCGCGACATAATAATAAAACTATAGACGACGCTCAGGCCGTTGCACGGCTGACATTAAGCATCAGGGAAACAATACTGGCCAACACTCCGCATCACCCAAGTTCACTTTGCTCTCGGCTGCAGCCTACGGAAAAATTAAAGCAAACGGTTCCTCCCTCCACTTATGTGCATGTGAAATGGACAACACGGTCGCCAATAGCGACAGCTTGTAGCGGCCAAGGATTCTCCGCATCGCGCTCGGCCAAAGGGGAGCGAGCGAGCGAGAGAGGAAAAGGCGCTCTCCTACACTACACTACACTACACTACACTACATGGATTGGTGATTGCCATGCATCTGTGGTTGGGCTGCTTTCTTCTGAAACCATGTGGATTGGTGATGGTTTCGATTTGGTTTGGCTGTCATGGAATTTGTCCCAGCTGATCTCCCCACGGTGACCTCGACCCGTGCGAAGAAGACGCTTCATTCCTTGCCGCGCAACCATCGGCCTCCTCGCTTTCTCTCCGCACATGTTTCCTTGGCATCATGAACGAACTAGCATCGAGGGGCGACACCATGGTGTTCCTCCACTTGGATTAACACTTGTTGGAACTTTTGTTTGTGGCCAGGAACCGGGGAGCGTCGTCTTATGATTCCTTGTACATGTGCTGCCCCGTAGGAAGGAGGATAGGATCGCCCAGTTTTGTGGTTAAGCAGCGCTGAGTAAGAAAGCGAAACCGACCGTGGGGGGTTGTAGATGACAAGTTGGACTGACTGTTGGAGCACAGTCATGTAAGTGTGTGGTTTTCCATGTAAGTTAGCACCTTACATGGATCAGGGTCGTCGCTGTGTGTAGCGTGTGGAATAGGAAGAGAGTGTAGCGAGCACCGGCACAGGAGGGCGGGATACACTGCAACTGAGAGGTCCATTTAACCCAGTGGTCTCCATCTAGGCATCTGCCAGCACACATTGGGATTTTTCTTTTCGGAGGGGAAGGGTATATTCCAGGAGCGAGCGGAAATTCTTTGACAGAGATAAGCTTCACTCTCTCCCTCCATAGTGAGTGACAGAGAAGTTCACTGAAACCTTTATCACTGGACCAGGAACATGAAGGCTTTGTGCTACATCATGGGGGATCCACGAGCGAATCCACACTTTTGTTTAGTCCGCACGCCTTCCACACAGCCCTCTTGTTTTGTAGACTTGTCTCATGCAGTACGGGAGGGCCATTCGAAACCAGCGAATTCCGACCTCAGCCGTCCATGATGATGCAATTGGGCCGTGGGCCGTAATCTGACGCTTCGATCTTAGGGTTCTATGAGTGGAAATGAGTTCGGTAATTCAAGCATTCCTTTATCCGAAAGAGGAATCATGATCCGATACACATCTAAGGTGAAAGATCGTCAAAGGGGAAACCTGATCTGGCCATTAATTAGCATGGGCAAAGATACACAGCAATTCCTACATGGTCTAATCAGCAAGTAGTAATGTCAAAAGCAATAGACCAGAATCAAACTGTCCTCTAGAACTAACGAAAGTTCATTCCAGAGTGCAGCTGCTCGGGAAATAATGACCCCAAGTATGATGCTCCTGAAGAAGTTTAGGCACGCTCTTGTTGACCAAGTCAAGGCAGGCAGCTGAGAATTCTTGGACATTGTTGTTCACGAGTAATTTAGGTGATGTATCTGTCTTGCTGCTCCTGAAGCAAACGAGCAGATGACTTCGCGTCCAAATACAGAGCACCAACTTCTTCAAGATCAGCCTGGTAGAGGTCAGGAGTTCGGAATAAATATAAGTTTGCATGAATGAATGAGATTAAGCTTGGAATATAACATCTTACTGAAATTAAAACATACCTTAGAGATCTTCTCTCTCCCATTAGCCTTTGCAACCACGCTAGCAGGCGATAGCAACTGAATAGCATGCCTGCGAAGATAGTTAAGATCTATTACAACCAATAAAACCAACAACAAACTGGCCCAGTGATTGCAAACCCTTCGATATTAATACTTACACTAGACATACATACTTCTTCTGTTCACTAATATAAGATGTTTAGGCAAACGTTTAACAGAGGGAGTACATCTTAAAATTCACAAAGTAGAACACCAAAGGTGGGAGACAGCATTAAACTCTCCTAACTTCAAATACTCAACAAAATGTTGTCAACCCACATTCCAGATAAATTTTATTTAACGTCACATTTGAAATCTTTGCATGAGACACATATGTGGGACATACTCTGGACAAGAAACATACCTCAAAGATGTCTGCTGCCCAACCTCTCCCAGAAATGCAAGACTATCTTCATCAATGTCAATCTCCTCCACTTGTGCTCTAATAGCCAATATCTGCAAAGCATAATGAACAAACATCAAATCTATTTCTAGACAGGAAAACATAAAACATAATAAGATACGGAATAAGAACCTGGATCATCTCGATAGGACCATATGTCTCTGTCCGTACAATAACCAACCTATCTAGAAGGTCAACTGGGATACCGTGTGGACTTGTCATATCAGTTCCTCTGAATACAAGCAAAGAGTTGTAAAATCAAAGATGTATGATGGCAAAGTAGTACATAAAAGGCAGTATTTATTCCACAGTATTGCAGTTAAGCATGGAGCAGATCAAGAGGTAAGTCAGATTTCGTACCTCACGGTGCATATTCCTCTGTTCGTAGCGAGTATTACGATTGGCGATAATGAGCTCTCCAAAGCACGATTAAGATAAGAGAAACATTCAATATCCAGCATGTGAACCTGTAAATGACGTTCTTGTCGTTAATGAAATAAGATATCTACCAATTAGTAGCATGAAAGTCAATTAGTTCATCAGAATAATGCTGGTCCACAAGTGGTCACTTAGCAGTTTGGCGATAGGAAAAACTAAAAATAAACAAAGCCCAAGCTTTGTTCATATTTTTTGGAAATCCAAAAGAGCACAAGGGAGAGTAGATTTTCAATCATGGGACAGTAAGGTAATACCTCATCAATGAACAGCACACCGGGTACAAGCTCGGCAATACCTTCATCAATATATCTGTTAACAACCTATCACCATACAACAGAAAATTATGCAGTGTTAATAGGCCTATCAATATTTGATCATATTTAAAATAGTAAATGTTGCATGATAAGAATTTTGAGACCTTGTTAATCTCTTGGCGCAGCTTCTCAGTGATTTCAGTCTTCCGTGGCTTCATCATCTGGCCCATAAGGGACAAAATATCCTGTCCTCCTTGTGGTTGGGCATTTGCGGCGTCAAGGTCATGAAGTGTAACGTCCTATGCAGAAAATTATTTCCTCTCTTCAGATGAATTATATTTAAGTCGAAAACAAGAAGAATATGCTTCTATGTTACGTCAAAAAAGGAATCTCTATTCTATGCTACTATAAAAATTCAACAATCCAAGTTGAATTATGTCTTTTGTCAGATTTGTAAGTATGTAAGATCGATTCTAATTTACTTTTTACAGGATACAGACACAACAAATCTTCCTTAATTGGTCATCCAGGCATGCAAACCTTATGTCAACTTATCCAGGAAAGCGCAATTAAGAATGTGGATTATATCTTTAATGTAATCTTGTTCCTTGGCCTATACCTTTTACATTTCTATTTTCTGGAATTTAACAGAGCACGCAACTTGCAACTACTTGGCAGGCAACAACATATTTGAGCATTCTTCAGCAATGCAACATATTTGAGCATTCTTCAGCAATGCAACATATTTGAGCATTCTTCAGCAATGCAAAGGTATAATAAGATGTTTCGTATTAACCAACATATTTGAGCATTCTTCAGCAATGCAAAGGTATAATAAGATGTTTCGTATTAACCAATATATTTGAGCATTCTTCAGCAATGCAAAGGTATAATAAGATGTTTCGTATTAACAAATGCCCGATGCTTCCACCTATAATCCTTCAGATGCGATAGCATATATTTGCACCATGCTTAAATACTGTATTATCTCAACTTCATTTATCAAGATGTTAATTTAAGGGTGGCAGAATGCAGAATTGGCCAGACTATTGTATGTGCAAAAAACATAAGGCTGAACTAGCATCAAATTTTGTACCTGCACTATTTCTTTTTTCTTGTGGACTTCCCCTTTAGGAATTGGGACATACTCCTCTGCTTCAAGATCGTACTCTGTGGCAAAAGCATCACATCTACCGACTCTTTTCACTGCACCACTATTGGCTTCAATGTATATAACATCGCCCACTGCCACCTGCATTCCATATGAAAATGATGAAACCTCAAGCAGCTCATGCAGAAGACAAGTAGTAGAAATGAGGAAAGTATGCCATGGAAGTAAATACAATGCTTCATATCTGAATTTAACAGAAGTTTCATGACAGTTTGTTATGACACAAAAGAACATCTGACACTGAACAACAGAAATATGATTATATATGACTGAGCATTGAACATAAGTCGGGGCAGCTTAAATATTGTACAAAGACAAGATTTTAAACACAACCATCCAGTCACTGTTGTTCAAAGCAAGTATGCAAATGCAAGCCGACGGTCTAGCTCCAGAGGCAGATCAAGGGATGAAAGGGAGAAGACGGTAACCTTTTCCTTGATTAAAGCATCATAAATTGTAGGATCTAACTTCAGTTGCTTAGTCCCTTTTACAGTCTTCAGGCCAATTACTACATGGCTAATGCTTTTCCCATATCCACCAGTTGTACTCTCAGCTTCTTCTGGGGAAAGCTCGGTAACCTAAAAGGCAAGAAAAAATTTTAGCAACAAGCACTAGAGTATTATAGTTCAATTAGAAAATGATGACAAGGAAGTTGTTAGTATCAAGTAAAACACTAATTCAAGAACTATATCTTTGTTCAAATTCCAAAAGGAGCATATATGCCACTCGTACCTCTCCTTCATAAACTTCTTTGTTTTCCTTTATACGCAAGCCTATAGCTCTACGGAAATTTTCCATCAGCACCTCAGTTTTCTTGACCTCTGAGGAGTACACCTCTGATCCTACCATAGGACAGAAAGGGACCTGCATTGCAGAATAGCGAGAGAACATTGGAGCTTGTACCAAAATAGAAATTAGAAGTAGTAGAGCACTGAATGACTAAATGTGAAGCAATATATAGTTCAATATGGACATAATTTCATTATTTCATACACGTTGTTGAGCATAAAGCAAAACAAACTGTACACATCACGGCATCAAAGCTTCCATAAACTGCAAAGAAGAAAGCCAAATAAATAACTACCAAATGCTAGTAATTTTGCTGCAGCATCTTAGCACAAATATTTTCTACGGAATAGCAGATTTCCCATCAGCAGGGAGAATCGGCATGCTGAAATATCCTGAACCAGCGAGAAGCACATAATATAGATCTAAAAAAAATTACCGACTTTGAAAGTTTAAACACACAGTAATACATTCACTAGCTAAAATGATCTTTCAGAACACCAATTTAGTTATGTAAATGTACAATCCAATCTAACACTAGCAGCATCTCAACTACAAAAAAAAAGAGAAGACATGAATACTCCAATGGTCAGAGGCTCAAAGCTCTCCATGAACTAAATTGGTTGCTGATCTTACTAGTTAGACAAGACCTTGCAAATGCAGAGCTGCCTGTTCAGCAGACAAGCGTTCACAAGCAGGAGACTCAACTTTTCTTTAAAAGACTAATACGATGATCAAGCACTGTCATCAAGTAAGGCACCACCAATTTATAGTCAGGTAAATGTTCCAATGCAACGCACTAAGTACCATCTCAGCTACAAAAAATTGAGAAGGCATGAATATTCCAATGGTCAAAGCTCTCCATGAACTAATTGGTTGCTTGTCTTATGGAGTTACAAGATCTTGCAAATGCAGAGCTGCCTGTTCAAAAAGCTGTTCACGAGCAGGAGACTGAACCTTTTTTTTAAAAGACTACAATGATAAAGCAGTGTCATCAAGTAAGGCACTAGCCTAACCTTCAAATTTGCACAAGCAAGTTCAAATCTAGCAGTACTACGCATAACCAAGAAAAAAACTGTGTGGGGGAAAGGAGGAATTAGAGGCACGGACCTTGCTGCCCAGCTCCTGGGAGATTCCAAGAGCGAGCGCTGTCTTGCCGGTGGCAGGCGGGCCGGCCAGGAGCAGGGCGCGTCCGGCCATCTTCTTCTGGCGGATCATGTCGACCACTAGCCCAGACGCTTCACGTGCTGCCGCCTGCCCGACGAACCCCGCCGACATCCCTATCGCCGTCCCATCGGCCTGCGAAGAGAACCAAGCAAAGGCCTGAGAAAAAAACTCGGGAACTACTGGAAACACTCAGTGGGCTAAAACCCTAGGAAAACCTCCCCAACAGGAGGAGTGGAGAAGCAGGCGAGATGGAGTAGGTACGTCGAGGCCGAGGCCCTTAATGTGGGTGTGGGTCGCGATCCGCTGCTTCTTCGATGTCGACTGCACCTCCTCGATCCTCATCGTAGCCGCCACAGCCGCCGCCGGTTTCTGCGCTCTTTGTCTTTCTCTCTCTACTGAGGCGGCGGGTTAGCTGCGGGGTCTCTCTCCTGAGGCGGCTAGAGCTAGCCGCGGGGGTCTTTCTCTCTCTCCTGAGGCGGCTAGGGTTAGCCGCGGGGGCTGGTGCGGGGACGAGAAGACAACGCGGTGGGGGGTAATGAAGAGAAGAGAGCGACGCGGAGTCACACCGTGAGCGCGGCCTGGGAAGGTAGCTGCGGCGACCGTAGTTGGGCGGCGCAGCGGCGGCAATTTCAGGAAGATAGGAGAGAGCTGTGCGGAAGAGAGGTTTTTTTGTGTGTGTTTTGAGAGTCGTGGGGAAGAGAGACAAGAGAGTGACGGCAGAGAGGGGCAGCGGTTTAGGGTTAACCGAGCGGACCAAGTGGGCCGAAGCCCCAATTGGAGCAAATGGACCAGACTAGAAAATTTTGGCCAGGGAGGAAATAGACTCAGCCCAATCTTCTTTATAATTAGAAATAATTCTGTATATAAATAATTTTGGCCAGGGAGGAAATAGACTCAGCCCAATCTTCTTTATAATTAGATTTAATTCTGTATATAAATAATTTTGGCCAGGGAGAAAATGACACACGTACCGTACGTCACGTTACCCTCTCCCCCGTGTTTAACCCTGGAGCGGTGTACTCAGTTATACCCTCGCGTACTAACACAAATACGTGTAATATACTCAGTTTTACCCTCGAGTATTAACACTGGTGCGTGCAATATACTTAGTTTTAGCATCAAGTGGATGGTCAACAAAGAGTCAACAAATAGGGTTTAACTAGCTAGTTGAGTCATTTTACGTACAAAAGATTCAAAAAAATATTAAAACATAGTGCCACCTACTCATGGAGTCTTCTTATGTGACCTGCTACCTAGGAAACCATAGGAAACATAGAGAAATCAAATTTTACCCTAAATCACCATTTCTTAGATCACCTACTAGCTATGAAGGTGCACAGCTTTTGACTCAAACCCCTTCCCAAAAACATAGTTTGTCTGATTGGCGCCATAATTGGCACACTATTTGAATTGCAAATAATTTGATATAGTTCAAGATGTATTTCATTGTATAAAACACGAATATGTTTCTATTTTCTATTTGAATCCTTTAGCCTGATTTGCCCTTGGTTTTTTGATAGAACTCAGTTTTCCCTCTCTCTCTCTTAGTCACAAACTCTCACAAAAGCCCAAACTTGTGCCTACTTTGTCTGTTACGCCCTGATTTGTCGAGACAGTTGTTACGCGAATATTGCCCACCAATCATTGATCATCTGTGATCTAATGGGTAGGATAACTCCTCTCTCTGCCCCACCCCTCTATCTATGTGAAATAAAGAGTTTGTCATTGATATTTTACCTTCATAAACAATTGAAGGGGAAGTGTTCAAAGGTGTATAATTTTCGTATATGCATGTTTATGCATTACTTTTCACTCTCTGAAAATTATAAACTCTCATGATTTTCTTCGCACAATATTATCATGTCCTAAGTATGATTTAAAAGTGTTCAAAGGTGTATAATTTTGGTATATGCATGAGACATAAAGATTTTAGTTTAGGGATCCTTTTAGTTTATGCATTACTTTTCACGCTCTAGAAATGGTAAACTCTCAAGCTTTTCTTAGGACAACATTATCATGACCAAAGTGTAATTTGAAAGTGTTCAAGAGTTGTATAATTCTAGTATATGCATTACACATAAAGATTTTAGTTTAGGGATCCATTTATTTTATGCATTACTTTTCATGCTCCAGAAATGGTAAACTCTCAATATTTTCTTAGCACAACATTATCATGTCCTAAGTGTAATTTGGAAGTGTTCAAGAGTTGTATAATTTTGGTATATGCATAAGACATAAAGATTTTATTGAATGCATTACTTCTCGCCCTCTAAAAATGATAAACTCTCTTTTACACCAAGAGTTGTATAATTTTTTTTAATTTGAAAGTGTTTAAGAGTTATGTCATTTTATTATTTCTTATACTTTCATCTCTCTAAATCTTAAAGTTTGACTTCAAACCTCATAGATTCACTTGATTGCAACTAAGACACTAACTCGATAAACAAATTGAACTTAGGGATCCCTTGAATTTAAATGTACAACAATATTAAAGTTCAACTTTCACCTCATAGAAAAGGATTGAAGTTCATTTTTCCTAGTCTCCCAAACTATCTGAAATTCAGTACTAGCTAGACCGATGAACAACAAGTACATAGAATCCCTAACTGAATTTGTAACAACTTGTAGCGATTGATGAAAAACAAGTACAAGAATACCATAGTAATTATACAACAAAAAAATCCCCAAATCATAAGATTTGCCCACTTCTTCAAATCGATCAGCCGCCTTAACTGCTTGATAATTTTCTTCAGTTCCATTAGTTCTGCATTGGGAATCATCGAAACGGCTCCTCTGTTGGCCGCATTCTCCACATCAAGCGCCCCACATTTGAGCTCCTAAGTTATGCCAATTGATTCCTCCAATCGAAACCTATCAATGTACACATCGATCCACTCAAAATGCCCACATTTCTTCAAGATTTGAAAATGGAAACATGAACCCTAAATCCCAAATTCTTAGGGAATAACAAGAAAAATGAGAGAAATCAGAACAATTTGGTGTAAGATCTAACCTTCCTCCCTCTTTATATGGCATGTGCTCTGGCATTTCACGAACTCGCGTCAACGGTTTCCATTGTCATCCTTCATGCAGGTCAACCGCTTCAGAGGCTCCACACATGGGCAGTCAGGGCATCTAGTCAACATCACGACACCATATTGCGGCCATGACGAACAAGAGACTGAAGTGAAGCTAAACATCACTCGTCGGCCGAAGAAGGGTTGCCGTTGTCGAAGAAGAAGAATGGGGTACATGAAAAGAAAGGGGAGGCAACATCATAGGCATGGGCGCGGGGCTGGCTCGGGCTCCCATCTTGCAACGCTAACCTAGGTAAGTTGTGGGCCCGATGCTCACGTGGTTAAGTTGTGGGTCCCATGATGATCTAGATAATTGGAGAGAGGTGTCCACTACGGGACCCGACCCAACATGGCCCCACTCATCAACACGTAACGACAAGGTTGGCGGATAACAAGTTTTAGACTTTGTGAGAGTTTCAGACAAGTGGTTGGTCAAAAGTGAGGAAAAGTTTACCATCTGAGCAAAAGTGAGTACAACTAAGGAATATGGGACACCAAAATAGAAATCCCTTTATTTTAATATTAAAATTTTGTATCATGAATTTCATACATTTTTCAACCATACTATTAAAAACACTCAAAAGTGAGTACAACAAGAATGGGTGATACTTTATGGAGTTTGCACATTATCACATTGAAAGAATAAAATACTTAGCCTTCATATCTTCGTGGGATCGATACTAATACTTATACATCGAAGATTTCAGTGATTCCCTAAACTTGTGGGTATTAGAGCATCTCCACTCGCCTACCGAGGACGCCGATCCGGACGCCAAATTTAGGTACGGACACCGAAAATCGCCCAGTTGCGTATCTAGGAACCTGTTTTCGTCCGGATTTGCGCGAATTTTGGTCCAGGCTTCCCACGCTGAACCCAGGTTCCCGGGTACGCTCTAGAGACGCCGGACACAGTGAAAATGGGCGTGGGCCAGCTCTGTCGGCGAGACAGTCCCATTCCCATCCACCCCACTCGCCGAAGATCTCCCAGCGCCTCTGTCGCCATGACTTCGCCAGCGGAGCTCATCCACGCCAAGACATGCCCACGTCTCTAGATACGCTCGCCGTAGTTGTCATCCGCTCGCCGTAGTTGTCACCCACATGCAACATGCAGATGCCGAGCATAAACTGGCCGAACTTGGCCGAAATATGTTGTATTTTCACTGCGGCAAACTATGTTTAGAATTTCGTCGAACTTTGGCCGTATAATGTTCTATATTCATGGTATGCCGAACTATGCCGAAATCTGGACGAACTTGAGCCGAATTTGAGCAGAAACGAGCGTCCCGGGAACTCGGGCTGGGTACGCGATTGGGAAACTCGGCGTACCCAGGCCGAAAACTTGTTTCGTCCGGCCAAAGTTTGGTCCGGATTTCGGCCTGGGTTCGCCCAACGAGTGGAGATGCTCTTAGCCCAAAAGATGTAACACTTCTTCCAAATACAAGAATTGGGAAAATGCATAAGGGCTTCTATGAGCTCACTTACACAAGGGAGTTGTTTGAGCCAAACACAACTACTATCATTCATGTTGTGACCATGTATGTTGGTGATGAAGGTGGGGAAAATGACAATGCACAGTAAAGACAGAGGCCAAGTGTCACTTGTGCTGGTGCTAATATGTGTGCTACTAATCCTTCAGGGGGTGCAACAACTGTCTGTTGGGCCGCAGAACCTTTTCATTATTGTTGGAAATACACCTCCAATGTGTACTGGTCATGATAATCTTAAGTTCACAAGCCATAAGACAAGTTTCAACCTTTCCATCAACAAAGAATCCACCTTATAAGCATCCATAAAGTCAATAGATTTCTCAGCTTCCTCTATATCAAGGTGAATAAACTTACGCTTTTGGTATCTAACCATTACAAGGTCACTTTTATACATGCACCGATGACTAACATGCTTATATTTACTTTAGTATTAAAATTTTGTATCATGAAGTTCACACATTTTTTCAACCATACTATTAAAAACACTCACAAGCCTCGCATTTATCATCCTTTTTGGGACGAGTGATACTCTATGGAGTTTGCACATTATTACCACGCTCGGCCATAGAGGTTCTAGAAAGCCCCTCCATGGAAAGCATATTCTTTGGTATATTTAACTTACAGTGCAAAAGCAACTAGGTAATAGAAAATAATAGAACTTAAAACAATTTTAAAAAGAAAAAGCGCAAGCAAGAATTAATCTTATCCCTATACTCTCATGCAATTGCGTTAGAAAAGTACTCATAACCCCCAAGTGTAGGGGATAGTTGTAGCACATTTTAATGTGATAGTATAGAATACCAAATGATGAGTGGATTGTATATAGTGTTTTAAGACTGCTTTATGAATATACAATCCCTCATCTCATGCTCCGTCTAGAAGTTTTCATGTCCATGATGCATTATGGCGGGACCATACCTAGGAGTCGCGGGCACCATCCCGATTCAACACGTGGCCTACCAGACTCGGCATAAGACAACCGCGAGCTTTCGAGCCAGATTATGTGGATAAATCTGATTATTTTTTTGCGAATGAGTTAATAAATATGATTGGTCGAACATTTCCACAAGATCGACTTATTAAGTCTGGTATGTGTGTAGTATCATATGCGTGAAATAGTTTCTGGTCGTGATGTAACATATTCAAGTAGTTAATTGCCAAACTGAAAATGATTTCTATTGATTTTGATAGTTCAAAAAGGCTCAAACACTCGTGATCCCATGTAATATTCCATCCGTCGTCCTGGTGCACACGTATTCCGAGATTTCAACTTTAAAAGTTTTAAGTGGTTGAGTTTGCATGACATACTTCTAGCTATTTTATGGTTGGGAGAAAGCTATATATAATCAAAGTCAGATCATATGTAGAAACGAGAACGTCACATAGACTACACCAAGTCCCAAGTACATCACTCGGTGCCACTGCACCAAGTTCCAATTGTACATCGAAATATAGCATTCGAGATATTCTTTTACTACCTTGGTTGCAGAACTTGCAATTAGAGACGAGAAGGAAGGTGTACTTTTGCCTTTAGTGGCTATATACTCCTTTCTAGCATCATGAGTGCACATTTCCCTTATTCTAGAAACTTAGAAAGTGCATATCAATTTCCCTCCACTCCACTGATGCTCACACACTAACTAACCATTGGCCGTGGACTTGCATTGTGTCCATACAATTATCTGCTTCATGCACTGCATGCCCCCATTTTCTATGATCCTGCCTAGCTACTGATTTTACATGTCTGCGACAAAATCCTTGGCACCGTTGCAAGTCGCAGCTAGCGTTTCTCTGAGTGGCCTCCCGTGAGCGTGATTGGTTTGGCTTGTTGTTTAAAGGAACTTGTTATTTCCCAAAACTTGCAGTGCCGCACTGGTTGGTGAGTGTTTTTTTTGTGAGACAGTGAAATGCCGGAGGCGAGAATCCTTTTTGGCTCCAAAGTGGAATTTGCGTCTGGTGGCAATGCCGTTATTGGGGCACACGTTTCGGGACGCCAGAGGGAAGCAGCAGGCAGACACTGGCTCTCCTGTAGCCTAAAGCAGCCACTGTCTGAAAGTGACGTCCTTGATTAGCTAGCCTCACGGCCACTAACTTGCTGTGTGGACGCCCACACACGCGGACTACAGTAGGTCATGCAGCGACTGCGTGCATGCCGGCCGGGCAGCAGAGATCTGGATGAAAGATCTAAGCTAGCTACCTGTGCGTATCGCAACGGGGAAAACACATAGGTTTATATGCCATATATATAGAGAGAGATACAGTACGCCTGATGGATCTACATACAACTTGCCCTAGTCAATCTCGGCCAAAGATCGGCTCCGCCTGACATGGCTATCCTCAAAGCAATACTTCTCTCGAAACGGAGGCATAATCTTTGGTGTACATACGATGTTATCTGTCCTCCTGCCTTCTAGCTGCTAGTACTCCTATCTAGCTTCCCTTGCCGTGATCAAATAGACGAAAGGACTATCTACACCTTGTTTGAAACGTCGGAATTTCACCAGGAAACCATGCATGCAAGAATAAGATCTATCGTTGCGTTTGCCAAACAGTGTCAAATTGCAAAGGGGAAAGAGAAGAAGGATGAATCGCATCGAGAGGACGTTGCAGGAGCAATATATGTGGAGGCGCAGGGAGGAGGAGGAGGGGAGGCATAGTGTAGATTTCTACGGATATATATCGACGACCGATCTATCAATCAGCTGCGGCAGCATGGGGACAGTGGCCGTCGGAATCGGCCATTTCGCCGCTGCTGCTGCTGCTGCTGCGTGCGGCGTCTGTTCCGCTTTCTCTTGTCGCTATAGGTGAGCAGTGACTGATCTGAGTTTGGTACGTACTACGAGCGCATATGGTGGGTGCGCAGCGCAGGGCAAACACTCCGCCTATATAGCCTATAGCCTGCTGATGGTGGTAGAGTGTCCCCTAGGCTAGGCTAGGCTAGGCTAGGCTAGCAGCTGCAACTCTCTATCGATGTTATTGGGAAGGGACAATTATTTCTTGCTCTCGTACCCTCCACTGCTGCCCTGGTGTGTACCCTAACCTCTGCCACTCTCTACTGTTTGACCGAGCGTGCATCTATCGCCTCCTCTCTCTCCCCCTTCATGCACCCACGCACGCACATGATGGCTGGAAAAAAAATCTGCTGGCCGCTGCACTCCTGCTAATAATGGTCAGACACTGATGGGGATCTGAGCGATGCTAAGAGCGCACAGTAGTTTCAACTTTCCACCGATAGCAACCACACTTAGCCTAGGACAAACCTTTTTTTATCCCTTTACTTACTGCAAGAAGGGCTTGCTCGCGTGATGGGTAGTATAATTCCATTCGGATTGGCAATTGGAGATCGAGTTAATCTTATCCTTCCTTTTCAAACTTACTAGGGCCTTTTGGTTCATGGCCACAATTTGCTAAACCAAAGTTTTGCTAAGTTTTGCCACTTTGTGGCGCCAAATTTTTCAGCCATACTCTATGCTGTCACATTTGCCAAACTTTGTGTTGGCAAACTGTGGCTGAGAACCAAACAGGCCCTTAGATCGTACACCCTTAGCAGTGCAGGATACTCAAAAGTGTCATCTTCCTTTCTAGAAATGGGAACTTGCGAACTTGTCATACATACCCCGAAAAACTTAGCAACGATCCAAGTAGAATTTGCCTTTGAAGAGAGAGTCTATCTTAATTTTTATAGTATTCTTAAGGACATTTTATGTTTTGACACTTCGTATAGAACATTCCATTTTTCAGATCTTGATTTTCAGTATTACTAGGACACTTGATGGGACACTCGACGGTGGTTGATGCAACCTAGTTTCATCATGGAATTTATATATCGACTTAGATGGCGGATACATCATAGACTATATATAGTTTCTTGATTTTACGTACAACCTTTTCTCTCGGCATGATTGACGCCTCATTAATTTTGGTTGTTTCTAGACCTATGTAAAGAAATGGTTTATTTTTCAAATGGACCTAGAAAAGTGTTGGTTTCCACTATCAGAATGATAATGGAACAACAAACAGAAAGTTCAGGTTTTAGAGATCTACAAGTTCAGAGTTCTCGAAACTAAGAAATGGCCAAAAGGCACCACACATGCTAGTGCCCATAAGGACAAGGAAAAGTGCAACCGCAATACAACATGGGTAGATCAAAAAATGACAGACAAAAGAAACTACTGTGACGGGGGCAAAAAAAAGGCTTCGGCTACTAATCTATTTCTTTGAGCAGAACAACAGTCTCCATGGCAAGGCCATCAACTTCTAGTTGCATCTTCCTCCAT
This sequence comes from Avena atlantica, assembly GCA_910589765.1. NCBI lineage: Eukaryota > Viridiplantae > Streptophyta > Magnoliopsida > Poales > Poaceae > Avena > Avena atlantica. The sequence goes on from OU342736.1 coordinate 367,528,701, forward strand.
AGCATGATTGACTGGATCATTTCCTGCTTCTGGAGCATCTAGGATGGCATGAAGGTGGACTCGAGCATCGCTTCTCCCAGTGCATTCCTATGCAAGATTGCAGCGCCACCTCGCAACACATTTCTTCTTCTTTGGGATTTAGACCTGCCCAATAGTTCACAAAGACACATGCATAACAAATTAGATCGATCGGGAAATTGATCAGTTTTTCAAAGCACGATTTCTCAACTTCCATATAGCCCAACAAACAACCGCTAGGGCAGTGATTTGAATGTTTCTACACACATATATGAATTGAGGGAGCCACTAAAAGAACTGGGCAATGTCCTAGTTCTGGTGTCTACACCAATGGATTTGCCAACAACATTCGAAATATATTTAGCAAGAGTAGTTTCAACCCCATCACAAAACTGACATTATGTGTTTCCGATCCAATTTATTCTTATCATATTATCTTTGGTATAGGTATGGCACTGTGCCGGATCAACCACAATCATACCTTGATTTTCAAAGGGATTTTTGCTTTTGGCTTTCCATAGATGCTTAAAAGATTTGTCCACACCATTAATAGAGAATTGCTTTCACACTGACTTCACTGTAAATTTGCCTATCTTTGTCCATTTCCACAAATGTTTATCAATTACATCAGTAAGTTCACTAATTCTATCGTGCAGCTCTCTGTTATGAGTGTGCAACAACAATATTGGCCATCTTCTTAAATCTAGATTCTAACCTCTTGCAACTATCCCAACAATAGTAATATTCAAGATTATCTTTCAGAGCCATTGGTCAAGCCATGCTTCTCCCCAAAAATGGGTTCTAAAGCCATTGCCAACCTGCATTCTTTTCTCCTGCAAATAAATTTCTCTGATCTACAACATACCTCCCTAGCAAGCCAAGTCTCTTGGTTTCCTATTCACATCAAAGATTCCCCCTTCACCCAAATACTTGCTTCTCATGAAATCCTGCGAAGGGCCATTGCTAGATTCCAGTTTCCACAACCACTTGCACATGACGCTCACATTAAACTTGTATAGGTTTTTGACCCCTAAACCAACTATCTCTTTATCATTTGCACCACCATATTAGAAGAAAGGTCTGACTAGTTTATCCAATTGCTATTGGTTTTGTGCAACATTAACAACATCACATCAAGTACATATGATACACTACCACACTTGAGATGTAAGCAGTCACTCTAATCAGCCTGCCAATTAGTGAAAGAGCACCACATATCCATCTATACATTCTTTTTTAGTTTCACACCAGGAAAGCCATTTTAGCTGTTGAACACCTCCAAGGACAAACATGCATTCCTAGATATTTGATTATCCAAATCCCTTGCTGGCAGTTAAACATACCAATTTACTCAAAGAGATTTTTATCATCTTCCATTATCATTAACATTTCAGTTTGTTCAAAATTAATCTTTAGGCCTGACATAGATTCAAACAGGTACCACGAAAGTTTCAAGTTCCTTGCTTCTTCTAGGTTATCTTTTACAAAAATAATGGTGTCATCCGCTTATTGAAAGATGGAAACCCCATTTTCAACCTAGTTATCTCCTAGCCTAGTGATCAGTTTGTTTCTATATGCATTATGCACCAGTTTGGCTAAACATTCACCGGCCATGTTGAACAGAAAGGGGAAAAATAACACCCCAACCTAACTCCTCTATAGCTTACAAAATATGGGCTAACTTCCCATTAACTTACACACTCAGAATACCTTATGTAACAACATTTTTCAGCTACAACATCCATCTCTCACTGAAACTCTTTTGTATGTAGTAGTCAAAATGGAAATCGTAGTTGAATTTATCATAAGATTTTACAAAATTAATCTTCAGCGCCACTCCATGTTGCTTCTAGAATTTGGATTCTTTCAGGATTTCCTGTAAGAGATTCACATCATCACTTATATACCTTCCTTCAATAAAAGCAGTTTGACAGTTGCTAATAGTTCATCCATGAAAGGTTTAACCCTAATATTTATTATTGCCTTAGTGAAGATCTTGAACCGCACCTGTGACAGACAAACTGGTATGTACTTATAATATCAAAATATTCTACTTTGTGGATCAAAGTAATAATGCCATTATTTATTTTGCCAAGATCAATTTTCTAGGCATAAAAATCATGAAATATTTCCATCATATCGGCCTGATAGAATTCATTAGGAATACCATCAAGACCTACAGCTTTATTCTTCTTCATTTGATCAATCATATCCTTGATTTCTTTCTTAGAAAAAGGTTTATCCATCTCATCTCTGTCATCATCATCTAGCTTCTCTTGATCCTGCCAATTTTCATTACTCGATCTTGTACCAACAGCTTCCACTAGGAAAAAAATATTATTGTAAAATTTAGGAGCATATTTTAACCATTATTTAGAGAAAAATCATCCTTACTTCTTTTTCTTCCATTAGAAGTTCTATGAAAAAACCAATGTTCTTGTCACCTTTTAGCAGCCAATTTTGATTAGATCTCTGCTGCCAGTGATGTTCTTCTTTATCAAAAAATCTCCATTAGTTGTTGTTGTACTTGATTTTCACTGCAAATTGATCATAGTTTAGCAAATACACCTCTTACATGTCTTCTAATTCTTGCGGCTTCTCGGTCAACATTTCCATTTTATTGATCTCATCACTTCTGATATTCACTCCACATTGTTTAGGTTTTCCTTGACTTTTTTAGCTTCAATTGGATTTTTTATAGATAATCTTTCCTTAATAGGCTTTCTCTAGGATTTCTCCACCCTCTCCAAGAAATCAGGTTCCTATAACCAGCTACTCTCAAACCTATAAATTTCCTCTTACCAACTTTCCCTTCCATAGTATATATGATCAGAGGACTGTGATTAGAGACTTCACTAGTCAATTTATGAACAAATATTAGAGATAAAAGCACATCTCAATCATTACTAACTAGAATCATATCAAGCTTCTCCAAAGTGGCATAACTTGATTATTGGACCATGTAACATCAACACCTCCTTCAACCCACATGTGCTAATGATGGCGTTAAACATGTAACTCCACCAGGTAGGCTTAAACATCTTGTTTTTATCAGAGGGAAACATCAAGATGTTAAAGTCACCACAAACAAGAAAACATAGCTTTTGATCTTGATATACATCAGCTAGTTCTACTAAAAACTCTTGTTTATTTTCCTCCCAAGTTTCTACATACACAATCACAAAATTCTATGTGATCTGTAACTTCAAATCTTACACCCACATTTAACATGGAATTTTACACATAGTTGTTCCATGATTCAAGAACATAGAATTCCTCACCCCCCATATAATACCAACAAAATTTCCATTGGAGGGCGACCAACTCTAGGATAATTGGCTCATAACATCAATTTTTCTGAAGAAAGCCGTTGAATCATCTTTCTTCGTTGTGTCATGCATCCCAACAAAGTCTGGATTTTGCTGCTAAATAAAATCCACTAGAAACCCACTCATGCTTTTTTGCCCACATCCCTACAATTCAAATGAGCACGTATCATACGAATTTTGGATTTTTACTCCTTTCCTGGGGTCTAGTAATAATATCACACTACTAGGAAAACAACTATAGATAGACAGATCATCTGTGGCGCATATGTGCAACCATGCGCCACAGACACTACCCAGTGGCGTATTTCAGGAAGTGCGCCACATATCCCTTCACTCTTATGTGGCGCATGCACCGGAACGATGCGCCACAGAAATGAGGTGGGACTCGCCACCGAGGTTGGGCTACCAACTTTCTGTGGCGCATATGGGCATATGGGCCACAGAAAGTCAGTGTGGGCCCCACCACAGAATCATGTTGACCGCACTCTGGCCAACCTTCTATGGCGCATATGCGGATATGCGCCAAGAGAAATGTTTGTCTTCTGTGGTGCATATTCACATATGCGCCACATAAAGCTGGTGCGGGTCCCACCACCAAAAGTGCACTTTCCACAACCCCTTTCCCTTTCCCCTTCCCTAGCCCCTTTCCACTTTACCCAACACCGCGCGCCCGACGAACCCTAGCCTCAACTAGCAACGCTTGGTCTTTCGTGGTTTTTCTCAAGAGATGCCTCTGGTCGCCGATCCACAGGACAAACCTGGATTTGTCTTCAGCCCTAGCACACTCAAAAAGGCGGCCGATGAGCACTTATCATCCCCAATGGAGGAGCCTGCTCAGAAGACGAAGAAGCACATGAAGAGAGGTAAGAAAGCGAAGAGCCAACCTTGTCCGAAGAGGATCTGGGCTCAGGATGACATCGTGCCAGCCCACGAGGATTTCTTGCCCCGAATGCATGTAGCCAGTGAAGCGATACTGACTCCGAAGCTGCTTCGCCTCGCTCGTGGAGCCATGCAAACTTTGAATGATGGTATCAAGAAACTAGAGGGCATCCTTCTTAAAGACAAAGATCCAAAAAACCATTTTCACTATCAAGATGCCATCGGACATGGACTTCATCCATGAAGCCCCCGCGGACGTGTTCTTCATAGCGTACGAGGACGTCTTCAAGATGTTTCTCTCAAAATGGCTAGACTATAACCCGGTCCAACTATTTGTGCTTAATCTTGTGATGAAGATCAAGAGAGAGCAAACCCTATACATCGGGATAGTGGATCCCTACTACATGCATGATAGCTAGTTGGCGGAAGGATCAGAGACACTGACCGTGGCGATGGTGTACCTCCAAAAGTTCATGGTGGACAACAAGAGGACGAACATGCTTATTTTGCCTTTATTTCTCTAGTAAGTACACACACCTGCTAGCCGCCATAACTTAGGCTTTCTTATAGAATTCTTCCTTGACCTTTTCCAACATCCCGTTTCAATCGTGTTGTGCAGAGACAAATATTGCACACTCATCGTCATTTCCATGAAGTACTTGCTATCAATGTATTTCAACTTGGCGAGTAAGAAGAAGAAGAAAGACTACACCCAAATAAGGGGTGTTCTGAATGAGGCTCTCGAGGGCTATGCCAGAAAGGGATGCCCCTTCGCCAACAAGGGGGAATGTTTGAACGATGGAAAACATGTGTTCAAGCACGTGATCGAGTTCCCCTACATCAAGGAGCCGACTACTAGTGGCAGCGCCAAGGAGGCCTTCTACGTCATGCATCACCTTAGAGGGTTTGTCTGGGATTGCTAGAACCTAACGCTGCCACCGAGCATGGGCCATTGGCACAATCCGACGATGATGATCTTAGAGAAGACTTCCATCGCATCTAGGTTAAGTTGTTGGAAATCATCGTGGAAAATGTCAACACAAGGGGAGGGGTCCTAAAACACAACAGGGGGTTGACTAAGAGGGAGATCAAAGATATTCTCCATAAGTAGGGTGACATCGGGATGTGGATGATGAAGGATGGCTATCTACCATTCCCAAAGCCAAGCGGGAACAGTTCTCAATGATTGATGTGTGCGCCTAGCATTATCGAGTGTGTGCATAGATAGATGTGTGTATTGTTGTGTCATAAACTTTACTAACGTGGTCGTATGTCATAAAATTTACTATCGTGGTCATTGTCGTCGAACTTCTATGATTGTGATCGATATACTATCTTTTATGTTTACGAATCTTTTGCTTTAATTTTTGTGAACATATATGCATGTGAACCCTTTAGTTATTTCCATTGCATGATTTACTAATATGCCTTGTCTATAGAGATGACAAAGTGATACGTGGTGTATAAGGGTTGGGTTACAAGGAGTCTACGATGAGTGGGAGGACTGTCAAAAATGGGTGAACAAGTTCAATGGCAATAGCTATAAAGGATACGCGACTCGAGAGGAGGCGGTATCCAAGTGGAGGAACCACCTATGGAAGGAGAACTGGATGAAGATATTGCTCATCCTCTTGCTCTTGCTCTTACTCACCATCATCACATTTGTATTCTATTTGATTCTAGTGTAGGTGGTGACCACTTCATTTGTAATGTGAGATGATGAACTTTGTACCAACATTTGTGTAACAATTTGCCACCTGTCACTTGTAATGTGAGGTGATGAACACTTGTCTATATCTATCGGGCTCTAAGTAATGTGATGACACTATATTCATGTTTGTGTTATGTTTGTTTTCATATACTATGTCAAATGTACTGTTTCTACTGCTATGTGCATAAATCCTGTATAATACCTGTTTCTGGACCAATACTGCTTTTTTATACCCGAGTAATACACCTGTGGCACATGAGGCTTCTGTGGTGCATATCTAGAAATGCGCCACTGAACTCAGGCATGTGGGGCATGGCCGAAGATGCTCCGCAGAAGTTTAATTTAGTGGTGACATATTAGTGGCGCATCTGATATGCTCCACAGAAGGAATAAACCCATGTGCCACGAATGGGGGTTTTCCTAGTAGTGTCACCCATAGGGTGATGCAACGCTAGAAATGGCTTGTGCTCCTCCAAACACACTCTTCTTAATAGAATTAAATTGCTCCCTTCTTATTTTTGAAATAAAATGAGTAAATAAACCCTCCTCCTCACCCCCTCATAATCTAATAAATTTAAAACATTGTGTGGAATTGAATTATTTTCGTCCCCGCACACCACACTAGATTTCATATTCAGGCAATGTATGCACATTCCATGTCTTTCATGATATCACATTTTCAAGGGGAAAAGTACTTATATAAATTCTCATTTCTAATTTATTATTCATAATATCATCATTCTCAAGAATAGAAAAAAAATTAGTGGTTATTAGGTTTGTACCTAACAGAAATCTTGCAGAAACATTTGTTCTTACCTTTTCTTCAATACTCACATGAGAAGGCCCCTAGTTTCTATTTTTGTAGCCATCCTTATATTTATAGCATCCCTCTGATATTCTTTTATATCACTACAAAATACCCCACATGGGCGGCACTTTTTTGGGCGGCGCAAGAGAAAATTACATGCAATTTTTTTACCCGGTGGATAAGCATTCTCAGCACCTTCTTAAGCTAGTGGCAAGGTATCCGTCAGGATAGACATGATGGTGGCACATCCGTGTGCCACATTATATTGCACACAATAACGGCGATAGGTAATGTTGCACCCTAGGAATATAGGAATTTAATTGTGCATCGTGGGTGTTTTCTGATGTTTGATATGGCTTCCCCGCTGGAGAATAGTTATTTGTGTGACGCTGACTGGTCAAGCATGGGTATCTGACTTGTGTGTCCCACCACGAGAAGGTGTATCCTTACCAGTTATTTATATCACCATACACTACCAATCACACACGTGTACCGTCCTAGCTAATCATCATTGCCTCTGCACCGTAGCAACCTATCTCGTGTGGTGGACATTCGAATCCATCGGTGGGCACAACGGATGTAGTGGCGACACACGAACGCCAGCTCCAAAACATAATGATGCGCTAGTTTGATAATGAGGTTGAGATTGACAACAACATTGTATGCTATCTTTGATCTGTTGGTTTTCTTTGTCGATGGCTAATATTGTTGGATTATTCGATCAATCATGACTAGGAATGTGGGACCCTGGATTGACGGACCGAGAATCCATGTTATGCCTGCAATTCACGTTCCCATGATCAGTGAGCCATGAGCATAACCAACGAGTATCATTACAACATTCAGAAAGTAACGAGTACAAAACTTACATCATTGCCATTATGGCGATTACAATCCTCAATAGCGAAAGTCTTCATTCGCAGAGCCCATGTCAAGCCTTAACCTACAGGCGACTAATACATCCATTTTGCATCACTATTTTATATCATAATTTACTACTATTCATTGATATATTTCATATTAATAGGTGATACTTATGTCATTTCAATCTATTTTGCATGTTGGATGATTTTTGGAGGATGAACTGCCGGAGTCAGGATTCTGATGGAAAAAGCGGTGTCCAGATGCAATATTCGCGAAGATCAGAAAAATCCCAGAAAATATACGGAAATACTATTTTTCCAGAAGAAGAACGAAGCCAAAAGGGGAGGCGAAGATGGGACATAGGGGGCTCACCCTAGCCGCGCCAGTAGGGGGTGTGGCCACCCTGGCCCACCTCCTGCTCTGCCCCTTCGCCTATAACATCCTCCCAAAAACCCTAATACTGGTGGAGCGACCATAGAAAGATTCCGCCGCCTCTGCGGGGCGGAAACTACACAGAGAGAAAGAGCTCTCCGGTAGGCAGATTTCTGCCGGGGAAATTCCTTCCCGAAGAGGGGAGATCATCGCCATCAACACCGTCATCAAGTTAGACTTCATCGGGATCATCATCATCATCCACACCATCATATGCACCAGCACCATCATCACGACTCCATACCGCTGTAACAATTGCATTGAATCTTGCATAGTTCTTAGGGGAAACTTTCCCGGTGTTGATTACTCTTGTAGTTGATGCTTGTGATTGGAACCATTGAATTATTGTTTTATGTTCAGATTGTTATTCATCATCATATCATCTCTGATCTTGATCCATATGATGTCTCGTGAGTAGTTCGTTTAGTTCTTGAGGATATGGGAGAAGTCATGTTGTTAGTAGTGGAATTGTGTTGAAATAATATTCAATGGTTTGATATTTAAGTTGTGGTTCTATTCTTCTAGTGGTGTCATGTGAATGTCGACTACATGATACTTCACCATTTATGGGCCTAGGGGAATGCATTGTGTATTTGGCTACTAATTGTGGGGTTGCCAGAGTGACAGAAACCTAAACCCCCGTTAGGTAACCTTTGCACAAGGGAGTGTAGGATCTCAGAGTTTAATGCTGTGGTTATATTTTTATCTTAATTGGTTTCTTATAGTCACAGATGCTTGCAAGGGGTTTAATCAAAAGTATTTATTAGTCCAAGTAAGGTCGATACATTAGCACAGGTTCACCCACATAACACTTATCCAACCAAAGAAGATTAATCAACTATATGAAGAGAAAGCACTTATAGTATTCCCATGTGTCCTCGAGAACGTTTGATCCTCATAAGTAATACGACCGCCTTGTCCTTTGCTAAGAAAGGATTGGGACACTTGTTGCAATTATTCTTGTTATCTTCATTTATTTGAACTTTATTTATCTACATTGTAAAAAAACCTAAAAATCCGTTTGCTAGTAATTACAGAGAATTCTTGAGCCAGTATCACTAGTCAACACCTTCTTCTCCTTGTTGGGATCGACACGCCTATTTATCAAAAGTACTATGATACACTCCTATACTTGTTGGTCATCAAGACTATTTTCTAGCACCGTTGCTGGGGAGTGAAGGGCTATTGAAGAGTGGAGCTGGTAAAGGAAATATATACTGCGAGTATTGCTTTTATTTTCTATTTGTTACTTTGTTTCCAATATGGATAACCCTCTTGGTTTCCTATTTGGGAAATCTACTACCACTGCTAGGGTAGTAGATGAATCACCACCTGCTGAGATAGATCCTTTTAAGATACCCACAAGAATTGTTGATCATGTTATGGATAACTATTATTTTGGGGATGGAACTATCCATCCTGGTGATCACTTGCTTTTTATCCATGAATTATGTGGGTTGTTTAAGTGTGCAGGAATCACAACAAAACAAGTCAAGAAAAAGTTACTCTCTATATCATTGAAAGGAAGAGCTGAAAAATGGTATAAGCTGCCGAAGAATGGACAATCTATGGAATGGGAGGAAATTGGACCTCTCTTTTATTCTAAATTCTATCCTCCCAGTGAGATTCATAAGGATATGAATCAAATATATAACTTTTGGCCTCTAGATGGAGAGAGTATAGCCCAAGCTTGGGGAGATTGAAGTTACTAAAGCTTAAATGTCCTATTCATGAACTCCCTAATAATAATATTATTAATAACTTTTATGCAAGGCTGTCTCTTCATGATAAAGATTTATTAGATGCTTCTTGTGCTGGATCATTCACACGTATGAAGGAAGAAGCTAAATGGGATCTTCTAGACCGTATTCAAGAAAACACTGAAGCATGGGAGAATCACAAAGGAAGAAGTCAGGTATAAATTATGATTATGAATACATTAAATCTTTTATGGAAACTGATGACTTTCATCATATTAGTACTGAGTATGGTCTTGATTCTCAAGTTCTTGCAAATTGCTTTAAGTCCTTTGCCTCTTATATATAAATTCCCAAAAAGGAGTGGGACAAGTACCATGCACCTTATAAAGATGCTATTAATCATGTTCCTGCTAGAAACATTGAAATTTGTACTATTGATCATATTTTTCCAGAACCTTATATTGAGAAAATACATTTTCCTGCTAAGGTAAAGGATCATTCTATTATAGCTAATGTGGTTAGCAAAAGTTTAAAGAAAGCTGTAGAACCTGATGAACAAATAAATATTGAACATGTAGTAGCCATTGTGAAAGACCTTGTCACTAAGAATGTAGAGGATGGGCACATTATGTTTTGTGAAGATGCTTCTAATATTGTCTCCCATCCTGGTAAAACTAGGAGATCTAGTGTGTGTGTGCTTTCTGTTAGGATTGGTGATCATTGCTATTATGGTTTATGTGATATTGGTGCAAGTTCTAGTGTTATTCCTTATGAGCTTTACAGATAAATTATGCATGAAATTGGTCCTTTTGAACTCGAGGACATTGATGTTGTTATTCATCTTGCTAATAGAGAGACAGTCTATCCAATTGGTATTGTAAGAGATGTGGAAGTTCTTTGTGATAAGATTAAATATCCCGCTGATTTTCTTGTGCTTGGTAAGGAAGCTAGTAAAACTTGTCATATCATTTTTGGTAGACCTTTTCTGAACACTTGTGGAGCTATTATATATTTTAAGAAGGATAAAATTTTAACTAAGTTCGGTGGAGAATCTTATGAGTTTAATTTCTCCAAATTTTCTAAACTCCCTTTTAAAATGATTTGCCTAATGAGGATTTTAGAGTTGAGCAACTTGCTTCCATTGATCCAGTTTATGACCTTAAACCTCTGTTTGATGATTTTAATTATGCTCATTCTGATGATAAGAATGTTTCTTGTGAGAGTTATATTGTTAACTTTGTTCAAAGTGCTAATGAAAGTTATTATGAGAGAGGGAAACATGGTTTTATGCATCTCAATAATATTAAGTTTCCCCGCTTTATGTTGAAAGCTGTGAAGTTACACTTGTTTTGTCTTCCTATGCTAGTAGCCTTTTGTTTCAATAATTTGTTTTCTTACGAAACTTCTTTGCATAGGAAGTGGGTTAGACTTAAATGTATTGGATATTTGCTTCTTGATGCTCTCTTTCACTTCAAATTCATATCTCCTTTGAGAACATCATTGAAATTATCATGCCCATCTTAATGGCTATAAAGAAAGGGCTTTTGGGAGGCAACCCATCTTATTTTGTTTTCAGTTTGTTTTGTTTCTTTGAGTATTGGAAGTTATTACCTCTGTAATAACCTCTCCTTATCCTTTTTGTTTGGTTTTTGTGTCAAGATTTGTCTCTTTTGAGGAGTACGTGGGTTGTGGGAAGTTGCTGTCCCGAAACTGATTTTTGGGCTTCACTATAAAAATTCGTGAAAAATCCAAGTACATCGGAAGGAGCTGTAAATTTATGTTCTTGTGATCCAAGTTGTTATCCAATTTTTGTTAGTTTTGCACTTTTTGATTTGAGCAACAGAAGATTTTCGAAAAAATCAATATTTACCCGCTGGTCTGTTTTGGCAGATTTCTGCCATTATTTGCATTTGCCTCTTAAATCGATTTCCTTTTAAATTATTTTTGTGATTTTGAAAGGATTTTCTTCAGTGGCTTATGTTTTGATGGTTTTTAGTTGAAAATTGAACCCAAGGGTTTTTTGTTTTTGTATACACTAATGTTGCTAATGAAGATTGTGTGGAGCTTTGTATGAAAGGAACTTTCAAGTGTTGGAGAGAAGGAATCTGGAGAGTCCATTTTCGAATAGGTAAAAGTGCTGAAAATTAAAGGTTCATGAAAAACTTTTCTTTTTTATATTTTTGCAGTTTTTATTCCATATGGAAGGTTACAAGTCGAAAAGGGAAGGAAACGGAGCCTGGGTCGCCCACACCTCCCGGTGGCGCGGCCCCCCCTGGCCGCGCCACCAGGGGGTGTGACCACCCCGGAGCCCGTCTCCGTCCCGTTTTCGCCTAGTACCTTCCTTATGTTGTAAAACTTCATAATATATAATCACCTGGACCCCCCGAGGTTCGTATATCGTGTTCTCGTCATGTTTTTGTTTCGATCTGTTTCTGTCAGGCAGATTCTCAGTTTTGGAGCCTCAATGTCTTCCTCTGCATCACCCAAGGAGGATTTCTCCACGAACATCATCAACCCGTACATGTATGAGTTGAAGATTCACCCTAAGGAGTTGTTTCTCAAGGATGGGAAGGTGCAGATGAAAGAAGTTCAGGGCCCTAAAGGAGAAGGTAGTCTGGAAGAAAGGATGGAAGCACTGGAGCAAGAAGTTTTTAGGTATAAGAAGATTGTAGAACGCAAAGTGGACGTCATCTATAAGATAATTTTAGAACTCATCGCCGAGCACAAGGAGGAGAAAGCCAAGCTTAGGGACAAGATCCTCTCGCTCCATCAGACCACCAACCAATTGCAAGCACAACTCTACGACATACAAAATCAAATTATGAGTATGAGGCTAGGTTTAAGCGCATAAGTTCTGCTTTTAGTTTCAGGTTATTGGAAACCGAGGTGTCTTTGGTCGATGGGGAGCCCTTACCTTGGAAGTTTGATGATAAAAAAAACCACCACCACCGAAGGAGTAATTCGTCATCAGGTTTTGGCATCCCCTTGGCTTGTTCCAAGCTTGGGGGAGTGCCGCGGTATCACATCATTATCTTTCATCTTTTTACCTTTTTAGTAGAGTCATATCATGATTAGAGAAGTTATCATATAGGATGGTTTGCATTATGGAAGTATCTCTCCTCTAGTTGGTTATCTATGTATCCCTTGGTGTGAGTGTATTTATGGAATATTAATGAGAAGTTTCATCATTTACTTTTTGCACTTCTTATTTTAGTTTGCAATCTCTATTATATGATTGATCTTATTGATTAGTACTGGTATCACTTTGGGAGCATCAAGTAAATCTAAATTGGTTTTGGCAAACCGAGCTCTGGTCAGTAGCAACACCTTTTGAGGTTTTAAAGGAAAAGAGAAAAACATTTACAAGTATTTTAATTAATTTTCTTTCTTTATTGATTGGCTCATAAGCTTAGTATTCTTTAGTTAAGATCTTTTGTGTTTTAAAGGAAGATTAAATGTTTGTTTCTATCACTTGTGTGTTTTCTTGTTTCCTTCAATTTTTTTGCTTTCTACCTAGCCTTGCTAGCCAAAAACCTGTATTGAGAGGGAAGAGTTCTCATGCATCCAATCCTTGAACTTAAACCTATGACATTTGTGTCCACCATATCTACCCATTAGCATTATTGATATTCCAAGTAAATTCTCGAGTTTCATCTACCTTTCAAATTAAAAATTCTTTTGTTATGTGAAAACTAGTTAGTAAAGCTCTCACGAACTTGATCGCACACCTTATTTTCCTGCCATTAATAAACTTGAACCATTGTGTCATCTATGTTGTATATGCTTGCACTTATAAGTTGGGATTAGCAGAACCGTGCTGTCACGGGGAACGCTTTCAACACCTGTAAATATCTACCGAGTTGATATCATGCTCTTTTGTTTATGGATGTCGGCGGTGTGAAATAAAAGGGGAGCTTGTAAGTCCATGGAGTTATGTATATGTGTTAGAGAAACGTCTGGGCCGCTAGCCTAAGCCATTCCTAATCATGGCGGAAACTTGTAGCATAACCATAGTGAGCAATCTATGAAGCATTCTTCTTATAAAGTGGAAAGAAGAGAAAAAGAGAAAAAGAGGAAAGAAGACAAAAAAGCACCATTATTCCATGGTAAATAAGAAGATTACTGAGATTCTCATTATCTGTTGCCTTGTCATTTTGATATGGGATAGCTCCTGTATCATGGGGCAAGGGGTACCCCATTGGCGGTTCTCTATGATACACATGTATTTACTATGACAAGAACTTACTGGTAACTAAAGTTGAGTAGCATGAGGAACGGCCCTCGTACTCAAGGGACATGAGATTGCCAACTTATACTTTGTCAAGCATATACTCCAAATTTGTTCACTTTAACCTTAATCACCTCAATATGCTTATGATAGGGGCAATGAGAGCTCAAAGCTAGTAAGTACCATAATCTTTTGGAAGCTCTTTATGGAACTTGGAATCCCTGCTTCCCTCTGCGAAGGGCCTTTTATTTTACTACTTAGTTGAGTCAGTAAACCTATTCCTTTCTATCTCCAGCAAGCATTTGAGTTGTTGTGTTTCAATAATTTATATAATGATTTATAAAATCATGTTTCTTATCTTCTTTGTTTTGCACAAAAATCTTATCTGAATGAGTATTAGTTTGAAAGCTATCATTGTGAAAGGCCTTTTATGTTTGAGCAAAAGGACTCCTGTTATAAACTTCATTGCAAAACTCTTCTTGAAAACTATATGATTTGTCAACTGTTCTCTGACCAAGAACAAAGTTTGCCATTGCCAATTATTATTTATCTTTATGCATCTTTATTGTGACTCCCATACTCGTTGCAAGTTAAGATATATAATGGTGAGTTTCTTTCTATTATGAGTCGTGTATTGGTAAGTGTGATGCTTCTTGTCTGTATTATTTTTATCGACACTTCATTCCATAAACTTGTGGTCATGTTTATTGAGCTCAGTTTTCGCTTGGGGACAAGCGAGGTCTAAGCTTGGGGGGGGGGAGTTGATACGTCCATTTGCATCACTATTTTATATCATAATTTATTGCTATTCATTTATATATTTCATATTAAGAGGTGATACTTATATCATTTCAATCTATTTTGCATGTTGGATAACTTTTGGAGGATGAACTGTTGGAGTCAGGATTCTGATGGAAAAAAGCGGTGTCCAGATGCAATATTCACGAAGATCAGAAAAATCCCAGAAAATCAACGAAGAATACTATTTTTTAGAAGACGAAGGAAGCTAGAAGGGGAGGCGAAGATGGGCCACAGGGGGCCCACACCCCCTAGCACGGGCCCACCCTGGCCACGCTAGCAGGGGTGTGGCCACCCTGGCCCACCTCCTTCTCCGCCCCTTCGTCTATAACTTCCTCCCGAAACCCTAATACTGGGGGAGCAACCACAGAAATATTCCGCCGCCTCTACGGGGCAGAAACTACAAAGAGAGAAAGAGCTCTCCAGCAGGCACATTTCTGCTAGGGAAATTCCTTCCCGGAGAGGGGATATCATCGCCATCAACACCGCCATCAAGCTAGACTTCATCGGGATCATCATCATCATCCACACCATCATCTCCACCAGCACCATCATCACCACTCCATACCGCTATAACAATTGCATTGAATCTTGCATAGTTCTTAGGGGAAACTTTCCTGGTGTTGATTACTCTTGTAGTTGATGCTTGTGAGTGGAACCATTGAATTATTGTTTATGTTCAGATTGTTATTCATCATCATATCATCTCTGATATTGATCCATATGATGTCTCGTGAGTAGTTTGTTTAGTTCTTGAGGACATGGGAGAAGTCATGTTGTTAGTAGTGGAATTGTGTTGAAATATTATTCAATGGTTTGATATTTAAGTTGTGGTGCTATTCTTCTAGTGGTGTCATGTGAACGTCGACTACATGATACTTCACCATTTATGGGCCTAGGGGAATGCATTGTGTATTTGGATACTAATTGTGGTGTTACCGGAGTGACAGAAACCTAAACCCACGTTAGGAAACCTTTGCACAAGGGAGTGTAGGATCTCAGAGTTTAATGCCGTGGTTAGGTTTTTATCTTAATTTCTTTCTTGTAGTTGCGGATGCTTACAAGGTGTTTAGTCACAAGTATGTATTAGTCCAAGTAAGGTTGGTACATTAGCACAGGTTCGCCCACACAACACTTATCCAACCAAAGAATATTAATCAACTATACAAAGCGAAAGCACTTGACAGTATTCCCATGTGTCCTCGAGAACGTTTGGTCCTCATAAGTAATACAACCGGCTTGTCCTTTTCTAGGAAAGGATTGGGCCACTTGCTGCAATTATTCCTGTTATGTTTATTTACTTGCACTTTATTTATCTGCATTATGAAAACCCCTAAAAATCTGTTTGCTAGTATTTAAAGTGAATTCTTGAGCCAGGACCACTAGTGAGCACCTTTTGATCCTCGTTGGGATCGACACTCCTATTTATCGAAAGTACTACGATACACCCCCTATACTTGTGGGTCATCAATGACTGACTGGGAAGATGACCTAGATCACATAGACGTTAGCATCTCCATCATTTCCCTCGATTCTCTGAAAGTCTGGCCCAGTAAATACCCAGGGCCAAAACCACATTAAAAGAACAAATAATAAAGGATATGCAATGTGGCTGTGGTAGTAGGAGGGCTCCATGAGAGGTTCTTTTATAAACTATTTTCTCTTGTAGATATAGCATGTCTATATCTTTATTGAAACCTTTTGTAAAACATTTTGGAAACCTTTTTTAAAAAATTTGGGAAAACACTAGGATTGGGTCACCCATTTGTTTCTTCTTTCCGGTCATCCCATGACCAAAATCATTTCCTTCCTTTTCGACCATCCCATGGTCAGAACATTTACAAAGACATTGCTTTTCCAAAGTCCTTTTTGAAATCAATACCAGCACCGCTCTACAGTAGTTTGTCCAACCCATCCATAACTGTGGACACTACTATTCGAATAGATTTACACTCTGCAGAGGTTGTACACTTTAACCACATCATCCGATTGCACTGCCCTGATCTACACCGATCATGGGTCGAGTAACCATCCTAGACTCTCCGGATGCCCACTCCAATATAAGTGCCTACCCTATGAGTGTTGTTCCCATCAACACCGGGACGCGTGATGCGGCTCAGTTAACTGTAGAGCCTCGTTGGGAAACCCCAAGAGCAAGTTGTGATGAACACAACAACAAGTTTTCCCTCAGTTATGAAACCAAGGTTATCGAACCAGTAGGAGTAAGAAAACAACTCCAAGGTGTTGCTAACAACTTGGAACCTGCACAACACAAACTCAAAACTTTGCCCCAACTTACAGTGAGGTTGTCAATCTCACTGGTTTGCTGAAAACAAAGGATTAAACGTATAATGTGGAAGATAGTAGTTGCTTGTAAAAGGTAACAGTAGATGGAATATCAATGATAAAGATTGGACCGGGGTCCACAGTTCACTAGAGGTGTTCTCCTTTAAGATAGATAACATGTTGGGTGAACAAAT
This sequence comes from Avena atlantica, assembly GCA_910589765.1. Taxonomy (NCBI): domain Eukaryota; kingdom Viridiplantae; phylum Streptophyta; class Magnoliopsida; order Poales; family Poaceae; genus Avena; species Avena atlantica. Next base: position 367,545,948 of record OU342736.1, read on the forward strand.
TACAGCGGGGCAATTGACATATTGAGAAAGCATAACAATGCATATACTATACATCTTGACTCCTGTGAGATTTGATTGGGCATTACAACATAATACATAGATCGTAATCCAACTGCATCTATGACTAATAATCCACCTTCAGGTTATCATCCGAACCCCTTCCAGTATTAAGTTGCAAGCAACAGATAATTGCATTAAGCAATGTGTGTAAAGTAAACAATATAATTATTCCATGAACAAAAGATTGTGTTTTCTCCCTAGTAGCAACAACACATCTATAACCTTAGAGATTTCTGTCACTTCCCCAAATTACTAGAGGCATGAAACTACTATCAAGCATAAATACTCCCCCTTGGAGTTGCAAGCATCTACTTGGCCAAGATAGCTACTAACAACGAAGAGCATGCAAGATCACAAATAACACATACATGATAAAATCAATAATCAATCTGACATAGTATCTCAATATCCATCAGATCCCCACAAACACAACATGTATGATTACAAATATATGATCTTGATCATGAACGTAACTCTCAAGATCTAAACATGATAGCACAAAGGAGGAGAAAAAACCATCTTGCTACTGTATGGGCCCATAGTCCACGGGTGAACTACTCACGCATCACTCCGGAGGCTGGCATGGTGATGAAGAAGGCCCATGGGATGATCTCTCCCCTCCGGCAGGGTGCCGAGAAGAGCTTCAGATCCCCCCGATCTAGGGATGGAGATGGCGGCGGCTACGGACTGTTTCGTGGAGATTTGATCGGGTGCTTAGGGTTTCTGCATCGGGGTGATTTTATAGGCAAAAGGGCAAGGTCGGTGGGCGCCCGAGGGGTCCACACCAGGCGGTGACGCGCGCCCCAGGCCATGACTCCCTAGGGTGTGGCCACCTCGTGGCCCCCCTTTGGCTGCCCTTCGGACTCTATGTTCTCTCTAGTAAAATATTGACTTTGGATTTTGTCCCGTCCAATTCCGATAATATTTCCTTACTAGCTTTTCTGAAACCAAAAACAGCAGGAAACAGGCAACTGGCACTGCGGCATCTTGTTAATAGGTTAGTTCCGGAAAACATATAAAAATACCTCAAAGTGTAGAAAAAACATAACAAAGTTGATACTAAACAAGCATGGAGCATCAAAAATTATAGATATGTTTACGACGTATCAACGCCCTATATAGTTGAAAATCCGACCGGAACGCTTTTTCCACTACATCGAGTGTGCGCTTTCAATGAGGGGCTCATAGTAATGCGTGGAGGCCCGTAGACCCTTAGTTCCTTCCCCCGGTCGATGTTTTACATGGACTGTTTACCAGAGAAGGCCCATCCTCCAGGGATATATGTCCCCCTATAGTAGTGCGAGGCAGCTTATACCATAGTAAACAAACATCAAATCCAGCCCTGTCCCATTCCAGAGTAATGTGGTTGCACAAGTTAAGTTGTTATAGCTAAAGCTGCAAAGAACCGGGTGCGTTTCATAAACATTTTCCTCCTCTTTCTTCAACCCTTTTGTAAAACCAAAACCTTTTTACTTTCTCAAACTTCTCTTGGTAGGTAAAACCTCACCAAGGTTTTCTCATAAATGCTTTTGTAAACTTTTCCGGGGTCTTCCCATCCCATAGCTTTGCTTCGGCTAAAACAGGGTCTCCAAAGGGGTATGGTGTTATACAGCATCTACTATAATAGGGACAGGTAGGTGTCATAAAGGGGGTTGTACTTAGTAGTACAATTGGTATTATCTGGAGGAGCCAAACCACTACCGGGTATAAAACATTAAACAATAAACCAATGCACTTTGTATAAAAGTAGATAAAACATGCATAAGTACAAAGGTAGGACAATGGCATATGAGAAAGAAGGTGGCTTACCTGTGACCAGCAAGATGTCCCTTGATTTCTCTATAATACCAGAATACTGATAACAATAATAATAATAAGGAAAATCCGATGCTTCCTTCTTTTTGGCGTCACACGGTCGCAACTATCGCCGTTATCGAGCATACATGCAAACAAAAAATACCACATTCAATAAAAGGCAAGCAAGCACCAATACATACAACAAGCAACATATAATCACATGATAGAAAATAATAGGGTGCTGGATGATTGGTTTGATGAGATTGGTGAAAGACTTAGAGGCATTGGAAGATGATCCTTTTGGGTTTATAGTATAGAAACTACCTAAGAGTGGGGTTTTTGACCAAGGACATGTTCCATATGATACCATCATATAAAAATGATACCATCATATAGGTATTGATAAAATGAAACCAACAAAAGTGGTTTCACTATTTTATCAATTTCCATTGATTTACTAGGTATTTTATAGTGATTAAAGCTATACTTTTAGGGATTAATTCACCAGAAATATTCTGTATGTCCAAAAATTATTTCCTTGGATGGTTAAGTAGGATTTGATGGACTGATTCACTGGGAGTTGGAATCATATTAAAAATATTGAACAAAATGCCCTCAGGAAAATCTCAAAGGCAGTTATGGAGGGGTTTTTCCTTTTTAACCAGAATTAAACTTTAGGAGCTTTTGATTTGATTCCAAAGTCACATGGTAAGTATTTGGAATACATTTCCGTGGAAATTGGAATCACCCTTTTTGGATTTGTGCAGCTGTTGCTAGGATTTATCTAGTGATAATACCACATACAGAGGTATTTAATTCATGGAAAATCCTTAGAAGCTCAAAAAATCTTGAACTCCTGGATTCTGGTAGTTATAGATATATCTTATTTATGAGAGTTTAAATGAGGTCAAAACAACTCATGTTTTGTCCTAGGGAAATTTATAAAGGCAGATATGGGTTGATTTTTGTTCTACAGTCAAATTACTGTTCCACTTGGCATGAGACTAATGCCAAGAGATCGGTACATGAGATACCTACCCGAAACAATTGGATTTATTCCGTTTGGTCTCCTAAAACTCATAGAGCTAAATATTTATTGAAAAGTACCCATATTTTTATTATATTTACTAGAAAATATCTATAACTTTTTATACTGTAAAACTAGTTCTACATGTTTGGGGAAACCCTAAGGAAATTTTTGGAATTTATATCTGGGCATTTTCATTTAGTTCCCATTTTTATTTTGAAATAAACCTGGACACTACTTTTCAGATCTGGTAAGAAAAAGAAAAGAAAAAGGCCAAGCCGTTGGCGGGCTGCACTATGGAGGGAATGGGCTCCGGCCCGTGGGGCGAGCAATGCGCGGGAGGGGATTTCAAATACCGCACTAGGTGGCCCAACTTTCGTCCATAAGAGGCGTCGAAGGGGCAAGGTGAGGTGCGGGCCATTGGATTTAGGCGGATCCGACGGTGGGAAGTCATCGTCTTCGACAAAACAGAACTGGCGGTGGCGGAAAACCTAGGAGATGGGGCAACACGGGGAGCTCACCAACGGGGCAGAGAGGCATCGAGGAGTAGCGGGGGTGCGCAGTGGTGGACAAAGAGTTGAACGAGAGGTGACAGCGGCGGTTTTAGCGCCAGGAGGAAGCTCGCGCGAGAGGTACCACGGAGCTGGATTCAGAGCTTGTCAGAGAGGCTTCTAGGGGCGGTTCTGGGTAAAAAAAAAAGAAGGGGAAGGGTTAGGGATGGTAGGGGAACACCATAGGGTGACATTCAGGGAGAGAAAAACAGAGAGGGAGGGGCCTTGGTCAAATCCTTGAGGGAGTCCGAGAGCCTGCTATCTTCTTTATCTCGGGCAGGGCAATGCTAGGGAGGAGCAGTGGCTCTCAAGGGGAGGTAGGTGGGAGGTGAGGGAGAAAATGAAAGGCAAGATCATGTTGGGGGTGGCCTCTGGCCTTTAAGAAGCAAAGGGAGAGGGTCCATGGTAGAAAAATTGTAGGAGGAGTTTGGGGAGAAGGTGTTGGCTAGGCAATGGGCAAGGAGGGCAGTGGAGAGGTGAGAGAGAGGGCTTTGTTCATGATAGGGGACAAATAGGAGGGTGGGGTGCTGTCTCCCTTTTATTTGTAGCTTCTATTCATGGGGCATGCCTCTCTCTTCCAAGCATGTGAGGACAAGGGTGGGTCTTGGGTTTTTCTGTAGTGTCTCTACTGTAGCACATGACCAGGGAGAGTTCTGGTGTGAGGGAGAAGTGTTTGGAAAGTTTTGAAAAGATTTGGAGGAGGTTTGGTTCATGTTTTATCCAAATATCTCATTTCACCATAATGATGATCAATGAAAGTAGTTTCAAAACTTGATCTTGGCAAGATGAGGGAATATTACTGCTGTGTATATAGGGGCAAAACATAACTCTAGGAATTGTTTGGGATTTTTCACATGATTTTTGGTCCACTATATATCAATTCTTCAAAAAGTGCAGAATTTGATTTTTAGAAGCTCATTTTATAATTTTACATTGTACAAGGTTGGTTTTTGAGGCGATATGGTCATAAATACCATATCACACATTGGAGAATTTTATTGGAATTTATTTATATGGAAAAGTATTTTTAAGCAATTATTTCTTTTTTATGCCATTTAAGAAAAAGGGCAAAAATAAATAATGGGATATTATATATAGGCATAAAGTGTGCCTTGAGTTGGCAAAGTGATTTGGAGAAACACAAACTTTCCTTTATAGGCAAGGCCTTTGGGATTTTGCCAAGAATTGAATTTAAATAGTTTGAGGTGTCAAAAGGTTATGGGAGTTATTTGGCAAGTGATTATATCCAAGGTAGATTATGTACACTTGAAGTATCTATCATAACCAACCTTGGGATTTGAAGAACTATAGTGAAATAGGAAGGAAACTAGATTTTGTGGAATCTAGGGTTTTGATATTTTTATTCCACCTAAACATGGTTGTAGTAGGGAGCTCGGAGCTCACCTTGGTACAAGGGTTAGATGGATAGTTAGACCAAGTTATGTAGATGGTAATGGCATCAAGAGTTTGACTTGATTGTATTTGAGGTGATCTAGAGGTGATGGTAAACTTTTTTAAAAAATAGGGCTGCCATTGCAGATGAGTCATGATGCCTCATAAACTAGGTGGGTTTAGGAAGCACCAAGATCCAATGGAAACAAGTGAAGGGTGGGTTGATTGACCATGGTTAGTATATCATAACCATGTATATATTTGGTTAATATAAGGTAGCATGTGGATGTGATCTTCTGTCAAAGTAGGCAAGATGATAAGATTTGCAGAAAAGGTTATTATCTTGTCTACAAAACCATCAAGGATGAGTGGGTTCAAGAAGAGTTTAGCTAGGGGAAAGAGTCGTATTTGGTAGTAATAATTATGTAATACAAGATGGTTCATGTACATTCTCAAGAATGCACACTTATTGGAGTAGGTGGGGTTCCAAAAATTGAATCCAGCTAACGATTCTAGACTAGTCAATTTTGGAAGATTTGTGGATTTGGACTAGTATGAAGGAGGGAAAGATTTGGAGAGGGTGCAAGGGTCCATACTAATCATCAAGTGGATGATATTGGAGGATTGCTTGTGTAGATAATATTTAATGCTTATATTTGGTATTGGATGAGTTGCATGCTAATACACATGATTAACTTATGATTCATCTGGATAAGCGGATTGCGGGGTTATCTGGGGGACTTAAGACAGATCCATCTTAGGATGCTTGGCTCAAGATTGGATGATTTTAACCATTGGTTTGATCCTTAAGGATGAGCTCCTAGATTGGCTCATGCTACTTCCTAAGCAGACAAGTCATCACTCATAACAGAACCAAGCATTTCATCAAACAGCAAATCAAGGCAATTCATCTTATCAAACTTATCCAACCTTTCTAAGGTTACCATCAAGCCTAGCTTGAGGTAAGGAAGGGTATTTTGAATAGGTTGTGTTTTGTAGTAATATAAGGGCCTCTTGGTATTTCTACCAAGATTGGAATGAAAAGGTTTTGGAAAACCTAGAGATAAGAGTAGTTGAAAGTTCTGTCTTGAAAACATAAGGAGATTATATATAGGTGTCCATAGTTTTCTTAATAGAACTAGTAAAATATTTTGTTGTGGCAAAGTCATCTTGGCTCAATTTTGAAATGTCAGAACATTTGAGAATACTGAAGATGAGCCAAGATATCTCTTTTGAAAAATATCTTTTGTAAACTAAGGTTGAGGTGAGAGGTATATTATCTAATACACGATCAAATGTATGAACACAATCAAATCAGTAAGCAACATTGCAACATTTAACAAGAAAAAGTTTGTGTTCCCCCTGATTTTTGCCTTTTTGACAACAAATCGGGTTTCTGAAATTGGGATGTTACAGACCTTTCCCCTTAAAAGAATCTCGTTCCGAGATTCGGGAGGAGTAGGGTTGGGTACGAACATCGGCTTAACAATTTTCAGTAGTGAAATATTTTATAAAAAGGATTATTACAACAAAAATCTTGGTTGGCTACGGTTCAGATTCGAGTAGCTTCCAGATGTGCGTTTAGGTTAAGCTAATGGAAAATACGTAGTGTCTTTTCCCCTTAGAACGGTTCTAGGTAGGTTTAGCATCGACAAGGTACTTAATTCTTGAGGCGAGACGACAGGTTGAGCCTTCTTCAAACCTTTACCACGATAGTCAGCTTTTCTGCTTTCATGGTCTTGATACGCCGGAGATGGTGTCTTTGAAGGTTGGCCTTGGGAGTGGAGGACTTCCCCGGGCATCTTCTGATTCTGGAGTAGTGTTGTTTGGTATCGTTCTTGCAAGGTCCACGAGTCGGCTTAAGTGGATTTCCATCACCTAACGATGACTAGGGATCGGATTCCTAAGATGCTTCGGGTAGTGGCTATTCCAGTTCTATGGGAAAGACGTGGTCTTTCCCCCTTAGAACGACACTAGGGGTGCTTGGTGAAGTCGCGGACCTTCTTTATTGGAGTCGTGGGCTGATCCTACGGGAGGGCGCTGCACCTTTCCTCTGGAATTGGTATCTTCTGTTGACCTTGTAGATGCTACTTCTTGAGAGGTGCCTGAGCTGGTTAGAGTTTTACCCGGTTGGGAGAGTGTCATTTGCGGTCGACAGGATAGGATGGTGGTCATATGGGATGAGGTCATTCCGAGTTGGGTCTGATGCAACATCATGGGTAAAACACGAGGGATAAGGAACTTCAGACTAGCATATTATCAAACTGAGTTCATCCAGACTTTATCAGATTTGCGCCGGCCAACGGTGAGGGTACTTGACGCCTTACATACAGGTTTCAAGACGATCCATTACTTACTAGATGTGGGAAGAGTGAGTTGGTAGGGTACGAAAGACTATTTCGAGAGTGCTCCTTGAATCTTGTCGCCACGCTGGGTTTGGGTAGACACTTTGGTTATTGTAGTTCCTCGGGGGTGTGAGGGATATTCAAAACCTTGGAAGTAAGGAGTGAGGTTCGTGCCTTCTCCGGTGGCTGCTTCGACGGGTGGATCTTCCGGGGTTGGGGACAAAAAGATGGGTTGATACTCGTAGAAGGACAGTTCTTCATTTTTCCGTCTTGGGGTTTGCAGAGTCGGAGGTCCTTTACATGGGTCTTTAGTAGAGATAACATAGAAGGGCTTCACGATTTCTTCAGAGAATCTCGATTCTTTGGGTTGCTTTCTTCTCTTTGGAGAGTAGTATTGGTGGCGTCGGGCAGTCTTGTCGTCTAAATTTTGAGTTTCTCGGGTATTGGGAGGATCAAGCAGACTTCCAAAGATGGTTAATGAGGATCTGTTTTGTGTTCCTCTGACAACTCTCGAGGTGATGTTTGGGGCAGGTCCTTGGATGTTGAGATCTTCCTGGGGTATTTTCTAGTAGGCAGTCTTCTGGAATTGAGTGGGAAAGACAGAGTCTTTCCACCTTAGAGCTTTACTTAGGGTCGTCGAGGTGGGGGTAGATCCTTCATCTTGGAGCATTGGCGTGACGCTTGATTTGAGGTCTACGAGTGACGCCTTATTGTGATTACCTTGCTACGGTGTTTCCCTAACGAAGCCGAAAGGGGTTAACTCTAGGTAGATTGAGCGGTTAGCAATGCTTCTTCTTGGTCTTCAGTCGGGGTGGAGGAATTTTAGCTTCAGAGGGGTTGTCTTAACTTGAACTCTTTGTGTTGCTTTGGTTCGATGTTGGAGTAGACTAGTTGTCTTCGGGCCTACTTATCTTCAGGATTCTTGGGGCATTTGTGTTATGGCGAGGACTTCCCGTTGATTCGGCAGAGTGTTGAATATGATCGTTGCTCCTTTGGGGGCGATAAGAACCAGGTAAGGATAGGGTTTGTTCGGATATTTCTTTATGTGGCCATCCTACTGAGGAGAGGTTTTAGGTTATGGGATTACGAAGGTTCGTGTCTTGAAACACAAACGAGGTGGTCATATCATAGGATCGAATGATCCGAGGCAGAAAAGAAGCACATTTCAAGCATTCACATTAGCACATGATAAGCAAGCAGAGCGTACCATAGGTACCAAGGATTGACTACGCGTCGGAAGGGGAATCCTATATCGAGGATACTTATCCTAAGTACAGACGTTATGGGGATTTTTTCTTCTGTATGGCCATCTGGGGTCGTCTGTTCCGCACTTGATCCATTTGGGGCAATGAAGGACTCCGTTGGTGGGGCGATCTTGTAGTATCTTCTATTATAGGTAGTTTTCTTTGATTTGCTTGTCTCTGTTGTTATTCATCTAGGTAACTTCGTCTTTGCGGTTTCCAAGTAGGGCTTGTTTTTTATAACGGAACATTCGAAGGTAGAAGAGATATAGAGTAAGCCATTTTCAAACAGTTGAAGTCAGAGAAGATAAGATAAGAAATCTTTCAAAAAGTATGTGAGAAAGTAGTTTTAGAAAGACGGTTTTTTCAGAAATAGTGGTTGTCCTCTCTAACATCCATGCTAACTAAGGTCTCCTACAGTCAAGATGGCTCTGATACCAAGTCTGTGGGACCCCGTATTTATGGTCCGATAGTCCATGTTATGCCTGCAATTCACGTTGCCATGATCAGTAAGGCATGATCATAACCGACAAATATCATTACAACATCCATAAAGTAACGAGTAAAAAACTTACATCATTGCCATTATGGCGATTACAATCCTCAACAGCGGAAGGCTTCACATAGCCCATGTTAAGCCTTAACCTACATGGGAATGACTGGGAAGACGGCCTAGCTCACATAGACGTCAACATCTCCATCGTTTCCCTCGATTCCCTGAAAGTCTGGCCTAGTAAATAGCCAGGGACAATGCCGGTGAGTACTTTGAATGTACTCGCAAACCACCTTAAAATAACAAATAATAAAGGATATGCAATGTGGTTGTGGTAGTAGGAGGGCTCCATAAGAGGTTCTTTTATAAACTATTTTCTCTTGTAGATATAACATGTCTATATCTTTGTTGAAATTTTTTATAGAACATTTTGGAAACCTTTTTGAAAAGTTTTGGGAAAACACTAGGACTGGGTCACCCATTTGTTTCTTCTTTCCGGTCATCCCATGACCAAACTCCTTTCCTTCCTTTCCGACCATTCAATGGTCAAAACATTTCCACATCCATCGCTTTTTTGAAGTCCTTTTTGAAATCAAAACCAACACCACTCTACAGTAGTTTGTCCAACTCGTCCATAACCGTGGACACGGCTATTCAAATAGATTTACACTCTGCTGAGGTTGTACACTTTACCCACATCATCCGATTACACTTCCCTGATCTACACCGATCGTGGGTCGAGTAACCGATCAAGACTCTCTGGTTTCCCACTCCAGTATAAGTGCCAACCCTATGAGTGTTGTTCCCCTCAACACCGGGATGCCCTATATAGTTCACAAGCCAACCAGAGCGCTTTTTCCACTGCATCAAGTGTGCGCTTTCAATGAGGTGCTCATAGTAACGTGTGGAGGCCCGTAGACCCTTAGTTCCTTCCCCCGGTCAATGTTTTACATGGACCGTTTACCAGAGAACGCCCACGCTCTAGGGATTTATGTCCCCCTATAGTAGTGCGAGGCAGCTTATCCCAGAGTAAACAAACATCAAACATGGTAGTGTCCCATTCCAGAGTAATGTGGTTGCACATGTTAAGTTGTTATAGCTAAAGCTGCAAAGAACCGAGTGCATTTCGTAAACATTTTTCCTCCTATTTCTTCAGCCCTTTTGTAAAACCAAACCTTTTTACTTTCTCAAACTTCTCTTTGTAGGTCAAACCTCACCAAGATTTTCTCATAAATGCTTTTGTAAATTTTTTCGGTGTCTTCCCATCCCATAGCTTTGCTTCGGCTAAAACGGTGTCTCCAAAGGGGTATGGTGTTATACACCATCTACTATACTAGGGACAAGTAGGTGTCATCAAGGGGGTTGTACTTAGTAGTACAATTGGTATTAGCTGGAGGAGCCAAGCCACTACCAGGCATACAACATTAAACAGTAAACCGATGCACTTTGTATAAAAGTAGATAACACATGCATAAGTACAAAGGTAGGACAAGGGATTATGAGCAAGAACATGGATTTCCTGTGACCAGCGAGATTTCCCTTGATTTCTCTAGAATACCAGAATACCGATAACAATAATAATAAGAAAAATCCGATGATTCTTTCTTTGTGGCATCACACAATCGCAACTATCATTGTTATCGAGCATACATGCAAACAAACAATACCACATTAAATAAAAGGCATGTAAGCACCAATACATATAGAAAGAAATCTATAATCACATGATTGAAAACAATAGGGTTCTGGATGATTGGTTTGATGAGATCGGTGAAAGATTTGGAGGCATTGAAAGATGATCCTTTTGGGCTTATAGTCTAGAAACTACCTAAGAGAGGGGTTTTTGACCAAGCACATGTCCTGTATGATACCATCGTATAAAAATTATACCATCACATAGGTATTGATAAAATGAAACCAACAAAAGTGGCTTCACTATTTTATCGATTTCCATTGATTTACTAGGTATTTTATAGTGATTAAAGCTCTACTTTTAGGGATTAATTCACTAGAAAAGTTCTATATGTCCAAATATTTTTTCCTTGGATGGTTAAGTAGGGTTTGATGGACTGATTCACTGAGAGTTTGAATCATATTAAAATATTGAACAAAATGCCCTCAAGAAAATCTCAAAGGCAGTTCTGGAGGTTTTTTGCCTTTTTAACTATAATTAAACTTCAGGAGCTTTTCATTTGATTCCAAAGTCACATGGTAAGTATTTGGAATACCTTTCTATGGAAATTGGAATCACCCTTTTTTGATTTGCGCAGCTGTTGCTAGGATTTATCTAGTGATAATACCACATATAAAGGTATTTAATTCATGGAAAATCCCTAGAAGCTCAAAAGATCTTGAACCCTAGATTCTGGTAGGTATAGATATATCTTATTTATGAGAGTTGAAATTAGGTAAAAACATCTACTGTTTTGTCCTAGGGAAATTTCTAAAAGAAGATATGGGTTGATTTTATTATTTTTGCTATAGTCAAATTATTGTTCCACTTGGAATGAGACTAATTCCAAGATATACCTACCCGGAACAGTTGGATTTACTCCATTTGGGCTCCTAAAACTCACGGAGCTAAATATTTATTGAAAATGACCCATATTTGTATTTTATTTACTTGAAAATATCTATAACCTTTTATATACTATAAAACTAGTTCTTCATGTTTGGGGAAACCCTAAGGAACATTTTGGAATTTAGATCTTGGCGTTTTCATTTAGTTCGCATTTTTATTTTGAAATAAACCTAGACACTACTTTTCAGATCTCATAAGAAAAAGAAAAGAAAAAGGCCAAGCCGCTGGCGGGCTGCACTACGGAGGGAGACATGCCATGGAAATGGGCTCCGGCCCACGGGGGAGAGCTATGCGCGAGTGGGGATTTCAAATATCACGCTACGGGGCCCGACGGTTAGCCACACGGGGCACCGAAGGGGTAAGGTGAGGTGCGGGTCATTGGATTTAGGTGGATCCGACGGTGGGGAGTCGTCTTCGACGAAACAGAACTGGCGGCGGCGAAAACCCTAGGGTGACGAGAGCGGCACGGGGAACTCATCAGCTGGGAGGAGAGGCGTCGAGGAGTAGCGAGGGCGACGAGGTGGTCAACATCGAGTTGAACGAGGGGCGACATCGGATGTTCTAGCGCCAGGAGGAAGCTCGCGCGAGAGGAACCACAACGCTATATTCATAGCTCATCGGGGAGGTTTCTAGGGTGGTCCCAGCTAAACAAAAGCAATGGAAGGGTCAGGGATGGTAGAGGAACATCGTAGGGTTACATGCAGGGAGAGAAAAACAGAGAGGGAGGTGCCTTGATCGATTCCTAGAGGGAGTCCGAGAGCTGGCTCTCTTCTTTCTCTCGGGCAGGGCAGTGCCAGGGAGGAGGAGTGTCTCTTAGGGGTAGGTACGTGGGAGGTGAGGGAGCAAATGAAAGTCAGGAGCGTGCTGGGGGTGGCCTCTGGCCTTTAAGAAGCAAAGGGAGAGGGTCCATGGTGGACACAATGTAGGAGGAGTCTGGGGAGAGGGTGCTTGCTAGGCATTGGGTAAGAAGGGCAGTGGAGAGGTGGGATAGAGGGATCTGGTCATGATAGGGGACAAAGAGGGGGTGGTGTGCTATCTCCCTTTTATTTGTAGCTTGTATTCAAGGGGCATGCCTCTCTCTTCCAAGCATGGGAGAAAAGGGTGGGGCTAGGTTTTTCTACAGTGTATCTACTGTAGCACATGATCAAGGGGAGTTCTGGTGTGAGGGAGAAGTGTTTGGAAAGTTTTTTAAAAAAAATTGAGGAGGTTTGGTTCATGTTTTATCCAAATAGCTCGTTTTCACCATAATGATGATCAATGAAAGGAGTTTCAAAACATGATCTTGGCAATATGAGGGAATAGTATTGGTGTGTATATAGGGGCAAAACATAACTCTAGGAATTGTTTGGGATTTTCAGAAGATTTTTGGTCCACTATATATAAATTCTTCAAAAAGTGCAGAATTTGATTTCTAGAAGCTCATTTGATATTTTTACATTGTACAAGGTTGGTTTTTGATATTAGATGGTCCTAAATACCATATCACACATTGGAGAATTTTATTGGAATTTATTTAGATGGAAAAGTATTTTTAAGCAATTATTTCTTATTTCTGCCATTTAAGAAAAAGGAAAAAATAAATAATAAAGAATCTCAAAAATATTTATTTTTGAGTAGGGAATATGGGATATGATATATAGGCATAAAGTGTGCCTTGAGTTGGCAAAGTGATTTGGAGAAAAATAAACTTGCCTATATAGGAAAGGCCTTTGGGATTTTGCCAAGAATTGAATTTAAATAGTTTGAGGTGTTAAAAAGTTATGAGAATTATTTGGCAAGTGATTATATACAAGGTAGATGATGTACACTTGAAGTATCTATCATAACCAACCTTGGGATTCGAAGAACTATAGTGAAATTGGAAGGAAACTAGATTTGGAGGAATCTAGGGTATTGATATTTTTATGCCTCCTAAACATGGTTGTAATAGGGAGCTCAGAGCTCACCTTGGTACAAGGTTTAGATGGATAGTTAGAACAATTTATGTGGATGATAATGGCAGCAAGAGTTTTACTTGATTGTATTTGAGGTGATCTAGAGGTGATGGTAAACTTTGTAGAAAAATAGGGCTGCCATTGGAGATGAGTCATGATGCCTCATAAACCAGGTGGGTTTAGGAAGCACAGAGCTCCAATGGAAACAAGTGAAGGGTGGGTGGATATACCATGGTTATTATATCATAACCATGTAGAGAGTTGGTCAAGATAATGTGGCATATGGATATGAGCTTCTGTCAAAGTAGGCAAGATGATAAGATTTGCAGAAAAGGTTATTATCTTGTCTACAAAACCATCAAGGATGAGTGGGTTCAAGAAGAGTTTGGCGAGGGGAAAGAGTGGGATTTGGTAGTACTAATGATGTAATACAAGATGGTTTGATTACATTCTCAAGAATGCACACTGATTGGAGTAGGTGATGGGGATACGCCTACTGGGGTATACTCAGCAGGACGTTTCCGACTGGCCCAAGGGCTGGCGAGTGGGCCTGTAGAACGGCGAGTGGATCAAAGCCCAGCAAGGTACCAGGCGACTGGAAGTTGAAGGCCCAGGCGAGTAGATAGGCCCAGTCGGTCTAGGTTAGACGATTGCCAAAGTTGTAACCGAATCGGTTGAGATATGTAAACCCTAGGGGAGGTGAGCCTATATAAACCTCCCTAAGGGGTGAGTAGAGACACGTTCCCTCATACACCCAAGCAACTCGCCGCCTAGTCGCCGAGTTCGCCCATTGTAATCACCTCCATAATACAATCTAGCAGGAGTAGGTCTTTACCCTCCGGGGGGCCGAACCTGGGTAAATCCCTGTGTCTTTGCCCTCATCTCGCACCGCAGATGGCTGGCCGCCCTTGCCCCTCGTTCTACTACTCGCTGCCGATTGCAGCATCTGCCGTGGTCATTCCCACGACAGTGGCGCCCACCGTGGGGCCTGGCCGGTCTGGCCGGTGTTCTGCGGCGAGATCCAATCTGCCCGTCAACGAGACGGTCGCCACCGGCCGCATGATAGCGATCGGCGAGATGCTCCAGATCTTGCCGAGCAGCTACGTCCCGGCGGCACGACCCGTCACGCACAGCATGATCCTGCCGATCGGCACGATCAGCCTCTTCGTCGGCCTCACCGACGTCACCACCTCGGAGGACTCGGCTCGCATCCGCGAGTCGCCACCACGCGATCGGCTCTCCGAGAGCCAGGTCCGTACGATCCACCGCCTCGCCTCCGAGTACAACTCGGCCCACAGCAACGTGGCCGAGAACTCAGCGGCCGCAGAAGATGCGGCCCTCACCGACGATGCCGACTCGGCGACCCCGGCGTCACTCGCCGGATCCATCACCGCGGCCTCCTCCGCGGGCTCCATCGCTCAGGTCTCCAACGCGGGAGATTTCGAGGACCCCTCCATCCTCGGGATCTTCGACTTCGACTCCGGGTCGGAAAACTCCGCCGACCTCCACGACGGAACCGGTCGCCACGCCGCGACCTACATGGCCACCGGCGCCGATCCGCCGGAGGATCCTTTCTCCACCCCAATCCCTCCCAACGCCACGGCAACGGAGGTCGAGGAACTCCGCCTGAAATTAGCGGAGGCAGTACGCAAGGAGCAAGCCGAGCGCGAAAAATTTCGCCTCGAGCAAGTGACAGCACAGGAACTGTCACGCTACCACCAGCAGCGGATCAGGTCACGCCTGAACCCCACCGTTCAGGGGCGCGCCCTGAACTTCGACGACGAGAACGACCCGGCTCGCATAGCCGAGCGCGCGATCTGCGAGAACGCGCCACCAGGAGGAAGCGCTCGGCCCCCGCCAGGATCAACGGCGATGGGCGCCCCACCACCACCCAACCGCACCCCTCCCAGGGACCAGCCGCGCATAGTCGTCTCCTCACGGGAGCGAGACGCGAACGGCCTACCACTGTTCTCCACCCCGATGGACAACCTCGTGGCAGGCCGAGCAGCAGCCGATAGCATCACGGCCACCGGCGACGGTGCCTTGCAAATCCAGTACGTTAGGGCCCTGCTCGCAAAGGCCGTGGAGCAGCAAAAAGCGGGCGCCGACTCGCAAGGGCGGGTATACTCACGCTCCTCAGGAAGCAGGGCGGCCTCAAGCGGCCGCCCAGCGGCGGCAAATACCCTCAATTGCCCGCCTCCAGAGCCACTGCAGCTCCAACGCCGACCCGCGAACGCGGCACTCTCCACCAACGATCCCAGGCCGGCGACCAACTTCGTCGCCGCTAACGGAGAACCCATCGACGCCCGCACTCACATCATCAACAACCAAAACTGGCGCGCACGCCAGCCCTACGACTTGCAGCACACCCTAGCTAATCGCCGCGATGGCGAGCCTATGGGGTCTCTCAGTCGACTAGGGCCTAAGTGCTTCGGACCAATGATCCGAGGCGAAAAGTACCCGCCAAACTTCAAGGCGCCAAAGGAGATAGAAAAGTACGACTCCTTGTACGACCCCGCAGTCTGGCTCGATACATACCTCATGGCAATGGGGATCGCGGGTCACACTGACCTACTCGCCGCCCGTTACCTCCCACTGATGATGGAGGGGACGTGCAGGCAATGGATCAACACGCTTCCCCAGGACAGTATCGACTCCTGGGAGGAAATGCGAGACGCCTTCGTCAGGCACTTCGAGTGCTCCTACACCCGCGCCACCACCATCGAGGACCTGGAACGATGCGTCCAGGGACCCCGCGAATCGACCCGCAACTGGGTCCAACGGTGGCAAGAGCTCTGGTACAACGCGGTCGGCATCCACCCGGACACCGCGATCCATTGCTTCAAGACCTCGTGCCGCTACGAGCCTCTAGTCGCCAAGCTCAAGCGACACGCCCGCACGCTCGACAACATCCCCGACCTCCTCGAGATCGCCAAACGGTACGCCGAGGAGGATCCCAACCAAGACATCGACGACGAGTCAGGGGGGCAACGCCGCACGAGCGGCAACGACGGCGGACGACGAACCGACCTGCGCTACAGCGGCACCCGCCTCACAGGCAAGCGCCGCAACGACGGGCGAGTCGACTTCGTCGCCAACGCTGGGCACGCGCAACGCGAGCCCAAAAGCTACCGCCGCGACGGAGGGCAACGGCGCGACGGCGGCAATTACAAGAACAAGCCAAGGTTCGATCCGGCGGCACTCCTTAACCAACCATGTGCGTTCCACAACAGGGAAGGAAAGCCCGCAATGCACACCACTGCCGAGTGCCACACCCTCAGGGAAATCGAGAAGGCACGGCACGCGCGGGAGGACACCGACAACGACCCGCCGAATGGCGGAAAATTCGGCAAAGTAGCCGGCTCGCTCCACACCTTCACGGGCTTCAACACGAAGCGTGAGAAGAAAGTCATCGCCCGCGCCGTCGCCGTCAACGCGGTGGCACAAACAGACGTCCCCCAGTTCCTAAACTGGTCGGAACAACCCATCACCTGGAGCCGGCAAGACCACTCGCCACGCATCGAGTACCCAGGCCGAGTCGCCCTGGTGGTCAAGCCCAAGGTTGGCGACTACTGGCTCCCCAAGACACTGATGGACGGCGGCAGCTCCATCAACATCCTCTACCTCGACACCTTCAGGCGGCTGCGGCTCCCACAGTCGATGATCGAGACAACCCACACTACGTTCCACGGCATCGTCCCCGGTCGGAAGGCGTACCCGATCGGCAAAGTCACGCTGCCAGTCACGTTCGGCACTCCAGCAAACTTCCGCACCGAGTGGATCGTCTTCGAGCTGGTGCCCTTCGACAGCCCTTACCACTGCGTCCTGGGACGCCAGGCGTTCGCCAAATTCATGGCGGCGCCCTACTACGCGTACAACGTGATGAAGCTCCCCGGGCCGTGCGGCGTCATCACCATCAACGGCGACCCCGACATGGCCGCCGAATGCGAGTCCAAAGGAGCCGAACTCGCCAACGCCGTCATCGCGGCAGAAGCTAATCACGCCGACGAGCTCGCCAAATACGCGAGCGGGGTCAACAATGACGACCCCACAATACTCAAGAAGCCCAACTCCGAGGGCACAAACACCTCAACTTTTGAGGCCACGACGCACACTCGCACCGTCGAGCTGGTCCCAGGCGACCCCAGCCAGACGGTGACGATCGGGACAGGCTTGAGCCCAGCATAGGAAGGCGCGCTCATCGAGTTCCTTCGTGAGAATAGGGACGTCTTCGCATGGAAACCCTCCGACATGCCTGGTGTCCCTAGGGAGCTCGCTGAGCACAAACTAAACGCCGACCCCAAAGTACGACCAGTCAAGCAGTCGCTACGGACCTTCAATGAAGAGCGCCGTCGAGCAATCGCCGAGGAAGTGCAGCGCCTGCTCGCTGCCGGCTTCATCCGGCCAATCAAATACTCCAAGTGGCTGGCAAACCCAGTCCTGGTCGAGAAGAAAAACGGGACCTGGAGAATGTGTATCGACTACACAAACCTTAACAGCGCCTGCCCAAAGGAGCAGTTCGTCCTCCCGCGGATCGATCAGATAATCGATTCAACCGCGGGATCGGAGTCGCTGTGTTTCCTCGACGCCTACTCCGGGTACAACCAGATCAAAATGGCAGTCGAGGACGAGGAGAAGACGGTGTTCATCACGCCATTCGGAGCATTCTGTTACACCGCCATGACCTTCGGCCTCAAGAACGCCGGGGCGACCTACCAGCGGTGCATGCAAGAATGCCTCGCGAGCCAAATTGGCCGCAACATCCACGTCTACATCGACGACGTGGTCGTGAAATCCGCTCGCCAGGGAGACCTACTCGCCGACCTAGCGGAGACCTTCGCCAACCTGCGGAGGTACAAGATAAAGCTTAACCCAGGCAAGTGCACCTTCGGTGTACCCGCCGGGCAATTACTAGGGTACGTCGTCTCCAAACGAGGGATTGAGGCAAACCCAACGAAGATCGACACGATCGCCCGGCTCGGCAAACCCGAGTGCTTACGCGACGTCCAGAAGCTGGCCGGGCGCGTAGCGGCTCTCAGTCCCTTCATCCCCCGCCTGGGCGAAAAGGCGATGCCCCTATACCGCCTGATGCGCAAGAATCCCACCTTCCAGTGGGACAAGGAGGCGGACGACGCGCTCCGCGACCTCAAAAAGGTGCTACTCGCCGCACCACTACTCGCCGCACCCGCTGACAAAGAGCCCATGCTGGTTTACGTCGCGGCGTCCGAGCGCGTCGTCAGTGCCGTAATGGTCGTCGAACAACCAGAGGAAGGAAAGGAGCGCCCGGTCCAGCGGCCGGTGTACTACATCAGCGAGGTCCTCACCGAGTCGCGCCAGCGATACCCGCAGTACCAGAAGCTAGTATACGCGGTCTTCAGGGCTCAGCGGCGCCTGCCGCATTACTTTCAGGAGCACCCGATCACGGTCGTCTCCTCAGCACCATTACAAGACATCATCCGCAATCGCGAGGCGACCGGGCAGGTCGCCAAGTGGGCCGTCGAGGTCGGCGTCCACAACATTAAATACGAGCCACGGAGGGCGATCAAGTCCCAGGCACTGGCAGACTTCATCGCCGACTGGGAGGAGGCCCAGCAGCCTGACAAGCCGCCGTACCTCCACTACTGGAACCTGCACTTCGACGGGTCCAAGAATGCGGACGGTGCAGGCGCGGTGATAGTGCTGACTTCACCAAAGGGCGACAAGCTCCGTTACATCCTCCGCCTCGAATTCACGCCCTGCACCAACAACATGGCTGAATACGAGGCCCTACTCCACGGCATGAGAGCCGCAAAGGAGATGAGCGTCAATCGCCTTCGATGCTACGGAGACTCCGACCTCGTTGCGGGACAGGTCGCCGGCACCTGCGACGCCATCTCCCCTACCATGGCGGCGTATCGCCAAGAGGTGGACAAGTTGGGCGGCCACTTCACCGGCTACTCTGTCGAGTGGATCGACAGGCGGAAAAACGAAGAGGCCGACGCCCTCTCTCGCATCGGGTCGGCTCGACTCGCACCACCCGCCGGCGTGTTCCTAGACACAATCTCCATACCATCAGTCTCTCCCCCGAGGGAGATAGACATCGGAGTCCCTCTCCAACCAGAGGCAGCCTTGGTCGCAATCATCACCGAGCCTGACGACTGGACCAAGCCCTATATCGCCTACCTGGAGACCGGCACCCTGCCCACAGACGAGACAAGCGCTCGAATGATTGCTCGCCGATGTAAGTCCTACACCATCATCGACGGCGAGCTATACAAGCGCAGCGTCACCGGCGTGTTCCAACGCTGCGTCCAACCGGCTGAAGGACGCAAAATTCTACACGACATCCACTCGGGCGACTGCGGCCACCACGCTGCCGCGCGCTCCCTGGTCGATATCGTCCAGCGATGCGCCGGGTGCCAGAAGTACGCCAACCAGACGCACGTACCAAGTTCGGCGCTCAAAACAATCCTCATCACCTGGCCATTCGCCGTGTGGGGCATGGACATGGTAGGCCCCTTCAAGAAGGCCCCCTCCGGCTACACCCACCTGCTGGTCGCCGTCGACAAATTCACAAAGTGGGTTGAGGCCAAGCCAGTCCGGAAATGCGACGGGAAGACCGCCACTAAGTTCCTACGCGAGCTCATATACCGCTACGGGTTCCCCAACAGCATCATCACGGACAATGGCACAAACTTCGCCAAGGGAGCAATGGCCGAATTCTGCGAAGAGCACCACATCCGGCTCGACCTCGCGTCAGTCGCACATCCGGAATCCAACGGCCAGGCAGAACGAGCCAACCAAAGCATCCTCCACGGTCTGAAGCCGCGACTCCAAGTACCACTTGAGCGCACCGCTGGATGCTGGGTCGAAGAGCTACCCTCCGTCATCTGGGGAATCCGCACCTCGGTCAACAGGTCGACGGGATTCACTCCCTTCTTCATGGTCTATGGCGCCGACGCGGTCATGCCCACCGACCTAGAACACGATTCGCCGCGGGTCGTCCACTATACGGAGGCCGCAAACGAGCTGGCACGCCAAGATGGGCTCGACCAACTCGACGAAGCACGCGACCTCGCCCGATCGCGCACCGCCATTTATCAGCAAGGGCTCCGCCGCTACCACAGCCGACGGGTGAAAACCCGCACCTTCCAGGAAGGCGACCTGGTGTTACGCCTCATCCAGGACAAGAAGGGCATGCACAAGCTCTCCCCTCCATGGGAAGGCCCGTTCGCTATCGGGCGCGTACTCGGCAACGACGCCTACTACCTCATCGACGTCCGCGGGGACGGCGAACTCGATGTCAAGCGGCCATGGAATGTAAATCTCCTCCGGAAGTTCTACACCTAGAACCCCACATATGTACTCTCCAGTCGCTATGAAATAAAAGAAACAGTTACCGCAAATTGCGTCTACTCTCCATGCCTTGTGCCACTCGCACTCGTAATAACAGCGTCATGCTAACTTGCAGAAGTCAACCTTTGGTACAGCGACCGGCACGGCCAAGTAGTGCGATGTAAGAGCACTGAGTCATCTCAGGTCCTGCGTCGTCCACGAAAAACGCCAATCCGGAGCCCCATTGGAGTCGCCTAGCTCGACTGGTTTTGCAAACCAAGACAACTGCCCTCGCCTCTCACGGCGGCCTTGGTCCTCCGCATCCTCGGCGTAGCGACTCGAACGGCTAAGTACCACGCTCGGGGACTGAATACCAGTTCGTCGCGATCGGTCAGGGAAAACGTCAAGTAAGAGAGCACGCCCAGGACTCGCCACGCGACTGACCCCCCGGGCCAGGCAGGAGTGACGCGCTCAGTCCTCAACCACCCTCGAGTCGCGCCTCGAACTACCAAGTACCACGCTCGGGGACTCGGCCACCCGACCCCGTTCGCGTACGGGAAAACGGTAAAGTACAGAGCGCTCAAGGGAGTCGCCTTGCGACTGGCTCTCCGAGCTCGGGCGAGTCGACTACACTAACAAAACACATGATAACAACAAACATCATATACAAGGTGAACCCCACAAAAGGGCGGACGCGCTCGGGGACTCATCCAAAATCAATCCAAACCACGCAAATTATTAGCAAAATGGACACAACATCCAATTCAATCGCACATCGCATTGTCTTACATTACAAACTATGCCTGCTCGGCAGAACTGCTGCTAACTTATCTAGGCACACCACCCTATTCTGCAGGCTTCGACGACGACGCACCAGAGTCCCGGCGCCTATGGATGAACGCGGTGTACGGGTGTGACGGATACGTCGTCAGCTCACCCGCCATCGCCGCGCGGAAAGGCTGCTCGACCTTGAAGTCACGATGCGGCGGCTCGGGGTCGTTTGGCGCGACGACCGTTTCCTGGTAGGGAAGGAGGTCGCCCATCGCCCAGACACGCTCCGAGTACGCGGCGGCACGTTCCTGCAGCTTGAGAACCTCGGACAGATCCACCGCGCCAGTCAACGAAGGATACCCACTCGTCACATCGTCGAGGTCGAAGTCCTCGGGGAAGTGGGCGAGTCCCAGGCTCAGAGCTGTCGACGCCCCGCGCCGAAACACCGACCGCGTCATGAACTCCACGACCGCGGGCGCCTTCTCCAAGTACTCCCACACCTCAACGAGGTCACTGGGAATAACCTCCGTGGGCGACATCTCTTGAAGGTAGGCGCGGATGCACGTCGCCGACAGCGTAGCCGAGTCGACGAGCATGCTTACGCACTCCTTTGCGTCAAGAGAGCTCGCTTCTTCGTGGCTACCAATCACACGACCTGCTAGAAGGAGACAGTTATGAGTACCACGGACACAACAAACAATACAATTGAAAGACAGGGAAGACGCACTCACCAAGTAACGGGCGGGCGAGTCCCGTGATGAAGCTTTGAAGTGACGTATGATCGTCCTGAAGCCCAACAATGAGGGCTTCCGACACCTTGCGGTCTTCTTCCGCGGCCGCAATGGCGGCCTTAGCCCGCCCATTCGCCGAATCTGCCTCTTCTTTTGCCTCCCACAATTCGCGCTCGAGGTCGACGACCCTCTGCTCAGCAGCACTTAACGCAGATCGCACCACAACCAGCTCACCAGCAGGAACAAGCTCCTGGCGAGCTACCTCCGCCTGCGCAGCAGCAGCCTGAAGTTCCTTGTTTGCTTCCTGGAGAGTGGCCAGCTCCTTCTCGGCACGCTCCTTCGCAGCCAATCGCTCTGCCGACTCCAGCTGCAGACCCTGTACACCTTCAAAGTTAGTACACATGAAAAATTACTCAGTGCACACCCGCTAAAATTTAGCGAGTGCGCACTCGGGGACTGGCGACCATGAAAAATTACTCAGTGCCCACCCGCTAAAATTTAGCGAGTACGCACTCGGGGACTGGATTCGAAAGTAAAAACGAGAGATTATAAGGATCAAGCCGCTGCTAAGCACCGACCTGACCCTCGGGGACTGGAGGTACCTGGATGGCTGCACCAAGCATGCCATGAAGCTGTACTGCGTCCACAGACGCGAGCAGCGCCGGCGTGTGCCCGCGACGCTGGTCCGTTTCAGCGTCGGCGGTCCCTGGAGTGAGGCTCGGAAGCGCAGCCCCGCTTGCCGTGGCCGCCTTGGTCACGAAGCGGGGGAAGGTAGCAATCGAGGCACCCGCCCCAAAGGAACTCGCTTCCTCCGGTCTAGGCAAGGAAATGCCCTCCTTCGTGGACGCGGTTGCTTCCGTTGCGGGTCCAGCCGGCGCGGTCGCCGCGTCATCAGAGACAGCGACGATGTCGTCGCCCTTGGCCTTCTTGCTGCCTTCCGTGGAGGCGGCGACCTCGTCCACCTTCCTCTTACGGGAAGGATCCTCCTCGCTAGCGGCGGAGGGCACCTTGGCCACCATCGGGTGGCCCATCTTTTTCACTCCTGTCCTGCACGTCGAGTCAAATCAATAAAAGGCAATCGAAGTACTAAAAGAAAATAGAGAAGGCCAAATGCACTCACTTGGCGACTGGAATGAAATGCAGCCCTGTACGAAGGCCGGCCGGTTTCTCCAGCTCAGGGCCCAATCGGCGCCTAAGCCCCAGTTCTAGGACGTCAGGGGCCCAGGATACGGACGGCCTCTTTGACGTTGAGGTAGCGGTTGGCGCCTCCGGGACGCCTTCGGCGGAGGCCTCCTCGCGAAGTGGAGCTGCCGCGGCCGGAGCCTCCTTGCGAGGCGAGATCGCCACGCTCGGGACCTCCTTGTGGGGCGAAGCCGCCACAGCCAGAGCCTTCCCTAGCCCGGAGACCGGCGCAAAGGGTGGAGGCATTGAGGCCAGCGGCGCCTCCACGGATGGCGCATCTAGCGCGGTTGTCACCGGGGTCGCGCCGTCACCGGACGAGCTATGAGCATCGGAGCTGCTCGCTGAATGCGGCGGTGAGGCCACCTTCAGCGGCTTCGTCTTCCTCCTCAGGGGGGCCCTCGCTTCCTTCTCCTTCTTCTTCTTCTTTGCGGGAGTGGCCTGACGGCGCGAGGTGGTTTCTGGGAGTTCCTCGTCATCGTCATGACGCTCGAGGCTCCTGCTCGCTTCGATTTCGCGCTGACGTTGCCCGCGGGTCTTTCGGACCAGTGGGGCAATCTCCTCTTCGGACTCGTCCTCGTCGTCCTCGTTACCCTTGGCGGGCGGCGAGTCGCTTGTGTCCTGAGCGGATGGCCCGGGGCTCTCGTCATCGGCGGGTGGTAGCCACCCTTCCACCACTTGGAACAGCTGCGTTAAACACGAAACGAAGTTAGGATTACCGCGACTGCACACGCTGCGACTGCGAACAAGATAAAAAGATTACCGTCGGAGCCGGACGTTTCGCGGTGTAGGGAGGGACCCCGGCCTGCGCATCCGTGTATGCCGCCTGGGTGATCTTCTTTAGCGCCGAGAGGTAGTCCTCCAGCTTCCACTCGGCAAGGCAGGCCTTCGTCGAGTCTCCTCGGCCCGTGTACTGGTACATGTAATGCTCGTGTTGGGCGAGAGGAACGAGCCGCCGCCCAAGCCAACAGTTGTACAAGTTCACCGTCTGGAGCCCCTTCTTCTTCAGACCACGGATGGTCTGGAGCATCTCATCGACGACCATCCGCTGGTCGTCGGGGAGCTTGCCGACCTGGAGATGGCGTGGCTCGGAATGGTTGGCCGAGTACCGCGGGATCGCCGCCTCGTCCTCCGGAGTCGCCTCGGTCACGTAGAACCATGACTTTTTCCAGTCGCTCGCTGCTTTGGCCGGCAGCATCAGGTCGAAGAAGGAAGCTTTGGATTTGAGTTGGAAGGTTAAGCCGCCCGCGGCTAGCATTGGGCCGCCCGCCTCCTCGCGGCTGATCCGTCCGTGGAACAGATCTTGCCACAAGGGAAAGTAGGGCCGGCAGCCCAAGTAGCACTCGCAGAACGCCACGAAGATGGCGAGCTGCTCGATGCTATGGGGACCCAGATCTGGGGGTTGGATCCCGTAGTAGGCGCAGAAACGCCGGAAGAACAAGGATGTGGGAAACCCTAATCCCCGCTCGAGGTGACTGGTGAAACAGATGAACTCTCTCTCTCGCGGGTTTGGGGTCGTTTCTCCGGCTGCGGGGATACGCCAGCAGCCGGCCCGCAGGATTCCGGCCTCCTCGAAGGAGGCCAGCTGCGCCCTGGTGCACTTGGATCTACCCCAAAGTTCGGTGGAGAGGGCCATGGCTGAGGATTTGTTTGGAGGTCGGAGGACTGCGGGTCGATTGGATCGCGGAAACGAAGGAAGGAAGATGTGTGCGCTCGGAAGAGATGGTGGGCGGTTGGCTTTGCGATAGCCTACCATTCCTCTTATATAGCGGGAGTTGCCCGCCAAATTAGGGGGCCGTTACCGCACAATGATAACGCCAAAAATTACCGTTGAGTTACCTTAACGGCTAGTTTGACCACGCCCGACGGTCCACCTCCTGCCACTCGGCTCGCTAAGTCATTCGCCGAGACCGCGTCCCGTTGGCTCGACTCGCCCAAGACGCAACTCGGTTCGCTGGATTTATTCCTTCATGCAGGAGCCCGCCGACGATTCGACTGGATGCCAACTTGAAGCCGTATACTCCGACTGCCAGCAGCCACCCACGCCTAATCAACGACGGCCTCGGGGACTACTGATGGGGATACGCCTACTGGGGTATACTCAGCAGGACGTTTCCGACTGGCCCAAGGGCTGGCGAGTGGGCCTGCAGAACGGCGAGTGGATCAAAGCCCAGCAAGGTACCAGGCGACTGGAAGTTGAAGGCCCAGGCGAGTAGATAGGCCCAGTCGGTCTAGGTTAGACGATTGCCAAAGTTGTAACCGAATCGGTTGAGATATGTAAACCCTAGGGGAGGTGAGCCTATATAAACCTCCCTAAGGGGTGAGTAGAGACACGTTC
Source organism: Avena atlantica (assembly GCA_910589765.1). Taxonomy (NCBI): domain Eukaryota; kingdom Viridiplantae; phylum Streptophyta; class Magnoliopsida; order Poales; family Poaceae; genus Avena; species Avena atlantica. The sequence goes on from OU342736.1 coordinate 367,571,702, forward strand.
CCTCATACACCCAAGCAACTCGCCGCCTAGTCGCCGAGTTCGCCCATTGTAATCACCTCCATAATACAATCTAGCAGGAGTAGGTCTTTACCCTCCGGGGGGCCGAACCTGGGTAAATCCCTGTATCTTTGCCCTCATCTCGCACCGCAGATGGCTGGCCGCCCTTGCCCCTCGTTATACTACTCGCTGCCGATTGCAGCATCTGCCGTGGTCATTCCCACGACAGTAGGTGGGGTTAAAAAGATTGAATCCAGCTAAAGATTCTAGACTTAGTCAATTTTGACAGATTTGTGGATTTAGACTAGTATGAAGGAGGGAAAGATTTGGAGAGAGTGCAAGGGTCCATACTCATCATAAAGTGGATTGTATTGGAGGATAGCTTGTGTAGATAAGATTTCATGCTTATATTTGTTCTTGGATGAGTTGTATGCTAATACAAAGGATTAACTCATGATTCATCTAGATAAGTGGATTACGGGGTTATCTGGGGGACTTAAGATAGATCCATCTTAGGATGCTTGGCTCAATATTGGATGATTTTAACCATTAGGATGAGCTCCTAGATTGGCTCATGCTACTTCCGAAGCAGACAAGTCATCACTCATAACAGAACCAAGCAATTCATCAAACAGCAGATCAAGGCAATTCATCTTATCAAACTTATCCAACCTTTCTAAGGTCACCATCAAGCCTAGCTTGAGGTAAGGAAGGGTATTTTGAATAGGTTGTGTTTTGTAGTAATATAAGGGCCTCTTGGTAATTCTACCAAGATTGGAATGAAAAGGTTTTGGAAAACCTAGAGATAAGAGTGGTTGAAAGTTCTGTCTTGAATACATAAGGAGATTATATATAGGTCTCCATAGTTTTTTTAATAGAACTAGTAAAATATTTTGTTGTGGAATAGTCATCTTGGCTCAATTTTGAAATGTCAGAACATTTGAGAATATGGAAGATGAGCCAAGACATCTCTTTTGAAAAATAGCTTTTGTCAATTGAGGTTGAGGCGAGAGGTATATTATCTAATTCACGATCAGATGTATGAACAGAACCAAACCAGTAAGAAACATTGCAACATTTAACAAGAAAAAGTTTGTGTTCCCCCTGATTTTTTCCTTTTGACAACAAATCGGGTTGCTGAAATTGGGATGTTACAAGGAACAATTGGGGTTCTTATTTGTAGCATGACAAAGTTCCCAAGTGGATCAATAGCGACCATTAGAACGACCTATATGAGACATGGCAGTAGTGTAATTGCGGGTTGTTCTCGTGTCTGGCCATGGCATACCAGGGCATGGACACCATCCACATGTTCATGGTCTGCCATTATAAATCACCTAAGTGTTGCATGGTGGAATGGATTGATGAATCGCACTCCTCAGAGCTTTCTCGTGTGTTGTTGGCGAAGTGGAGGCATGCCAAACACAAGAAATTAAAAGTGTCTGACCAAGAGTTTCAGCAAAGTCTAGAAGAAGGAAGGAGGGAAGGGCCAGATAAGGTAAATGTAATTAAGTCGTCATGATTATCTTTAGCCGAGAGCTGGCTCTAGTTTAGGAGAAGCTAGAGGAACTGGCTAAAGATGTTTGATGTGATTTTTGTTGTTCTTCATTTTTATTGTACCAAATAATTAAGGTAATAGTTAAGATTTGTGAAGTGTTTCCTGCTATATTCTTTGTTTTTCACCAAATAATTAAGGTAGTAGTTATGATTTGTGAAGTATTTCTTATTTTGTTTTTCACTTTGTACCGAATAGTTAAGAAAAATTGTGACCACTAAATTTGTTAACACAATTTTTCAACAAACCGTGACCACCAAAAACTGTGACTATTAATTGGAATCATATTCAAAAGAAGTTTTTTTCATGTTCTTCATTTTGTATCGACTGCCCAACAACAGGGCATTTATGCAATGTTGACCCATAGATCCCATAAACCCAACCCTATCCACATCCACCAAGCATGTTTGATATATAATAGAGAATCCTTGCACATCCTCGTCCCCCATGCCACCACACTCCCTCCACTACTATCCCTAGATCCTACGCTCTCCCTCTTTCCACTCTGAACCCTGGATCTCATCAGCGCACTCCCTATGTCCACTCGGAACACAGATATGCCCAAGCAATCCTCAGCGGGTCCCATCGCCCGATCTGCTCAACTCACGGCGGTATCCTCCACCGATCATGTACAAGTTCACTATCCCTTCTTCAAATTGCATTTTTCTGATTGCATGTCTCTCCTTTTCAAATCTATCATTAATTTCTATTTCAGATTAATGACCAGGAGGTCGGCCAGAACAGACTCACCAAGCGCGATAGTCGGATCATCAAAGTGGTCATCAACGAACGCCGCGACAATAAATGCAGCTGGTTGTCGGCGAGGTTAACATAGCATGCCACAAGGATAATGGTGTCCAGAATCGCTTCACAGAGACGGACGAGCATGTCATCAAGGAGGCCATCACTGCATGGTTGTTGTATGACCATCCATCCATCCATCCCAAAATAAGGGATAGATGGATTAGATATGTAGGAAAAGAGATCCTACAATCTCATAATTACATTTATGATTTTTTATCTTAAGTAGCGTTATGAAAATATGATGTATTTTAATTAGGGATTTCTATTTTCGTTCCCCTAGTTTGTTAGTTGTACTTACTTTTCCCCAGCCTCTTAACTTTTCCTCACTTTTCCCACCTCCTTCTCTAAAACTCTCACACTGTCTAAAACTCGTTGTCTGTCAACCTTGTCGTTACGTGCTGACAAGTGGCGCCACGTTCTGTCGGGTCCCGTAGTGGACACCTCTCTCCACTTATCCATCTCAGCGTGCCACCCACATCTTATCCATGTGAGGGTTATACCCACAACTTACCCAGGTTAGCGTTGCAAGATGGGACCCCGAGCCAGGCTTGCGCCCGTGTCGTTGCCTCCCCTTTCTTCTTCTTCTCCAGCAACAGCGGCCCTTCTCTGGCCGACGAGTTTTGTCTAGCTTCACTTTGGCCTCCAGTTAGTCCTGGACGCAGTATGGTGCCATCCCGTTGACCTGTATGATGGATGACAATGGCAACTATGCATAGGAAGGTTAGATGTCTCACCAAATTATTCCGATTAGAGGGGGGCTTGCTATGGATAATCAATTGGCGCAACTCGGGAGCTCAATTGGGAGCACGCTTGCTCTGGAGAATGCGTCAGAGGAGCCGTTCCGACGATTTAATTTGTTTATCGAATTAGTATCTCGGTTATAATCAAGTGAATCTATGAGGTGAAAGTCAAACTTTAAGATTTAGGGAGATGGAAGTATAAGAAATAAGAAAATGACACAACTCTTGAACACTTCAAAATTAAAAAAATTATACAACTCTTAATGTAAAAGAGAGTTTATAATTGACGCAACTCTTGAACACTTCCAAATTACAATTTGGACATGATAATGGTGTCCTAAGAAAATCTTGAGAGTTTACCATTTTTGAGCGTGAAAAGTAATGCATAAACTAAAAATATCCCTAAACTAAAATCTTTATGTCTCGTGCATATATGAAATTATACACCTTTGAACACTTTGAAACTGCACTTAGGACATGATAATATTGTGCTAAGAAAATCTTGAGAGATTATCATTTTCATAGAGTGAAATGTAATGCATAAACTTGCATATACGAAAATTATACACCTCTGAACACTTTGAAATCGCACTTAGGACATGATAATGATGTGCTAAGAAAATCTTGGGAGATTATTATTTTCATAGAGTGGAATGTAATGCATAAACTTGCATATACGAAAGTTATACACCTTTGAACATTTTGAAATCGTACTTAGGACATGATAATGTTGTGCTAAGAAAATCTTGAGATATTATCATTTTCATAGAGTGAAATGTAATGCATAAACTTGCATATACGAAAATTATACAGTTTTGAACACTTTGAAATCACACTTAATACGTGATAATTTTGTTCTAATAAAATCTTGAGAGATTATCATTTTCATAGAGTGAAATGTATTGCATAAGCTTGCATATACAAAAATTATACACTTTTGAACACTTTCCCTTCATAGAGTGAAATGTAATGCATAAGTACCGGTGGCAAACTCGTTATTTTTCCATAAATAGAGGGGTGGCCCCCGACAGATATAGGGGTTATCCTATCTGCTAGATCACAAAGGATCAACGTTTGGTGGGCACGATCCGCGTGACAACTGTCTCGGCCAATTAGAGCGTAGCAGCCAAAATGAGCACAAGTGTGAGAGTTTGTGACTAAGAGAGAGGGGAAAACTAAGTAGTACTAAAAACCACGGGCAAAGCTGACAAAGCGGATTCAAATAGAAATATATTTAAAAAAATGGAAATGCATCTTTTATACAATAAATTATATCTTAGCATATATCAAATTATTTGCAATTCAAATATACATGAGTGTGCCAATTATTGCCTCATTCAGACAAACTATGTTTTGGGGAGGGATGTTTTGGGAAGGGGCTTGAGTAGAAAGCTATGAACCTTCATAGATAGTTGGTGATTTGAGAAGTGGTGATTTAGGTTAAAACTTGATTTCTATATGTTTCCTATGGTGGCAGGTCACATAAGAAGACTCCCTGGATAGGTGCCACTATGTTTTGGTCTTTTAGAATTTGTTATGCATAAAATGACTCAATAAGCTAGCTAAAACCCATTCATCGACTCTCTGTTGACCATACACCAGAGGGTAAAACTGAGTATATTGGATGCGGCAGTGTTAGTACTGGAGGGAAAAATTGAGTACAACCAAATTGCCAGTGTTACACTCGAGGGTTAACTGAGTACACCTAAGTCACCAGGATTAGAAACGAGGGAAAAAATGTGAGGCATGGTATGTGTGTTTTGGTGCATGCAGCGGTAGCATACGGGTGTGGCCGTGCACAGTGGAGTAGAGTACGCGGATACATGATGCACGATGGTGCAACGAAACGTCTCTTACCTTCACCTTCATAGAGTACCTCTCCCTCTCCGCCTCCTCACTCTCACTCACTCACTTACTCGCTCACTCAGGTAACCGTCTCCACTGTCCCGTCACCTTCTGCAAACCCCAAAGAAAACCCCAACCACACCGGCGATGGAGAAGAATGGCGTGATGGCCATCTTCGCCTCCAAGGCCGCCGATTAGGAGGCCCCCATCCCCATCCAATCCCATGTCGAGGCATCAAAGGCAACCATCATCCCTATCCAGGCCCCCGTCCCTGCTTCTGCAATAGCCGCCGGCGAGGAGGCCCCGCCGGTTTCAGGCAGATCCCGCTCGACTGGGACCCCTACGAGAAGGAGGAGTACATCTGGCCGCAGAACCCCTATGAAACCAACATCATCGACCCATTTTTGGAGCTAACTAGGGTTTTCTTCCATTCCCTTGTTCTTCCCCCATTCCCATCGTTTGATGCTAGATCGTGTGTTATTAGGGTTCGGTGGTTCGTATTTTCAATCGTTCGATGCTAGATCTTTTTATAGAAGCTAATCCTCTTGTGTTAGATCTCGTGTTTTGAAGAATCCCCTAATTATATTTCAGTCCTATTTTATTTGTCCTCCGAGTTATAGTTAAGGGATTCCCTAGTTAGTACTAGCGTCGATTTATAGTTGGAATCACTATTTTATTTTGTTTGAGATTTGGGGATTGGGGAATTTAACCCACTTGGTTAATTTATGCAAATAATCAGGGGATCTCAATCGGTTCATTTATGCAAATAGTCAATCCCCATAATCAAGGTATCTCAATCATGTCCTTATTGCATGCTACGTTTTTTTCCAAAAGGTGGATATCAACGACGTCTGTAGCAATGACGAGTCCAAGCACACCAAGACTCTTTAGGTTCTAAGGAGGCCGAAGTTCGACAAGTACTACACCTACTTCGTCGGCGACGTCTACAGGTGCCCCTTCAACAAGGGGAGACTCAGTACCACCGACTTCAACTGCCTCCTGACACATGTCGAGTACATGAGGTCCTACAACCCCAAGGTCGGCTAGACCATGAGTGTCCACGCCTTCAGAGCCAAGCACAAGGCACTTGTATTTCACCTCCGCAACCTCCAGAAGGTGGCCATCAAAGAGGGCCGCATGCCCCCGATCAAGCCCAAGTCGCTCAAGGTCAAGGGTGTGGTGACCCAGCACACCACTGCATGTGTAGTATACTATAGTCGTGGACATAACATTCACAGAACACCATTCCACAAATATCACATCCCTCAGAGTGGTACAACAGAAACATTGCAGGTCCATATTACAAACATGCACACAGTATTATTATTATTATTAAAATACCAGAAGTTTGGTACTTAAAGTGATTCAAACTTACAAACCAAATTCAAGTACTTTCAGCGGAAGATCAAAGTTTGAAACTGATAACCAAAATGAGCTCAACAACTTATTATATAAAGTTTATGCCGCTCAACTCATTTGGTTTACTATCTAAACAAGGCAACTACTCGGACTCGTTGCCCTCCACTCCATAACGTATCTCATAGTCCACTCCTTCTACTCCTCCGGACAAGTCTGGTTCCTCATAGTAGACATCCTCTTGTCCTTCAGTAGCGTACATTGGAGTGTGTTCTGGCTCCTCAGAGTCTAAGCAGGGGATCAAAGGAAAGGGTGAGTAACAGAGTTACCCAGCAAGTCCATTATATGAAAGGTTGGAAGTTTGATGCTCTATCTACCACCTCGGACTATTAGTACTTGGCACTATGCAGTTTTCGTAAACATTTCTTCAAAGGTTGATTTTAATATAAAAACTATGCCCATCAGCCTTCATAGGTTGACCAGAACTTCATGGAGTCCCTTTCCTGTCGCGTTCGTAGTTCCTTCCCTAAACAAGGAGTAACAATTTAAAGTTCTTACACTCTGTAGATGTGCGTTGCTTTACCCATGAGAGATCAAATCGTTGTTGCACAACCTGGCGTACTTTCCCGTCCACAATTTCGTGATGTGGGTCCAAGTAGATGATCCAAGCCAATCACTGCCCTTCTTCGCGACCCCGCATGTCTCCTTGGTGTACGCCATGCCCACACATTGAATTACGACAATGGTTAGTACAAACCGTTCAGATGCCAGAACTACCGTGGGACATTGAGGGTTCCCACCCATATGTTGCATATCCTCTACAAATTACCAATAAATTCACGCTAGAAGGATAACAGCCATGGCATGCACATCCAATTACATGCGAAAGGAAGAAGATCTAGCCGACTTCCCCGTCCAATTCCAAATCTCATGGTTAATGCATAATATACGGCGCTAGAATCACTGATGCCATGGGTTATTAATTACTATGTGATGAATCTCATTGCAAATAGAAACCTAAGTTCTATTGCCAATCTTATATCTACCATCACTTAGGATGATAATATTATTTCATTTATTTGAGAAAATAATATTTATTTCTTTTCTTTATCACATAGATGATAACACACATTTTGCAAATACTTTGATAAAACTCATCAAAGGACATGAGCAAGTGATGAACTTGCCTTGTGACTGCATGGTAGTGAAGTCGGATGCTTGCCCTCGATCTTGATCTTCTATTTCTACAAAATACCATTATTTCTCCGTAAGGACAATATTTAAAGAAGCAATGATGAAAATGCACAGTAATGCAATGCATTATTAATTAATTTTCTTCTTTGTGTGTTTTACCCACTTTATTAAATCCTTATTTTATTAATAAAAGAAAGTTATTAATGGATAATTCCTAAAACTTTGTAAATATTATACTTAATATTTTTGTGGGCAAATATATTACTATAAGAGCTTAAAACTTATTTTTATTTAATTTTAGATCCTGTCATTATTTTCTTAAAATTCTATTTAAGAATAAGTATTTTAATTTATAAGATTTTATTTTTACTAATCTAAATACCAATTTAGTATTTTTCTAAAATACTATACTCATTTAGAATGGTTTAGCTGAATTTTATTTATTTTTATGTGTTTTATATATTTTTATAAAATTCCTTAAAAATTTATATTATAAAAATATTTAACCTAAATTTATTCTATTAAAAATAGAATTATTAATTTTATTAGGTAACTTATATTTTTATGAACTCATGGATATATTAATTGTATTTTTAGGATTTTTATTCCATTTCTTAGAGATTATTTAGTTCTAGGGTTATTTTAGTCTTTAAACATTTGTTGAAATTCTTTGTTTAAAGATCTGGACCTAGCCCATTGGGATGGCCCAGCCCTAACCCGACCCACCTTGGCTGGTCAGACCCACTAGTTCGGGTGGTACTGGCCCGTACTAGCCCAGTACATTCTCCCTCTCTCTCGTGCACTCATGTCTTCTATCTCTCGCGTGCACTGTCGTGGCGCTGTGTTGCCGCCGCCGCCATGCGATTCCGGCCTCCTCGGCTTCTCCGGCCGCTGCCGTGGTGCGAGACGATGGAGTCAGGGATGCTCCTTCGACTGGTCCCACTTGATTCATTGCTAGGCCTCTCTCCTGACCATGCCGCTTCCACCCCGAACCTAGGGTTTGGTGGTCACCAACGATTTAGTGCTCCGCCGACCCTGTGTTGCTGCTCTCATGCTTGATGGCCCTGTGGTGTTTCCATCACTGCTCGCATTGTTGTGGACACCATGCTCGCGGCTTGGCACGGGTTGCAGAACCTCCAGGTGCTCCCCGTGCCGCCGTGTGTGTTCGTCGGTCGTTCTTCTTCCTCTTCTAACTATAGCGAGGACCTCGGGTGATTTCTTCCCTTTCCCCTTCTTGTTCTCTATCCCATCATGCAGGCATCTGTGTGCTTGCATCACATGAACCCTATGTGTGATTGTCTGATGTTCTTGGGTCCATCCCTTGATATTATGTTGCCTTGAGGCGTTTACCTATTAATCCTGGTGGTGTAGATTTCACTATTGTACTATGAACTTGGTATTGACAGTGGTTATGTCTGTAGATGTTAATTGAATTTTTATGTACTGGTCTGTGTTGATATGTTATGATGTGAGGGAATTGAGTTGGTTATGTACTCCAATTATTCTCTAATAATTTTGGAAGATAGAATATATAGCTGACAACATGATTCCTGATTGTTTTTCTCAGGAAAATGATTAAGTATGAGATGATTAGGCTATGTAGTCTGTATACTTGGATTGCTTATTAAGCAAGTTTCTGTGACACCATAAATTGATTGGTACACACTTCCTGTCTTTGGCTAGGCTTTTCATGAGCTCTACTATGGATTGGCTTAACTTGTAAGCTTAGAAAGATTTCTATTATCTATAGAGCTATATTGGATAGATCCTTTAGTCTATGATGCTGATATGAGACTTTGCTAGGTAGAAAAAAAGTTTTTACATGCTGCCGCATTTCTTAAATATCCTATGATGGATAATTTCTAGATCTGATTCCTACAACTTTTAGGAAAATGATTTGATAGGCTTTTGTAAGAATAGTATGGTGGATCCTTACTGTTTAAGATGAAGTTTGAAGATGTAATCATTTCTGAGGTGCTACCATCCATAAGATGTGCCCAGAAATGATCATTCAAAGATTTTCGTGTATATAGTTATAAAACTAGAGATTTCTATCCAAGATCAGTGATGCAAAGGCTGAAATCTTGGTTATAGTTTGTAAAGATTTACTGTTGGCTTTGTTTACTTTATTCTGTGATGGATACACCTCACTTGAGTGTTTTTCTAAGAACAACATATGTTCGGATGAAATGGATAAGATCAATCATGTGATGGTTTTGTATAAACTCACCACACATCTGCTTGTTCATGATGTTGTTGTGCTGGTTGTTCTTGCTGGCTTGATACTGGAGTGGTGATCACTCCCTAGACCTTGTTCTGCACCTCCTGGTACTTGTCATACCCCTCCTGGTACTTGTCCTACTCCTCCTTTGTAACATCCCAGCATTTAGGAACCAACAAAGGGTAGATTTAGGAATTTAAGATATTTCATGCATTCATCTGTGAAAATGTGGGTAAATTTTTCGCCAAATAAAAACCTAAAGTGATCAAAGTTTCTTTCATACTTTGAAATTAGGTATAGTCTTGAAGGATGATTGTTATAGACTTTGATATGATCTTTGTGGACTTATGTGTTTTGGGAAATGAAATTTGAATTTAAAACTTGAGTCTTTGAATTATAATTCAAAATGATTTTGAATGATGTTTGAGTATTTGATTTAATTTAAGAGTTAACCAATAATAACACAAACTTTAAATGAAAGAAGACAATCAATAAAATGAATATTCCAAAACTTCATTCAATAATGAGTTACAAAATGTAACTTATGGAAATGAGCAACAATCTTTTCAATAATAATTAAATAGAAGAATAATATTTCTTTATTGAATAATAGTACAATCTTTAATACAAAAGAATAAAAATAAAGAGTCCAAAAGAATAAATTAAATATTACAATTGAATATGAGAGTTATTACAAGTGACTATTCTATAAAGAAAAAGAAAAACCTAAACTAAAGTCTTGATCTTCAAATCTGGTACCTGCAAAATAAACAGAAACTTAAAAAAGAAAGAAAGTTAGGATTAGAATTGTTTTACTCTAAGATTTGACAATGAAGTGCACTGTTCACTTTTTCATCATTGAGTAATTTAAGGGGCAAGTTTCACCAATATGAAGGAATATATCTTTCATAATTTTAAGCCATAAGTCAAATAAACAACAAGGAGGGGCAAGTTTCACCAGCCAGGTAAAATGTAACCTGATAACAGTAACTCTCAAATTCAGAACATATCCACAACTATGTAGCAGGCACACAGGCAGCACACACACCAAACTGCATGGTGTGTGCTGTCAGCACCACAACAACAACACAATCAAACAAAACCATCAGCACAGCCGTGGGAATACAACCCACATCACTTTCTTGTTCTTACACACGAAGAACAGCAGCCACCAGCTAAACCAAGCCAAAGACAAGCAAGATCACACCAATCAAAACCCTGAATCACATCACCAAAATGGTGACATGAGGAGGGGGTAGATCAGGTGGATAGCAAGGACAAGATCAAGCCATCAGGACTAGGAGGTGAAGGGCTAGATCAAGGACAAGCCAGGATCTGGAAATACCAGGGGAGCACCAGATCAAGCTACCACAAGATCAACCACTAGCAACCCCAACATCAAATAAGTGTGGTGAGTAAAATAGACCAGCACATGATCTATCTGTCTAATATTAGACAAGCATTCATGATCAGTCTATTACTCAAATTCTCAGAAAGGACCCAAGTGGGGCGAATCCATCACTGAAGTTTTTAAACACTAAAAGCAATCAGAAAAGTATAAGGATCCAACTAAGATCTCAGGACAACATCATTGATCTAAGCAATCAAGCTATATTTCAATTCAAGAATGAACATAGATAAGATTTAAACTTCTAGGCACATCTCTAAGACAAGAGTAGCACCTTAGAATTTAATCTTATGGATCAATATAAGCTATCAAGCCACAATCATTTTCCCCCAAACTTTGATTCAAGAAACAGTAGCTGGTATCACTACCAGAACCCATCCATATGAATCAACAAGATAAAGGCTTAATCCCTAAACCTCATACCAACATCATGGGTCTTAGGGATTTAAGAAAAGAAGTTTCTACTTATCTTTAATGCCAAACTCATTTTAAGCTTGAGCAAGACCAAACCAAGTAATAGAATCTAATCTTGTGTGCCATACAAGGATGGTGTCACCAGAACAGTTCTAAACTAAGCAGGTTAAGCATTCAATCTTCACAAATACAACCAACCAACCAACTATAAATCATCTTCCTAACATTACAGGAATCATAATCAGGAAAATTCATCTACTTATCTGCACTGTAGGAGATCATTTGATCTCAAGTTGTATATGAATTCTTAAGACAACAATACTAATACAGTGACTTCATCACACAACACTCATTGTCATTAACCTAGTAATGACAGTGGTGAGCTATTAAAACCACTAGCTTTCCCAAGTATTGTTTCTAGAGCAACTTTACCATCTAAATCATATAAAAATTAATCCATAGAATCATCTGGTAAACCACTAGCATCACCATAGCTAACCATCAACAATAATCCACAGCAAGTCACACTCAACAGATTCAAGGATCATCAATACATGATCCAATTCATCAAATATCTAATCCACAGATGGATTTGAACCCTAAGTAGAACAAACCATCTTAATCAGGACATGACAGTAACCAGGAAGTTCACTACCAACATCTATCATAAGATGACATAGCACAGAGAGCACTAGGGGAGAGGAATAACTTACCGAAGGTCCTCGCTATAGATTAGAAGAGGAAGCAAAGGAGGCCGACGACCACGACGGCACGGGGAGCACCCCCAAGGGGGCGCTGCGACCCACACAACACCACGGTGACGACCATAGCCATGCCTAGGGGCGAGGAGAATCACCACGGCGCATGATAGTAGAGGCGGCGTCAGCACCAACGCCAACCCCAAACCCTAGGGTTCGGAACGACATCGATCTGGACGCAGGAGGGCTCCAGGTCCAAATCCAACTGTATAGGAGGGTAGAGCGGGGCCCATAACCTCATCCTGCACCACGACAGCGACCAGGAAGGTTCACGGCGGCGCGAATCGCCGGCGACAGCATCGCTGACCATGGGGTCGGGGAGAAGAAGGAGAGAGGTGAGCTCGAGAGAGAGACAGAGAGTGTTGGGCTGGGTTGGGCCAATACCCCTTCGGGTGTTGTTTTGACTTTGCCCTAATGGGCCACAAGGGCCCAATAAACCCAAATAATCAGCCCAAATTCTTTAGAGCTTGTTTTAATAATTGGAAAAAGACCAAAATGCCCCTGAACTTAAATAAATTCTAGAAAATAAAAATAAAAGTCGAAAATTTATAAATAAATTATTTATGAATTCACAATAATCCAAACTATCCAAATAAATCAATAGATAAGATTTTAGACACATAAATTTTATTAAAAATATTGTAATTTATATATTCCTTATGGAATTTTACAAAATTATTGAAAGATGATAAAAAATCACTTTTATTATATATTAATATTTTAGTATTTAGAAAAATACTAAACAAATATTTAATGTCAATTTTTGGTATTTAATGATAATTCTTAAAGGACTAATTAATTAAATAAAAAGCAAATAAATAAAAATAAAATAAAAGAATACAATATTCAATAAATATTAAAAATTAATATTTATAAATTATTTCTCATTAAAAGAATTTTTATAATTTAAATAAATGGGGAAGAATACATATAAAGCTAAATGATGCATTACATTACTTTGCATAATCATTTTTCTTCTTTAAATATTGTCCTTACCGGGCAATAATGATGTTTTTGTAGACATAGAAGTTCAAGGTCCAGTGCAAGCATCAGACTTCACTACCTTGCCATCACAAGGCAAGTTCATCACTTGCTCATATCCTTTGAAGAGTCTTTACCAAAGTATTTGCAAATTGTGTGTTATCATATATATTCCAAAGAAATAAAATATTATTTTTTACAAATAAAGAAATCATAGATATCATCCTAAGTGATGATATAATGGAGCAATAGAACTTAGGGTTCTATTTTCAACAATAATGATCAATTAGGGACTTAATAACCCCTAACATCAGTGATTCTATGTCACATCCCAAATTTTAGATTTGGTTCTGCATATCATTCATATCATTGCATCATACTCTTCCATGCAAAACCATCGATTGAAAAGATTCGGCAAACCACTATTTTCTAAACCCTACTCTATTTTACTACGAGGCTCCTACGGGAAGATTTAGTAGTACTTGTGTTGTCCACCCTTGTAGCCTAGAGGTTTCACTCAACCCTTGACCTTAGGTTGTTCCCCTCGTTTTTACAAAAATTTAGTAACAAAAATCGCCCGATTCGGAGCTCGTATGGAAAAGTTACGGCCGTTTTATTAAAAGATCAAAAATCGGCGCCGACTTCGCCGAGTCCGGGTAGGACCCCGCGTGCCCCCCCATAAAAGGGCACAGACCCCACCAAGCCGCCGCCTGCCTCGGTAAGTGCGCCCCCCCGCCGCCGCGCCGCCGCAGCCGCCGCCTGCCGCGCCGCTCGCCCGCCTGCAGACGCACGCCGCCGCAGCCCGCCGCTGCAGCCGCCCCGCACGCCAGCGCGCCTCCGCGCGCGCGCCGCTACACGCCGCCTCGCGCTGCCCGCGCCGCCATCCGCGCCGCTCGCCGCCGCTGCACGCGCGCGCAGCCGCCCGCGTTCCGCGCCGCGGAGCCACCGCCCTGCGCCGCCTCGCGCCGCCGTCGCGTTGACCGCCACCGTTCCGCGCTGACCGTTTTCCCCTCCGCGCAGGAACCGCCATCGCCGGAGCCGATCGCCGCCACCGTCCCGAGCTCGCCGCCGTTCGTCTCCGGTGAGTCCGCAGCCGCCATCTCTTGGGACCGTTGGATCTCAGATCAGCGGTCCAGATCGGCCGTTGACAGGTCAGCCCCGAGGCGTTGACTAGTCAGCGCCCAGTCAGCAGCCACGTGGACCAGTCAACAGACACAGTTGACTGGGTATTTTCTTTAATCGTTTTTAGTTGGCAGATTTCAGTAGAAATTTGTAAATTGCGTAGAAAATAAACTGCTGGGCTAAAAATTGCAAATAAAATATGTGTAGATTCAGTCAGTCGTGTAGAATCTTGCTATACCATTGTTTCACACTTTTGCAGCAAGGTTTAGTACAGTTTAATCAAATGAGTTAATGGCCTTTTTGGAGTAATTAATTCGTAGAAAAAGATCTGTACCTCCAAAAATTGCGTATGATATGTCCCTGGATTCAGTGGAACGAGGGGAATCTCATCATGAATTAAAAGGGTAGGCTTACAGTGAAAACTTCTGCAGAAACTGTCTAGTGTCTTTCTGCAGTGTTTTAATTACTCGGGGAGTTTTATAATTCCTTTTTGAGTAATTCCAGTTGGTACTGTTCCTAAATAGCAATGCCTATGCGGTAGAATTTTCCCAAGATTTTACAAACAGTATACTACCGGTAGTGAATTATTTGAGTTCTAGCTCTAGTTTTGAGCATTATATTTTGCATAATAGTTTTCCTTGCGCTAAAACTATTTTCCATGCATGCAATCAGTAGTATTATTGAATAGGATTATGTGGTGCAGCTGTAGCCCCAATTCACTTGCCTTGCATACCTTCATGCATCATCTTTGTTGCATATGCTTGTGGATTGTTTGTTTATGATTGCAATTGTATCGTGTAGATTGTGACGAGTGCAACGCTTGCTCGTGTGTGGATTGTTCTTCCGACCGCTACAACCAAGGCAAGTAGATGCTATTTTGTTCATGATATTGTCCTACTATTTTCTATGCATTGTCGTGTATTTTGTAGACGCATGTGTAGGATGATAGTATCGCTATGCTATGTCCTATTATGTGGTAGGACCCTCCTTGTAGATGAAACACCGTTGGTAGATGTGCTTAGCCATGCTATGATGTACGAGGGCTGGGTTACATCACTGATACTTGTTTCTAAAAGTATTGGTTTGTGAAAACTAAAACAACTTAATCAATGAATCTCCTGGGTGTGATGGTATTGATAATTTTGGTGGTTTCATTGCGGAAAGGCACCCAGGTATCGAGAGAAATTGATTGGCTTCTTTATTTTTGTAGATTACGTGTACAACCATGTGCCAATAATGAAATGGGCTGTTGGTTGGACTTAGTAGGTTGTGGTAACTCAAACCCGCGTATCCAGAGATGTAGAATTTTGGTAGGTTGGACCGGTGCGCGTCGGGATTGGGGAGCTACTTCCCGAACAGTCTCTTCTTGGACTTCTCCCTATCATCACCCAAAATGAGAGTGATGGTACGATCTGGGATGGCCAAGTCACATGGGTAAAGTGTACTAACCCCTGCAGGGTGTATAATCTAATCGATTAGCCGTGTCCCCGGTTATGGACAACTGAGTTGCTTGATATTGATTCCATGACATGTTTCTCGCTCATTCCAACTTCATAATTGTTTTAATTTTGTTGGGTTAACTTAATTGGGATCTTTTCAAAGAAAATCAAAAACTGTTTATGAAAGTAGGACAAAGGCATTTGCAAATGCAAGCCAGACACAGCTCCACTTGCCAAATATGCATGTAGATGTTAGTACTATTGTCTCCACTACTAGCTCTACTTGCCATACATTCCATGTATTGACCCTTCGGGGCTGCTACGTTTCATGTTGCAGGTTATTCCGATTCTGAGTAATCGATATAGGCCACGGTACTCCACTCGGCACTTGTTCACTTGTGGGCAATTTGAAGAATGGAGGATTTACTTTATTTATGTTGCTACCTGAATAATTTGAGCTAGCCTTGAGCTAAGCTTTTATTGTAATAATGGTACTCTGGATCGTCGTTATTTATGATACACGGATATTTTGCTATGTTATTCATCTCATTCTATTGTGGGCCAATGAACCGATCCAGGGATTGGCATGTCACATAGAAGCCACGGTCTTTTCAGAACCGCGGTGTTACATTCTAGTGTCGTATATTACGCGTTAGCCATGAGATTTGGAATGGGACAGAGAAGTCAGCTGTATCTTCTTCCTCTCACATGAAGCCGGATGTGCAGGTCGTAGTTGTTATCCTCATAGCATGCATATTAATTGGTAATTCATAGAGTATATGCGGCATATGGGTGGGAACTCTCGTCGTCCCACGATAGTTCTGGCATCTAACTGTTTGTACAAACCATTGACGTAATTCAATATGTGGGCATGGTGTACACCAAGGAGGCATGCGAGGTCGTGAAGGTGCAGTGATTGGCTTGGACCAGCTACTAGGCCCCACATCATGGAATTGTGGATGGGAAAGTATGCCCGGTTGTGCAACAAGGAGTTGATCTCTCATGGCTAAAGTAACGCACCTCTGCAGAGTGTAAGAATTTTAACTTGTTACTCCTTGTTCCGGGAAGGAGCTACGAACGCGGCAGGAAAGGAACTCCATGAAAGTTCTGGTCAA
The DNA here is from genome assembly GCA_910589765.1 of Avena atlantica. Lineage (NCBI taxonomy): Eukaryota > Viridiplantae > Streptophyta > Magnoliopsida > Poales > Poaceae > Avena > Avena atlantica. The sequence continues at coordinate 367,588,651 of OU342736.1, forward strand.
CCTCTGAAGGCTGATGGTCATAGATTTTCATAATAAAATCAATCTTTGAAGAAAGATTTACAAAAACTGCATAGTGCCAAGGATTTATAATCTGAGGTGGTAGTTAGAGCATCAAACTTCCCACCTTGCATATAATGAACTTGTTGGATAATGCTGTTACTCATCCTTTCCTTTGATCCCTTGCTTAGACTCTGAGGATTCCGAAGACGTGCCAATGTATGCAGCTGATTGTTAAGAAGATGTGTTTTACGAGGAGCCTGACCTATAGGTGTGGGTAGAAGTCATTTAGCAGCCTATCATGTTACTGTTGTGGAGGCGATAGCTAATATCTGGGAGCATAAAGCCAAGGAGTTAGAAGGTAGCACATTTTCTATGATACCTCATGATTCTATAGACTCGGAGCCTATACCGGATCATCTTCCTTTGGTTGAGAAGCATCTTAAGTTAGCTTCCAAGTTTATGGATAGATACCGAACACTCGTTGCGTCTTTTTATAAGACACATCAAGTGATTGTCGAAGATAAAAATGACATGTTAGAGGATCTAACTGATCCGGAAAGGAGGAAGCAGTTAGCAATCCAGTTGGAAAAGGAAGCAAGTAGTAGTGCAACGCCTATCTTTAAGGATATACCTATAGATCCTGAATCTTTTATACCATATCCTTATTCACCAAATCCTGAACCTATACATGATCCTACTATGGATATGAGGTATGCAGTACCACAGGGTTCAGAGGATGGTTCTGACTCAGAACTTCCTATTGAGAATTCTGATGGTTGGGAAGGGGATCATATGAAGGATCTCATGAACACCAGATGTCCACAGATGGTTCTGACAGAAATGTTGGACAATCTAGCTGGATGGGTGCAAGAATTAACCTTAGTAACAGTAGTAGAAATACCATGTCGATAGAAAATCAGGATGAAGAAGAAGATCCTGGGGAGAGAGGGTTTGAATCATCAACATCTTCTCAAAACCCAGGGAATATACATTATCTAGTGTTTAATTATCTTGCCCAAAGGAGCACCTGGGGATCAGAAGGATCTAAGTATCCTATTGACAACTCAAGGAATGAAAGCTCATGAGATGCAAGCGGGAGATAATGTTGAATATATTTCTGAAGACTTTTCAGCTGAGTTAGAGGGAGTCAATGCGCTCAGGTTGAGTAATGACTCAAGTCCTAACACTTCAGATACTGAGTATGTTCCTTCTAGAAGGCCATTTGTTCCACAAACTGTGCGACGAACAACACGTCATCACGGTTGGACATCAGGCATGTATGATGAGCGTAGCTACTACTAGAAGTAGGCAACTAGTTAGCGGTATCAAGTACCATGTATTGTACTCCAAGAAATAAGATAGCTAGATAAATAAGGTAGTGTTGTGATTATACCTATATGGTATATGTTGTAATGACTTTGCATTATTATGATATTATGTATAATATGTGAAATGCATATTTGGATTTTCTTTGGATCTTCATTGTGTGACTAGTTCTGTGCGTAAAGTCGAGCTCAGAACACATGTGCATGATGTAATTATGAGTATTCTCTTTATGTTGCAGGACTAGAGGGTCATGGATACGGGTGCAGAAACCGAGGCTGAACAGCAGCGGATGGAACGTGAGGACAAAGAGAAGGCCAATGTAGATGCAGCAAATCAGGGAGCATTGCCACCACCACCAATGAGCCCGTTAATGGAGCAGAACTTTATGCAGTGTATGCAAATGATGCAAGAGACCCAGAATAGGTTCATGGAAGAATTGATGGGACGAGCAAATCAGAGGGCACCTGAATGTGGAGGAGTGAGTCTATCTGACTTCCAGAATACAAGGCCGTTACCTTTTGCATCAGCTCCTGGACCAATGGATGCAGAAGATTGGTTAGCAGATACAGAAAGAAAGCCGAAGATTGTAGGTTGCAATGATGAGGAGAAATTGAGGTATGCAACTCATCTTCTGACTAGACCTGCAGCATCATGGTGGGAGAATCAGTTGGCCATGCAACAACTAGGAAGGGAGTTCATGTGGGAGGAGTTCGAGCAGAGATTCCGTGAATATCATGTTCCGGAAAGTGTTATGGAGTTGAAGCGGAGAGAATTTGAGGAGCTTCAGCAGGGATATACTAGTGTCATGAAGTATATCCAGGAGTTTAGTCAACTGTCTCGTTATGCTGAGGAGGATGTTAACACGGAAGAGAAGCGGAAGAAACATTTCCTGCGTGGGTTAAATCCATTTGTGAAAATGCAGCTAAGGTTAGCTAATAAGCAAACTTATCAGCAGTTGCTGGATGCAGCTATTACTTTCGAAGATGACTACAAAAATGTCCAAGAGGATAGGAGGAAGAGAGCCAAGAAGGAAACCAAGAGAATTCAGGCAAGTAAACCTAAACCCAATCTGGAGTTCAAACCTCGGAACAAGAACTATGGTAACAATAACAATAACAAGGGCAGTGGTGGAAATCAATCCAATCGTAGAAGGAATGTTATTTGTAACAATTGTGGAATTCCATGGCATTTCCAGAGGGAATGCAAGAAGCCTGTAGTGATCTGTTATGGTTGTGTTCAGAAGGGGCATATCAAGCCCGATTGTCCGAGCAAACCACCAGGAGGTTGGCCTACCAAGGGAGGAGGACAAGCCAGTGGAGGAAATGGACAGCCCAATCGAGGAGGAAATATATGTCAAGAACAACAATGGAAAGAGGAACAGACCTACCGGGAAGATGAATTGCGCAACACTAGAGGAGGTGGATAATTCGGAGCATGCAGTGATAGGTACGCTCAATATCCTTACCAATCCTGGCAAAGTTCTATTTGATACTGGTGCAACTACTTCATTCATTTTTGAAGAATTCTGTGATAAGTTCGAGATTAGAAGGGCAACGCTAGAAAACCCTATGACCGTAGTGACAGCAGGGGGAAATGTGATTGTACGCCACATTAAAAAAGATCTGGTTTTCTTGATCTGTGGTTGTACATACTTTGCAGACCTTTACGTGATTCCTTTGAAGGGAATTGCAGTAGTGCTGGGGATGGACTGGATGATGGAACACGGGGCTCAGATAAATTGTGAGGAGAAAACTGTCTCAATCAAAACTCCAAGTGGATCAAGAGTAGTTTACCAAGCAGATAAGCACAGTCGTATCATGGTGGATCTGCAGTTGAACTCGATGAAAGAGGTCAAATTGGAAGATATTCCTATAGTAAATGAATTTCAAGATGTTTTTCCAGCAGAACTACCGGGACTGCCACTAGATCGAGAGATAGAGTTCACTATTGATCTAATTCCTGGTACAGCACCAATAGCTCAAGCACCATATAAGATGGGACCCAAAGAGTTAAAAGAACTCAAAGAGAAAATTGATGAGTTAGCCAGAAAAGGATTTATTCAGGAAAGTGTATCTCCATGGGGAACACCAATAATCTTTGTGGATAAGAGGGATGGTGGAAGAAGGATGTGTGGAGATTATAGAAATCTGAACAACGTTAATATCAAGAATAAGTATCCTCTACCAAGGATTCAAGATTTGTTTGATCAAGTGAAAGGAGCCGGAGTATTTTCAAAGATCGACTTAAGATCTGGATACCATCAAATAAAAATCAAACCTGAAGATGTTCCAAAGACAGCATTTGTCTCATGATATGGACACCATGAATACCTGGTTGTACCATTTGGCTTAACCAATGCACCAACAATATTCATGAATCTGATGAAAAAATATTCATGCCATATTTGGATAAATTTGTCATAGTCTTTATTGATGATATTATGATATATTCCAAGGATAAGGAAGAGCATGCTGATCATTTGAGAATAGCATTGCAGACTTTAAGGGAACATAAACATTATGCTAAGTTCAGTAAGTGTGAATTTTGGCTCGATGAGATAGAATTACTCGGCCATGTGATCAGTAAAGATGGAATTGCTGTAAATCCATCTAAAGTTCAGTCAGTACTAGAGTGGACTGCACCAACCAATGTGAAGCAAATTCGAGGTTTCTTAGGAATGGCTGGTTATTATCGGAGATTCATTGAAGGTTTCTCCAAAATAGCTGTACCAATGACCAAATAGTTAAGAAAGAATACACCATTCAATTGGGATGAGAAGTGTGAAGCAAGTTTTCAGGATTTGAAGACTAGGTTAACCACAACTCAAATCTTGGCAGTTCCTGAAACAGGGAAGGACTTCACAGTATACTGTGATGCATCTAAAGAAGGTTTGGGTTGTGTGTTAATGCAAGATCGGAAAGTAATTGCTTATGGTTCAAGACAACTAAAATCACATGAAGTCAATTATCCAACTCATGATTTAGAGTTAGCAGCAGTAGTCTTTGCGCTAAAAGGATGGAGGCATTTTATTTACGGAGCCAGATGTGAGTTATACGCTGACCATAAAAGTCTCAAATATTTCTTCACTCAAAAGGAGTTGAATATGAGACAGAAGCGTTGGTTGGAACTAATCAAAGATTATGATTTAACAATCAACTATACTCCAGGGAAAGCAAATGTTGTAGAAAGAGTGCAGATATTCAGCCTAGCAATCGGGAGCTACCAAAAGAGTTACAAATGGACTTGGAAAGACTAGAGCTTCAATTCATTAGAACAGAGGTTCTTGGAGGATTAGCTACTATGCAGGTAGTTGCAGAGCAGGACAATGATCTTAAGCATGAAATTTTCAAACGTCAAGCAGAAGATCCTTTCATTACTGAGGAAATTCGGAGGATATCTCAAGGGCAAAAATCAGTTTTTCGCCTTGGAGATTATGAGTCTTTATGGTTTCAAGACCGTCTTTGTGTTCCAGATGTGACTGAGATTCGTGATGTCATACTCATAGAAGCACATGAAACACCATATTCTATACATCCAGGAAGTACTAAGATGTATATGGATTTGAAAGAACTATACTGGTGGAATAACATGAAAAGGGACTTTGCTAAATATGTATCAGAATGCCATACTTGCCAAAGGGTGAAGGCTGGACATCAAAGTCCAGCAGGACCATTACAACCTTTGGAAATTCCCGAATGGAAGTGGGAGGAAATAGGTATGGACTTCATCACAGGATTGCCCATTACACCTAAACGGAAGGATATGATATGGGTAATTGTGGACAGACTCACTAAAAGTGCACATTTTATTCCGGTAAATCAGAAAGATAATGCTGAGAAATTAGTAGAAGTTTACATCAAAGAGATAGTAAGTAAGCATGGAGTGCCCAAAAAGACCGTAACTGATAGGGGATCAGTGTTTACTTCAGCATTTTGGAAGCAATTGCATGAAGCACTTGATTCAAAATTAGATTTTAGCACAACCTATCATCCAGAGACAGGAGGTCAAACAGAAAGAACAAATTAGATACTAGAAGACATGTTAAGAGCTTGTGAATTAGATTTTGGAGGCGCATGGGAAGATCATCTACCATTGGCAGAATTTTCCTACAATAATAGCTATCAGAGTAGTCTGAAGGCAGCTCCATATTAGGTTTTGTATGGAAGGAAGTGTAGATCACCAATATGTTGGTATGAGCCTAGAAGTAGCAAGGAGTTTGGACCAGACTATATCAAGGAAAGACAAGATATTATTGATAAGATCAGGGATAGACTGAAAATAGCTCAAAGTAGGCAAAAAAGTTATGCTGATCAAAGTCGAAGATCATGGCATCCAGAAGTGGGAGACATGGTATATTTGAAAGTAAGTCCAATGAAAGGGGTGAAAAGGTTCGGAGTTAAAGGAAAATTGAGTCCAACATACATCAGACCATTCAAGATACTGAGTCAGAACAGGACTATAGCTTATGCTTTAGAGTTACCATCAAGATTGGCTCAAGTGCATAATGTTTTCCATGTGTCACAACTTCATAAATGTTTGAAAGTTCTAGATGATGCAATCAGACATCAGGAGATAGAACTACAAGCAGACTTGACCTATGTTGAAAAGCCCTGTAAAATTTTGGAAGAAAACTGGAAAAGGTTGAGGAATAGGGCAATCAAATATTCCAAAGTACAGTGTGAACATCACCCTGAAAGGGAAGCCACTTGGGAGAAAGAAGAGGATTTAAGAAAAGCCTATCCAGAATTATTCAGGTACACTTCAGCAAACTTCGGGACAAAGTTTAATTTAAGGGGTGAAGTTTGTAACAACCCAGCATTTAGGAACCAACGAAGGGTATATTTAGGAATTTAAGATATTTCATGCATTCATCTGTGAAAATGTGGGTAAATTTTTCGCCAAATAAAAACCTAAAGTGATCAAAGTTTCTTTCATACTTTGAGATTAGGTATAGTATTGAAGGATGATTGTTATAGACTTTGATATGATCTTTGTGGACTTATGTGTTTTGTGAAATGAAATTTGAATTTAAAACTTGAGTGTTTGAATTATAATTCAAAAGGATTTTGAATGATGTTTTAGTATTTGATTTAATTTAAGAGTTGACCAATAATAACACAAACTTTAAATGAAAGAAGACAATCAATAAAATGAATATTCCAAAACTTCATTCAATAATGAGTTACAAAATGTAACTTATGGAAATGAGCAACAAACTTTACAATAATAATTAAATAGAATAATAATATTTCTTAGTACAATCTTTATTACAAAAGAATAAAAACAAAGAGTACAAAAGAATAAATTAAAGATTACAATTGAATATGAGAGTTATTACAAGTGACTATTCTATAAAGAAAAAGAAAAACCTAAACTAAAGTCTTGATCTTCAAATCTGGTACCTGCAAAATAAACTGAAACTTAAAAAAGAAAGAATGTTAGGATTATAATTGTTTTACTCTAAGATGTGACAGTGAAGTGCACTGTTCACTTTTTCATCATTGAGTAATTTAAGGGGCAAGTTTCACCAATATGAAAGAATATATCTTTCATACTTTCAAGCCATAAGTCAAATAAACAGCAAGGAGGGGCAAGTTTCAACAGCCAGGTAAAATGTAACCTGATAGCAGTAACTCTCAAATTCAGAACATATCCACAACTGTGCAGCAGGCACACAGGCAGCACACACACCAAACTGCATGGTGTGTGCTGTCAGCACCACAACAACAACACAATCAAACAAAATCATTAGCACAGCCGTGGGAATACAACCCCACATCACTTTCTTGCTCTTACACACCAAGCACAACAGCCACCAGCTAAACCAAGCCAGAGCCAAGCAAGATCACACCAATCAAAACCCTGAATCATATCACCAAAATGGTGACATAAGGAGGGGGTAGATCAGGTGGATAGCAAGGACAAGATCAAGCCATCAGGACCAGGAAGTGAAGGGCTAGATCAAGGACAAGCCAGGATCTGGAAATACCAGGGGAGCACCAGATCAAGCTACCACAAGATCAACCACTAGCAACCCCAACATCAAATAAGTGTGGTGAGTAAAATAGACCATCACATGATCTATCTGTCTAAGATTAGACAAGCATTCATGATCTTTCTATTACTCAAATTCTCAGAAAGCACCCAAGTGGGGTGAATCCATCACTGAAGTTTTTAAACACTAAAAGCAATCAGAAAAGTATAAGGATCCAACTAAGATCTCAGGACAACATCATTGATCTAAGCAATCAAGCTATATTTCAATTCAAGAATGAATATAGCTAAGATTTAAGCTTCTAGGCACATCTCTAAGACAAGAGTAGCACCTTAGAATTTAATATTATGGATCGATATAAGCTATCAAGCCACAATCATTTTTTCCCAAACTTTGATTCAAGAAACAGTAGCTGGTATCACTACCAGAACCCATCCATATGAATCAACAAGATAAAGGCTTAATCCCTAAACCTCTGTAGAGGTCTCAACCTAATAAGGTAGATTCCTCCTGTGTTTACAATGCTAGTCCCTGGATCAATAGCTCTTTGGGAAAAGTTTTCTCCCATGTTGATCATTTGAGTAACCAATCCTTGCAACAATTGGGATTGAAGTTTCAAAATCCTTTGTATAGCTGGGTCTAGTCCATTGTTGTTGGCTAAAAGCTGAGTTGTCTCTTGGCTCCACTGGTTTTGGGTTGCTATAAGTTCTCTCATGTTGTCTTCTTGGTTGGTGTTGGTGTCTCTTGGAGTAGTCATCTGTTTGGGTTGGATTGGGATTAGAATAGGCAAAATATTTCTAAGGAAATATTTCTAATCACACACATCACAATTCACACAAGCAATGTTCAAGCAATCAGAAACAAACATTTCACTCAAACAAGGTTCAAGCACATATTTAGGCAACAAAATATTTTTGTTACACCACATAAGTTGGTGGTTTGACTTAACTAAATTATGGTGGTCCATCTATATGGTTCACTCGTGATCTTTCCTTCCTTCTTGGTTGCTTCTTCTTACATGAGATCATGGTTCCTTGGGATAAAATCTTGGTTGCAATACTTCAAAGTTGTTGATGGCTCCTTCTAACTTTTGCATTCCCTCAGTCTCTAATTCTTGAGCAAGATTTCCTTGTTTCACTTATAGTCCTTAGTGGTATCCAAGTTGGAAGTCCTTGGTGAATATGCTGAAGATGTTGAAGTCATTAGAGTTGAAGATGTTGAAGTCATTAGAGTTGAAGAAGTTGAGGAAGTCCTTTGCATATGGTGTAGTCTCTGGCCATGGGGTTGGTTTTTCCATCAAGTTGAAGTAGAAGAGATGTAGAGTTGAAACCAAAATGGTTGAGGAAAGAACTTACAAGCTTGTTTTGTAAATAAGTTTTGGAACAAAATAACTCATATTTTTCTAAGGGTTTTTATCCAATCCTAGGTTTACAAATCCTACAGGCAACACAATGCTCTGATACCATCTGTAGAGGTCTCAACCTAATAAGGTAGATTCCTCCTGTGTTTACAATGCTAGTCCCTGGATCAATAGCTAGCATCCATAGTTTAGATGTAATATCAAGAAACAAAGGTCATAATATAACTTTATAACCAGGAATAACATAATTTTATTACATCATACATAGCTCATTTGGCTATTACATTACATTGCAGCGGAATAACTATAGTCATGGGGTCCTTCATCTTCAAAGTGCCACAGGCATATGTTGGTTGTAGACTTTGTAATCCTAATCAATCAATCAATCTTCTCTAAACAATCAAACTTGCAACATACAAGTTACAGCCACAAAGGGTCAGTACTTTTGAATTGTATTGGCAAGTGATACTATGGTAGTATAGTGGAGTCTATCATCTATATGCATTTGGCTAAGTGGAGTTGAGGCTTGCATTGCTCAAAATAGATTTTTCCTTAACATTTGAAAATACTAAGTTTTTGCTTGACAAAATCATTTTTCTCAATCAAAGATTTCAAGATCCTTGTACCAAGCCATCTCTCCATCAATGATTGAAGAATTCAAACAACCCTTGTTCAAACCACAAGATTTTAATTTAGAAATTTGAATGATGAGATTCTTGATTGCTTCCATGTCTTGATGCTCAAATTGTCCTTTACTAGGGACATGGCTAAGTACTTAGATTTTACACTCTGCAGAGGTGGTGCACTTTCCCCACAAGACTTGGTTTCCCAAGACAAGACTTTCAGAAGCTTTCCCTTAGACCAAAATGGACGCGTTCCAACCTATCAAACACTACCACCCACTGTCCATATGGCTAAGTTCTTGCAACCTATATGATCATGGCAGAGCCCATATTGCCAAGTGGTTGCACTTGAAGCTTCTCAACATTTGACATCTCAAATCCCTTTGTTCCTGGGTGGCATACCACAAGTGAGATACACAATCCAAGTCCATGGCATTGTGAACCACTCAACCAATCTCCACCAAGCAAGCCCATTCCACCCAGGGGATTCATTAACTTAGTTGTTTTATTAGACAAAATCACAAGTCCTCAGACTTAGAATATTTTTCCATAGTGTGAATATATATTCCACCCATGTTTTCTATTAGCTAGGCTAAGCTTGATAGTAGTAGGAAACTTAACTTAGAAAATCCTACTAAGGATTCATCTACTAGGTTCTACTATAGCAAGGTCTATACTTAGCAAAATCCATGCAAGTTTACATAGCAAAATCACTAATGCATAGTGAAAGTAATGGGACAAAAGTATGTAGCATCACTTGCCTTTTTGGTAGGGAATGGTGGTTCACTCCTTGATCTTGCTAGTCTCACACTTTCTAACTTCACTACAAGTCAATCAAGTAGACACAAAATCAACTAGTATTCCAAACCAATAAATCAATCAAACAATTTAACACACACAAAACAATGGGATCTAAGTCATGCATGTAAGCATGCAAAGGATGGTTCTATTTGTAAGAATGGTCTCCACTAGGCTTCTAAACTTTGTAAGGTCCAAATTGGTCATTTACCAAAATGGCAAAGTCATTTGCAAATGGGTTTTATCTCAAGACCATTTTTAAAATCCATTCATCATTTCATGTGGTGAAAAATGTTTTTATCAAGGCAAAACTATTAAGTTGTTCACCAAATGAGTTGCTAATTTGCAAAACTTGGTGTTTTGGGTCAGTGGGTTTGATCAAACCATTTTCTTAAAGTTTTCTTTCCATAAATATTTTTATAACAAAAACCATTCTTTTTATTTGGCTAGAAAATGGCTAAGTCAAGTAATCCAACCTAAATCTTTCCAAAATTATTTTTTTTAACACCAAGGGTTGGTTCCTAGGGTCAGTAAGTTCACCAAAAACCATTTTGCCAAGGTTTCAAACTCAAAATCATTTTTGAATCATTTTTCTAAACTAAATAAGCAATCAAATGTTTCTGCATAATCAACCAATCTAACAGATACTATTTGCTAAACCAAGGGTATGGTTGGCTAGGTCTTGTTCTCCTGAATCCATTGATATAAAATTTGTAATTTTTGGACATGTGGTTTGAAAGTTACAAAGGTTTGAAGTTTGCAAATAATTCTGATTCAAATCTGTTTTTAAACTGAATAAGTGACACGCGGCACACTCTGGTTGGACGGTACCGGTTCGGCCGGATCGGCAACGCGGTGCGTTGGATCAAGTTAGATCGCATGGTCCAGATCACGTACCCCTTCGCGGTTAAGTCATTCTATCTTATCCATCGGATCTGGATCGGACGGCTGCTGCTGCCTGGCCAAGGACTGGCGGCGCGATGACAACGGCGAGCGGCGGCGCTGGCGAGGCAGGAAGCGAAACAGGGAGGGAGCAAGCTCACCGAGGTCGCGAGGATGAGGTGATGCTGGTCGTGTGGTCGTCGTGGCAAGGGGCGCACGGGGACGGGCAGGATTTCTCGCCGGAGTTGGTTCTGGCGACGGACGCGCGCGGTCGAGGTCGAGGACGACGCTGTGGTCCACGGGAGGACAAACAGAGGACTGGGTTAGCTGCGCAAGACCATGGCAAAGATGTGTGCGTGATCTAGAAGACACGGGGTGGTCGGAATTTACCTGTGGGCGTCGTCGGAGTAGAGGCAGACGGCGGCGGTACTGGAGGTTGTCGTTGGCGAGGCTCAGGGGTGTCCGTGGTCGAACGGGTGGTACGGGGAGGAGTGTCTGGGAGTGGGGAAGCTGCTAGGGTGCTCTAGAAGGCAGGGGGTGGTGTGTACTGGCCTGAATTGGCCGGAGACGGTGGTCGGAGCCGAGGCAGTCGAGGAGAGATTGTGGCGGCCTGGAGGCGTGCTCGGGGGAGAGGACAGAGGGGAAACAGAGAGGAGGGAGAGGGGATTTATCACGCGTGATCGCTGCGAGTAATTGTGGCCGTATTAAAACGAATTAAGCCTAAGGATTCAACGGCAGAGGCGGGGATGAACGAGCCGTTGCGGTTAGAACGATGAACAGGAGGCGTGGGGTCCGCTTGGCAGTGAAGAAAGGGAGTGAAGGTGGGGTCCAATTGTCATCCTCTGTGCGGGTAAGTTCCTGAGTGAGGAAAAACGGTTCGGGCGTGGGAACAGGTGGGCTACTGATGGGCTTCGTGGGCTGCTGGGTTGGGTTGGTTTACTCTTATTTTTTTCTGTCTGCTTTGTTTTATCTTTTCTATTTTCTATTTATTGATTTGAATTTCAAACAACAATTAATTCAACCAAATAAATTCATACAAACACCACACTTCAACTCTTTGAACTTGGTTCTGTTTATCAACCAACATTCCAAAATAAAATAATATTTTCATTCCTTTTAGGACCTATTTAATATAAAATAGATCATAGTTATTTAATCAAATATGATATGATTTATTTAATAAATCTCCATTTAAATTCCAAAATATTTTCCCAAACCAAACCAGTAGGTATCATTTGGAAATAAAGAATACCTGGAAACTTTGTTTAAAACAAAATAACATTTTTGCTAAAGGGGCCATTAGTAATTAAATAAAATGGGCTTTAGTTATTAATTCAAATAGGATTTGTTTTATTGAGATATTTGTTTCGAAATCTAAAATAAAGCCAAAACACTTTAGTAGGTTTTATTAGAGAATATAAAATACTTGGAAAACCTATTTAAAATAATTTAATAAGTTTTGATGTTTTAATTAAAATGGTAAAACCTTTTATTTGAGTAAAATTTGGATATTAATTCCTTATTATTTTATTTAAGCAATTCTTTAATATTTTTAAACAAACCCTTGCTATTTTATTTAAAATAAAATGTTTTAATTCCAAAGCTTGGTCAAGGTTTAATTTGGCTTTATAAAATAATCCTTATTTGTAAAACATCTATTTCATTTGAAAACAAATCTTTTCATTTAATTGTTTCAAAATAGTATTTCCAAATGTTTTATTTTTCCTTTTATTAAATGTTTATCTTTTTAAATCCCTTTAGGTTTTATTTAATTCAAATGGGTTTAAAGTTCCAATTGAATTCAAAAAGTTTCTTCTGGCCTTGAAAATCAAACAAAGTTTTATTTTATTAATTTATTTTCACATTACAAGATTTGGAAAATCTTGGGATGTGATAGGCTACCACCCTTAAAATAAATCTCGTCCCGAGATTTGGGAAAGCTGGGTTGCAAGCAAGTTCAAAACAACTAGGGTACTACCACCCTTAAAAATTTTCAAACAAAAAAATTACACATTGTCCTTCTTGGGATCATGAGAAATATTTTCTCTAAGCAACAGTTGCATTTATGTCTTTATTTTCCATGCTTGACTCATGAGCCAAGGTTGAGTTTCTCCATAGACTGATTTAACTTATTCTTCATCTTTTCTGGACAATTGCTTGCATAGTGGACTAGTTCCTTGCATTTGAAACACATCACTTGGCTGATATCTTTCTTTTCCTTTGGTATCATTGCCTTTTGTTTGTTTCTTTGGTTCTTCTTCTTTTCTGGGCATTCATTGGCATAGTGTCCCATCTCTTTGCAATTGTAACATTGCACTTGAGTAATATCCTTCTTGTTAGGGTTGGGGCATTTCTTCTTCTTCTTGGGTCTCTCCAAAGCTAGGAATTCTTCTAGTTCATGTTCTTCATGAGTGGGAGATCTTTCTCTCTTCTTGAGGCATTGATCTTCATGTTCCTTGGATGCATGATCCTTGTCTCTAAAAACATTGCTAGCTTGGGTTCCTTCTAGAATAACATCTTTGTCATCCTTGTTGTCATTAGCTCTTTGGGAAAAGTTTTCTCCCATGTTGATCATTTGAGTAACCAATCCTTGCAACAATTGGGATTGAAGTTTCAAAATCCTTTGTATAGCTGGGTCTAGTCCATTGTTGTTGGCTAAAAGCTGAGTTGTCTCTTGGCTCCACTGGTTTTGGGTTGCTATAAGTTCTCTCATGTTGTCTTCTTGGTTGGTGTTGGTGTCTCTTGGAGTAGTCATCTGTTTGGGTTGGATTGGGATTAGAATAGGCAAAATATTTCTAAGGAAATATTTCTAATCACACACATCACAATTCACACAAGCAATGTTCAAGCAATCACAAACAAACATTTCACTCAAACAAGGTTCAAGCACATATTTAGGCAACAAAATATTTTTGTTACACCACATAAGTTGGTGGTTTGACTTAACTAAATTATGGTGGTCCATCTATATGGTTCACTCGTGATCTTTCCTTCCTTCTTGGTTGCTTCTTCTTACATGAGATCATGGTTCCTTGGGATAAAATCTTGGTTGCAATACTTCAAAGTTGTTGATGGCTCCTTCTAACTTTTGCATTCCCTTAGTCTCTAATTCTTGAGCAAGATTTCCTTGTTTCACTTATAGTCCTTAGTGGTATCCAAGTTGGAAGTCCTTGGTGAATATGCTGAAGATGTTGAAGTCATTAGAGTTGAAGATGTTGAAGTCATTAGAGTTGAAGAAGTTGAGGAAGTCCTTTGCATATGGTGTAGTCTCTGGCCATGGGGTTGGTTTTTCCATCAAGTTGAAGTAGAAGAGATGTAGAGTTGAAACCAAAATGGTTGAGGAAAGAACTTACAAGCTTGTTTTGTAAATAAGTTTTGGAACAAAATAACTCATATTTTTCTAAGGGTTTTTATCCAATCCTAGGTTTACAAATCCTACAGGCAACACAATGCTCTGATACCATCTGTAGAGGTCTCAACCTAATAAGGTAGATTCCTCCTGTGTTTACAATGCTAGTCCCTGGATCAATAGCTAGCATCCATAGTTTAGATGTAATATCAAGAAACAAAGGTCATAATATAACTTTATAACCAGGAATAACATAATTTTATTACATCATACATAGCTCATTTGGCTATTACATTACATTGCAGCGGAATAACTATAGTCATGGGGTCCTTCATCTTCAAAGTGCCACAGGCATATGTTGGTTGTAGACTTTGTAATCCTAATCAATCAATCAATCTTCTCTAAACAATCAAACTTGCAACATACAAGTTACAGCCACAAAGGGTCAGTACTTTTGAATTGTATTGGCAAGTGATACTATGGTAGTATAGTGGAGTCTATCATCTATATGCATTTGGCTAAGTGGAGTTGAGGCTTGCATTGCTCAAAATAGATTTTTCCTTAACATTTGAAAATACTAAGTTTTTGCTTGACAAAATCATTTTTCTCAATCAAAGATTTCAAGATCCTTGTACCAAGCCATCTCTCCATCAATGATTGAAGAATTCAAACAACCCTTGTTCAAACCACAAGATTTTAATTTAGAAATTTGAATGATGAGATTCTTGATTGCTTCCATGTCTTGATGCTCAAATTGTCCTTTACTAGGGACATGGCTAAGTACTTAGATTTTACACTCTGCAGAGGTGGTGCACTTTCCCCACAAGACTTGGTTTCCCAAGACAAGACTTTCAGAAGCTTTCCCTTAGACCAAAATGGACGCGTTCCAACCTATCAAACACTACCACCCACTGTCCATATGGCTAAGTTCTTGCAACCTATATGATCATGGCAGAGCCCATATTGCCAAGTGGTTGCACTTGAAGCTTCTCAACATTTGACATCTCAAATCCCTTTGTTCCTGGGTGGCATACCACAAGTGAGATACACAATCCAAGTCCATGGCATTGTGAACCACTCAACCAATCTCCACCAAGCAAGCCCATTCCACCCAGGGGATTCATTAACTTAGTTGTTTTATTAGACAAAATCACAAGTCCTCAGACTTAGAATATTTTTCCATAGTGTGAATATATATTCCACCCATGTTTTCTATTAGCTAGGCTAAGCTTGATAGTAGTAGGAA
Source organism: Avena atlantica (assembly GCA_910589765.1). Taxonomy (NCBI): domain Eukaryota; kingdom Viridiplantae; phylum Streptophyta; class Magnoliopsida; order Poales; family Poaceae; genus Avena; species Avena atlantica. Next base: position 367,604,230 of record OU342736.1, read on the forward strand.
ACTTAACTTAGAAAATCCTACTAAGGATTCATCTACTAGGTTCTACTATAGCAAGGTCTATACTTAGCAAAATCCATGCAAGTTTACATAGCAAAATCACTAATGCATAGTGAAAGTAATGGGACAAAAGTATGTAGCATCACTTGCCTTTTTGGTAGGGAATGGTGGTTCACTCCTTGATCTTGCTAGTCTCACACTTTCTAACTTCACTACAAGTCAATCAAGTAGACACAAAATCAACTAGTATTCCAAACCAATAAATCAATCAAACAATTTAACACACACAAAACAATGGGATCTAAGTCATGCATGTAAGCATGCAAAGGATGGTTCTATTTGTAAGAATGGTCTCCACTAGGCTTCTAAACTTTGTAAGGTCCAAATTGGTCATTTACCAAAATGGCAAAGTCATTTGCAAATGGGTTTTATCTCAAGACCATTTTTAAAATCCATTCATCATTTCATGTGGTGAAAAATGTTTTTATCAAGGCAAAACTATTAAGTTGTTCACCAAATGAGTTGCTAATTTGCAAAACTTGGTGTTTTGGGTCAGTGGGTTTGATCAAACCATTTTCTTAAAGTTTTCTTTCCATAAATATTTTTATAACAAAAACCATTCTTTTTATTTGGCTAGAAAATGGCTAAGTCAAGTAATCCAACCTAAATCTTTCCAAAATTATTTTTTTTAACACCAAGGGTTGGTTCCTAGGGTCAGTAAGTTCACCAAAAACCATTTTGCCAAGGTTTCAAACTCAAAATCATTTTTGAATCATTTTTCTAAACTAAATAAGCAATCAAATGTTTCTGCATAATCAACCAATCTAACAGATACTATTTGCTAAACCAAGGGTATGGTTGGCTAGGTCTTGTTCTCTTGAATCCATTGATATAAAATTTGTAATTTTTGGACATGTGGTTTGAAAGTTACAAAGGTTTGAAGTTTGCAAATAATTCTGATTCAAATCTGTTTTTAAACTGAATAAGTGACACGCGGCACACTCTGGTTGGACGGTACCGGTTCGGCCGGATCGGCAACGCGGTGCGTTGGATCAAGTTAGATCGCATGGTCCAGATCACGTACCCCTTCGCGGTTAAGTCATTCTATCTTATCCATCGGATCTGGATCGGACGGCTGCTGCTGCCTGGCCAAGGACTGGCGGCGCGATGACAACGGCGAGCGGCGGCGCTGGCGAGGCAGGAAGCGAAACAGGGAGGGAGCAAGCTCACCGAGGTCGCGAGGATGAGGTGATGCTGGTCGTGTGGTCGTCGTGGCAAGGGGCGCACGGGGACGGGCAGGATTTCTCGCCGGAGTTGGTTCTGGCGACGGACGCGCGCGGTCGAGGTCGAGGACGACGCTGTGGTCCACGGGAGGACAAACAGAGGACTGGGTTAGCTGCGCAAGACCATGGCAAAGATGTGTGCGTGATCTAGAAGACACGGGGTGGTCGGAATTTACCTGTGGGCGTCGTCGGAGTAGAGGCAGACGGCGGCGGTACTGGAGGTTGTCGTTGGCGAGGCTCAGGGGTGTCCGTGGTCGAACGGGTGGTACGGGGAGGAGTGTCTGGGAGTGGGGAAGCTGCTAGGGTGCTCTAGAAGGCAGGGGGTGGTGTGTACTGGCCTGAATTGGCCGGAGACGGTGGTCGGAGCCGAGGCAGTCGAGGAGAGATTGTGGCGGCCTGGAGGCGTGCTCGGGGGAGAGGACAGAGGGGAAACAGAGAGGAGGGAGAGGGGATTTATCACGCGTGATCGCTGCGAGTAATTGTGGCCGTATTAAAACGAATTAAGCCTAAGGATTCAACGGCAGAGGCGGGGATGAACGAGCCGTTGCGGTTAGAACGATGAACAGGAGGCGTGGGGTCCGCTTGGCAGTGAAGAAAGGGAGTGAAGGTGGGGTCCAATTGTCATCCTCTGTGCGGGTAAGTTCCTGAGTGAGGAAAAACGGTTCGGGCGTGGGAACAGGTGGGCTACTGATGGGCTTCGTGGGCTGCTGGGTTGGGTTGGTTTACTCTTATTTTTTTCTGTCTGCTTTGTTTTATCTTTTCTATTTTCTATTTATTGATTTGAATTTCAAACAACAATTAATTCAACCAAATAAATTCATACAAACACCACACTTCAACTCTTTGAACTTGGTTCTGTTTATCAACCAACATTCCAAAATAAAATAATATTTTCATTCCTTTTAGGACCTATTTAATATAAAATAGATCATAGTTATTTAATCAAATATGATATGATTTATTTAATAAATCTCCATTTAAATTCCAAAATATTTTCCCAAACCAAACCAGTAGGTATCATTTGGAAATAAAGAATACCTGGAAACTTTGTTTAAAACAAAATAACATTTTTGCTAAAGGGGCCATTAGTAATTAAATAAAATGGGCTTTAGTTATTAATTCAAATAGGATTTGTTTTATTGAGATATTTGTTTCGAAATCTAAAATAAAGCCAAAACACTTTAGTAGGTTTTATTAGAGAATATAAAATACTTGGAAAACCTATTTAAAATAATTTAATAAGTTTTGATGTTTTAATTAAAATGGTAAAACCTTTTATTTGAGTAAAATTTGGATATTAATTCCTTATTATTTTATTTAAGCAATTCTTTAATATTTTTAAACAAACCCTTGCTATTTTATTTAAAATAAAATGTTTTAATTCCAAAGCTTGGTCAAGGTTTAATTTGGCTTTATAAAATAATCCTTATTTGTAAAACATCTATTTCATTTGAAAACAAATCTTTTCATTTAATTGTTTCAAAATAGTATTTCCAAATGTTTTATTTTTCCTTTTATTAAATGTTTATCTTTTTAAATCCCTTTAGGTTTTATTTAATTCAAATGGGTTTAAAGTTCCAATTGAATTCAAAAAGTTTCTTCTGGCCTTGAAAATCAAACAAAGTTTTATTTTATTAATTTATTTTCACATTACAAGATTTGGAAAATCTTGGGATGTGATAGGCTACCACCCTTAAAATAAATCTCGTCCCGAGATTTGGGAAAGCTGGGTTGCAAGCAAGTTCAAAACAACTAGGGTACTACCACCCTTAAAAATTTTCAAACAAAAAAATTACACATTGTCCTTCTTGGGATCATGAGAAATATTTTCTCTAAGCAACAGTTGCATTTATGTCTTTATTTTCCATGCTTGACTCATGAGCCAAGGTTGAGTTTCTCCATAGACTGATTTAACTTATTCTTCATCTTTTCTGGACAATTGCTTGCATAGTGGACTAGTTCCTTGCATTTGAAACACATCACTTGGCTGATATCTTTCTTTTCCTTTGGTATCATTGCCTTTTGTTTGTTTCTTTGGTTCTTCTTCTTTTCTGGGCATTCATTGGCATAGTGTCCCATCTCTTTGCAATTGTAACATTGCACTTGAGTAATATCCTTCTTGTTAGGGTTGGGGCATTTCTTCTTCTTCTTGGGTCTCTCCAAAGCTAGGAATTCTTCTAGTTCATGTTCTTCATGAGTGGGAGATCTTTCTCTCTTCTTGAGGCATTGATCTTCATGTTCCTTGGATGCATGATCCTTGTCTCTAAAAACATTGCTAGCTTGGGTTCCTTCTAGAATAACATCTTTGTCATCCTTGTTGTCATTAGCTCTTTGGGAAAAGTTTTCTCCCATGTTGATCATTTGAGTAACCAATCCTTGCAACAATTGGGATTGAAGTTTCAAAATCCTTTGTATAGCTGGGTCTAGTCCATTGTTGTTGGCTAAAAGCTGAGTTGTCTCTTGGCTCCACTGGTTTTGGGTTGCTATAAGTTCTCTCATGTTGTCTTCTTGGTTGGTGTTGGTGTCTCTTGGAGTAGTCATCTGTTTGGGTTGGATTGGGATTAGAATAGGCAAAATATTTCTAAGGAAATATTTCTAATCACACACATCACAATTCACACAAGCAATGTTCAAGCAATCACAAACAAACATTTCACTCAAACAAGGTTCAAGCACATATTTAGGCAACAAAATATTTTTGTTACACCACATAAGTTGGTGGTTTGACTTAACTAAATTATGGTGGTCCATCTATATGGTTCACTCGTGATCTTTCCTTCCTTCTTGGTTGCTTCTTCTTACATGAGATCATGGTTCCTTGGGATAAAATCTTGGTTGCAATACTTCAAAGTTGTTGATGGCTCCTTCTAACTTTTGCATTCCCTTAGTCTCTAATTCTTGAGCAAGATTTCCTTGTTTCACTTATAGTCCTTAGTGGTATCCAAGTTGGAAGTCCTTGGTGAATATGCTGAAGATGTTGAAGTCATTAGAGTTGAAGATGTTGAAGTCATTAGAGTTGAAGAAGTTGAGGAAGTCCTTTGCATATGGTGTAGTCTCTGGCCATGGGGTTGGTTTTTCCATCAAGTTGAAGTAGAAGAGATGTAGAGTTGAAACCAAAATGGTTGAGGAAAGAACTTACAAGCTTGTTTTGTAAATAAGTTTTGGAACAAAATAACTCATATTTTTCTAAGGGTTTTTATCCAATCCTAGGTTTACAAATCCTACAGGCAACACAATGCTCTGATACCATCTGTAGAGGTCTCAACCTAATAAGGTAGATTCCTCCTGTGTTTACAATGCTAGTCCCTGGATCAATAGCTAGCATCCATAGTTTAGATGTAATATCAAGAAACAAAGGTCATAATATAACTTTATAACCAGGAATAACATAATTTTATTACATCATACATAGCTCATTTGGCTATTACATTACATTGCAGCGGAATAACTATAGTCATGGGGTCCTTCATCTTCAAAGTGCCACAGGCATATGTTGGTTGTAGACTTTGTAATCCTAATCAATCAATCTTCTCTAAACAATCAAACCTACAACATACAAGTTATAGCCACAAAGGGTCAGTACATTTGAATTGTATTGGCAAGTGATACTATGGTAGTATAGTGGAGTCTATCATCTATATGCATTTGGCTAAGTGGAGTTGAGTCTTGCATTGCTCAAAATAGATTTTTCCTTAACATTTGAAAATACTAAGTTTTTGCTTGACAAAATCATTTTTCTCAATCAAAGATTTCAAGATCCTTGTACCAAGCCATCTCTCCATCAATGATTGAAGAATTCAAACAACCCTTGTTCAAACCACAAGATTTTAATTTAGAAATTTGAATGATGAGATTCTTGATTGCTTCCATGTCTTGATGCTCAAATTGTCCTTTACTAGGGACATGGCTAAGTACTTAGATTTTACACTCTGCAGAGGTGGTGCACTTTCCCCATAAGACTTGGTTTCCCAAGACAAGATCTTTCAGAAGCTTTCCCTTAGACCAAAATGGACGCGTTCCAACCTATCAAACACTACCACCCACTGTCCATATGGCTAAGTTCTTGCAACCTATATGATCATGGCAGAGCCCATATTGCCAAGTGGTTGCACTTGAAGCTTCTCAACATTTGATATCTCAAATCCCTTTGTTCCTGGGTGGCATACCACAAGTGAGATACACAATCCAAGTCCATGGCATTGTGAACCACTCAACCAATCTCCACCAAGCAAGCCCATTCCACCCAGGGGATTCATTAACTTAGTTGTTTTATTAGACAAAATCACAAGTCCTCAGACTTAGAATATTTTTCCATAGTGTGAATATATATTCCACCCATGTTTTCTATTAGCTAGGCTAAGCTTGATAGTAGTAGGAAACTTAACTTAGAAAATCCTACTAAGGATTCATCTACTAGGTTCTACTATAGCAAGGTCTATACTTAGCAAAATCCATGCAAGTTTACATAGCAAAATCACTAATGCATAGTGAAAGTAATGGGACAAAAGTATGTAGCATCACTTGCCTTTTTGGTAGGGAATGGTGGTTCACTCCTTGATCTTGCTAGTCTCACACTTTCTAACTTCACTACAAGTCAATCAAGTAGACACAAAATCAACTAGTATTCCAAACCAATAAATCAATCAAACAATTTAACACACACAAAACAATGGGATCTAAGTCATGCATGTAAGCATGCAAAGGATGGTTCTATTTGTAAGAATGGTCTCCACTAGGCTTCTAAACTTTGTAAGGTCCAAATTGGTCATTTACCAAAATGGCAAAGTCATTTGCAAATGGGTTTTATCTCAAGACCATTTTTAAAATCCATTCATCATTTCATGTGGTGAAAAATGTTTTTATCAAGGCAAAACTATTAAGTTGTTCACCAAATGAGTTGCTAATTTGCAAAACTTGGTGTTTTGGGTCAGTGGGTTTGATCAAACCATTTTCTTAAAGTTTTCTTTCCATAAATATTTTTATAACAAAAACCATTCTTTTTATTTGGCTAGAAAATGGCTAAGTCAAGTAATCCAACCTAAATCTTTCCAAAATTATTTTTTTTAACACCAAGGGTTGGTTCCTAGGGTCAGTAAGTTCACCAAAAACCATTTTGCCAAGGTTTCAAACTCAAAATCATTTTTGAATCATTTTTCTAAACTAAATAAGCAATCAAATGTTTCTGCATAATCAACCAATCTAACAGATACTATTTGCTAAACCAAGGGTATGGTTGGCTAGGTCTTGTTCTCCTGAATCCATTGATATAAAATTTGTAATTTTTGGACATGTGGTTTGAAAGTTACAAAGGTTTGAAGTTTGCAAATAATTCTGATTCAAATCTGTTTTTAAACTGAATAAGTGACACGCGGCACACTCTGGTTGGACGGTACCGGTTCGGCCGGATCGGCAACGCGGTGCGTTGGATCAAGTTAGATCGCATGGTCCAGATCACGTACCCCTTCGCGGTTAAGTCATTCTATCTTATCCATCGGATCTGGATCGGACGGCTGCTGCTGCCTGGCCAAGGACTGGCGGCGCGATGACAACAGCGAGCGGCGGCGCTGGCGAGGCAGGAAGCGAAACAGGGAGGGAGCAAGCTCACCGAGGTCGCGAGGATGAGGTGATGCTGGTCGTGTGGTCGTCGTGGCAAGGGGCGCACGGGGACGGGCAGGATTTCTCGCCGGAGTTGGTTCTGGCGACGGACGCGCGCGGTCGAGGTCGAGGACGACGCTGTGGTCCACGGGAGGACAAACGGAGGACTGGGTTAGCTGCGCAAGACCATGGCAAAGATGTGTGCGTGATCTAGAAGACACGGGGTGGTCGGAATTTACCTGTGGGCGTCGTCGGAGTAGAGGCAGACGGCGGCGGTACTGGAGGTTGTCGTTGGCGAGGCTCAGGGGTGTCCGTGGTCGAACGGGTGGTACGGGGAGGAGTGTCTGGGAGTGGGGAAGCTGCTAGGGTGCTCTAGAAGGAAGGGGGTGGTGTGTACTGGCCTGAATTGGCCGGAGACGGTGGTCGGAGCCGAGGCAGTCGAGGAGAGATTGTGGCGGCCTGGAGGCGTGCTCGGGGGAGAGGACAGAGGGGAAACAGAGAGGAGGGAGAGGGGATTTATCACGCGTGATCGCTGCGAGTAATTGTGGCCGTATTAAAACGAATTAAGCCTAAGGATTCAACGGCAGAGGCGGGGATGAACGAGCCGTTGCGGTTAGAACGATGAACAGGAGGCGTGGGGTCCGCTTGGCAGTGAAGAAAGGGAGTGAAGGTGGGGTCCAATTGTCATCCTCTGTGCGGGTAAGTTCCCGAGTGAGGAAAAACGGTTCGAGCGTGGGAACAGGTGGGCTACTGATGGGCTTCGTGGGCTGCTGGGTTGGGTTGGTTTAATTTTATTTTTTTCTGTCTGCTTTGTTTTATCTTTTCTATTTTCTATTTATTGATTTGAATTTCAAACAACAATTAATTCAACCAAATAAATTCATACAAACACCACACTTCAACTCTTTGAACTTGGTTCTGTTTATCAACCAACATTCCAAAATAAAATAATATTTTCATTCCTTTTAGGACCTATTTAATATAAAATAGATCATAGTTATTTAATCAAATATGATATGATTTATTTAATAAATCTCCATTTAAACTCCAAAATATTTTCCCAAACCAATCCAGTAGGTATCATTTGGAAATAAAGAATACCTGGAACCTTTGTTTAAAACAAAATAACATTTTTGCTAAAGGGGCCATTAGTAATTAAATAAAATGGGCTTTAGTTATTAATTCAAATAGGATTTGTTTTATTGAGATATTTGTTTTGAAATCTAAAATAAAGCCAAAACACTTTAGTAGGTTTTATTAGAGAATATAAAATACTTGGAAAACCTATTTAAAATAATTTAATAAGTTTTGATGTTTTAATTAAAATGGTAAAACCTTTTATTTGAGTAAAATTTGGATATTAATTCCTTATTATTTTATTTAAGCAATTCTTTAATATTTTTAAACAAACCCTTGCTATTTTATTTAAAATAAAATGTTTTAATTCCAAAGCTTGGTCAAGGTTTAATTTGGCTTTATAAAATAATCCTTATTTGTAAAACATCTATTTCATTTGAAAACAAATCTTTTCATTTAATTGTTTCAAAATAGTATTTCCAAATGTTTTATTTTTCCTTTTATTAAATGTTTATCTTTTTAAATCCCTTTAGGTTTTATTTAATTCAAATGGGTTTAAAGTTCCAATTGAATTCAAAAAGTTTCTTCTGGCCTTGAAAATCAAACAAAGTTTTATTTTATTAATTTATTTTCACATTACAAGATTTGGAAAATCTTGGGATGTGACAACCTCAGACCAACATCATGGGTCTTAGGGATTTAAGAAAAGAAGTTTCTACTTATCTTTAATGCCAAACTCATTTTAAGCTTGAGCAAGACCAAGCCAAGTAATAGAATCTAATCTTGTGTGCCGTACAAGGATGGTGTCACAAGAACAGTTCTAAACTAAGCAGGTTAAGCATTCAATCTTCACAAATACAACCAACCAACTATAAATCATCTTCCTGACATTACAGGAATCATAATCAGGAAAATCCATCTACTTATCTGCACCGTAGGAGATCATTTGATCTCAAGCTGTATATGAATTCTTAAGCCAACAATACTAATATAGTGACTTCATCACACAACACTCATTGTCATTAACCTAGTAATGACAGTGGTGAGCTATTAAAACCACTAGCTTTCCCAAGTATTGTTTCTAGAGCAACTTTTCCATCTGAATCATATAAAAATTAATCCATAGAATCATCTGGTAAACCTGAAGGGAATATGCCCTGAGAGGCAATAATAAAGTGTTTATTATGTGTATTCCAAGTATATGATAGATGTTTATTTTGCATGCTATAATTGTATTAATACGGAAACGTTAATACATGTGTGTTTAATAAACAAACATAAAGTTCCTAGTTATGCCTCTCTCATAAACTAGCTCGTTGATTAACAAGATGATCAAGGTTTCCTGATCATGGACATTGGATGTTGTTAATAACGGGATCACAACATTAGTGTAATGGTGTGATGAACATTCATCCGAAGTATAGCATTACGATCAAAGTCATTGAGTTTATATTGCTATAACAACTTACGAAGTGATCCTAATCCTTAGACCATGAGATCATGTCAATCACTAACACCGGAAGAGTTTCTTGATAACATCAAACGTCACACCGTAACAGGGTGATTATAAAGATGGATTCAGAACTAATAAAGTGTTATGTTGAGGCTCATGGATCGAGAGTGGAATTTGTTCATCCCGATGACGGATAGATATACTCTGGGCCCTCTCGGTGATATCACATTGATTAGCTTGCAAGCAAGTGATTTGATCACTAGAATGTTATATCACAGGAACGAGAAAAGAGTGCATGTCGGTAACGAGATCAAACTAGGTATGGAGATACCGATGATCGAATCTCGGACATGTAATATATCGTGAAACAAAGGGATTAAGATACTATCATAAAAGGTTCCAACGATCACAAGAAAGTCATCGTTGAATGTGTGGGAGTCAGTATGGGTCTCCAGATCCCGCTTCGGATTATTGATCCGAGAGGGGTCTCGATCATGTCCGTATTATTCACGAACCGTAGGGTGACACACTTAAGAGACACCGACATCCAATTGGAGCAAATGTTTCATGCCGAAAGAATGAACAAGCGCAGGAATTTATTTCACTAGATACCGAAACAGGTTTTCGGGTGAAATTGCATAAAGTGGTAATGCATGTGAAATAGAATTCTAGCAAGGGGTTATTTGTGAATGTTTGTCATTAAAGTAATTGACAAAATTCTGAATAAAATAAAAGAGTTTTATTTAATGAGAGTTTGCATTAAATTTGGTGGAAATTTAATGGGAATTTGAGTGGACTTTTGAGTGGAGGGATTTTAAAGGGCATTTTGTGAGTGGAGTGTCCACCCACATGAATGAAGGAGGGGAGGGGGCAGCCCCCATGGCCGGAGTCCACCCCCTTGGGTGCCCCCCCTCCTCCTATAAAAGGAGCCCCCCTCCTCACTTGTCTCTCACACCTCCTCGTGAAGGATCTCTCTCCCCCTCTAGAATTTATCCCCCATGGTCTCGGACTAGCGAGATACATGTTCCCGGTGGCTATTCGGCAAGAAAGAGTTGTGCTTCCGCTGCATCGCTGGAGCGAGGAGGCGGAGGTTGCTCGGTGCCTCGAACGTGTGTGCGAGCACGGATGCGCTGCTGATTTGCGGCACTAGGACTTCCTCTCGATCTTGAGATCGGTAAGAGATCGTCTACATCAACCACGAGTTGAACTCGTTAAGCTTTGTCGGTATTCAAGGGTATGTTCTCTACGGATATACATCCGCCCATTGTTTGTATCTAGTAGATAGATCTTGGTATATAGTTCACATCGTAGGAAATTTTTTGTTTTCTATGCTGCGAACCCTACAGTGGTATCAGAGCCGGATCTATGCGTAGATACTTTACACGGGTAGTACACATATGAGTATGTGGGCGATGATGATCATGTTGTTGCTCCTTTGTTGTAATTTTGGATATTGGTGGCATAGTGGGATGAAGCGGCCCGGACAAACTTTACATGTCCTCGCACATGAGACCTGTTCCACGCTTGACATGCAACTAGTTTGCATAAGTGGCTAGCGGGTGTCTGTCTCTCCTACTATAGTAAATATCTATTTTGCAAGCAATTTGTCAACAATTTGATTATCCTCGTTGTGGTTCATGTTCGTAGGTAAGAACGGTTCTATCTCGAAAGCCCTAAGCCACGTAAAACTTGCAATGGATAAATTAGAGGCGTCTAGTTTAGATTGTTGCTGGGCTAGTGTTATGATATGGTAGTGTTGTAAGTAGAAGTATGAGATGATACTCTTACAACACACATAGCGTGTAAAATCCATAGACCTTGGATTTACACATATAGGTATGATAGTGATCATACCACAATGCACATGATAGAGATCATCTGCGGGAACAATATAATTTCACTAATAAACATATGATGTTTGATAGCATCTTATATTGCTTGTTTAGCGCTTTGTTAGCATAATAAGATGATCCCTCATTTAAATATCAAGATAAGAATGTGTTCTTCCTTTAGTATGCATCGATTATGTTTTCGTCGCTCCAAGACATCACGTGATGATCGGGTGTTCTTGGATCCACGACCATATTTTGGGTGTAAAACAGTTACACACGCGAATACTAAGGTTCTAACTTGGCGAGCCTAGCATGTACAGACATGGTCTCGGAACACGGACCGAAAGGTTAAGCATGAGTCATATAGTTGATATGATGCCCATTTGATGCTCGCCTTTGAAGCTATACCGACTCACGTGATGATCGGACTTGGTGTAGTGGATTTGGTTCATGTAATCACCAAAAAGGCACGAGGGATGTCGTTTTTGAGTGGGAGTTCATTCGATTAGTTGAACTCAATCTACCATACACTTAGTCTAAACTTTACAAATTCTGTTGTAGATGGCACCACCTGCTTTTAATTTCAATGTGTTCATGGAGAAAGAGAAACTAGCAACGAACGGTAGCAACTTTACCGAATGGGCCATGAATTTGAGGGTTCTCCTCTCTGCTGCACAAAAGCAATATGTCCTAGAAGCGCCGTTAGGCCCCCCACCTTTTGATGATGCCCCTGACAAGGAGAAGAATGTCTATCAGACTCGTCAGGAGGACCACAACTTAGTTCATTGCGGCATATTGTATGGGCTAGAGCCGGAACTTCGAAAGCATTTCGAAAACGGCAATGCATTTGATACAATGGGTGAGTTGAAAATGATTTTCGACACACATGCTGCTGTAGAGAGCTACAACGCTTCAGAAAAGTTCTTTAGCTGCATGATGGAAGAGCACAGCTCCGTTAGTGAGCATGTACTCAAGATGTCGGGTTACGCCGATAAGCTTGTGTCCTTGGGAATATCGATTCCCATTGACTTAGGCATCCATCGTGTTCTGCAGTCTCTGCCACCTAGCTATAAGAGCTTCGTGATGAACTATAATATGCAAGGCATGAAGAAGTCTCTCCCCGAGCTTCTGTCAATGCTTAAAACTGCAGAAGTGGAGATCAAAAAGGAACACCAAGTGTTGATGATCAATAGGAACACTGGTTTCAAGAAAGACAAGAAGGGAAAACGGAAGGGAAGTAAGGGCGGCAAGCCTGTTGCCGCGCCTGAAAAGAAACCCCGAGTTGGACCTAAGTCTGATTCCGAGTGCTACTATTGTAAGGGGACTGGCCACTAGAAGCGCAACTGCCCCAAGTATCTGGCAGACAAGAAGGCCGGCAAGGCAAACAAAGGTATATATGATATACATGTTATTGATGTGTACTTGACTAGTGCTCGCAGTAGCACCTGGGTATTTGATACCGGTTCAGTTGCTAATATTTGTAACTCGAATCAGGGGCTGCGGAACAAGCGACCGCTAGCAAGGGGTGAGGTCAAGATGCGTGTCGGCAATGGATCAAGCGTTGATGTGATCGCCGTCAGAACGCTGCCTCTCCACTTACCGTCGGGATTAGTTATAAACTTGAATAAATGTTATCTGGTGCCTGCACTGAGCATGAACATTGTATCTGGATCGTGTTTGATGCGAAGTGGTTATTCATTTAAATCCGAGAACAATGGTTGTTCCATTTATATGAATGAAATCTTTTATGGTCATGCACCGATGATGAATGGTTTATTTCTATTAGATCTCGATGATAATGTTACACATATTCATAATGTTGATGCTAAAAGGATTAAACTTAATGATGATATATCCGCATATATGTGGCACTACCGTCTAGGTCATATTGGCGTTAAATGCATGAAGAAGCTCCATTCAGATGGACTTTTGGAATCACTTGATTATGAATCATTTGATACATGTGAGCCATGCCTTATGGGCAAGATGACTAGAACGTCGTTTTCCGGTTCAATGGAACGGGCGACAGATTTATTGGAAATCATACGTTCTGATGTATGTGGTCCAATGAGTGTGTCGGCGCGAGGTGGATATCGTTATTTTGTTACTTTCACGGATGATTTGAGTAGATACGGTTATATCTACTTGATGAAACACAAGTCTGAAACCTTTGAAAAGTTCAAGGAATTTCAGAATGAAGTGGAAAATCATCGTAATAGAAAGATCAAATTTCTACGGTCCGACCGTGGAGGTGAGTATCTAAGTTACGAGTTTAGCACTCACATGAAAGAGTGTGGAATTTTTTCACAACTCACACCTGCCGGAACACCACAGCGAAATGGTGTGTCGGAACATCGTAATCGTACTTTATTAGATATGGTTCGATCTATGATGTCTCTGACGGACTTGCCGTTGTCATTTTGTGGTTATGCACTAGAAACTGCTGCATTCACTTTAAATCGGGCACCATCTAAATCCGTTGAAAAGACACCGTATGAATTGTGGTTTGGAAACAAACCTAAGCTGTCATTTCTTAAAGTTTGGGGATGCGATGTTTATGTGAAGAAACTTCAACCGGATAAACTCGAACCCAAAGCGGAAAAATACGTCTTCATAGGATACCCTAAAGAAACTATTGGGTATTCCTTCTATCACAGAACCGAGGGCAAGGTTTTTGTTGCCAAGAATGGATCCTTTCTAGAGAAAGAGTTTCTCGCGAAAGGTGTGAGTAGTCGGAAGGTAGAACTCGAAGAGGTTGTGGAACCTTCTCTTCAAAGTATGGCGAGTAGCGCAGCGCCGGAAGTTGTTCCGGAGTTGGCTCCACCTGTTGAAGAGGGAACTAATGATAATGATCATGAAACTCCGAAAGATAGTACTACCGAACCTCGCAGGTCAAACAGGACGCGTGCAACTCCCGAGCTGTACGGAAATCCTGTCATGAATTTCATGGTTGATGAAAATGATGACCCTGCGACGTATGAAGAAGCGATGATGAGCCCGGATTCCAACAAATGGTCAGAAGCCATGAAATCCGAGATGGAATCCATGTATGAAAATCAAGTTTGGAACTTGGTGGAAATACCTCACGACCGAAAGGCCGTGGAGAACAAATGGATTTTCAAAAGGAAAACTGATGCTGATGGTAATGTGACCGTCTATAAAGCTCGACTTGTCGCAAAGGGGTTTCGACAAATTCAAGGAGTTGACTACGATGAGACTTTCTCTCCCGTAGTGATGCTAAAGTCAGTTAGGATTATGTTAGCAATTGCTGCATATTTCGATTATGAGATATAGCAAATGGATGTCAAAACCGCGTTTCTCAATGGTAATATTGAAGAAGAGTTGTATATGATACAACCAAAGGGTTTTGTCGATCCTAAGGATGCTAACAAGGTGTGCAAGCTTCAGCGATCCATCTATGGATTGAAGCAAGCATCACGAAGTTGGAATCTCCGCCTTGATGAGGTGATCAAAGAGTTTGGATTTGTCCAAACTTATGGAGAAGCTTGTATTTACAAGAAAATGAGTGGGAGCAATGTGGCATTTCTGATATTATATGTGGATGACATATTATTGATCGGAAATGATATAGATCTTTTAAACAGTGTTAAAAGTTATCTAAACAGCAAATTTTCAATGAAGGACCTAGGTGAAGCGTCATACATATTAGGCATAAAGATCTATAGAGATAGATCTAGGCGCCTAATAGGGCTATCGCAAAGTACATACCTTGATAAGATTTTAAAGAAGTTTAAAATGGACGGAAGTAAGAAGGGGTTCTTACCTATGTTGCAAGGCAAGACATTGAGTAAGACTCAAAGTCCGGCTTCGGCGGAAGAAAGAGAGATAATGGACAAAGTCCCCTATGCTTCAGCCATAGGCTATATAATGTACGCCATGCTATGTACAAGACCGGATGTGGCACATGCTATTAGTTTGACTAGTAGGTATCAATCGGATCCAGGTTCGGAACACTGGATAGTGGTCAAGAATATCCTTAAGTACTTACGAAGAACTAAGGATATGTTTCTTGTATACAGAGGTGAAGAAGAGCTCGTCGCTAAGTGTTATGTCGACGCTAGCTTTGACACCGATCCGGATGACTCTAAGTCTCAATCCGGATACGTATTTCTCATGAATGGCGGAGCGGTTAGTTGGAGGAGCTCCAAACAACCTGTGGTAGCGGGATCAACAACGGAGGCCGAATATGTTGCTGCTTCAGAAGCGGCTCAGGAAGCAGTTTGGATGAAGGAGTTCATATCCGAACTAGGAGTGGTGGCAAACGCGTTGGACCCAATGGTGATCTATTGTGACAACAATGGTGCCATTGCCAATGCCAAAGAGCCAAGGTCTCACAAGCATTCCAAGCATATTAAGCGCCGGTTTCACTCCATCCGCGAGCATGTCAAGTATGGAGATTTTAAGATTTGTAAAGTACATACGGATCTCAATGTAGCAGATCCGTTGACTAAAACTCTCCCTAGGGCAAAACATGATCAACACCAGAACTCAATGGGTGTTAGATTTATCACTATGTAACTAGATTATTGTCTCTAGTGCAAGTGGGAGACTGAAGGGAATATGCCCTAAGAGGCAATAATAAAGTGTTTATTATGTGTATTCCAAGTATATGATAGATGTTTATTTTGCATGCTATAATTGTATTAATACGGAAACGTTAATACATGTGTGTTTAATAAACAAACAGAAAGTTCCTAGTTATGCCTCTCTCATCAACTAGCTCGTTGATTAACAAGATGATCAAGGTTTCCTGATCATGGACATTGGATGTTGTTAATAACGGGATCAAAACATTAGTGTAATGGTGTGATGAACATTCATCCGAAGTATAGCATTACGATCAAAGTCATTGAGTTTATATTGCTATAACAACTTACGAAGTGATCCTAATCCTTAGACCATGAGATCATGTCAATCACTAACACCGGAAGAGTTTCTTGATAACATCAAACGTCACACCGTAACAGGGTGATTATAAAGATGGATTCAGAACTAATAAAGTGTTATGTTGAGGCTCATGGATCGAGAGTGGAATTTGTTCATCCCGATGACGGATAGATATACTCTGGGCCCTCTCGGTGATATCACATTGATTAGCTTGCAAGCAAGTGATTTGATCACTAGAATGTTATATCACAGGAACGAGAAAAGAGTGCATGTTGGTAACGAGATCAAACTAGGTATGGAGATACCGATGATCGAATCTCGGACATGTAATATATCGTGAAACAAAGGGATTAAGATACAAGCGTAAAAGGTTCCGACGATCACAAGAAAGTCATCGTTGAATGTGTGGGAGTCAGTATGGGTCTCCAGATCCCGCTTCTGATTATTGATCCGAGAGGAGTCTCGATCATGTCCGCATTATTCACGAACCGTAGGGTGACACACTTAAGAGACACCGACATCCAATTGGAGCAAATGTTTCATGCCGAAAGAATGAACAAGCGCAGGAATTTATTTCACTAGATACCGAAACAGGTTTTCGGGTGAAATTGCATAAAGTGGTTATGCATGTGAAATAGAATTCTAGCAAGGGGTTATTTGTGAATGTTTGTAATTAAAGTAATTGACAAAATTATGAATAAAATAAAAGAGTTTTATTTAATGAGAGTTTGCATTAAATTTGGTGGAAATTTAATGGGAATTTGAGTGGACTTTTGAGTGGAGGGATTTTAAAGGGCATTTTGTGAGTGGAGTGTCCACCCACATGAATGAAGGAGGGGAGGGGGCAGCCCCCATGGCCGGCGGACACGCCCTTGGGTGCCCCCCTCCTCCTATAAAAGGAGCCCCCCTCCTCACTTGTCTCTCACACCTCCTCGTGAAGGATCTCTCTCCCCCTCTAGAATTTATCCCCCATGGTCTCGGACTAGCGAGATACATGTTCCCGGTGGCTATTCGGAAAGAAAGAGTTGTGCTTCCGTTGCATCGCTGGAGCGAGGAGGCGGAGGTTGCTCGGTGCCTCGAACGTGTGTGCGAGCACGGATGCGCTACTGATTTGCGGCGCTAGGACTTCCTCTCGATATTGAGATCGGCAAGAGATCGTCTACATCAACCACGAGTTGAACTCGTTAAGCTTTGTCGGTCTTCAAGGGTATGTTCTCTACGGATATACATCCGCCCGTTGTTTATATCTAGTAGATAGATCTTGGTATATAGTTCACATCGTAGGAAATTTTTTGTTTTCTATGCTGCGAACTCTACAAAACCACTAGAATCACCACAGTTAACCATCAACAATAATCCACAACAAGTCACACTCAACAGATCCAAGGATCATCAATACATGATCCAATTCATCAAATATATAATCCACAGAGGGATTTGAACCCTAAGCAGAACAAACCATCTTAATCAGGACAGGACAGTAACCAGGAAGTTCACTACCAACATCTAGCATAAGATGGCATAGCACAGAGAGCACTAGGGGAGAGGAATAACTTACCGAAGGTCCTCGCTGTAGATTAGAAGAGGAAGCAAAGGAGGCCGACGACCACGGCGGCACGGGGAGCACCCCCAAGGGGGCGCTGCAACCCACACAACGCCACGGCGACGACCATAGCCATGCCTAGGGCCGAGGAGCATCACCATGGTGCACGATAGCAGTGGCGGCGTCAGCACCAACGCCAACCCCAAACCCTTGGGTTCGGAACGACATCTATCTGGCCACAGGAGGGCCCCATGTCCAAATCCAATTGGACAGGAGGGTAGAGCGGGGCCGATAACCTCATCCTGCACCACGACGGCGGCCAGGAAGGCCCACGGCGGCGCGAATCACCGGCGACAGCATCGCTGACCACGGGGTCAGGGGAGAAGAAGGAGAGAGATGAGCTCGAGAGAGAGAGACAGAGAGTGTTGGTTGGGTTGGGCCAATACCCCTTTGGGGTGTTATTTTGACTTTTCCCTAATGGGCCACAAGGGCCCAATAAATCCAAATTCTTTAGAGCCTGTTTTAATAATTGGAAAAAGACCAAAATGCCCCTGAAATTAAATAAATTCAAGAAAATAAAAATAAATTCCAAAATTTATAAATAAAATATTTATGAATTCACAATAATCCAAACTATCCAAATAAATTAATAGATCAAATTTTAGACATATAAATTTTATTAAGAATTTTGTAATTTATATATTCCATATGGAATTTTACAAAATTATTGAAAGATGATATAAATAAATAAAAATCACTTTCATCATATATTAATATTATAGTATTTTAGAAAAATACTAAACAAATATTTAATTTCAAATTTTGGTATTTAATGATAATTCTTAAGGAATTATTAATTAAATAAAAAGCAAATAAATTAAAATAAAATAAAATAAAAGAATACAATATTCATTAAATATTAAAAATTAATATTTATAAATTCTTTCTCATTAAAAGAATTTTTATAATTTAAATAAATGGGGAAGAATACATATAAAGCTAAATGATGCATTACATTACTTTGCATAATCATTTTGCTTCTTTAAATATTGTCCTTACCGGGCAATAATGATGTTTTTGTAGACATAGAAGCTCAAGGTCCAGTGCAAGCATCAGACTTCACTACCTTGCCATCACAAGGAAAGTTCATCACTTGCTCATATCCTTTGAAGAGTCTTTACCAAAGTATTTGCAAATTGTGTGTTATCATATATATTCCAAAGAAAGATAATATTATTTTTTACAAATAAAGAAATCATAGATAGCATCCTAAGTGATGATATAATGGAGCAATAGAACTTAGGGTTCTATTTTCAACAATAATGATCAATTAGGGACTTTATAACCCCTGACATTAGTGATTCTAGCGCCGTATATTACGCGTTAGCCATGAGATTTGGAATGGGACAGAGAAGTCAGCTGTATCTTCTTCCTCTCGCATGAAGCCGGATGTGCAGGTCATGGCTGTTATCCTCGTAGCGTGCATATTAATTGGTAATTCGTAGAGGATATGCGGCATATGGGTGGGAACCCTCATCGTCCCACGATTGTTCTGGCATCTAACGGTTTGTACAAACCATTGCCGTAATTCAATATGTGGGCATGGTGTACACCAAGGAGGCATGCGAGGTCGTGAAGGGGGCAGTGATTGGCTTGGACGAACTACTGGGCCCCACATCATGGAATTGTGGATGGGAAAGTACGCCTGATTGTGCAACAAGGAGTTGATCTCTCATGGGTAAAGTAACGCACCTATGCTGAGTGTAAGAATTGTAACTTGTTACTCCCTGTTCCAGGAAGGGGCTACAAATGCGACAGGAAAGGAACTCCATGAAAGTTCTGGTCAACCTGTGAAGGCTGATGTCATATATTTTCATAATAAAATTAATCTTTGAAGAAAGATTTACAAAAACTACATAGTGCCAAGGATTTATAATCCGAGGTGGTAGTTAGAGCATCAAACTTCCCACCTTGCATATAATGAACTTGTTGGGTAACGCTGTTACTCATCCTTTCCTTTGATCCCTTGCTTATACTCTGAGGATCCCGAAGACGTGCCAATGTATGCAGCTGATTGTCAAGAAGATGTGTTCTACGAGGAGCCTGACCTGTCAGGAGGTGTTGAAGGAGTGGATTACGAAATCCGCTATGGTGTTGATGATAACGAGTCCAACTAAGTATCCTAGTTAGTAGTAACCAACGGAGACGAGCAACATGAACTCTATAGAATAAGCTGCTGAGCTCAACTCCTAGTTGGAGTTGCTACTTTGAAATTCCGCTGAAACACTTTATATTTTGGTTTGTAAGTTGAAACCTTTTGAAGTCTTGAACTTCTGGTATTGTAATAATAATAATGTGTGAATGTTTGTAATATGGACCCGCAATGTTTTTGTTGTACCACTCTAAGGGATGTGATATTTACAGAACGGTGTTCTGTGGATGTCATGACAACGACTATAGTGTACTACACATGCAGTGGTATGCTGGGTCACCGCATCCTTGCTCCTGTGACTACTGCTTGACCTTGTTGTGTCCTCCTACACCACCCCCTCCTTAGGTTACCATCCTATGGATGATCTAGTTGGTTTGCTATGAGGATTAGCTGGTGGATTTATTGGATATTTGGAAATATATGTGGTGTTCTTGGCTGTGTTCTTGAAAATGTGGTGGTGATATGAAATGACCAGCAACTATGTTGTGGCAGTGTGCTCCCTTTTAATTGTGTTGAGTTGTTGCTGTTGTGTTTACAGCACACAACATGCATTTAGGTGAGTGTGCCGCTTCACTGTTTTCCTTTCTTTGGATCAGATCAAGTGAATTCTTTTCACTTTTTAACATTTTACTACTACAGCTATGGTGAAACTTTTCCCTTTATCTTGGCTGATGATGTTGTTCTGAAGCTTTTTTAACATGGAAGAATAGATATTGTACATTGGTGAAACTTTCCCCTTTTATTTACTCAATGATGTAAATATGAATAGTGCACTTCACTATTCTCTACCGAGAGTAATACTAACAAAGGGATTTCGATTTTCGCGCCCCTAGTTTGTTAGTTGTACTCAGTTTTCCCCAGCCACTTAACTTCCTCACTTTTCCCCTCGCTATGTTACGAAACCCTCGCATGCGCTCGGATGGAGGGATGCCATCAATTCAAAGACTTGAACATTACATGCTGACTGGTGAGACCGCATTGGGGCGGGTCCTTCCGTGGCCGTTACATGCTGACGGGTGGGGCCAGGATACACGTCAGACCCTCCATCCATCTCTCGCTGACATGTGGGCCGCTTTTTTCCTGATTGGGTGGCTGGTGCATCCAATAAAAATGGGGCCATCCTATGGGGCCATCGAAGCCAATGAACGATGGGGCCATCATGTGGGGCCGTCGAAGCCAATGATTGATGGGGCCGTGATGTGGGGATGCACGCTGGAGGGGGATTTGCATATTTGCCATGTTTTATGTTGCAACTTGCATATTTGTCATTTTGTGTGTCACTGACATGTGGTGGTCATGTGGCAAATATGGAAATTTCAAAGAAAATTTTCATTCTGTGGGGCCATCGAAGCCAATGAACGATGGGGCCGTCGAAGCCAATGAATGATGGGGCCGTGATGTGGGGCTGGAGGGGGGATTTGCATATTTGCCATGTTTTACGTTGCAACTTGCATATTTGCAATTTTGTGTGTCACTAACATGTGGTAGTCATGTGGCAAATATGCAAATTTCAAAGAAAAAGTTTGTTCTATGGGGTCGTCGAAGCCAATGAGCGATGGGGCCGTCATGTGGGGCCATAATGTGGGGCCATCGAAGCCAATGACTGATGGGGTCGTGATGTGGGGCTAGAGGGGGCATTTGCAAATTTTCCAGGTTTTATGTTGGAACTTGCATATTTGCCATTTTGTGTGTCACTAACATGTGGTGGTCATGTGGCAAATATGCAAATTTCAAAGAAAAAGTTTCGCAGATATGCAAAATTGGCAAATATGCAAAAATCCCGGAGCATCTACTCCCCCATAACATTGGCAGGTGGGGTCATGTATGACACACGTGAGGTCGGATCTCTGTCATCCGCTTCTAGCCCCCAGCCCCGAGCAGCTCCTATCCCACCGGCGGATAGAGCAGCCATCGTCGGCGCATCGAAGGCTCTGTCCTACGATGGGCGTCGGACAGACTGCTGTGCTACACCTCAACAACGGCTCCAGCACCTTTTTCGTCCGCACGCATTGTACGTTGAGGTAGTACCGACCGCAGGCATGTCCGCCACCCACGATGACTGGGATTTTGTTCCTCCGCCATAGCTCGACGCACGGTCGCAGCAATTGCTAGTAGTGCTTGGTAAGACCTTCACTCCTGCTCCTCATACCCTAATCGATTCGGTTCCTGTAATTTCCTCGATATTGCAGGGCTAAATTAGTCTTCAATGTCTGGTCCTAGCGGGTACACCAGCGAGGGTGGGGAATCGATCATGTTGTGGCCACATTCTCCTTCTCCTACCACGTCGGAAGTGCAGGTAGCTCCTTCTCTTTGTACTACCGTTGAACTTGGAAGTGTTGCCATGGCCTATCGGACTGATTTTATTTGGGTTTGTTTTGGGATTGTTACAGTGTGATATGCAGGCCGATGATCCATGGTACATTGAATACCAAGATGAATCAACCCAGTGGTCTAGCCAGAGGATGGATTTGGAGGAGATGGTTGCCAATTTAGGTGATGAATTGGCCCGTAAAAACCTGTTGATATTAGAGCTGAAGTGTACTTTCGAGGAAGAAAAGAAGAACTCAGAGCTTATTTGCAAAGAGAAGTTGACACTTGAGGCTGATCTTGTCGTATCTGATCAAGTGGTAGAAAATCTAAAACATGAACTTCAAGTGAAGGGGTAGGAGAATAGTAGATTCATGTGGGAAGTTTTAGTAGTTGTCATCCCCATCCTAACAGGTGCAGTATGGGGTTGTGGTAAAGGTGGCACGTGTAATGATTAGTTGAATTGATAGCTAATTTAGAGAGTAGAGTTGTTATTAAATGGATGGTTGCGAGTTCCTGCTAATTTATTCACTTTGCAGTCCCAAAGTTGTCAAGAGAATTCATTGCGGGGCCTGAGTTGCTTGCCATTGGATCTAGCTGCCCATAGTTGGCGTCCCAAATGCCTAGAGGGTCAAGTTGGGGGCCCTATCAGTTATGACCGTTGTGTCACTGCCATCATGGCTGCCATGTAGACTTGCAACGTTGACGGCATCATCCATTCCCCGTTCTTCTTGACGCTGCATTTTTCTTCTCCAGAGAGGCGATCTGTCAAAGAAAGTACCACTCCCTCCGATCCAAATTAGTTGACTCAAATTCGTCAAGATACGGATTAATCTAATAGTAATTCATGTCTAGGTACAATCGAATCTATACAAATCTAAATCAACTAATTTGGGTCAGAGGGAGTACTACTTATGAATCAGCTTTAGAGCATATCCCTCCAATCCATATTACTATTTTGGTTCAAATGATACATATTTCGATCAAATTTATACAAGCCCACCGGAGATTGTCAAAACAAGTACTGCTACTTATGAATCATCTTTAGAGCATATCCACCGGTCTCACGGCTCAAATACATACTCCCTCCGACCCATATTAGCACTAAAACTTTACTAGATACGTTCATATCTAGATGAATCTAAGTCAACTAATATGGGTCGGAGGGAGTACCAAATTTATTCAAATCATACATATATTTCAAGTCGCAGAATTTTGGTGTAAATTGGGCTAAAAATTTGTCCCAATATTAAGTGGACGGTGAGCTATCCGCCCTCCCTTCCGCATCCATCTAGTCATGAGGTACATCCGGCCTTCACCGTCGAAGTGCACCTCGATGTGCCAGCCGCGACCGCAGCCTGCCTCCCAAAGCATCGATTCATGAGGGCTTGATCTGTGCTGTCGCGGCGATGTTGAGGATTATGGCTTCAATCATCATCGCATCGATGACCACTGTCGGCACCACCATCGCCTAGGTGTCTTTCATCAGGAACGAATTTGAGGAGGTGAATAGGAGTGAGATGGATAGAGACAGAAATTTTAGTCGCTTAGATCCTCATCGCCGCACGTCGTTCCATGCGCCACGCTTGGATCCGCGTCGCCACAAGCCGTTCTGACCCCCACGCTTAGGTCCACGCCGCCGCACGCCATTCCGACCGCCAGGCATAGATCCGTGCCGCCGCACGCCGTTCCAACCCCCACGCTTAGGTCAGCGCCGTCGCATGCCGTTCGGACCGCCGGGCTTAGGTCCGCACCGTCGCACGATGTTCGGACCGCCATGATAAGAACCGCGCCGCCGCACGCCGTTCGGACTGCCACGCCGCCTTATGTCGATAGGAGGGGAGGAAGATGCGGCGGGTATACGTTCGACATGGAAAGGGAGGGAGAGACATCCGTCCCATCGGGCTCTCCTCTATGTACATGCTAGGTGCGCCCATCGGGAGAGAGAGAGACCTCCAGCCCACCGGATCATGATGTATCCAATGGTGGTTGGCCAAGATCCGTGTGACATACATCTCGACCAATCAGAGCGCGGATAAACTGATGTGGCTGGTATACATGCGGCAGGGAAAGGGAGCGAGAGACATGTAGCCTATCGGGCTCTCCTCTCCAACAAGGTAGGTGCGCCAATTGGGAGAGAGAGACCTCCAGCCCGTCGGATCATGATGTATCCAATGGTGGTTGGCCAAGATCCGTGTGACATACATGTCGACCAATCAGAGCACAACAACCAAACTGAGCGCAAGTTGAGCTGTTGTGAGGTTTAGAATCAGGAGAGAGGGGAAAGTGAGGAAAACTGCTGTGAGGTTTAGAATCAGGAGAGAGGGGAAAGTGAGGAAAACTTCAGAGGAAGGGGAAAATTGAGTAGAGCTAAGGAAAACAAGGGCACTTACATAAAAAATGAGTAAGGGAAATTCAAGATTTTGGCATAAAAAATGGAAAGTGTGTTATTTGAACAAAATAATTCATCTTGGCCAACATTATATTGTTTGCAACTCAAAGATACACAAGTGTTCCAAATTTGGCCTCATTTAGACAAAGTATGTTTTGGGATGGGTTATTTTAGAGGTCAATCGAGTAGAAAGCCATGCATCTTCATAGCTAGTAGCTCATTCCAAGAAGGGTTTAAGAAGTGGTTTAGGGGATAAGTCCATTCTCTTTATTTCCTTTTCCTTTATTATTCATGCTAGGTTGTAGGCAACATAACAATAATACATTTGAAGGTTGCACTATGTTTGATTTTTTTTTAATTAAACTAACCCTAAAACCATTTTTTGAATTTAATCACTTAGAAAAAGAAAAATGTGGCTGATAACAAGTTAATCCAAAATTTCCAATTTTATATGCTAAATCAATCCAAGATACACAAGTATGCCAAATTTTGGATCAATTGGTCAATGTTTAAGCCATGAACTAGCTAAACCCCATGTGTTGACCACATCTCGAGAGCAAAACTGAGCAGTGCTAAGCAACTAGGTGCATGACCATAGAAACTTGCAATAACACATACATTATGGGATTATCCAACATACAAAATTGGGAGTGTCACACTAGTTCGAATTCAATACAAACATTAACAGTAGTTCAAATTTATCATACAAATTCAAATTAATAATTCAAATCCATTTTTTGGTTCCTAGTGTTTTTCACTGGGTTCACCACCTTACTCCTAGTGATCCTAGCTAGAATATTCTCGGATTCCACCATCAGCTTCTTCCTTTTTCCCTTTGTTCTTTTTCTCTATATCCAATGAATCAAGTGCTTCAGTCTGTCGTACAATTGGTTCAATCACATTTCGATCCTCTCTTTCATACGGTTCAAAAAGATTTTCCCCCATTTCATCAATATCCGCTCGTGTAATTCCTTTTCGTTTGAACTCTACTTCAATCTCCCACACAGTTGATGTAATCTCCCCTGCATTTGGTTCAATCTCCTCTTGATCAACTATTTCAATCTCCCCTGTATTTTGTTCAGTATCCTCTACATTTGGTTCAATCTCCTCTCGATCGATTGGTTCAATATCCTCTCAATAGACTTGTTCAATCTCCTCTCGATCCATTGGTTCAATCTCCCCTATATTTGGTTCAGTCTCCTCTGCATTTGGTTCAATCTCCTCTCGATCCGTTGGTTCAATCTGCAATGTATCCATTGCTTCATTCTCCTCTCGTTCAAGCACTTCATTCTCATCTGCATTTGCTGCTCCTATCTGATCATACATTCCATAAGTTGGGTCCACTGCATTTTAACAAAGCTTAGACATGTGCCCTGGGAGCCCACAACGTTTGCACTTACGTCGTCGAGGTGGTGCACCACCCTCTGCATTAGCTCTCATCCTATTATTCCTTGGACTACCCGCTGTTCTAGTAAAAACTGGAGGGTATACCTTGAAGCCTGGATCCACTTCCATCCATTGGTCTTTTTCCAACAAGGCTGGAACATTCTGAGCATATGCTGTCCTAAATTTGGCAACAGAGAAATACTTCGACACGTACTGAGCAACTTCACCCTTCTCACCTTCTAGAACACCCATGAAAAACTATGGACGGCGGGGACCTGGCTGATGGACTTGGGGAGGTGCTATTGGACGGCAGGGACCTGGCAGCTGGCCTTGTGGAGGTACCCGCGAAAGGTAGGGACCTGGCTACTAGACTTTGGGAGGTGTCGACGAATGGTAGGGACCTGGCTGCTGGCCTAGGGGAGGTGCCCGCAAAACGCATGCACCTGGCTGCTGGACTTGGGGAGGTGCTTGTGGATGGCAGGGACCTGGCCACTAGCCTTTGGGAGCTGCCTGCGGAAGGCAGAGATCTAGCCGCTAGCCTTGGGGAGGTGCCCGCGGAACACATGTACCTGGTTGCTGGACTTGAGGAGGTGTCGGCGGATAGCAGGGACCTGGCCGCTAGCCTTGGGGAGGTGCCAGCGGAAGGCAGGGACCGGGCTGCTGGACTTGGGGAGGTGTCGGCGGAAGGCAGGGACCTGGCTGCTAGACTTGGGGAGGTGTGTGTGATCAGATTGGGGAGCTGCCAGGACACCTTGGACAACTGGTTGCTTCCCCTTTGACCTGTTTTTTCTTGAAGTTTTTGTGCCGACACCTAGGCCTGCCAAGACGCGCTTCCGAACAGTTGCTACACCATCAGGAGCCAACTTTGTCCTGACAGTAGATGTCTTCCTGCATTTCATCTTCTTAGGCTACAAATTTTATATGTACCGGTCAATTCAAAAGATATATGGATAAATCATCTAACAAACAATTAAACACAAGATGAGTAAGTAAGGGGTAGACCTGCATCTCATCCTCCTCACTGACATCATTTGAGTATTGTTCAGTGGCATCTTCCTCCTCTTCACGATCATAGTCAGATCCAGAACCTTCATTTTTCCTATTTTTAGGAGAAAATACAGTTGACGATGCGAAAAGACTTGCAAAGGGCCTAACACCCAATTGTTGCAACCGCTCATTGTTTTTCATGATGTTTTTCAGCCGACTTTCTTATATGGGATGCATTTGAGGTTCTAAAATTAATAAAGAAATCTAAGTAGGCTACAAATTAAACAGGCAATTAAACAAAATATAACGTGTCGTGTTGATTGTCCTAGAGCGAACATGAGCAGGATAATGAACTGCCTCTCAGACAAGAAATTTCACGGGCAACAAAATTATTGCCTCAAATAGGCAAACACACATGAGCATCGAGGAGGCTTAAAAGAGCAGAAAAACAAGATGAAACAAGATGAATGTTTCCTTGCCTGTAGGCAGTAGGGCCCTTTTCTTTGTGAATTTCTTGCCGAGAACCTTGGTGGCAGGCCTTGTTGACAAGGTGGACGACGATCTATCGTGCCTTGACGGCGTGGTGAGAGGCAAAGTGGCAGACCTTGACGGCGAGGTGTATGGCGAGTAGACAGACATTGTTGGTGAGGTGGATGGCGAGGTAGAAGACCTTGATGCCCAGGTTCACGGAGAGGGTGAAGAACTTGTGGGTGAGATGGCAGACCTTGCCAGTGAGGCTGACAGCGAGATGGCGGTCCTACACGGCGTGGCGGCAAATATGCAAGCTCGATGGTGTGACGGGAAGCCAGAAATGTGATGACGGGCTAGGACGACGGCTAGATGACTACTCGCCGGATGAACGATGACGAGGGATGGAGGTTGCGACATGTAGCGGCGAGGGGGGTGGATGGGTGGGGTGGGGTGTGGTGGGTGTGGGGGGAGGGGGGTTTGGATCTATCTCTTCTTGATGAGTGGATAAAGGAGGTTTTTTTGCATAGATTACGTACATTCCATCTACGCGAATGCTTGGATTGCCCTGTGCGGGAGGGCTGAACGGTAATATCAGCGTGCAAAAGTTTCATTTTGCTCTATGGTACAAGAACTTCCGTACCCAGCCACGAAAATTTTGGCCGCGAGAATTCTCTCTATGGAACGAGGGAAGGACAAAACTCTAAATTTTTTGGCCGTTGGAAGCATGATGTGTGGCTGAAATAAATTTTGAGGCCGATTTGAAATTCAGCCGAGACCACGGAAGTTAGGGTTCCTGGCAATGTTCCGGGTCTTGCTAATCTCTTGTTGGACCTTTGAAGAAATGCCATGTTTTGTACCTAGAAATGATTTTCTATAAAATTCCCGAGAGAGCTACAAGGTAGCTCCAGGCTTAATTTGAGCCCCCTCCAACTAGACCGACAGAACTTGTTTATATCGTGGGGGTTACACCGAGAGATTCTAGCTGAAGCTAATTGGTGAATTGAACACTAAATGCTCTCTAGTATTTAATAAAAATGGGATGATGCATTTTCACATCACATCCTTGGTAGCTACTTCAGGAAATAAGCCCTTTTCGACACCGGGAAAATGGAATATAGATTTTCCTTGCAGAGAATGTGAAAACTTCATGAACAAACATTGTTTTCTATCACAAGGTACATGCATGTGCAGAATATGGGCACATTAAATCAAACTATGCCATGGTTGTGGCCATGAACTAGCTCATTTGCCATCAAAGCCATGAATCCTCGAAGGCGATAGGTTATTTATGTGAACAATTTTTTAGAATAATCCTCATATGCCATGTTTGTTATTTTTGCAAGCAACTAGGCAACATAAAATGAAAATGTGCGAAGGTTCCACATTTTTTGAATTTTTTAGGCCAGTTTTGGATTTCGGCCGAGACCGCTGCTATTAGAGTTCCTGGCTATGTGCCGGGTCTTACTAATCTCTTGTTGGATCTCTGAAGAAATGCCATGTTTTGTACCTAGAAATGATTTTTTGGAAAATTCCCGAGAGAGCTACGAGGTAGATCCAGGCTAAAATTGAGCCCTCTCCAGCTAGAGTGACAAAAACTTGTTTATATTGCGGGGTTGCGATGAGAGGTTCTAGCTGAAGCCAATTGATGAATTGGCCACTAAATTCTCTCTAGTATTTAATAAAAATAGGGTGATGCATTTTCACATCACATCCTTTGTGTCCGCTTCACAAAATAAGCCCTTTTCGGCACCGAGAAAATGGAAAAAAGATCTTCGGTGCAGAGATTGTGAAAACTTCATGAAGAAACATTGTTTTCCATCACAAGATACACGCATGTGTGGATGGGTGCATTAAAGCAAACTATTCCATGGTTGTGGCCATGACCTAGCTCATTTGCCTTCAAAGCCATGAATCCTCGAAGGCGGTAGGTGATTTATGTGAACATTTTTTTAGAATAATCCTCATAGGCCATGTTTGTTATTTATGCATGCAACTAGGCAACATAAAATGAAAATGTGCGAAGGTTCCACATTTTTTGAATTTTTTTGAATTTTTTAGGCCGGTTTTGGATTTCGGCCGAGACCGCTGCGATTGGAGTTCCTGGCTATGTGCCGGGTCTCGCTAATCTCTTGTTGGATCTCTAAAGAAATGCCATGTTTTGTACCTAGAAATGATTTTTTGGAAAATTCCTGAGAGAGCTACGAGGTAGATCCAGGCTAAAATTGAGCCCTCTCCAGCTAGACTGACAGAAACTTGTTTATATTGCGGGGTTGCGATGAGAGGTTCTAGCTAAAGCAAACTGATGAATTGGACACTAAATGCTCTCTAGTATTTAATAAAAATGGGGTGATGCATTTTCACATCACATCCTTGGTGGCCGCTTCACAAAATAAGCGCTTTTCGGCACCGAGAAAATGGAAAAAAGATCTTCCGTGCAGAGATTGTGAAAACTTCATGAAGAAACATTGTTTTCCATCACAAGATACATGCATGTGTGGATGGGCGCATTAAAGCAAACTATGCCATGGTTGTGGTCATGACCTAGCTCATTTGCCTTGAAAGCCATGAATCCTTGAAGGCGGTAGGTCATTTTGTGGATACTTTTTTTAGAATAATCCTCATATGCCATGTTTGTTATTTTTGCATGAAACTAGGCAACATAAAATGACAATGTGCAAAGATTTCACATTTGATTATTTTTGAATTTTTTAGGCCGGTTTTGAAATTCGGTCGAGACCACAACAATTAGGGTTCCTGGCTATGTGCTAGGTCTTGCTAATCTATTATTGGATCTCGGAAGAAATGCCATGTTTTATACTTGGAAATGATATTTTGGAAAATTCCTGAGATACCTACAAGGTAGCACTAGGCTAAATTTGAGTCCCCTTCAGCTAGACCGACAGAAACTTGTTTATATTGCGAGGGTTGCGCCGAGAGGTTCTAGCTGAAGCCAATTGGTGAATTGGCCACTAAATGATATCTAGTATTCAATAAAAAAATGGGGTGATGTATTTTCACATCACATCCTTGGTGGCTGCTTCACAAAATAAGCCCTTTTTGGCACCAGTAAAATGGATTTTCCGTGTAGAGAATGTGAAAACTTCATGAAGCAACATTATTTGCCATCACAAGATACGTGTATGTGCGGAATATGAGCGCATTAAAGCAAACTATGCCATGGTTGTGGTCATGAACTAGCTCATTTGCCTTAAAAGCCATGAATCCTTGAAGGCGGTAGGTGATTTCTGTGAACACTTTTTAAGAATAATCCTCAAATTCCATGTTTGTTATTTTTGCATGCAACTAGGCAACATAAAATGACAATGTGTGAAGGTTTCACATTTTTTTATTTTTTACTGTTTGAGGCTGGTTTCAAAATTCGGCCCAGACCGCGGAAGTTAGGGTTCCTGTCTATGTGTCGGGTCTTGCTAATATCTTGTTGGATATCTCAAGAAATGCCATGTTTTGTACCTAGAAATGATTTTTTAGAAAATTCCCGAGAGATCTATGACAGGAACTTGTTTATATCGTGGGGGTTGCGCCAAGAGGTTCTAGATGAAGCCAATTGGTGAATTGACCACTTAATGGTCTCTAGTGTTTAATATAAATGGGGTAATGCATTTTCACATCACATCCTTCGTGGCTGCTTCACAAAATAATCCCTTTTCGGCACCGGGAAAATGGATTTTCCATGCAGAGAATGTGAAAACTTCATGAAGCAACATTGTTTTCCATCACAAGATACATGGATGTGCGGAATATGGGCGCATTCAAGCAAACTATGCCATAGATGTGGTCATGACCTAGCTCATTTTCCTAGAAAGCCATGCATCCTCCAAGGTGGTAGGTTATTTCTGTGAATTTTTTTTATAATAATCCTCATATGCCATGTTTGTCATTTTTGCAAGCAACTAGGCAACATAAAATGAAAACATGCGAAGGTTTCACATTTTTTGATTTTTTTGAAATTTTTAGGCCGATTTCGAATTTCGACCAAGACCTCGGCAGTTAGGGTTCCTGGCTATGTGCCAGGTCTTGCTAATCTCTTGTCGTATCTCTTAAGAAATGCCATGTTTTGTACCTGGAAATTATTTTTTGGAAAATTCCTGAGAGAGCTATGAGGTAGCACTAGGCTAAATTGTTTATATCATGAGGGTTACACCGGGAGGTTCTAGCTGAAGCCAATTGGTGAATTAGCCACAAAATGCTCTCTAAATTTAATAAAAATGGGTTGATGCATTTCCACATCACATCATTGGTGGTTGCTTCACAAAATAAGCCTTTTTCGGCACCGAGAAAATGGAAAATGGATTTTCTATGCAGAGAATGTGAAAAGTTCATGAAGCAATATTTTTGCCATCACAAGATACACACATGTGCTGAATATGGGCGCATTAAAGCAAACTATGCCGTGGTTCTGGTCATGACCTAGCTCATTTGCCTTGAAAGCCATGAATCCTCGAAGGTGGTAGGTGATTTCTGTGAAAACTTTTTTTAGAATAGTCCTCATATGCCATGCATGTTATTTTTGCATGGAACTAGGAAACATAAAATGAAAATGTGCGCAGGTTTTGAATTTTTATGAATTTTTTAGGCCGGTTTCGAAATTCGGCCGAGACTGCGGCAGTTAGTGTTCGTGGCTATGTGACAGGTCTTGCTAATCTCTTTAGGGATATTGGAAGAAATGCCATGTTTTGAACCTGGAAATGATTTTTTGGAAAATTCCCGACCAAGCTACAAGGTATCTCCAGGCTAAATTTGTGCCCCCTCTAGCTAGACTGATAGAAACTTGTTAATATCGCGGGGGTTGCGCCAAGAGGATCTAGCTAAAGCCAATCTGTGAATTGGCCACTAAATGCTCTATAGTATTCAATAAAAATGGGGTGATGCATTTTGATACGTCCAAAACCTATCTACTTTCCCGAACACTTTTGTTATTGTTTCTCCTTTAAACTTGTGTGATTTGGATACAACTAACACAGTCTGATGCTGTTTTCAGCAGAATTACCTTGGTGTCTAGTTTTTGTTCAGAAAATCAACTATCAGTAAAAATCCAGAAAATATGCCAAAAATCCTATTTCACCAGAAGACTCAGGGAGCCAGAATACGAGACGGAGTGGGGCTCTGGGGGCTCACACCCCCTGGCCACGCGGGACAGGCCTGGCCGCGCCATGAGGGGGTGTGGCCACCCCAGGAACCCCCTCGGCCTCCCTCTTCGCCTATAAGTTGCCTTCTAACCTAAAAATCAGGGGGAGGGGTTCGATAGTTTCCAGAGGCGAGATCCTCTGCGCCGCCACCACCAGAAACCGCGATTCAGAATCAGAAACTCCGTTCTGGCACCCTACCGGGACGGGGAATTGGAGGAGATCATCGCCATCATCATCACCAACGCATCTCCATCAACCATCCATGTTTCCCCCATCCGTGAGTGAGTAATCCCCTGCTGTAGGCTATGGGGATGGTAGGGATTGGATGAGTTCTATCATGTAATCGAATAAGATTGTTAGGGCATGGTGCCTAGTATCTCTATTAGTGTTTTTTGACTTTGTTGCAACTTGATGTGCTTAATGCTTATCACTAGGGCCCGAGTGCCATGATCTCAGATCCAAACATGTTATTGATTCATGATGATAGTATTGTTTGTGATCTTATCTGCAAGTTGTGTACACATATTATTGTCCGAAACCAAAGGCCTCGAAGTGACAAAAATTGGGACAGCCTAAGGGGATGGCTGTGATGTGAGGATCACGTATGTTCACGGAGTGTTAATGCTTTTCTTCGGTGCTCTATTAAAATAAGTTCCTTAATTTCCATTAGATTCCCTTGAGGCCCCGCTGCAATGGGCTAGCAGGACAAAAGATGTTGTGCAAGTTCTCATTACGAGCATGTATGACTATATATAGGATACATGCCTAGGATTGTTTAGTACTTGGATGCTTTATCTTATTTATCTGCAAATGCCCTAGATCTTGAAGTTACATGTTTATATTTGTCCATGTAACGCCCGTCCATCCATCCATATGCCTACCGCACTCATATCCTACTGTTTGCTACTACTGTTACTATTGCTCTTGTGTTTAATGCCGCTATTACTTTGCTATTACTACTACAAAACTGTTGCTACTGATAAACCACCGTGAGCAAGAACTATTTCTAGGTGCAGCTGAATTGACAACTCAGTTGTTAAGGCTTATAAGTATTCTTTGTCTCCCCTTGTGTTGAATCAATAAACTGGGTAATACTACCCTCTAAGACTGTTGTGATCCAATATACTTGTGGGTCATCAAGACTATTTTCTGGCGCCATTGACGAGTATCATAGCTTTATTTGTAAGTTCACTTGGATCTGTTATTGTTCACTGCTATTCCTTTCATCATGGGGAAGTCTGGTGATGGAAAGTTTCCTATTTTACCATCCACTATAGGTATAGTCCTAAACACCTCTGCTGCTCTTGATTCACCGTCTATTATAAGTAAGCTTGTTACACACACTGCTACTACTGCTGAGTCTAAAACTGCTTTTAATACTCATGGTGTTACTTCTACTGTGCTTGATTCGAGTGGTTCATTAGGTCCTTTCCTAGATGCTACAATGGATAGACTAGGAAATACTAAAACTCCTAGTGAAGACACTATCACACCTGTTAGCTCACCTGAGTCTAGAGAGAGACATGATATTAATGATGGTTACATTGAGTTGACTGATGAATTTATTGAAGAGTGCGGAAACACACACAGTGCTAGTGCTATTAATAGTCTCCTTGAGAGATGTACCATTATTCCTAAACTGTCTTCTGATGCTAAGTTTGATACTTCTCCCACAGATATTAAATATAAAGATTATGATTTATCTCTTGATTTATCCTATATAGACATTGTTGAGAAAGAACCTTTTTGTGGTACTGAAAATGAGAGTGTTGTGTCTCATATGAATGAGATTTCCACTATGAGTGCCTTATTCTCTGATGATGTTAAGATGCGCAAGTACTTTGTTATAAAGATCTTCCCTTTTTCACTAAAAGGAGAAGCTAAATCTTGGTTTAATAGATTACCTCCTGGATCCATTGATAGCCCTGATTATTTGATTGCTTCTTTCTTCCAGAAACATTTTCCTCCTAGTGCTAGACATGCTGCTTTGCAGAAACTTTTTAATTTTAAACAGGGAGAAGAAGAGAATTTGCCTAAGTCATGGACAAGGTTCTGTTCCTTGATTCATGCACATCCTGGATGTCCATTACCTAAAAATGAGCTTCTTGATATTTATTATAATGGACTAACTGATGATTCTAGGACATACCTAGATAGTTTTGCTGATTGTGTTTTCAGGAAAAGAACTCCTACAGATGCTGAATAATTAATGGCTAAAATAAGCAAGAATTATGATGATTGGACTTCTACTAAGTTAATTACACCTGAGCCTACTACTCCTGAACCAATTGTGTCTGAACAAAATCCAACACCAACACCAAATAAGAGGGGAATGATTGCATTAAATGATGAAGTAATGAAAGAAGCTAAGAATGTCTTAAGGAGAAAGGTATTAGATCTGAAGATATGAAGAATCTACCTCCTATAGAACAATTATGTAAGTCAATTCCCCACTCATCCACTATTGAGGTACAATTTCTCCAACACTTTTATGAAGGTGATGTTCCTTATGGTAAGCCTTCTGATCAATGTTTAAAGGAACTTGATACTTTTATATGTAAGCAAGGTTATTTTAATAAACAAGTTCAGAATATTTTATTGGAAAACTCTAGAGCTATTAATGAGTTGAAAGATATTGTGGAAATAACTGCTAATGATGTTAAAATGCTTTGTAAACACTTTCAAATGGTTC
Organism: Avena atlantica; assembly: GCA_910589765.1. Lineage (NCBI taxonomy): Eukaryota > Viridiplantae > Streptophyta > Magnoliopsida > Poales > Poaceae > Avena > Avena atlantica. The sequence goes on from OU342736.1 coordinate 367,639,512, forward strand.
AAACCCAAATTGATCAACTTTCTAAGGTACAAAAAGATATGCTAGTTAATGCTTCAGGAGATAAACATGCTTATGGAATTAGAACTAGGAGCGGTATAGCCACTCAAGATCCTTTATATCCTGAAGGACACCCTAAAAGAATTGAGCAGGATTCTCAACAAGGTAAAAGTAGTGGTAGTCCTCATAAGAGAAAGAAAAAGAAACACAAAATAGTTGAGGAACCACGTGAACTTGCTGTAGATCCTAATAGTATATCTGTCTCTGATGCTGAAACTGAAAGTGGTAATGATAAAAATGATGCTCCTGATAGGGAAGAAGTTGAGGAAGTACCTGAGAAGCACACTAAGAACACTAGGTACACTAAGGAAGATTTTATTACTAATAAACATGGTAAAGAGAGAGAACCTTGGTTGCAGAAACCTATGCCTTTTCCTAATAAGAAACACAAGTCAAAGGAAGAAGAACACTACAACAAGTTTTGTAAGTGGATAAAACCTTTATTTTTGCAAATTTCTTTGACTGATGCTATTAATCTGCCTCATTATTCAAAGTATATGAAGGATATTGTCTCTAATAAAAGGAAGATTCCTAATGAGGAAATTTCCACTTTGCTTGCTAATTATTCCTTCAATGGTAAGGTTCCAAACAAACTTGGGGATCCTGTAATTCCAACCATTCCTTGCTCTATTAAAAATAATTATGTTAGAACTACTTCGTGTGATTTGGGAGCAAGAGTTAGTGTTATGCCTTTTTCTCTCTATAAGAGACTTCAACTGGAAAAATTGATACCAACTGATATATCTTGGAAAATGGCTGATAAGTCTACTACTATTCCTATTGGTATATGTGAGGACGTTCCTGTTCAAGTGGCTCATAATTGTCTGATATTAACGGATTTTGTTGTGCTTGAAATGCCCGAAGATGATAATATGTGTATTATTCTTGGGAGACCTTTTCTTAATACTGCAGGTGCTGTCTTTAATTGTAACCAAGGAAAAGTAACATTTAATGTTAATGAGAAGGAGCATACTGTTTATTTCCCTAAGAAAATGGATAAGACTTATGGCCTAAATTCAATTAAAAATATTGAGGGCATCAAAGTTGGAAAAATATATTGTCCCATACCACAAGAAAATTATGAAACTATTATGATTGGGACTATTGCTATCAAGATTGAGGTAACATAATCATTTAGTGAAATGAAAAGTTTTGTTTCATACAAAATTGTTTTGGTAACAAGACTTGATCAATCTTGTTAACAAAGGGATTTTAATGAATAAAACAATGTTTTCACCATGATTATCCTTGCTCACTTTTACTTTCTCTACTCCAATCTTTGCTCTTCACCTTGTTCGTCTTTGTTTTGGTAGTAGCTTGCATATTAGAGTGTCTTAGAACTTCTGTAGTTTTAGTTTTGGTTTGTTTTTGCATCTTTCCAAAATTCTTTTTCTCCAAGAAAATCATTTATCAAAACCTGAAAATTGCTAAACAATAAAGTTTCTCAAAAAATTCCAGAAAATTCATATTAATTTTTTGCGCCAAAAAGGGGTAGAGAGGTACCTAGAGTAACCCAGGGGGCCCACCAGGCCGGCACACCACCTGGTGGCGCGGCCAGACCAGGGGCGAGCCTAGCCATGGTGTGGGCCACCCCTGGCCCTCCACTTATTCTCCTTCCTGCCACTTCACACTCTCTCCCAAAAAACACCGAAAATTTTCTAAAAGCTCGAGTTCTTGCTGCTCTTGCTCCCGATTTTTGATCTCCTTGCTCAATCCATCTTAGATGCTGATTTTTGGAGGGATTGCTCTGCGATATGTGCCTCCTGCGCTTGTCTAATTAGATTTTTGATTGGTGGATTATATCTTGAGTATTTTGCTACTATAGGTGATAGGTTATGTGAGTTTGCATGCTTGTTATATGCTTAGAGAATTCATTTTCATGCATGTTTAGCCCTCTTGCAAGTCCCTATAGTAGTTCCCCATCACTTATTAGTCTTGAAATCACTTGGTTTGATGTTTGTCTAAAAATTTCAGGAAAAGGGAGATGGACAACCATACTTTTGGAGAAGTGTTTGAAATAGATACACCTAGGAGGGAAAGGCATTCGAGATCAGCCTCTCAATTTAGTCCATCATATAATGAAGATCTTATTGTGTCGCGCTTTGGCAATGAGGGAGATGATGGAGATGCGCACCCATCTACCTTCCCTTGTTTTGCCTTTTTGCAAGTTGCAGGGATCTTCAATGATTTCTTAACTATGGTTCAGAGGGTTGGTCTAACCACTTATATGCAGGATGAGAGTGAGCAATATGCTTTGCTCATCAAAACTTTTGTGGAGAGTTTCACTTTCACTAACACTCCTTATAGGTCAACTGTTTCATTTAAAATATATGATAAACCTATCACCATGCCATTGGAAATATTTTGCAGCATTATAGGTATTGGCATGTCTAGGACGGTGAAGAAGATCCAAGGTCGACCCGCTGATTTGTTGGAACTCTACCTGGGGTAACAAATTATGACGACCGCACAACCCAACGCGGGAAGATAAGAAACATTCAACTCCCAGCTCTCAGATATTTTGCTTATTTTCTTGCCACTAGCATTCTTGGTAGGGAGAACAGTAGCAATATTTCCAATTATCATTTGGCTTTTCTCGCTGCTGCACTTAACAATGAAACCAGGTACAATCTTGGTTCTCTCATTGCTCGCCGCCTAGCTGCTAGAGGACCCATTTATGGGGGTATTATTGCTGCACGCATGGTTGCTGCCTTGGACCTTCATGTTGATCCTAATGATACAGTGCTGGCTCCACAGATGCTTGATCTAGCTGCCATGAAAGCACATCACTTTGTTCCTGCTAGCTCTACCATTGAGAGTTTAGTTTACAAGATGTTGTTTACTGACAGAGAAGAGAGGGAAATTCCCTTGCCACAGTCTACTTTGTTCAGTATTTTCAGGAGGCCGTGGTCGTGCTCCAAGGAGGAGATGGATGACCAGCTACGCTTGCTTGGTTTCCACGGGCACTACCAGGGGGATGCACCCTCTTATGACTGCTCTACGCACTACACAGGGGCTTCCTCGAGTTCGTACCAAGACGAAGGCACTTCTTAAACACATTATGGAGGCACTCCTTCTTGGACAGGTTGGGATTGATCTCCACTTAGGCCAAACGCCTAAGCTTGGGGGGAGGTATACCATCTACATATCATGTTCTATCGGTACTTTGCATATCCATGTTTCACTTTCTTTAGTTTTTGTTTCTATTACAAAACACAAAAAGACCAAAAATATTTTTGTTGTTTATCTTTGTTTTCTTCTTTAGTTTTTTTAGCTTTGGTTTGTTATAAGAAAAATCTAAAAATATTTTGCTTTGTTTATTTTGCTTTAAAAAAATTAAAAACCAAAAATATTTGTTGTTCTTCTTTGGTTTTGTAAAGTTCGTTGCAGGGTTCAGCGGTCCTCAGTGACTCCTTTGGAGTTTGGTTTTATATTATTATTCAAGCCACACAAGTATAAGGCAATGATAATTTATGACAACTCGAGGTGTGGTAAGAGGCTGGTATGAACTCTATTTGTTTTCATTTTTTACATATACTCATCATTGTGGGGATGCTTAATCTGTTCATGTAGGGTGTATGTTATTTAATGGATGCTTAGTAGTTCTTGCTCTCTTATGATTAGCTCCAACTTGCTAATAGTTTGTAGCATGTCATATAAATGTTTGCTTGCATTGTTCTATTCATAACTTGGTATGACATTGTGGTATCCTCCTCTTAATGTTTTATTTGAATAGACTTGGCACATGCTCACGCATGCATATGACTAAATAAAAGTCAGTTAAGCCTTGATGATTTATTTTGCCTCAGAGTCTTGTGTCACTTTTATGCCATGATTAATTTTATTTTGTCGCAAGCATGATTATGACAGTTACTGCTCTCTCGATTGTCGCTCCCTTTCTATTGCTAGCCTTCACTTGCACTGAGTATGAGATCTACTCGTGCATCCAACTCCCCAAAACCAAAATTGTCAAAAAGTGTCCACCATATCTACCTATTAGCATCATTGTTATTCCGTGCATATTTATTATGCCTTGTTTTTTTCCAAATAAAATGTTTGCTTCTTATGAGAAAATTAGTTAGTAAATATCTCACAAACTTGATGGCACACTTTATTTCTTGCACTTAATAAACTTAAACCATTGTGACGATCTATGTAGTTATATGCTTGCAAATTATATGCTGGGAGTTAGCAGAACCATGTTGTTATGGGGAACGCTTGCAACACCTGTAAATATTATCCGGTTGATATCATGCTCTTTTGTTTATGGATGTCGGTGGTGTGAAATAAAAGGGGAGCTTGTAAGTCCATGAAGTTATGTATATGTGTTAGAGAAATGCCTGAGCAGCTAGCTTAAGCCATGCCTAATCATGGTGAAAACTTGAAGTATAACCATAGTGAGCAATATATGAAGCATCCTCAGAAAAAATATATAGAAAAAAAAGAGAGAAGAGAAATAAATGCACCATGCTCATGGTAAATTAAAGAATCCTGAGATGCTCATTATCTGTTGCCTTGTCATTTTGATATGGGATAGCTCCTGTATCATGAGGCAAGGGGTACCCCATTGGCGGTTATCTATGATGCACATACACTTACAATGACAAGAACTTACCGGTGACTAAAGTTGAATAGCATGAGGAACGGCCCTCGTACTCAAGGGACATGAGATTTCTAGTTTATGATCTGTCAAGCATATAACTCGTAGTTGACTTTAACCTTAACACTTAAAGATGATTATGATAGGGGCAATGAGACCTCAAAGCTAATGAGTACCATACTTTTAGGCATTTGGAAGCCTTTCAAACTTTTTAATCTTTTCCTTCACTTTTATGTTGAGTCACCATTTATTCTATGAGCACCTTCCTGAGAGCATAGCTGCCATTCTTAGTATAATGTGCTTGTCCTAGAACACGGTTAATTGTGACATAACTTTGATGCATGTATCTTTGATATCTTTACTTCTAGTCTTCACTTGAACTTCAGAGATGCCTTGGCATTTATGTTTTGCTCCACAATCAAAGGCAAGCGAGATACCACTTTATCATACCTTCTTATTAGCATTACAATGTTGATTATGCTTATGTTTCATGCTGCTTATTATTATTGTGTTGGAATATCTCTTCATAGCTTGCATGACTATTGAGTAGAATTATTTGCATACTCTTTATTATGAATTTCCCAAGTATCTACTCATATGTTGAGAATATACACATCTTATGAAGCAAATGTGTTCGTGAAAGTTTCTTTTATCGCACTCAGTTTTCAACTGAATTGCTCGAGGACAAGCAATACACTAAGCTTGGGGGAGTTGATACGTCCAAAACATATCTACTTTCCCGAACACTTTTGTTATTGTTTCTACTCTAATTTGTGTGATTTGGATACAACTAACACAGACCGACGCTGTTTTCATTAGAATTGCTTTGGTGTCTCGTTTTTGTGCAGGAAATCAATATTCAGGAAAAAACCCGGAAAATATCACAAAGCTCCTATTATACCAGAGGACTCACGGAGCCAGAAGACGAGACAGAGAAGGGCCACGAGGGGCCCACACCACCTGGTGGCGCGGGCCAGGCCATGCCACACCAGGGGGTGGTGTGACCGCCTCGGGCACCACCTCGACCTCTCCCTTCGCCTACATAAACCCTCTGACCTAAAAACACCGGGGGTTCGATGTTTTTCTAGATAGAGTTCCGCTACACCGCCACCACCAGAAACCGCGATTCGGAACCAGAAACTCCATTCTGGCACCGGGACGGGGAATTGGAGGAGATCATCGCCATCATCATCACCGAGGCCTCTCCATCAACCATCCATGTTTCCCCATCCATGAGTGAGTAATCCCCTGCAGTAGGCTATGGGGATGGTAGGGATTGGATGGGATCTATCATGTAATTGCATAAGATTGTTAGGGCATGGTTACTAGTATCTATTGTTAGTGCTTTTTGACATTGTTGCAACTTGTTATGCTTAATGCTTGTCACTAGGTCCCGAGTGCCATGATCTCAGATCTTAACATGTTATTGATTCATGATGATAGTATTGTATGTGATCTTTCCTACAAGTTGTTTACACATATTATTGTCCGGAACCCGAGGCCCCAAAGTGACAGAAATCGGGATAACCAGAGGGGATGGCTGTGATATGAGGATCACGTGTGTTAATGGAGTGTCAATGCTTTGCTCCGATACTCTATTAAATGGAGTACCTTAATTGCCAGTAGATTCCTTTGAGGCCCCGCTGCAATGGGCTAGTAGGACAAAAGATGTTGTGCAAGTTCTCATTGAGAGCACGTATGACTATATATGGAACACATGCCTATGGTTATTTAGTACTTGGATACTTTATCTTATTTATCTGCAAATGCCCTTGATCTTGATATTACATGAATAGACTTGTCCATGCAACGCCCTTCCATCCATCCCTATGCCTACCGCACTCAAATCCTGCTGTTTGCTACTATTGTTACTACTGCCTTTATTTTACTACTGCTGTTACTTTGCTATTGCTACTACAAAATTGTTGCTACTGATAAACCATTGTGAGCAAGACTATTTACAGGTGCAGCTGAATTAACAACTCAGTTGTTAAGGCTTATAAATATTCTTTGTCTCCCCTTGTGTCGAATCAATAAATTGGGCTTTATTTCCCTCAAAGACTATTTCGATCCCCTATACTTGTGGGTCATCAGTCCCCACCACTCCGCTCTCCCCGGTGACGACCAAATCCGGGACCAAATCCGGTCCCCTCCAAGGCAACCACCAAATCTGCTCCCCTACCCGACGACGACGACACACGGTGGCTGCAGGCTCACGGGTAAGTCCTCCTCGACCTACCTCAACGCATCTCCTCCATGTTCCACGACTATGCGTATGTGCTCAATCTAGGTCACCGCATCGGCAATGCTTCCTAGCTCTATGTCACCGGCTACGGGTCTAGGTCCCCACAGTCGATCTAGGTCTACATACTGGTAAACACTTGATCTAGGTCTAGGGCCCACGAAGTAGTAAACACTCGATCTAGGTCTAGCCATTGAGTACAACATCAAGTGATCCCATGATGCCTTGTTTTAGTAACTTGATGCTTGTGCTTCTAATTTAATTTTTGTATTTACTCTCTGAGGCAGGTAGGATGAACTGTGAGGATTGCAGGTTCCGCGGAATGAAGGCTAGGGAGATACACGAGCAGGTTCTAAATTGTTTCTACTAGCACTAACTGTCGCAACACATTTGAGCCATCGACTGAGAGGTCTTTGGCATCTCCATCCAACAAAGAGGTAGATCCGATCTGAATGACACGGGATTCCCCTGCCTAGCACGACAACTGAAGAAGGATAGTTTTCATGATCCCTATGCAGTCTCACTTCTGAGAAACAGAAGAGAGTTTATTTGTTTGGCAATCGGCTCGGGTAAGCAGGTTTGGATGTCCAAATATAAAGACGATAATATGTGTGTAACAGGAGGATTCCCTCAGACTTTATTCATAAGGTGATTGAGAGATCGTACAAAGTGTCTATAAGATGATCTTGGTGGGTTTATAATGACACCAGACGAGAGGGATGAATCTAGGGTTTATGACTAAGGCTAATGGTGAAGACTCTGGCGATTATGGCATGTCCTCTTCAGGTGAATGTCCTCGAGTACTTATAGGCGTGGTGGCCGAGTGTTCTTTAGTCGCGTTAGGTATTCATATTGTCTTGCACATAATCTTGATGCTCGATATGCCTTGGATGCGCGTCTGGTCTTCAGGATCTCCCTAGAGTCGTCTTGCAGCCCCATAGGTCAGGTCGGTTGAGGTTAGGAAGTTGAGAGCTTCTAGATACGGGCCGTCAGGTCCTCGATCGACGAGGCAGGCGTGTGCATGATGCGTGGATTAATGTCCATGTGAGATACATGCCTAAATCCACCTATCACCCACACCACTCAACTTAGGTACCACTTGCCCAATTGTACGAGGAGTCTTTTGGGACTTTCCATACTTAGATGACAATAAAAAACAATGGACGCCCTCGGTGCTTCTTTTTATTTACCATTTGCATATATTTTTATTTAAAATACTTCATTGAATGCCATGCTGCAAATTTCCACCATGATATATCATGACTTAGGTTAGCGACACTATGATTCCTCTGACACATATGCATACTCCAAAAAAAACTTTGATTATATCCTACTTATTTCACACCGCCTAAGAGCCACAGCAAAAGGATACACGATATGAATAGATGTTGCCCGACTTGAAAACATTCCCCATGATACATGGTTCTGCTAGCACTCAACCTTTAACATGCCATGCATACAACTAACATACTTCCATCCACAATGGGTCAAGTTTAATTATTATTCTACGTTGTTTTTTAGCAGTGATGCACTTTTGGGTACAACCACATCTTACTTTCCCATGAGCTTTAAACTACACGGAAGGGATGATTTTAAAATATTCAAATATATAGCATATATAATATACTTGGAATAGCATTTGCTATATATAGGTATGGCAGAATAACTTGGTTTTAAGGGATTATGGATGCATAAGTATTTGCTTCCTTAATTACTTGGCTAGCAAGAGGGAGATAGTTCACCATCTACAAGCATGCAAAAGTGTCCATAGTACTAATCATTTATTAATAAACAATATTAACTTAAAGTTAACCATATATGCTATAAATAAAAGTTAGCACTAAATAAGACACTTGCAAATTGTCACTCATTAAAGCAAATGAATCAAACAACAAGGTGAGACAACGTGCATAACTTGTAATACAACTATTCTTTCCCTTTACCCTTTCTTTATTAGCATCCAACTTTAATTTTCATTTTATCCTAGTAGCTCTTTCATATTATTCATTAAAAACATCTCTATATGGTGGACTTTTTATTCCAAAGGTAAAAATATAAAGGTAAACATAAACACTAGATACATACAACTCCAAGTTTATACAAAACTAGAATGGTGCCCTAAAAACAAATTTGGAAAGGTATGCAATCCGGGAGTTTGATTGGTCAAGTGGGGTGCTTGGGCATCCCCAAGATAGCTAAACACATACAAGGAAATAATATGAAACATTAGCAATTTTAGATATAAACAAACGATTCTTGAACGAGGAATCAAGATGAATCATTTCTTGCTATGGTCCGATCTGGAACATCAACGCATTATCTCTTTCAATGGCAGGTCCAATTTTCAGTGCTCGACATACCGCACAACATCACCGCTATCTCACACAACAACGATGCTAGATATATAGTTGCTGACTCTGATCACTACTCCGAACGAGACAGTACGGCTAATTATTTTGCAATTTTTTAAGTTCGCAACAGGTGTTAAGGGTAAGATCAGTTGCCCATGCGGTCATGCATAGCCCCACAGCTTTTCGTAACTACTATCTGCTACAGGGGTTGTGGCTCCGTGCAGCTAACCAGCCCAGCATCACTCGAACTCTTTGACTGACCCTAGTGAGCAACAGACCTTTTGGCCAGTGGTCCATGCACGATGCATGTGCTGCGGCCACGAGCTGTGAATTTGATGCGGGCCCAATACCATTAGTTTGAGGCTCAAGAAAGTACTACCCATATGAATTATGGGCATGTCGGAAAGTAAAAAACGGACGCATAGAATACTGTTAAAGAAGTAAATGAACTAGGTTTTTACTGCATTTGTCTATTTTTTGAATATTTGGCAGGAAGGATACCCTCGATCATGGGCGGATCCCTATAGAGAGCCAAGGGGTGCACAAGACCCAGGTAAAAATTTGTTTCCTTTGCTAAATGACGGATTTTCACCATGTATACACCCCGAAACAAACGCTTTTACCTGTTGTGGCACTAGGTGTGCACCATGATCCACTCTGCTCTAGCTCCGCCACTGCCCTCGATCCTGGGTCAATTACGTGTATATAGGAGACACCCCCTTGTCTAACATACGACGTCTGCTATGTCTTCGGTGGCCTTAGAGCATTGGAGGTGTGAGAGACCACGGCCCCTCAGTCGGCGGATGGTTTTCGTTCTTCCATGAACATGTTTTTTGCGTCTTCTTTTTGGAATGTTGAGGGGAACGGCTAGATCCCGAAGTCAGAATAAGGTCCTCCCGCCCTATCCTCGCTCCGGTAGTACGTCTAGTACCGACAGATGGCGCGCGGAGTCGTGTGTCCTACAGATCTCCTGGGATCTGGTAGATTTTTGTGTTTGTTAATGCGATTTTAGGCCAGTATCTTCCGATCTACGGATGTCACATTAGTGATGGTTGCTTCTCTAGCTTGGTCTAGGAGATCTTAGCACGATGACTTTCCGTCTGTCTACTACAACTAGCTTTTCCCGACTCCGATGATGGAGGAGCGAGAACAGGGGCGCGTCTTCGGCTTGTGCTAGTGTTTGTAGTTGTCGTTTCGAGATCCATGGACCTATTTGTAAATTTTATTACTTTTATTCTTCTTTGTATCGTTGTTGATGATTATTAATAGATCGGTAAAATTTTCACAAAGAAATGACATACTCCTAACTGTTTCAAAAGTAGTCGTCATTAATAAGTTCTTGATCTTCGGTTGTTTGTAACAATATTCCATTTGAGATTTTAAATATACCATTGACAAATTTATTCGAATATGAATAAATGGTATACACATGTGTTATTGGCAAAATTGATGGTCAAAGTTGAATCCCAAAATTCATTTGTGTGATAGAGGATAACCTACCCCATCACCTCAAGTCATTGAGCGATGGCCTTTTCGGTGCTTCGCCCTGTGTGTGTGTTTTTTCTATGTTTTGGGCTTGTTTGTACCGAGGCCCCAATAGAACCATGCTCGCTTTATTTATAAAGCGGGGTGAAAACCTGTTTCGAGCATAGCGGGTAGAGTGTTATTTTAATGTTTACAACTTCCTAGAAAAGTGCTTCTGAAGATGTAAGCAATATAACCAATCATAACTGCTCCAGCATTTTATTGGAGCCTTTATCAATCAATTTTAAATTTGGGTAGTTCAAGTATGCCTTTCATATAGGAAGATATGGAATACTATGGAGGTCATTTTCTTTCAATTAGAACCTATTTGTTGCAAAACATGTGATATTTGACTCCAAACAACTGAAAATTATTTATTGCAAGATGCATGAGGATAAAAACACGTCCATGAAATTAGACCAAAAAAATGCTTCAATCCAATGTTGCGACTGCTTATTGATTTTCCAAGTATGTTCAAAGGATTGCAGTCCTCAAGAATATATACTACTCCCTATATATGTACTATATCAGCGACACTTATGATGGATCGGAGGGAGTACTAAATAGGTTGTTTGATTTGTAAAAAATACTCAGCCAAATTATGTACATTTTTTATGTGAAACAAGACAGGGTATTTATCATTCCTATAATATTAGTAATTTCATAGGAATCTAAAAATCCAACTCAACCTTCAATGAATGCTTCTACAAATCAAACAAAGTCTCTCATGTATTTTGCAATCCGTTTGTTTTCACATTGCTATGCTATTCGAATGCGTATTTTGGAATCATACACACAAAAGAGGACCGATATATATATAGTTGTATTTCAATTCCACGGAGAAAATGGTGCTTGATCCTGAATTTAATGTAAACTGTCCTTTGATACCCATATGGTAAAGGGAAATGGTTGGACATGTTCCTAGCTAGTAAGTAGTACCCCCTTTTTGTTGCAGGTCGGTAGTAGATTTGATCAAGCCTATTTGTGGTGAATATAATAGTGTAGTACTTATCCCAACTCGCAAAGGTCCCCTATGACTAGGTTCAGAAAGAGGAATACAAGCACAGACCTTGTGACCTTGGTCCCCTACTGTGTGCTTATACACAACATATAGCTACCAAATGGTCCTTCCACAGTCGGATCCATACCCCCGCAAATGTTCAATGTATACCAACTACCGTGTAAGGGAATTACTGTGCGCGCAGATACAAAAATACAACGTCATACGTTTCCTGAAGAAGGGATTCCAAGGAACAAACGCATCCATTTCTACATGGCCATGGCCATGGCCATGGCTGGCGACCCTGCGTTGTTCTGCCAATAAATGCCCTAGGTCACTAGTAGCCAATAGCATTCCAACATGCACACATGCCCCCTTCCCCCAACAGTGTCCTTCTCCTGCCTGCCTTGTATTCTCTCCCTATCACCTCATCCACCAATACTCTTTCTCTCTCTATAAGAGATGGCGCACCCCTCTCACAAGCAGGAGAGAGTCTCTCACATCCAGAATTCTAGGCATCCATTCCTCTAAGCACAACCATCAGCTCAGACTAGCAGCTAGCTAGCCCATCCTACACACGAGCGGCGAGCCCATGCGGTGTGTGTGTGTGTGTGTGTGTGTGAGCTCAAGATGAGGCAGTAGGTAGGTACTACTACCAGTACCCGTCCTCCTCCTCTTCACGCCTCTGCAACTCCCATGAGAGATGATCTGCTCCTAGTCCCCTAGACCTCTTTAACAATCTTTCCCTCTCTCTCCCCCCTCTCTCTCACGAGCGCGATGAGCT